>PVJH01000005.1:117536-735036 GCA_004026705.1 Nesogale talazaci | reverse complement strand
CTGAATAGTTTTAGGAAACATCTGTCTTATGAAATTGTGGTGCATTTTAATTTCCTGATATATATGTGAAAGTTGGCCATTAAAAGAGAAAGGCTGAAGAAAAGGTGATGTATTTGAACTATGGTGTTGGTGGAGAATATTCAAAAGACCACGGGTTGTGAGAAAATCAAGCTGATCTGTCTTGGAAGAAGTACAACCAGAATGTGCCTCTAAGGAAATAGAGATGGCAAGACTTCATTTCACATATTTGAACATGCTGTCAGGAGAGACTGGATCCTGGAGAACATCTCGGTAAGTCAGAGGGACAGTTAAAAGAGAAAGCCCTCAAGGAGAGGGACTGACATAGGAACCACGACAGTGGGCTCAGACATACGAACAATTGTGAGGCTGTCGCAGGACCAGGCAGTGTTTACTTCTGTTGCTCATAGGTTGCTGTGAGTCAGAATAAACGTGAGGATTGATGAACCCTATTGATTTCTTCTTCCTATTGTTAATGACATCATGTGTGATAGAAATAGTACTGAAAAGTATGAAATGAGTTCTAAGCCCACTGCCTTCAGCCATAAAATTGGATCTATAAATATGTCGTTGGAGTTGGAGAAGGTAAGCCCCATCCAGTGTCTGAGTGCTCAGGATATTTGCACTTGAAAAGATTTGCTACTAACACTGTTGGCAGATCAAAGGGGGAAAAGCCATTCAAAAAATTTTTTTTGAGCCACAGTTTGTGCCTCAAGCTGAAAAAAAAGCCTGAAATATGAAGTTATTGTAGGACTAAGCATTAAAGTGAGGCAGCCTGAACTGCTCACCAAGTGACTACCTTGACCCACTTGTTGAGTGGAAGTGGGGAAAAACAGCTAGATACAGGTGAATTGAGTCTGGCCACTGACTCCTGTGGATTGGTTCACAAGGACTAGAGGAGAAGGGAGAGTGGACTGGAGAGTCTGAGGTTTAAAGAACTGTTCAGAAGCTAAGTCTGTGGCCTGACCTAGCCCAAAAGGATTGTGTTTGCGGAGAATTTGTGAAGAGAAGTGAGGTGGCCAATAGCCAGCCTGGCGAGACTATGTAAGCATGCCCACGCTGAGTTGACCAGAACCAGATGAAGATATGATTTTTTTAGCCTCTAGATTGGTACATATTGCTCGCTGATTTGGATGGATAGCGTGGTTAGATTGGATTTTGTTTATGGATGCAGTCTTACAAGGTTCCAACTGGAAATGAGGTTCTTCACATCAAAGTACAGGCTTGTCTCTCAGAGCGCTAGGTTAATAGGAATGGGGCAGTGTACAAATTGGAAGGCCACAATGGAGGGATCTAAAGGCATGAAATGGTTAGTTTACAAACCTTGATCGTGGGAGATGTTGATAGGTTCATAAAATTAAGGGAAGGTGTGCACAGAGCTGCAGTGATGAGACATAGAAATTCTTTGTGCACTTATAAGATTTAACTGGGACTGGTGTATTTTCAGTTGTCTGTTTGTTTGTTGTATCATGGGAGGTGCAAATATGATCTATTGTCTTTAAGATTATGCTTGACCATCGACTTGTGTTAGGTAGACAAGGGCGGCTGGTGGTAGTCAGATGATACTCCTGACGAGGATACCTGTCAACCAGGGCTCAGTCTGATGCCGCCTCCTTCAGAGTTTGGCTTTCCTCTTTCTCTATCCCCTTTCACCTTACTTTCCTGCTTGCTGGACACCCTGAGAGATGCCAGAGCCCTGCCATATTTCCACTGACTTAGGCTGCACATGTCTCTGTAGCCACAGGCCTGTGATCCTTTGCATTCTGTATCATTTCATATGGCTATGTAAGTCTGAAGAGGAACTTAAAAACTAGTATTGAATTATGGACTTAGTTGGATGGGCCTAGGATGCTTTCTTGATATATAATTACTTCTTGATATAAATCTTTCTTTTCTTAATTAATCATTTTATTGGGGGCTCGTACATCATTTCTCACAATACATAAATACATATACTGTGCCAAGCACCTTCGCATGTTTGCTGTTGTTCTCATTCTCCAAGTACCTGCTTTTCCACTTGAGCCCCTGGCATCAGCTTCCCATCTTTTCCCCTGCTCGCCTGCATAAATCCCTTTCTTATCTACCTATGAATGTTACTGGATTTGTTTTTCTAATCACCTGGCCGAACACAGCTTCTAATGATAACAAAAACAACAATCTATATAAGATTTCATCATGGAGATAACTACATCACAACTACCAATCCTAACCTTCATAATATATACATTTGAATATCAACAAATTACATTTGAAAGAATTTTTATGAAACCTTTTAATATTTCCATGATCCAGAGATAGCATCAGAACCGGGACTCAGAGGAAGAGACAAGGGATGGAATTTCCAATCACAATGCAATAAAACGGAGTGCTTAGGATCAGGAGGCTGCCTTGTGGAGTTGGATGCCTTTGGGCACTTAATTGGGGCACTTTATTTTGTTACCCATAGAGTTGGGGCTGATTATCTTCAGGTTGAGATTTATTGGAACAAGGTGCCTCTACACCCTTAATTCAAGGATATAGAGCTGAACTTTTTGGTTGAGGTTTACAGTGGAGTGGCATGCATGTTGGGCATTGACTAGCAGTTCAGAAGGACTTTTTAAAATGTCCTTACTAAACGGATAAATCCTAGGCATTAATAATCATTATAACCTCTTGACTTCCTTCATAAATGCGTTAATACAAACATAGTCTATGAGTTCTCTGTGTCCATTCATTGAATTATTGAGCTCAGTAACTGAAAAGGCAGAGACTGTTTTGTGTGTGAAAATGTTTTTTGACATACGGTGTATATACATTTAAAAAATAGTTGCCAATATCTACTATTTGGGGGATTTTCATTGAAATGTAGATTTTGGGTAGCTCTGAAAATCTAGAAAAACTGACAGCACATTGGACCACATTTTCATGGGACAGCACTTTCTGAAGCGGAGGTAGGAGTTGCTTTCTTTAGCCATAACATACATTCAGCAGATTCAGTTTATGAACACAGATTCTATACTATTTTCTCATTTATGTCACATGTCTATTACCTGAGTGTATAACCTCTGCTACTGACCTTGAGATTGAGACAATATTGAGACAAGATTGAGTCTAAAATTCACTTTGGGTTTCAAAGATTTAGCATGAAGCATCACAAAAATTTCACATGCCCTTTATATTAATGATAACTTTAAATAATATTTTAGATACAGATTTATTTAAATCATAGGTTCTCAAACTTATTTGAACTATAATCTCTCTTCAGAAGAAACAGTTACTCTACATCCTCCTAGTAATTAAAATGTTTTTATTATAGCCCATCTTCCAGGATAAAAATGTAGCTATCTGCTTTTGCAACATTTTCTGGATCATTCTAGACCCCTCACTCCCACTCCCCACCCTGCCAGGAAGCAGTATCACTCAGTTTGAAAAATATTACTTTAGATAAAAGAAATCATTAAAATACATGTTATCTTTCTTCTTTAATCTCTTAAATGTGGTTAGTAGGAAATTAAAAATTACACATATGACTCATCTTAGATTTCTATGGTGCAATGCTCTTCTAGAAGTTTCTGGCCAAGTAGGAGAGCTAACACACTATGGTGCATGGGCCACATCTGAGTGGCCATCTTTTTTCTATGACTTTTGAGTAATAAGAATGTTTCTTACCAGTGAAATTAAAATTGATTTGATGACAATGTTACTAGAATTCGGATTCTAGTTGGAAGACATAGGGCCTTGAAAGAGAATTTTATTCATAGATGCCTAAGAGGAGGAATGAATCTTCACTAGCCAGCCAGGCTGGCCTTGGTATTGCTCAGCCCCACTCCCACCAACCCACAGCTGCTTGCAGCCCAAGCATGTTTAAGAGCTCTCAGCCATACAAAAGATTCTCTGGAACTTCCATGGGTTAGCAATGGTCCTTGGGAATGTAGTCCCTAGATATTTGGATTCCACCAATGCCTTTCCCCCCAATTTCCACCTTATTTCCTTTGCCCTGTCTCAATAGGAAACAGTAGCTCAGCAATCTTGATAATGCCCACCAACACCTGTGGTTAGAATGACCTCCGGCAGTTTTGGCACTCAAGTTCCAAAGATTAGGTATTTTAGAGGAGGAGGCACAAGTCTCTTTTTAAAATATGAAGGGAGGAAATTAGACTGATGAACATTTAAGAATTGTATGAAAATTTAAACTGGCTCAGTTAAATTTAAACTTGGAGCGGTTAAGGAAAAGAAAAATACATTGAAGAAGCAATTGCATTTGTGAGGAAGCGCCAAAAATTCCATTATGAATTAATTATCTTTTCCCATAATTTTTTTGAGGTTCCTTCATGTGCAATAAAAGGAAATATCTTTGAAAGGTAGAACATACTTGGAATTGGATTGGCAAGAATGAACTCTTCATCTGAGATGATGAACAGTAAACAAGGACCACCAGCTGATTGAAGAGTAAGAAGCAAGGAAGAAAAGGGCAAAATGAAGAAAACTACTTCTGGAAGGATCAGAAATAATTAGGCAAACAAACTGGAACCCATTAGAGTTTTAAGAGATACGTGAAAGAACATGTTAGCCGCAAAACCACAACAGCAGCAAGAAAAAATTCTCGGAAAAATTGTTATTCCTTAAATCTAAATAAATGTAAAGAAAAATTTATTACATGGCATGGGGGAGAGTGCAGAGTGAAGACCCAAAGTCCATCTTTTGGCAATTGGACAGCCCTGTACAGAAATATCACAAGGAAGAGATGAGCCATGGTGCAGTATAACATTGATGTAACATACAATTTTCCCTTTAGTTTTTAAATGCTTTCTCCCCCACCCTCTATTGTGATCCCAATTCTATCTCATAAATCTGGCTAGACAAGAACGTGTACACAGAACCCTATAAGAGCTGAAGACAGGGAATTCAGAACAGATTAAACCCCTCAGGACCAAGATTGAGAGTAGCCATACCAGTAGGGTAAGGGGAAGCTGGGGAATATAGTGGAAACCAATCACAATGATATACCTATAGATGGATGGACAACAGAAAAGTGAGTGAAGGGAGAACTCAGTTAATGTAAGACAAGAAACAATTTTTAAAATAAATTGTCAAGGCTTCATGAGGGTAGGAAGGGGAGGGGAGGGATGGGGGGAAATAAGGAACTGATAATCAAGAGCTCAAGTAGAAAGAAAATGTTTTGAAAATGATGATTCCAACAAATTTACACATGTGCTTGACACAATGTATGTATGTATGTATGTATGGTGATAACAGTTTTAAGAGTCCCCAGCAAAATTATTTTTTTGAATAAAATCCCGGTAGACCAGAGGATGTACACTGATACAGATAGGAACTGGAAATGTAGGGAATCCAGGACAAATGATCCCTTCAGGACCAGCAGTGAGTAGTGGTACTGGGAACGTGGAGGGAAGGTGGGGCAGAAAGGTGAAACTGATTATAAAGATGTACATGTAACCTCTTTTCTGGGTTATGGACAATGGGGAAGTGGATGAAAGGAGACATCAGACAGTGTAAGATATGACAAAATAATAATAATTAATTAATTATCAAGGGCTCATAAGGAAGGGGTGAATGGGAAGGGAGGGGAAAATAGGAGCTGATACCAAGGACCTAAGTAGAAAGCAAGTGTTTTGAGAATGATGAGGACAGCAAATGTACAAATGTGCTTGACATATAATGGATGGATGTATGGATTGTGAGAAGAGTTGTATGAGTCCCCAATAAAATGATTTAAAAAGAAAGGAAAAAAAACCAGAACACTGAAAAAAATATATGGTTAAGCTGGAAGGTGAAGCATTCATCTATTAAGAGGTGATGGAGAGGAGAGCGTCAAAAATGAGAGTCACTATGTAAAAGAAGACCTAAGTCTTTAATTTGGGCATAAGCTTGACTATAGAAGACTGAGAATCAGAATAGCTTTAAAGTCGAATAAACTACACTAGTTGTTAGAAGCCCATGGATAATGTATTCAAAGTGATGAAGTGACATTACTTTGAATCTAGAATCCTATACTCAGAATGCATTCACATATTCTCATGCCCACACATGCAAAATGGCACCATAGTTATCCACTTAAACACTTTTATGAAAGAATTATTCAAGTATTAAATGAAACGAAATAACAATATTTTCAAGAAAAACAAGTGTGGAGTGATGGGATTTCAAAAACTCATGGAAAATAGAATGAAAAGATCTAAGAATTCTTCCATGAATGTTGTGTGAAACCTCTTGAATGAGAACAAATAAATAATGCTATAGTTTATCAAAATAGCTGTTTATATATGTTGACATCTAAAATTACATACTTGTAATATGCAAGTTTGTGGGTCCAAGGGACAAAGGGGGAAGAAGGAGCTCACTAAGCTGTCTGACTAGTGGGAGAATACAGATGCTGAGTAACCTTGGATATCAAAAGGATATGTTTAAGTGTTTGTTTTAAAATGTTATGAGTAACTAGAAAAAGCAATGTCCCACATATTATGAGCAAAGATGATGGAAATGAGAAAATACAATCACTCTAATAAAAGGCAAGAAAAAAGAGAAATAGACACAACCCCGCAGGTATTCAAGTTAAAACATTAAATGAAATAATAGAGGTCAGTCAAACCTAGCACTTTGAGGTGCCTTTTGAGTGTGAGGAAGGGAAAAAAAAAAGTGGGTATGCTTCCTGGCCTTTTCTTCATCAATACAGTTGTCAGTTTTCAGACAACTTCTTCATAATAAGCCCCATGATTGTCCCATGTCCTTTGAGAAATCGTCTTAGGTTTAGTCCTTTAGGTTAGCTCCCCAAAATAGTTCCCCCAAACTTTTGAGCTGAGCTCTTTGGCTTGAATTTAATGGGCTCAAATGCTCTGGTGAGGCCAGGCCATGCAAGCTGGGTGTGTGCCACAATCTAAAGGAGATTGGTCAGTTTTGCCTGATAAGAAAGCCTCTTTGCATGTAAGAGGCTCTTTCAAAAGAATCCTCAGACGATTGAAAAAGCCACCAAGGGAGATCCATGTCTGCAGTGATAGGGCAGCAGTGGCACCAGAGGAAGCAGCACCCAGACACTAGAGAAGACCGAGGCCAAGGGACCAGAGAGAGGCATGCCTACCAGCATGGCAGAGAAGAGGCACGTTGAGCAAGAGAAATGTACTGGTACTCTTACTTTTTTTTTAATTAAAAAAAAAAGAAGAAGAAAGGAGTTAATTACTTCTTCTAGTGACCTTGTAAGACAAAGCAGAGCTGTCCCTTTGAGCTCCTGAGACTGTAAATCTTTATAGGAATAGTAAGCCTCATCTTTCTCTCTTGGAACAGCTGGTGGTTTCGAACAGCTGACCTCACATTTAGGCCACCAGAGATCCTCCTTTGTGTTAGCTTCCCTAATAAAAACCCAAGTTTGGAGTCTTGTTTGTGAGTTCTGTGTAGCCTTGCACCCCATGATCACACCCAGCAGAGAAGTAATGTGTCAGAATAAGGTGAAGAAGGGTGGAGGGTGGAGGGTGGAGGCAGGCCCAGCCTCTGCCCTCTGGCAGTCAGCCTCAGGATGGTGGGGCATTGAATTCTTCTTTGTGCAGTCATTTCCTCAGGTGCCTCATCCCTTTGAAGACCACTTTCTGTATCAGACCACAGCAGTCATGGTTAGTTGAATTTTGATCACAAAAATAATGGACAAGACCAGTTTATCAAAACTATTTGATAAGTGTAGTTTTAAACTCGAATGTAATATTTCTTTGATTATATGAGTGTGAATTAAATTGTTTTGCAAAGACTTTTTGTACTGAATCACATGATTAGAGCATTCATAGTAAATGAGTAGAAGCCTTTCTTAATTTTCTCCTATTTTGAAAAGGTTATTGATACAGGTTCACAAAAACAGTCTACCACAATCCCATAGCTATAATACCAGAAAACTTGACAAAATCAGTGGCTATCAAAATACCGGCAGCAATGAAGAGAACAGCATGTGCTTATGGCACATGCAGATGAAGCCAAATGATTCCAAGTGTCATTATAATTTGGTAAGAATGACAGCTCTGACTGAAGGGCATAATAAATTTGAAAAGAACATTAGTATAGGGTTTTAGCTTTATAGATTATCAATACATGCAAACTGGGCTTAAATATTTTGGTTATAAATAACATTAGGTATATTTTAATAAAAATATTACATCTCTGCTGAAAGAATGCACACAAATTTTATAGCTGGTCACTTTGACGTCATTCTCTGACAGTATTGCCTCGTGAAGTTTGCAAGCCCACCATCCGCCTAGAGATGACACTGAGGATGCCATCGCTCAGATGAGGAAGACATTAGGCTGACCTCCACTGATGGTGGGCTTCCATGGAACCCTGGGGTTTGGCTGCAGGACCAGCAGAGCTGAGTAAACTCTAGATAGGCAGAATGATAGGAGCAAATGTGAGGGGCTTCCAAAGGTTGATGGAAAATAACAATTTGCCACAAACTTTTTTTTTTAATTTTTAAATCATTTTATTGGGGGCTCATACATCGTTTTTCACAATATATAAATAAGAATACTGTATCAAGCACCCTCACATATTCACTTCTATTATTGTTCTCCAATCGTCCGCCCCTTCCCTTAGGCCCCTAGTATCAGCTTTTCCATCCCTTCCCCTCTTCCCATGGTCTCACCTCTCCACCAACCCTCAATACTTTATACATTGTCATTGTTCTGTCATATCTTACACTGCCCGACCTCTCCCCCAACCCACTCCTTTGATGCCCGTCCTTCAAATAGGAGCTTGTGTATACATCCTTGCTGTTGGTTCCGTCTCTCTACCCCACCTTCTGTCCACCCTTCCACTATCTCTAATCTAACAATTGGCCCAAAGGGGCCCTCCATCCTGGTTTCCCCATATCTCCAGCTCCCCTGTATGTTAGTGTGACTTCTCCAGTCCATCTGGATTTGCAAGGTAGAGTTGGGACCATGATGGTTGGGGGCTGGGGAGGAAGGCTTCAGGAACTAGAGGAAACTTGTATGCATCATCACTGCCCGGCTACCCCTTGACTGGTCTGTCTTCTCCCCATGTCTCCCCTGTAAAAGGGTGACCAATTACCCACCAGTGGGCCTTAGGTCCCCATCCTACTCTCCCCCTCCTTTGTAATGATGTGATTCTTGTTCTTTGGTGCTCGATAACTGCTCCCTTCGGCCTCTGTTGATCACGCATGCTGATGTGCTTCCTCCATGTGGACTTTGCTGTTTCTGCGCTGAATGGTGGCTTGATTATCTTCAAGTCTTTGAGACTCCAGGCATTCAATCATTTGTTAGCTGGGTACCATTGTTTCTTCTACTCTGTTTGCCTCTGTATCCATTTGTCTTCAGTGATATTGGGAGTCAATTGGTCCATTGATTTTTGTTCTTTGATACCTGATTGTTTCAGCACCTCATGATCGCACAGGCAAGTGATCTTTTATGGTGGGTTTTGTTGCTTCTGAGCTAGATGGCTGCTTGTTTATGCTCAAGCCTTTAAGACCCCGGATTCTCTATCTTTTGATAGCTGGGCCCATCTTCTCTCTTTACCACCCTTGCTCATGCTCCTACATGTCCTCAATGGGTACCTTGGGGAATGTGTGCACACAGTGATATATGTTTGTTTTGTCCACCCCCCACCCCATTTGAGCCACAAACTTTTTGAAGCCCTCTCATATTGTGGCAGATATGACCATGTTGAAGGAAGAATTCCTTTTTTAAAAAGAAAATCATCATATTTAGGGCTCTTACAGCTTATATAACAATCTGTCATTGATGTTGCCCTCATCCTTTTCAAAACATTTTCTTTCTACTGGATCCCTTGGTATTAGCTCTTCATGAACCCTTGATAGCTTATAGATTATTATTATTTTCATATCTTACACTGACTTCTTATTCCTTTCACCCATGTTTCTATTGCACACACACCCTGGGGGTGTGGTTATATGTCAATAGCTATGATCCATTCATCCTTTCTCCCCTCACGTTCCTCTTACCCTCAAGGTAATGGTATTCCCATTATTATTCCTGGGAATTGCATGTGTCCAATGCATTTATCTGTACCAGTGTACATCTTCTGGTTTACCCGGATTTGTATGACAGAATTAGGGTTATGTTAGTGGTGGTGGTGGTGGTAGGCAGGTGGGAGGAGGGAGAAGCATTAAAGAATTATAACAATGCTGTATGTTTCATCGGTGCTATATGGCACCCTGGCTGACTCATCCTTTCTTTGTGACTCTGCTGTGAGGAAATGTCTAACTGTCTACAGATGGGCTTTGGTTCTCCACTCTGTTCTCCTCCTCATTCTCATTGATATGACTATTTGTTCTGGATTGTCTGATGCCTAATACCTGATCCCATTGACACTTCATGATCACACAGGCTGATGTGCTTCTTCCATGTGGACTTTGTCACTTTCCAGATGGATGTTCAGTTATTGATCTTCAAGTCTTTAAGACCCCAGATGCTATGTCTTTTGATAGCCAGGCACCATCAGCTTTCTCCACATTTGCTTATGCACTCATTTTGTCTTCAGTGATCATGCTGGGAAGGTGAGCACCACTGATTGCCAGATTATAGAACAAAGTGTTCTTGTATTGAGGGAATACTTGAGTAGAGACACAATGCCTGTCTGCTACCTTGATATTTAGCATATATGTACATATGTATATCCTTATCATTATGTAAAATATATTTACATATGTACATACCTGTATTCATACCTCAATAAATATCCTTGGCCTCCTAGTTCTTTCCTCTATTTCCTTTTACTTTTCTTTTGTCTCACTATCATGTTTGACCTTCATTCAGCTTTCAGTAATTCTTCTGGGCTACATTGCGTTTGAACAAGTCCCACCAGGCTTTCTATGCCCTCCTAGCCATTGATTTTCAATCATTTGTTTTCCTTTGTCCCTGGGTTTATTGGCTTTTCCATTCCTCCCCCTCACCCCCCTCTTATGTCTCTCCTGGAACTATTGTTCCCATTATTTTCTCCTCAGGATTGTTTATCCTGCCTAACTTATATAGATAGACATGAAGAAAACAAACAAAAAAAGAATAGTCTGTAAATAGTTCCTGGTCTGTATGATGATCTTTATGAATATTTTTTCAATTGAGTCTGATAAGGGGTCAAACCCTGCCCCCAAAGTCTATTTTTGGGATTCCTTGGAGACTTCACTACTGTGCTCCCCTTGCTGTTCTGTTGCTCTCTCTTCATGTTTCACCATGGTGTGGTGGGATCAGACTGGGCATAATTCTCACACTGTATCTCCAGTGTTTTCTCCAATAGCACTATGGGTCAGCCAGGGAATGCCATGTCTCATGGTGAGGCTGGCCCTAGGGTCCTCTCTGTGCATTGACTGCTCCTAGCAGGAATATCCTCCTTGGGACTGGGTGGGCCAGGACGGGTTCCACTCTCTCTTTCTCTTTCCTTCCCTCTTAGTTTGCTTCTGTGTGTACTGAGCAGACCAACCCCTCTCTCTAAGCCATAGATTCAGTGCTGTCTCTCTTGTGCATTCCCAGAGAATTCTTTATGTGCTGACTGCCATGAAGACAATTTCCCTGCCATATCTAATATAGTTTTTCAGCTTCTGTTTTTTTTTTATTGTCTCCATGGCTACTAGCCTACTTTTCACCTACTAGGTAAAGTGCCTAGTGTTGCTTTCTCATGTGAAAGTATGCTCTATTATTTAATGTGATGGTATTTTTAACTAGGGAGATGAAAAGGGAACTATTAAATTCAGCTCTAGGTTTTCAATTCCTTCTTGCCTATGATTCCAGGATTATGCAAGTATGAGCTGTGATTTTGTTTGAGGAAAGATTTCAGAAGTAAAAACAAAATGAAAATATCAAAGACAATTTGTTTAAAAATCTACATATATTTTCTATTTGTTTAACATAATTGTAAATCTTGAAAGCTGGTCATATGGTCTTTATAATCTCTAATTTGATTCTGAATAAGTGTTAGTTATTTGATATATATTGAGATGAAATAAATAGGAGCATGATGATGTTGATATTTTATTAATTGCAAGTAGAGTTATAATCCAAAAGGTATTTAAGTTCATTTTTAAAGTTAGAGAGTTGAAATTTCTCAAATTTATCACAACTGTGATATGAAATTATTCCTTTGAGAAATTGTGTTATCCTAATTAAAATATAGTATCTTCTTTATGAATTCATTTTCATGCACAGTGAAAACTAATAAAATAAGTACATGAATTCTTGTGGGTATGTTTGCACCCCCTTATTCCCCAAACCCTCATACACCTTAAAACCTCATTTGAGAATCCCAAGAAGCAGCCTTCATATTTATGGCAGAAGCAGATACCATTTAATTGGCATACTTACCTGTCCACAAGTTTGAGTATATTCATTTGAACTTTTCATAACATTGCCTGAATTTGGGTCTCATCTTTGTTGACAGGTAGCAAGCCAAGAGTACTAGCCTGACCGTCATAAAATTATACAGACATATTTATCACATAGTTCCTTTCCCAAGCAATGTTGTGTGACCACTCTTTATCAGTATCATTAATGAATTTCCAGATATAAATTATTTATGCTGAAAAAAATTCGTTGTCCCCCCCACAGTCCCTGAACATCTAAGATACCAAAGAGTGGCTTTTCCTGCTCTTCTAGCTGCCACCTCCCGTTCCCATACATAAATGGCAGTCAGCACTAGCTAGAAACAAAGGGCTCTCTCCCAGCCCTGAATACACTGACATTCATTTGGAGAGAGGCAGGGGCAGCTCTTTGAAAGCCGACTTCTTCAGCTCAACAATAACACACAATGAGTTATTGACTTGTTTATATACGGAGCTCTTTTCAGTAACTAACTTTGACTCCCACAGTCTGGACAAATGATTGATTTCGTGGTTAGAAAAAGAGAAAGCTCTTGCACTAAACTCTGTAGTGCAAACTACTTCTTCCCCATTTGTTCCCCAACTGAATAGGACCTTATTAAAATGCACTTTCCAAAAAAATACCTGCAGCTGGCCTTTATAACCATGTTTTGTATATATAAATAAGTAATTTGTCCCAGTCTTTTGTAGATTAACAGACCATTGGAGAAACTTGTCAATATATACGATCATCCTTTTCTTTATGTTAAACTGTTACCTACCTTGATTTGCATGTAGAATATGCATCAAATAATTCATCAATGAATCAATATTATTTAGATCTTCAGAGGTGGGTAGATGTTCAGTTTTCTTATCTTGTGTTGATTTCTTCAGGTCATCAGAAACAACACATACCATCCACTTCCCACTTGAATCATTCCATGTTCTGAATACAGGGGAAATGATAAATGTGTAACTAGAGTCCAGAGCCTTGAGAGTTGGATTGGGGTAATAGGTTTTTTCCCCTTTGGCTAGTACCTATCTGGAATGTCAATAGGAATTACTAAAACAGTGAGAGAGAAGGTTGTGTGGGTCACTGTTCCATTTCTAAAGATATTAATGATTGAGCTCTAAGTGACTACTTTACAGTTATTTTCTCCAGTAAAGATTTCCTTTTTACCTTGCTGTCCCGGTAAAACTCTGCTGAGATTCGAAAAGTAACTTATGACACATTTCATATACACTGTCAGATATACAATTTATAAATTTCACGTGCATATTTTGGGGGAGGAGTTAAAGACACACAAAAGAAAAGCCATCACTCAAAAGGAGACGAGTGCATCCATGACTGGCAGGCATCTTGAAGCCGCTTTCCTCTGTAGGATGGCCCTGCTAGAGCTTCCTAGAAGAATCTCTTGGACTTAATATTTCCTATGACCGTCACAAGGGACTTGTATATTGAACTCTAGGTTTCTTAGCTATAATTTCTTTAGGACTTTAGAAAAGGTGAAATGAGGGGATGAATTTTGTTTGAGGAAGACTTATTTTCTGTATCCTCTTTTTTTCTACCTATGCCATCTTCCTGAAGCACTTCAGTTCTCTTGGACATGGCCATTATATTTCTCATTTCTTCCATGTCTACCACATTGACCAGCCTTTCTATTTATCTGGTTACTGCTTTTAAAATATACTTCTTCACGCTAAATTTCCCATTAGCATTAAGTAAACCTAACTTTAACCTCATATAAGATATCTTCTAGTTTTTGTTACATTAAAAAAAAAAAGCACCAAGTCTGATAAAAATGATGAAATCATCCTTCCTGTTTGGCCAGTTCGATTTGTATACACAATGACTTCCTCACCTTTAAAAATGACATGATACACTTAGAACAGGTGGCTCACAGTCTCCTCTTCCTACTTGATAGGAATTGACTTTTTGCAAATATGTACAAAAATTTTAAAAAATCATTTTATCAGGGCTCATTCATCTCTTATCACAATTTATACATCCATCCATTGCATGCCATGTACATTTGTTGCCATCAGCATTCTCAAAACATTTGCTTTCTACTTAAACCCTTGGTATCAGCTACTCATTTATTCTGCTCTCTCTCTGTCCCCCCCCCATTCTCAAGAACCCTTGATAATTTATAAATTATTATGATTTTGTCCTATCTTACACTCTCCGATGTCTTCCTTCACTCACTTCACTATTGTCCCTATCCCAGGGAGGAGGTTATATGTAGAACCTTATAATCAGTTTCTTCTTTCTACCCCACCTTCCCTCCACCCTCCTGGTATTGCCACTTTTACCACTGTTCCTCAAGGGATCATCTCTTCTGGATTTCCTATGTTCCCCATGTCTATCTGTACAAATTTTAGCCAACTTTCCATTGTTTTTAATTTTCATTTGCATTTCTGTGGCAGTCATGTGCTTATGTTAATTTTATGTTTGGAATATACGGGTGGAGTCTGGCCTATTAATTTGGAGATAGCCATTGAGTAGCTGATGAGGCCTCTATGTGGGCATGGCTTTCACCTGAGACTCCTGGGAAATCTCACGGTATTTCCCTCGTGAAGATGAGACGCTATCTTCCCCAGTTGTTGGGAGTTATTTCCGAGATGATTAACCACAGGCAACACAGAATGGCGGCGGCTGGGAGGCTGGAGTAGCCGATGGAGAGTCCACACAGCTTTGCCCTGATGAAGACAGACCTCTGAAGCTGGAGTGGCATGCTGTTGATGGACCTGAGCCCTGGAAGCGAGGAGCCATGGGGAGACCCCTGCCAGGGCCAGAATTCTGCACCCACTGACCTGTGACTTCCTGAGTCGGAAGCAGACTTTATAGACTGATTTCGGGCATATGGATTATTATTGGACTTATGACTTTGCACTGGACTGGATTGGGATGCCTTCTTAGGGTCACATTTCTTTTGTATATAAACCCTTTCCTTATACCTATATGCGTGTCTCTGAAATTTGTTCCTCTAGTCTATCCGGACTAACTCAAGTTCCTACCTTGACACATGAAAAACTAACTTCAGAAATGTGAAATGAATTGGCAATTCATGAATTTCAGGTAAGAATAACATATCAGAAGCATTTATTTTGGTCTTCAAGAAGAAACGGGGGCCCTCATCAAGAGTGGCAGGAGAGAAGAGTCTTGCTATTGTTACCATGCCACTGGCCTGAGGGAGAAATGTGATTAGCACTGCAGATTATTAATTCCTGAGGGTGAAATGCAGTTTCTTGATCTGACTTTCTACTTTCAAAAAATTGGTTCTGATTGTATTAAAATGTATTTCATTCAGAATGGTTTACCTGTTTCCGGGAAAGGTCCATTCCCTGTGCTTTGTGGACCATTTATTTCCCCGTATCTTTTACTCCACATTTGTATTGTGCTTCATTGGGGTAATGTTGGTGTGCATTTTCCTCTGAGGTTATGTAACTAATTACTTTAGGAAGTGCATGTTCGAAGGTGGGTGGTTTTTCCAGCTATGGTGTTTTCCAAGCTAAAGAATTCTCGCACCTTTAAAAGAGTTCCTTGGAAGCATTTCTAAATGTCATGGCCATGGGAGATCGCCGTAGAATCTGACTTACCTGCTGTGGTACCAAAGAGCTTTGCAGCTCTGGTTTTGTCTTGCTTTGTTTACCTTACAGACGCCTTGGCACTGCAGTGCTTAGTGCTGGACTGCTAATGGGAAAGTGGGCAGTTTGAACCCACCAGCTGCTCCGGAGTTAGGGGTGTGTGTGGCAGTTGGCTTCCATAAATATTGCAGGCTGCGGAGCTCTACGAGGCAATCCTACTTAAAAGTTTGCCCTGAATTCAGGTTTTGCTCTAGGGAATTTCTTCCTTCCTTCCTTCCTTCCTTCCTTCTTTCTTTGTTTCTTTCTTTCTTTTTCCTTCCTTCCTTCCTTCCTTCCTTCCTTCCTTCCTTCCTTCCTTCCTTCCTTCCTTCCTTCTTTCTTTCTTATCATTTAATGGAGGACTCGTACAACTCTTATCACAGTCCATGGATAGATGTGCTTGCGGATATCCATCTCCTTTCCAGAACCTTGGGGATAGAGACTTGACAACACAAGTATTTTCATGGGAAAGTTGAGTTTGATATTAGATTTCTAAAGCGATATTCTTTTGTATCACGTCATCACAGCAAATAATGAAGTGGTAACATTATCCTAAGAATACCATTTTTCAGACCATTAGATGCATACTTTTTCTCCCAAAGTGGGGGAAGAATTAGGATGCGTCTTATTGTTCCAAAGGTGTAGTACTCCAGAACATTTTACTATACTGGCACTATTTGGTTCAGAACATACTTCCTTGTCTTCCTGCTCTAAAAACTGATGTATCTCTTGGTCAGGTGCATCTTATGGTCCAAAAAAATATATAGTACTTTCATATGGTGATTTTCTTTATTATTATTTTTTGTGTAAAAATTCTTTATCATTCATTCTCAATCTAGGATAGGAATTGACAGGCCATGATGACCTTTTTACTAATTTTTGGCCACAACATGTTGATCTTTTTTCTTTTAAATAAAGTTTTATTGAAAAACAGCCACACTCATTTGCATATCTTATATTTCTCTGTATATCTTTGTATGTTTTGTATTTTGCACCACAGTGAAATAGATGACATAAACAAGAAGGAGTTGAGCTATTCCAAATGACTCCCCTGCAAATTTTACTGGCACTTTTCAGAAAAATGTCACCAGGCATTGGTTAGAATTACCAATAACTTCCTGGGTCTTTGTTCTCTACCAAACAGGATCTCTGATGCTCTGAGTTGTGTATCAGAGGATGAAGTGCCTGGTACCATTCTTCTAGGACATATCTCCAGCTAGGTGGAGTGGGCCACATTATTGAGCTTCATCACATTTTATTGTGAATATAGCAATATTTGACAAGGTATGAACTAAGGATTCAGATTAACCAAAGCTTGATTTTTCAGGCAAACAAACGAGGAAGCCTGTTTAAAACAACATTAGTAAAACAAATGCAACAAAACATGGTCAACCTATACGCTTCTTCTCATTCTCAGTGAGAAGGTACCACATGGCGAGTCTGTTGTTTGAAAGTAATTAAATATTTCAATTCAGAAGTCTATCAAATTCTTTCTATTTAATAGCAGTTGATTCAGACTGAATAATGCTGGTGGATTCAAAAATCAAATCTATTTGTGATTTTTAGGTTTTCCTTTTTTTGTTGAAAGTGACACCTTGTTTCTACATTACTTATAAAGAAATAGACTCAGCAGAAACCATACTCACCACCATCAAGCCAATTCGGATTCGTTGATGAGAGCAGAGAGCCTCATTTTTTTCAACCCTTGGAGCGGCTGGTGTGTTCCAACTGACTTTGTCGTTAGCAACGGGTAATCCACTGTGCTAACAGGTCTCCATAAGGAATATGCAGAGGGCCATAGTACCTGTTTATAGCATACAGCTGAGCAGCAATAGCAGACAAAGTTAATCTGGTTTTGTAAATAGAACCGATTGTCAGTAGCTGTTGAGATAGCTAGATACATGTTCTTTGTCAAGAGATTTAAAAAAAACCTCTTAGCACCATTCTAGAATGACATTGACATTTGCTTTTGGTTTATGGCTTACTCTCATCTAACAGTAGCCAATTTATTCTGTCCTGGAAATGAAAAATTTAATTAGAAATATCAGCTTAGTTCAATAAACAAACAAAACTGCTCATCTTAATAAAATGCTTTTTAAAAGTACTCACTAGTGTCAAATTCCTGAAACTCAGGAGCCCCCACACCTATTTTAGTGAACCTACAAAGGGAAAGTTTAAATGTGCATGTTTAAATTTTTAAATATACAATGGACCTTTAAATGGATTTAATCTAAATGAAGTTTGTGATCAGATAAGTATAGAGAAAAAACATTTTTAAAATCACCTTACTTGATTATGCTAAATTAGTTGTATGAAATTTTGCTATTAGGAATCAATAGGAGCTTGCTTTTATATTGTTATTAAATTTCATATGTGTATATATATGTATATTTTCCTAGTTGACCCTGGATGTGAATGAACAGAAGGAGCAAATTACTGAAAAGAGCATCCTTTCAATGTCAGCAAATGAACACCATCAGGCACAAGAAGAAGTAAGGAATTTATTTTTATATTGTATTATAAAACTATAAAGAACACTCATTTGAAAATTTAGATGTTACTTTGAGTATGGTAGCATATAAACTATTGTTGACAAACAAAACTTATAGTAAAAAAAGTGCTCAGAACTAGAAATAATGTTTTTGACATAGGCAGTCTGAAAAATAACTATATTTGAAAGAATCAATTATAGTATAATTTTATGAAAGTTTCTCATGAATTGTTTCTCAATTTCTAAATTACCAAATTATTAATAAAACTTGAAAGTCAAAACTACAAAGTATGAATATGCAGATAAATAGTATAATTTTGAACTTAGGAGAAATACTAAATCATTTCTATTCTCTGTAGAAGAATAGAATTATTGTTGTGATTTTTAAAAATGATAACAAAGTTACCTCTTGCCAAGGGAAAACTATAGTTTACAACTGTCAACTCTAAGTCAACTAGCCATAGGATTCTGGAGGCAATATTGTAATGAAGAACTATTAAAGCAAACCCTCTTCCCTCCAAAGCTCATGCTGTGAGGTTGACAGCATATTCCATAAATGAAATAATAACACAAAATTGGTGTTAGACAAAAGGTGAAAATGATGTTCTTGTAGTTTATTGGAATGTAAAAGCATTTAAAATATTTCTGGAAAAATAATAAG
Organism: Nesogale talazaci; assembly: GCA_004026705.1. NCBI lineage: Eukaryota > Metazoa > Chordata > Mammalia > Afrosoricida > Tenrecidae > Nesogale > Nesogale talazaci. The sequence continues at coordinate 715,944 of PVJH01000005.1, read as the reverse complement.
GATTTGCTGATTTTCATGTATCCGTGTTAATAAATAAAATATTTTAGCAACCTATATGGTAAGACTGTAAGAATATAAATAAGTATTCATATGAAATTCTCTTTTGATAGTTATGTACAGAAATTTATCCAGGCTCTAGGACTTTAGTATTTTCATTCCCCATCATGTATTTGACTAGAGATGCACATCCATAGTGCGCATTTAATGCAGAATGCCAGTCTTCACTAGACTCCTTGTTAATATTTGGAACTTACATAGGTTCAATATTTAAGACTATATTGGAGTCTAAATAATATCTAAATTTTCTAAAATGTAATAATTAAAAATTTCTAAATGTATCAATGTCTTGTGAAATGTAACAAGTAATTTCTAAAATGTACCAAACAAGGATTCCATAGATTTCTAAACTTGAACAAGTAAAGATTATATCAATTTAAATCATGGTAGTGATTTTTTTCACAGAATAATAAAAAGTAAAAAGATGAAATATTAATTGTGCATTAAAATATCTTCTGATCACTTGACAGAGGTTCAATGAAAGTTAAAGATTTTTCTTATGTGTTCCAATAAGGTTAGGAAGGTAATATTATCTTAAAAGATAATCTTTAGGAAATTTGTTGGAATAATAAAGTTATAGCTCTAACAATATTACTCTGGAGTTTAATTGGAAAATCATCTAAATTAATGAATAAATTATGTTGTTTCTTCAAAATGATTTTGGAAAAATGGAATCAAATATAATGGAATTTTTGTGCAAATATCTTCAAGCCCTTCACTGTGTGTATTGCATATGATTCAGATGATATATCTGTGTTTATGTGTGCTAACCACGAAGTATATTTCATAGACTGTAAATGCAGTTATGTTAATGTTTGAGAATGCCTATAATAATTTGAATGTGTGAATGCTGATTTTTAAAAATAAAAGTCTTTTACATTAGTTTATACCTTTAGTGCATATACTGAGATGTGACCTCTATGGGTGAAAAGAAATAAAATTGCTTTGGGGGAAACCATTTCAACATTTGTTTTGCCTATGGGTTTCTTATTTATTAAAAAATATATTATACTGCTTGACGTCTCAAAATTCAAAGTAAACATCATAAAATCTGAGCTGTAGATCCTCACGCACCGCCTATAATTTCATCTTAAAGATCATGTTGTATTTTATGTAATTTCTCCACATGAGAACTGTGAATAATAGTAATGTAGGCGTCAGACCACTTTGAGGTGATTATATATGTTAAGATACATTAAGCTTTTTAGAAATGGTCTAGTGGAAACCTAACATGTAATTTATTATTAGCCCCTCCCAATTGCTGTTGAGCCGGTTCTGACCCCGGGCGATCCGTGTGTGTCAGTCGGAGGAGACCTGAGCTCCACAGACTTTCGATAGCCTGTCTTCCAGAAAGAAGAGATCCAGGCTGCTCTCCGGGGTTTCTCTTTGATTAGAACCTCCAGCTTTCCTCTGAGCAGACAAGCACTTTTTATACGCAGGTTTTCTGAGAGACAATCGAGAGAAAGGTGGGGATTGCTGAGCGGTGTCAGACGGAGATGCAAGTGTAGCCCGAGTGAAGGAACATGGCAAAGGAAAGGTTGAATGGAAGCCTCCTCTATTACAATGCAGTCGAAGGATGGTACAGCCACACTGTTGGGGGGTGAGGTGGGGCGGGGCGCGGCGGGGCTAGTCCTTGAGCCCCAATTGAATGTCAGAGGACTTCTGTGGTGACCTTGCATGGATACTGATGCTCATGTAATTAGGGATCTGTGAGGCACATTCTGCTTAGCCACCGCAAAAGGTATAACTGACATTATCTTTACTGTCATCCCTGTTGCTGGATGAATTATAACAATATTTTAAAGCGTCCCCACTTTCAATTACTCCTTCCTCCCAGAATGGATGAAGATGTTAGGTGTTGCACGAATCAAAAGGCAGTCCATAAGGGACCTTCAAGAGCCCTGCTGGTGTGGTGGGCTGTGTGATGCGATGCTAAGCACAGGCCTGTGGTTCAAACCTGCATATTGCTCCTAAAGAGAAAGATGAGGCTTTCTGCTCCTGTAGAGAAAGACAGCCTCAGAAACCCGTGGAGGCAGTTCTGCTCTAGCCTTATAGGGGTGCTCTGAGTCAGAGTCAACACCGTGGCAGGAAACTTCTGCCTGCCAACAAGATAAGTCCCATTCCAAAACTGTTATGCTTCTCAGAAGTGTTGTAGGAAATGGTCAAATAAGAGTTGGGAGGGAGTAGTCAGAGTCTGGGGATAAAAGAGGCCGTACGTCTCACCTATCTACACTGAAGATGTCCCTCCACGCCAGAAGACTCATGGGCTCCCATCTTTTTCAGTCTTTCCAGTCCAGTTTTTCAAATCAGGCTCATGTTCTCTCTCTCTCTCTCTCTCTCTCTCTCTCTGTCTCTCTCTCTGTCTCTCTCCCTTTAAAAATTATTTTGTTGAGGGCTCATACAACTCTTATGACAATCCATCCACACATTCATTGTGTCATTTGTACCTTTGTTGCCTGCATCATTCTCAAAACACTTGCTTTCTACTTGAGCCCTTGCTATCAGCTCCTCATTTGAAAGAAGAAGGAGGAGGAGTAGGAAGAGGATACACAGAAAGAGGAAGAGATTGTGCACAGAAAAACACACCAATTCCAAAGTTTTTGTAAGGACCATTTAGTGACATTGATTACACTCAGATTGTGTAATCATTCTCACTTTCTGTGGCAATTGTACCTCCTTTGTGAATATAAATTTACTGCTGTCAACCGCGCTGTCTAGAATTTCACATCTAGTGCTCTCTGATAACCGTGTTATGAGTTTGATTCCATGTAGATTGTTCTACAAGAGCCTAGTATTCTAGCATAATTTTCATTTTGCTTTGTTTTTAACAAGTTAAACTAAACTATTGCTTCAGAAGACATGTTTGGTTTAAGTTTAAAGATGATCTTGATACAATGGTTTTCAGTTATTCTCTCTCTCTCTCTCTCTCTCTCTACTCTAAAAAACACTACTCTTGGACCTGAAACAAAGAAGAGATCTTCTGAAATGGAAAATGCCATTTTTACCTCTCTGACCCCTTTCTTTTTCTGTTAATGATATTGTTAAGTGCAAAATTTGGGGGTCCAAGTTTAAGTCCTTAATTTGAAAGCATCTGTTATGTTACCTGCCAAAATGGCATTTGGAGCCGAGAGACTGATGCTCTCTGTTCCTTCAGACACCCATTGTGTGAAAAGCATCTTAGAGTCCTCCCTGGTAATATGAGTGGATTCTGAGCCAGGTAGCATTCAGGTCAATAGAATTCATCCCTAAAGAAAATCAGCAGTGTCTCAAGGGTCATTACTAATACCTAAAGTACAGGATCCAGAATGTAGAGCTCAAAATGTACAAACACAACGTGCATGCATTGCGGAATGTGCTTATACAAATGATCACATTCTTTTGTGCTGGCTGTTGATCATCTTGTGTACAGAATTGAATCCAAGGGTTGTATGTAGGTGCCACATAAGCATGACCACGCTGCCCGAGAGTTACAGGAAACTGTCTGTTTATAGACTGGTGTATATTTGCATTCTTTTAGAAGTATGGTTTGTTTCCTCACCAGAATACTCCTTTTTATTTTTGTCTCGGCCACCTTCTGCTCATTTGTCACTCTCTCAAATTCTGTACAAGTGTCACTTCCGTGCTGCACTTCCACGGAGAATGGGGAGTAAAATGTGTAGGCTTTCTGCTGCACAATGAGATGGTGCATTTTTTCAACATATGCATACGTAAGCCTCCTTTTGTGAATGGGACTGATAGGGTCAGATAATGTTTAAAGGGAAAGGCTTTATGTCTCTCAGGCCTCTATGTTTCCACATGGATGCTTCCACACACACATAGATTGAATTATGAACAGACCCATTAATGCTGGGATCACAAAAGGTCAAGTTTTGTCTTCTTTTGCCCCTATTCACATTGCTTTTGTAGAAGGGGAAAAAAGGATTTGCAAGGGGAAAAAAAGATCCATGATGAAGAATTTTAAGGAATTTTTTCTTTTTAACAATATCTATGATTTAAAGATTCATATTATTCAAAACAATTCAAATGTATTATATTTCCTACCAGATTTTAGTATATACGGGCTATTTCCTGTATAGTGTTCTCTTTAGGGTTGATATGCTATTGTAATAAATTAAAACAAAAATGCAGCACTTAAATGAAAAGACCTTATGAATATGTAATGTAACATAAAGTTTAAGTAAAATTTAATGCAAAAAATATAAAAATGTCAGTGGCGGAATTCTTCATTTATTTCTTCCATGTTTAAGATGTAAATTAATTTTTGTTAGGGCACTTTATTTTATAGTTTTAAGTTATTTTATAGAACTAGATTACTGCTGGTATAATTATGCATCACAGGCAGAAGCATTTTATCATGGAGCCAGTGGCAAAAGCAAAAATGTAAGATAAAACATGAAAAGCAACAAAGAATTCATCTCAAATAATACTTTTAAGACTTTTCCCAATAGCTCTTTAGAATGCAAATGGCATCATCAATTGTATGGTTGGCTGACTTCTGATGTCACATGAAATCTCCTATCAGTAAAAGACTATGGCTTGTGACAGTAAATCCAGTCATGTATAAAAATGCTCTCAAAGCCAACTCTGAAATTCCACCCTCACATATTTGTTTATTTGGTTTGCTGTAGAAAAAGGTGCAGTACATAAAGTTAACAAGATAAGTATTACTGAGTAGCAAATTACCGATTAGCACAGTATTTAGATTTTTTAGCACAGTACTTAAATTTTTAAAGACTCCATAAAGCTATGTCCTTATGAATTACATGATACTCAGGATAAGTTTAGAGAGAACCAGTGCTTTCCAGAATGGAGTTCCTTTATTTAGGCCCTTCGATTTGACTTTTAGTTTTGGTAGATAGCAATATGGACAAGTCACCTTGCCAGTTTGGTCTTTACTTTGGGTATGATACGCTCTCTTACCCATCATCTCTGAGGTCACTACTGCTGTCTGATACTACTATCTGATTGTGAAAACAAAGTTAAAAACATTGAATAATGTTGAATCATCTGTCATTTCTCATAGGATTATTAGCAGCACGAAGAAAAGCACAGGAATTTATTCCAGAAAGTAAGAAACGGAAGACCATGAGCAAAATCTGTCTTTGAATTTCCACCTATAAATAACATTTTCTTCTTTTAATTTTTTTCCTTCCCTGCTCAGGATCCCTAATTACCTGTTTCCCCTTTTATTTTTCTTTTCATTTCAAACAATTCTTATTTATGTCATTTAAAAAATCTTTCCATCTTCTTTCATTTTCCATCTTCATTTTCTACTTTCTATGTCCAAGATTTCCAAAGCCATGAGAGAATAATGCAAATTTCCACAGGCTTTCATTCTGATTTACAGTTCAGAGTTGCATATTAATAGCCAACCTAGCAAGTCATTGAATGATACAAACATTTGAGCTAGAATAATACGTTAAGTTGTGCTGCATCAGGCAGCAAACTCTAAATCTCACGGGCTTAAAATGTAGACCTATTACTTGCTCAGAGTATGTACTATGGCTGCAGGTGGCTGTGCTACTTCCTGTATCTTCTGCGGTCTGGGATCCAGGTTGAAGAAAAAGCTCTGCTGCACCTCTCACCCCACCCTCAACCCCCACTAGGACTTGGCTGTATTCGTGGTAATAGGGGAAAGCAGTAGTAGACCAAAGAGCGGCTCTTAAAGCGTTTGCCTACAAATGGCTTGTGCTACTTCTACTTATGTTTCATTGGTCCAAACAAGACATACAGGCAATTCTTGTGTCTGTCTATGTGGCTGTGAGAGAGGCTCATCTGCCTGCCACACCTTCCTGTGCTGGATCTGCCCCATGCCTTTTTTCATTCCACTCAAGCTACATATCTAGTTTAATATTATATCCTAGAATCAAGGGATTGGTAGATAAAGTGAGGAAGATATTTAGGAGGTTTATAATTTTATTGGAAGAATGTGGCATGGATGCAGAAACAAAGTGAAGAGTCGAACAAAGCAAACTTTGATTAAGTAACATGTACATATTTAGGAAGTAAATACAAGAAGCACTCATGGGTGCTTTAGATGGAAAAGGAGGAGTTTTAGAGTAGCCCAGTAGTCCAGGTGCCTGCTAGATTCCATTTTTGGTGCTGATTCTATTTGTCTGAGCATCATTCAGAGTCATTAATAATTCCAAATGGGTATAATTGGATCATATAAATGGTCATGGATGAAGTGAATTCCTTCTATTCATCGATTTTAGTCACTCTTGTATAGCAATCTTTCTTTATTGAATAACACGGTCTCCTAGAGAGACTGTAAATTGATGTTGTTATTAGACACTACAGAGTCTGTTCCAACTGATTGTGATGCTACGTATAAAAGTATGAAACAGTGTCTGGTCCTGCACCATTCTCACAATTGCTCTTGTTTGAGCCCATTGATGCAGCCAGTGTGTAAATCTGTCAGTCTATCTTGTTGAGGGCTTTCTTCTTTAAAAAAATTTTTTCAATGGCTTCTCTACTTTGCCAAGCATGATCTCCTTCTCCAAGGACTGGCCTTTTGTGGTAACATGTCATAAGTTTGTGAGATAAAGTCTAGCTACCCTTACCTCTAAGGAGCTTTCTGTCTGTGGTTTATTGCAGAAGTAGATCTCCAGAACATTTTTCTGAGGTGCACCTGAGTAGACTTGCACTTCCAACTGTCCCATTAACAGCTAAGTTCATTCATTGTTTATACCACCAAAGGACTTGGTTTATATTGGTGTTTCGTAAATGCTGGTGTGTGCATGTGTTTTTTTTATTCTTTTTTTTATATCCAAAGAAATATGTTATTTAGTAATTGTAAATGACTATTCTCTATTCCTGAAGTGAAATTATTGGAAGTCTTTCCTTGTATAACTTTGTTGATAAAGAAATGTATATTCCTTCTAATCTCTTTAACTTGAAAATAGATCTGTGCTGAAATTCAGGTATTGAAGTCTCCCCTCCACCTCCCATCAAACTGGGTACTCAAAGATCTAATAGGTGTGACATCAACAATTACTTCTTGTTAACAACTCTTGTAATTTAACCCCTTCAGGTGAGCAGGCTGATTGATGAATTGCAGACAGCTATCAAAAGCAACAGAGGTCATCTCTCTAAACTTGGCCCCCAATTACAGGCTGAGCAGGAGCAATTCTCCTCTTATGTCTACCAACACATTAAAAGCCCGCCAGCAAACACACTTCTCCCTGGAGGCCTACAGCTCAAGGTGGGTGTCATTCAAGGACTCTCATTGGGTCCAGCGAGAGATCAAAACACTCTGCTCTATTTGAAGGTCCTTGTAACAAAGCCACTCAGCTTGAATTTCTTTTTGTGTTGTCTTCTTCTAACTAGGGTTTGGCTTACAAGTGATAATCTTACCACTCGAGATCTGTGCCTTAAAGGAAAATGTTGAGAGCCTTTGAAATGTGGATTAATAGTACTAATTTTCAACTCAGAAAAAGGTTATTTTAATAAAGGGATTGGATCAAGTGATAATTTACATCCTTTCCCAAGACGCATATATATTTTTCACAGGAGTCATTGTATATTTCTATAAATAAAAACTAAAAATTGAAAGAGATTATTTGGGGAAATGGGTTAGATTTAATAATTGACAGGCCGTGGCAATAGGAATTGTAGGTGCAAGGCCAGGTGACTGATTGATGCTCCAACTGCATTTCCAAGGGAAAAGATCTGTATTGGGTAAATGTGACACCTGTCTGAGCTCACTCAGTAGAATCAATACTGGAGAATATACTGGGAATAAAGGTGAATTGGTTATTTGTCAGGACAAGATGGCTAAATATCCCAGACTACTTTCTGTTGTTGCATCTTTAGAAAAGAAAAACACATACACTAAAAATTCTTTTAAAAAAGCCATACTCGAGTTAGGTGGTTTAAGCACTTGGGAATTTAAATGCTTTTGTTTTTCATAGTAGAATGTCAATGTTGAGTCTTCTTTAAAGTCAGTATGGCTTTATAATTTCATATCAGTCACATTAAAATGTTGTCTCTCGTTAAATTTGAATCATTCAATATGAACTCTTTTCTAACTAAAGAACTACTGTTACCACAGATATTGATTTCCTTTTGATTGTTTATAGAAATTTGCTACTATTCAAGGACTTCTACTTTATAACTCTAATTTCTTAATATTATTCTATCATTCAAATAAATGTTTAAGTTTTCTATCTGTACCATTTTATTTTAATGAATTTCCTATGTTTGTTTTTTGAATTAGATCATTACTATGTGAAAACTACCTTAGGGAAAGTTTAATTCCATTATTAATATGATCATTCAATTCTCAGGGATGTAGAAAGAAACAAGGTCCAAGTCTTATGCCAGTAATATGCTTCTTATCCAGGTTTCTAAATGCACTAGAGATCCATTTTGCCTATTAATTAAATTAGTTAAATTAGTTGAGTTATTTAAATTACTTGCTGTTGATTAAGAAGCCATTTATATCAGCAACCATCATATATGTGCTAATAGCCAGACAACTTCACTGCTTAATTGTTAATAGCTTGCATGATAGCATATATTTCACTTTTAGTTATAAATCTTTACTCTAAGATATTCCCTTATTTTGATTTGCTTTTTGATCCTGAAAACAAGAAGGAATTAGCACATGAAAAGAAGCAATGCAGTTCTATATATTTTGATTATTCTTGCTGTCCTTTAGGTTAGGCTATAACCACATGTAGCTATTTAAATTTTATTAAAATTAAAATCTAAAAAAGTTGTGCCTTTGTTTACATTAATCACATTCCGAGTGCTGAGTCTGTGGTTAGTGGCTACTGTATCAAACCGTGCGCTACAGAACATTACTTTTGTCACAGACAATTATTTTGGGGTTCAAATTAGAATTAGAGGGGGTTCAAAAAGTTCTTGGAATTTGCCTATGAACGTTTTAAAGCCCTCGAGTATATGAGGAAGGTCAGTTGCAAATGTTTCAATGATGGCACACATGTTGGTATCTCGAAATTGACCATAGTTAGAATACCTCTACCTAAGGACAGGGCAAGTACTACATGAGGGAGTACCCTTCAAAACACAGATTTTTTTCCTCAAAAAAATCTATGTATTTAGATTTTATTTTTTTACAAAACAACCTTATCACCTTCAAAGTACTCTCTGTTACACTTAATACAGTTGTTAAATCTGCAATTCTATTCTTGGAAACATTTTTCAAACTCATATGTTTGGATGGCTGACTGCACTTCCCTTGTTTTTTTTTCTTCGCCTCTTCTACATAGTCAAATCACTGTCCTTTCATATCCTTCTGTGTTCGTGGAAACAATAACAAAAGTCTCATGGAGTGAGAGCAAGTGAGTAAGTTGTGTGAGATAAACAAGGCATGCTGTTTTTTGCCATCCCACTGTCCTGGGAAGCAATGTTCAGCATCATAACAGTTTCTGCTGCACTTATCCCGGACAGGAAACAAAATTTCACAGCCACTCGCTGTTCTCTTATATCAGCCATCACACAAAAACGAGGTTTGAGTGAACCTGCTTTTGCACAAATTCTCTGTGACCAGAAAGAACCTTCCTATTTTGCACCAGTGTGTGCACTAAATCAGAGTGAGTTTCTTGATGCTCACCTAGTGGGGGAAACGTGTACAAAAAAAACTCTGTCTCTCCTCCACCCCCCAGCGCACTTTTGGGGTTTTTGAGCAATCCCTGCTATATCAGGACTTGATTTGGTTTTTTGTTGATTGTTTAGTGTCTGTCGTCCATGAGTTTGCAGCTATACCCCATAGGCCAAAGCTGCTTGGTTTTGTGAATAAACTTTTACTGAAGCACAACTTCAGTTATTTGCTTATGTAATTTGTTTATGTGGCAGTAGCATTAGTAGTTGCCACAGAGACCATGTGGTCTATATTTACTCTGGGGCCCTTTAAAGAAAAGTTTGCCCTTCTTGGTTTATGTGGATTATATTAGAAATATTTACACTGGGAAATAAGTTTGAATGTGTGTAATCTCTGTGTCTGTTTTTTTTCTGAACAGTACAAAAATGTAAGCAACTTGCTTCTCGTAAACAAAAGCTTCTGATTCAACAGAACAAAAATGCGTGACATCAATAGAATGTATAATTCCATTGCTCACAGCAAGTTAAAACCAGTACATCCTCAGTGTTGTGTAGTTTTCAGTGTGTGTGTGTGTGTGTAAGTTCTTAGATGATTTTTATTGTACAATCAAAATTGAGAATCATAGAAGGATAATCAAAGAAACTATTAAAACTTAGCAGAGTTTAAAAAGACCAAAGAAATTACTGGTTATGAATCAGGCAAAGACTCTACAGATTTAGAAAGTAGAAAATGATAGTATCAAAATCACTTAATCCAAAATGATGGGAAAGAACTGGTTTTGAAATCACTTAATATTTTATTTACTTAGAACTTTTAATTTTTTTTCTTTTCAAGAGTCATATTCAGAGGGCAAATTAAAGAGTACAGAAGCAGAAAGCTTTGTGGCTTCAATCACCAGATTTAAGTAGTGACACACCAAAGCTTTTTAGATTCATAACTATTTTTCATTGATTAAATAACTAACCCGCTGCCATCAAATATATTTCTACTGAGAGTGACTCTAAATATGATTACTAAGACTGCTATTTAATAGCTATAGACAGCCTCATCTTTCTACTGAGAGCTGCTGATATCTCGAACTAGTGACATTGCAGTTAACCATCAAACATGATATCTGCAATGTCACTCTTATGTGTGCTGAAATAAGGTGATGGCTTACTTTAAGCATTTGAGAAAGGTAATATGTAGAATCTGAAGGTAAATAGGAAATGAGAAGCAAGTTAAAAATGATACAAATAAAAGTGCATATAAATTTTGGTTTCTTTAAATCTTTTAATAATGTGAGATTTCAAAAAGCTCATGTAAAGTGGAATAATATATATATATATATATATATATATATATATATATATATATATAAACTTTATTTATCAACACACATTCCATTAAGGTCAAGCCAATTTTGTGACTGTTGATACTAGTCATTAATCACTCTTTTAAAAACCAGAAGGTCTATTAAACCATGTCAATGCAGTCTTTCTTTACATTATTAACTTCCTTTATATTACTAAAGTAAAATTGTTTTTTTAGCATAGGAAACAAAAAGTAGTCAAAGGTGCAATATCTGACTGTCCAACAGATGCCTAATGATTTTCCATGGAAACTTTTTCTACAAAGTTGTCCCTTTTTGTTAAGAAAGGAGAGCAGTAGTATCTGTGGGAAAGGAATCTCTGGTGAAACTTTCCTGGGTAATTTTCTGCTAAACTATTGACTTTCTCAGAATACTCTCATAATAAGCAGATGCTATCATTCATTGGCCCTCCAGAAAGCCAGCTGGCAAAATATCTTGAGCTGCACCCCAACCCCCAACTCCCTAAACTAAAACCCTGTTGTCTTCATCTTAACTTTTGACTAGACAACTTCCTTCTTTTGGTAGCCATTGAATTGATTATTTTTGTCTTCAAAATCTTATAGGTAAAGCCATGTTTCATCACCTGTTAAAATTCTTCCAAGAAATTCTTCAGGATCTTGATCCCCTCTGTTTAAAGTTTCAATGGAAAGCTCTGTTCTTATTTGCAGTTAGTCTGGGCTCAACTGTTTTGGTGTTTATCAAGAGGAAAGTTTTATATCTATCTAGATGTATGTATATATACATATATATGTTCATATACATATTTTATAATATAGCTTTGTCTCACATAACCCTTTTGGCTTTGACTATTTACTTTTTTCACCTTTGTCTCCCACAACACTCCCTACTTTTCTGCTGGGTTTTATAATTAGTTGGAATGTTCATACAGAACTTGCAGATAGTGCTCATGATCATAAGTTTATTATAGAAAGTAATAGGTGACAAATCTGGTGAGAAATGTTCAGGATACAGCTGTCCATTCAGGTCATGTTATAAAATTATTTTAGGGCTGCTAGTAAATGCCTGAAGAGCTCTATAGGACAGTGAATCCAAGTCCCTGAAGGAAGTGCCCAACAGCTTTTGGGAAGACCCCAAAAGTCAGGCCCCTGCCCCAAAGCCCTCAGTTTTATTTGCTTTGTGGGCAGCTCCAGCTGAAGCTCCAACTCCTGATTCTGCTGCTACTCCTCTGTCTTTCCTTTGGTGTCAAAGCTTCTTTCCTGAATCTAGGAGGTTCAATGTGCATGGATCTTGGAATCCAGAGGAAGCTGTCCTCTCTTGGCTCTTGCTATTGGTGAGTGTATTAATCTGGGTTGACTAGAGGAACAAAATTATAAACACATATGTGAACAAGAAAGAGGTTTATATATGAGAGCAATTGAACATTGAGAAAACATCCCAGCCTCGTCCAGGTCAAGTCCCTAAGTCCTATATTAGTCCGTATGTTCAGTATCAGTCTATAAAGTCCTCTTCAGACTCACAAAACACATGAAATGACACCAAATGCAGGATTATCATAGGCAAGTGGGTAGAATGTCTTTGGTTCCAGTGACGTTGTAAACACCTCAGTGCTGGCAGGGGTCTCCAACTGGTTCCTTCAGTCCCCCCGGCATGGGGTCTATCAGCGTAGTGCCATATGTCTTGTCAGTAGAGTTCTGCAAGGGAGTGAGCAGTGAGTCTCCCACCACCAAGGAGGAAATATCACCAGATTTCCCAGAATTAGGAGAAGGGTATGACCACACAGAGGCTTCATTGGCTATGGTCTGATTGACAGGCTAGACCCCCATCCCTACATTCTTAATCCTCAAATTGACAAATGATTATATAACTACCACAGATGTCTCACTTATAAAAGCTGGGTGGCAACCATGTATAGCAATCAGTATCATCCCTTATTGACTTTTCCTACTTTCTTACCCCGGCTTATCAGGAAACTAGGGTAACTTGGTGGGAGTAATGAAGACTAGGGCTACTGCTTGATACTTGCCTACACAATGAGATCAGTGAAGCTATGGGTGCTATAGCAACTGTAGTGATGAAACCAGATGGTGCTTAGCTATCGGAAAGAAGAGCGTCAGGAATCTTGTAGCCATGTCTTTTTAAAAAAGTGAGGTATCAATAAGTCAGCAGCTTCTGTGATCCAAGGATTGTAAATTTAAAAATCCAACACAAAGGAGGGAATAATATCAGAGCTTAAATTGTGAACGCCTGGTTTGTGGAACACAGTAGGTGACAGTGGATGCCCCAAAGCCATGTGAAGGACTTCCCTGTGGATTAAGACTGGTGAATACCATCAGCACACAGTTCAGGGATGTGAATAGCCTTGCTTTCCGACAGCATTGTAAAATCAATTATGGCAGATGCAGTTAGGTTGAAAGGTAAGACTTACTGTTTGATCTCCCCTTTGAGCCATTTTAAGGATGTGTCAGTTTTTAATATATTCTGCTTTCTTTTTGAGTGAGTGTTTTCTATGTTTTGTCTAGTCATTGCCATTGGTGTTTTGTTTGTTTCTTTACTTCTTGCTTGTATTGTATGATTTTTCTGTACCTGAAGTCCAAAACAGATAGATCTATAGAGACAGTCACTGGATTGACAATTGCTAGGGGCATAACAAGAGAGGATGGAGGGAAATGGGGAACTAACAATATTAAGTAAGAGAAGAAAATGTTCTGAAACTGATCAAGGTGATGACTATTCAGTTCTTCTCAATAAGGATGAATGATTAACTTTCATATAAGGGAAATACATGCCGATAAAACTACCAGTTAAAAGGTTATGGCTAAAAGAACCACATTAAATAATTCACTATTTATTCTCTCAGATTATATATATATATATATATATATATATATATATATATATATATATATATAATATAATCTATCTATCTATCTATCATCTATCTATCTATCTATCTATCTATCTATCTATCTATCTATCTATCTATCTATCTGATTCCCAATGACAGTGGCCACATGCATTTCAAGGAAAACTAAGCATGCTCTACAGGACTTTCTGGTTGCGATCTGTTGGCAGCAGGTTGCCAGGGCATCTCCTGGGGTACTTCAGGGTGCGTTCCACATGTTAACATTTTGATAACTGCTTGGCCATTGTATACCACTCATCTTGCATCAGAGGATGTTCTGTTTTTAAAGACACACTCTACATTCTCTGACTTTCTTCAGTCACATTTTTGCAACTACTTGGCATAATACAATTCCAACTTTAAACAAGAGACAGGATTGAGGACTACCTTAGGTGTGCTTCTTATCCTTACAGGGAAAGTTCCTCGTTAAAAAAAAAAAAATGGAAACTGCACTTCAGAGAAAACTGAGAAAGTTTATCACCAGTGATCACAGTGCCCCCACATGACCACTCTCCCCTTTGTACATCGTAGTTACATTGTACATTTTAGTTACAAAGCCTGCTTAAGTGCTTTGTATTCTAAGACCTTTTTTGTTACCACACCACAGCACATTTTCAAGTTAACAAAATTTCTTAACCATTTTCCCTTTAGTGGTCACATTCAATTTACACCATAATTTAAGAAGGTCTTTAGACAACTTGTCCCAGAGCAATTTCTTACTGTTCCAAACCTTCTACTACTTCATCTCCCCTGTCATCAACACCCCTCACCCCGAAGTCTCTTTTAGGACATCTGCTATAACCATGGCTCAGTGACTTCTGCCTTCCCAATCCTGTTCTTTCCCTGCAACCCCTCCTCCTCTTCATCCCCATGGAGATCCTGTCAGAAATGTTAGCGTTACCCTGGGAGAGCAAGAAGACGCCTGAAAGAAAGGATAGAGACCAACGGATATTAGCAAATCAGTATGGGCGTGTGGGTGGAGAAACAGGTAGGAAGGTGGGTGATTGTGACAGAGAATTGATGAGTAAGACTGTGATGTGTGAGTAGGTGGGAGAGCACGGGGGAAGGAAGGGAAGAGGGTACAGGGAATTAGTGCTTTTCACACACAATTGGTCAATGAAACTCTGTGGGTTGTTTTCCATTTGCTGCCAACTGAACAGGTTCTGTGGGATCTAAAGCTGGTATAATTTGGGAGGAAGGGTCAGTGAGGGGAATTGACTGTAATATTAGGTCTGCAAGGGCTCTCTTTGAAATTATACTCATTTAGAATGAAAACATAAACCACAACAAATTAATGCAGGCTTAGAG
The DNA here is from genome assembly GCA_004026705.1 of Nesogale talazaci. NCBI lineage: Eukaryota > Metazoa > Chordata > Mammalia > Afrosoricida > Tenrecidae > Nesogale > Nesogale talazaci. The sequence continues at coordinate 700,797 of PVJH01000005.1, read as the reverse complement.
ATCAGGGATCTTTCTTCTGAGACATTTTTTTTAGGCGGCCTAACAGAAATGTGTATGCAGACATACTTCCAAATGGTGAGCAAGCTGAGCAGACCCTTATCAGTAACACCCTCCCACTTACAGCAATTCCTAGCAATTCTCAGCAGCTGGAACAAGTATGGGGCCTTAAGCTTCAGCTTCGATAACTTCACCTATGTTAACTTCAGCTGTGAGCTGAGGAAATGCGGTGGAATTTAGTGGCTTGACTAAAGAACAAAACTCAGACGATTGTGATGTGGAGACATTTACTAAAATCTAGTCTATTTGCTAAGTAAAAAGCCACCCCAACTTGACACCCATTTTTAAAGGGCTTTGACTAGAGGAGCCAAGTGAGAATATTCAAGGGCATTGTGACTAAGGAACCATGGTGATGCAGCAATTCAGCACTCAGCTACCAGATATTGGATGCCCCCAGCTGCTCCATTTAAGGAAGTGGTTGCATGTTTGGAAGCCCTGTGACATCATGTTCTTCTGTTGGGGTTTGTGATTTAGGTTATTTGTGAGTTGTCATGATTTCAAAGAAGATTCCTGAAGTCTTGGGCATCATGATGGAGATGCTCTGGTTTCATTCATGGGCTTTTATCGACTGGTGGCCAAACCATTTTCTAAGGGGCAGGAAAGAGACCTTATGCATTTCCATTCTGACCGCTCATGGGGGGAAGCATGACTAGTAGCAGGCTCTGAATACTATCACCTACTCTTCTCTCCAAATGCTCTTTTCCAAGTTGTAATCTTTATTTTGTGGACTGTGGGGGAAGGGAAAAAAGCCAGCCTATGCAGCCCAGCCTATTCCCCAACAGGCATTTGCAGCTAGGTGTAAATCTCTGCCAGCAGAAAGAGCAGTCTTCCCTTCCTAGACCCGCAGAAGAGAGAAACTGTTTGAGTCAGAATCAGGGAAGAGCAATTGGTATGGATATTAGCTCCCACGCAGGGCATGTTGTAATGAGACAGGCTTTCCCTGTGCTTCCCTGACAGCCCTGAAGGTGCCCAGAGAATTGCCAGGTGGGCAGTCAGCGGGGAAAGTCCCTGGCCAGAGCCGTATTACTATGCCCGCAGTTACTCAGACTAAATGCAGCCACTGAACCTTACTGTTGCAGGCACACACTCTCTCAGGGAGATTGTCCTTCGCCGTAGCAGTTAATTTGTTTTTACCTCTCAATTAGCTTTTCACAGAGTGTTTGATATGCTCAAGTTGCTAGGATCTCCTTCCTACATATGTTCCTGTCCCCTGGATTTTCCGCTGACATCTCTGTTAGCAGGGCTCACCCTGAATAACACACAGCAGAGTCATCATCTGAACATCCGAGAGGGCAGCGCTTTCAAGCTCATGTAGCCACACCCAGGTAACATTCTACCTAGGGTTCTGTCCTCCTTTCTGATTTGCAAAGCACAGTGGATTATTTCCTAAAATAAAACATATTGCTATTGATAAAGGGCAAACTCTTGTGTAGACTGTAGTTTCTCAGTGTATCCATCTAGATAGAAAAAATTTGCATAGATATAAAAAATACCCAACAACATTCCAACCACATACTTTATACAGAGGTGAGACTATGATCTCTAAAATGGAGAATTTAGAGAAGATTGGGTTTGTATTCAATCCTATAATACTCATTTCTTCTAGTAAAATAAAATGTGGGGGGGGGGATGTGAATCATCAAAAGAACCTTTCCTTTCTGTGAGAGGAAGTATGTTTAGCAGAGGAATCTCCAAAAACTTTTCTTCACCGAGAACACAATATATAAGACCTACCATCACACTTTACTACAGACAGAGGCTGCACATCTCATATTCTAACCCCAATTACATGTAGTAATTACAAAATTGCTACATTAATTTTTTTCAGTGAAATGCTTGTCCCATATTTTTCCTTGAAATAATCTCTTTTGGGCTGAGCCCCAGTGGCATAGGGGTTGTGTGCAGGACTGCGGTCCACTGGTCTGGTCGTTCAATTACAGCAACAGCTCTGAAGGAGCAAGGCTAGGCCTCCTACTCCCACCAGAGGGCAGGGATGCCCCCCCAAAAAGAATTAATCTCTTTTGCAAAGGACTGATTGAAATTACTTATAACATATCAAACAAAAAGTTTATTTTCCCCTAACTTCTTTTAGATAATTAGAACATCATCTTATATTAGAATTAGTGATGAATTTTGTAATTAGATATGAAGAAGACTTTTTACAGAACCAGGCAGCTTGAATGGGAAATATTACTCTGTCAATAGGCACCCAAAATTAGAGGGAAAAGTTTTCTTCTCTTTTGATATGTATGTGACTGAGGAACTATTTCTGTGGGACCAAAGTGATGGCAGCAACTCGAAAAATTAGATATCTTGGAGAAAGAGACTGTATCAACAAGATGGAGAAATAACTCATAAAAGGAGGCATTTTTCTCACAACATTGACCTCAAAGCTATAAAGCAAATAAATGCCAATTAAGTGTAATACATCAAACCTTTGAATTATATGGCATGTGAATTATATGTCAATAAAACTGTTTTTTTAAAAAGTCAAAACTGGCTGAGTCCTGGTGGCTTAGTGGTTGTGTGTGGGACTGCGGCCCACAGGGTTGACAGTTCAAATCCAGGAGCGGCTCTCCAAGAGCAAGACTGGGCTTCCTACTCCCACCAGGGAAGTGATGCCACACACACACACACACACACACACACACACACACACAAAAGTCAAAACATAAAAAGGGTGAGAATGAGACACAGCTCCAAGATGAGATCAAGTCAGTGAGTTTGTGAAACTGGTTATAGGCACACTACCAGCACCAGCGTTGCTGCCACCGCCGCCACCACCACCATCACTCCATCACCACCTCCACCTCCACCTCCACCGCCACCACCACCTCCACTACCACTGCTACCACCACCACCATCACCACCTCCACCACCCAAGCATTGCTAAAAGAAAGGTGCACAGGCTCACCCATAGGGACCTTGTAAACCATCTCCAGACCTCCTCTCCATTCTTGGTCCCTTCGTGTTTTCCCTCCCCTATCCATACCCTCTAATTCGGTCTCTCAGCAACCCAGGTTGTCTGTCACCACACTCATTTTCTATAAAACTTGCTCTTATGAAAAACACACGCAAAACTTTCACTCATGGTAAAACAGTAGTTTTCAAAAACAAAAACAAAAGCAAATGTTTTTTTCCCCTTAGATTCATGTTTTCTCTTGAAATCCACTTGGGAAAATAAAGTAGAAACTATTGAAAGCCAGATGGGAGCGACTCCATTGATTCACTCACAGGGGTGGTTTATATTTTTGAGACCACTGCTCCATCCATGGCCCCTGCCCCTCCCTCCAGCTCACTCCTGGGTGGGAGTGGAGAGCTCTTTGGTGCTCCGCTGCTAACTGAAAGGGCTGTCTGAACGTACTAGCAGCTCCAGGGGAGAAAGGACCAGTTGGTCATTGCATTGTACATGATTGCAGCCTAGACAACCCTGTGTGGCAATTCTCTGTCCTGCCAGCTGCTTTGAATCAGAAACTACTCAATGGCACATAATAACAGCAGGTCACAAGCTTAAAAAATCCGTGATCTATACAATGGTATACCATTCCTCTCAAGGGTTGATTCCTATTCACAGGGACCCCAGCTTAGAGGGGTTGAACTGCTCCCTGGAGTTTGCAAGGCTGTGACATTCTGAAAGCAGACCACCAGTCTGTCCCCAGAAATATCTCTGGGTAGAGTTTGAACATCAACCTTCGGGCAGTAGTCAAGGCCTTTCTTAACTGCTTGTAGGACCCGAGAGCTCTTTCATCCCATGGAGCTGGAGTACTTTCATAGTAGCGAAGGAGTGAGTCTCTCAGCGGAAGTACAAGCATTAACACGTCAGTAGGTGCAATATTTTAGAGTTAGAGCCCTTTGGCCCAGCCCTAAAGTCTAACCCCATAGGTCATCACCTATGCCACCTATTTCTAGATGTCTAGAGATGTTAATTTTATAACAATGATGCTTGTTGTTTAGCTTTTGGACCAGGTACTATTTATGGCAGTGAAGAGTAACAATTATATGTTTTCACTTAGTATAATTTAATTTCCTGGTACAAAATATACTGGCTCCTTATCTGCTAAATGTCTCTGTGATCAGTTCGAATGCACTTTACATCACATGGAGGATAGACCTAGAAGCCCTATTTGCATTACTTGAATCCCGTAATTTCAAGGATTTCTTTGTGAATGTAACTTTACTGAATATTAAAGTCTGGCATTTTTATTGTTTGCTTTATGACATTTACATCTTTGGTAAAATATAAAACTTAAGAATATACAATTTTTAAATTAAATTCATAAAATATGAAAAGTTATAATACATTTATTAGAATAAATAAATTCAACAATTTAATTCGAGTTGATTTTTTCTAAAAGCATTTGAATTTGGGTGGATTAAATGTCTTTTATGGAAGAACCAATTGTAACTTTCATATTCTTTGACAGGCTAAAACTATTAAAATACTTTTCTATGCCTTCAGTTTCATATTATTAATCTGTCTTACTAGATATAAAGAATTCCTAGTGACATAGTGGATAATGAGATGAACTGCAGACTGGAAGGTCAATACTTTGAAACCACCAGCAGGCTTTCTGGAGAAAGATGAGTCTTTCTGCTCTTGAAAAGAGTTACGGTCTCAGAAACCCACATGGGGCTGTTGTATTCTGCCTTGTAGTGTCATCGTAAGTCAGAAACCAAGCCATAGCAGTGAACTTTTTAGTTAGTACTTGATGCACGAATAAATGTTGGTATGTATAATTAAAACATTTTTGGGGCTTATTTCTAAAGAGCTGCCACCTTCTTATAAATAGATCTGTCTTAGGGAAGTCATCAGATGTTTCAGAACCTCATCTCACAACTCTAGTTCCTCTAATTATTGGGTAAGCGAGTGTAGGTGACAATGGATCCTACACGAGTTGCCCTGCATCTGTGTCGAGCACTCTGCCACATTTCCTGGGGTCCTTCTTCAGTCTGAGGCACCCATTTCCTAGTAACTAGCTGTAGGAAGATATTTGTCTGCAGTGGGATGGAACTGCTTCACCCAGCATGAGACCCCTTCCCGGGAGATAACTTGCATCCAGCACTGGGGTGGCGTAGGAAAGGGCTCAGCAAACTGGAGTTCTGGAGCCATGTCTGGTGGCTCTTTCAGTAGGACATGTGGCTCTGAAGTAAAATTGAAAATGAAAACTATCCTAGTTCATTTATTACAGTTTTAAACGGTGATATACTCAGATAATATTGATTTCATTTGTTTGCAAAAGTATATTTATGGCTTTCAAATAACTTTTCAATGGTTGGGAGGGACAGGATTGGCTCTTGGGTCTCAAAAGTCTGCAACCCCTGGTATAGACAGGGGAAATGAGAAGAGCCCATCTCATGTGCCTCCACTGGGGGCCACTCTGAGACCACAGCACCAGGACTGGCCACGATTCTTCTTGTCACACACCATGCACCTGACGATCACAACTGATGGGCCAACTCAGTTCCAGAACACCAAATGGAGTCAACCAAAGCTGCCATGGCAATTGTGCAGCAGTTGAACTTCTTCCTCTACTGAATCCTGCTCTTCTTTGCCCCTCACCAGTGTTGCTTCTAAGACCCCCTACCCACTCAATGCCTCTAAAGCAAATCATAGCCTCAGTCTCTGCTTCCCAAGACCTCCAATCCAAGACAAATTTTAGATTAATCCTATTCCAACATATGTAATTATGTACACCTAAGAGATACTGTGTTAGTCTGGGTAAACTGGAGAAACAAATCCACAGAAACTCATATGTATATAAGTTTTCTATAAAAGGCAAATAAATGTACATTAAGAAAGCATCTCAACCAAGTGTAGTCCAAGTCCATAAATCTGACACCAATCTACAAAGCCCTCTTCAAACTTGCAAAACACACCCAATGCAGGAGGAAAGCCGAATCAGTGAGCATGTAAGGATCTCAGTCCTGGCAGGGGTCTTCCCGGGGCTTCTCCAGCACTCAGGCACTGCATTGGGGTAGGTCCATGTGGCTTCTCCTCAGGGATGTCTCACAGGAAGTGGGCTTTGCCAGTTGAGGCAGAGAATTAGCTAAAGCAGCCACAAGTGGTCTGAACATCAGAGAGCAAGATACCTGAGAACAGAGAGATGAGGCTCACGGAGCCATTTGTCTCTCTGCCCTTCAGTTAATCCCACATGTGTTAATCGGTCAGGTTGGCACAACGAACTTTAACTATTTCAGATACCAACTAATTTCCTGTGGATTGTCTGTATCCTTTTTCTCCCTCAGGCCTCTGGCAGTAAAACTTTGGGCTGCACACAGCAGGGTCATTTTTCTATTATTGCCTCTTGACAGCATTGCATCCTGAGATATTGTGAAGCTAAGGTGTTTGGCCTTCTGCTCACGTACATTAGAGCTTCCTGGGTGGTCTGTTGTGGAGAATTGGGGAACCTGCTGTTCCCCACAGCTAGTTCTTAACCAGACTGATAGCATTAAAAGCCGAATAATGGCTCTGAGCGAAGCCTTACATGAGCCTTAAGGAGATGCCACAGGTGATGCCTTCAACCAATCACATTGGCTTCCCAGTCAGACCCTTTTGCCCATATGGGTTAAAATTCTCTTTAAAGATTCTTTAAAATGTTAGTAGGAAATAACATTCTTCCTTACTCTCTTGACATGTTTATGCCTCCACAAATACCCATATGAACAGTATACTTATAAGTAAATAAATAAATAAAATTTGTATTTATAAACACTTGTACTTTCACTGATTTGTTACTTCCACAGAAGAATAAGTTGTGTTTCAGAAATATTACCTAATTACAAGTTTTGTCTCTTAGCCCGGCTACTAGACAGGTAAGAAGCTAATCACTCTGGAATGAGCAGCAGAAAGCTGACCAGTTCTCATGTCTGGGTCTGTAGTCTAATGTGAGCTCCCTTTATACCTTCCTGTGGTCCCCCTTGTTCTCTGTATCCTACTCTCAACCTACAGTAGTTCTTCTAAACATGTCAATCAAACGACATTACTGTTCTGTCCCAAACCCGCCTGTGATTGCGTCCCCCTTCAAGCCCTTGCTCCCACCCCTTGTTCCTCTCATCTTACCATTAGTGACTGTCCTCTATCCCAGTGTTGCCATCTCCAGCGCCTCCTGGGATCCCGGGAATAGACCAAACACCCTCCCCCATCTCAGTGGTTTTGCTCTAGGGCAGTGGTTCTCAAGCTTCCTAGTGCCACAACTCTTTCACAGAGTTCCTCGTGTTGTGGTGACCTCCCCCCAACCATAAAATTATTTTCATTGCTACTTCCTCACTTTCATTTTGCTACTATTATGAATCAGGCGACCCCTGTAAAAGAGTCGCTTAAAGGGGTCAAACCACAGGCTGAGAACCGCTGCTCCGGGAGGGGTCTGCCTTCCATGCTCTTCATCAGCTACGCGCGTGACCAACTCTCTGAACTCCTGCAAGCGTCCGTCGAGCCCTTACTTCTCTCTGAGACCCACGCTAGCGCTCCCATTAGAACCGTGACCAACACCCTGTCCCCATCCTCCCTGGCACCATATCCCAGGCCCTGCTCTGTTCTTCCCTCTTTACCTAGCACTTGTCAACTAAAGTCAAACTCACTGCCATGAAGTTGATGCCCACGAATAGTGTGCTATCTATAGACCAGGGTGGAACTGTCCTTGGGAATTCCAGGATATGAAGGGAGAAGAAAGCCCATCTTTCTCCCACGAAACAGCTGGTGGTTTGGAATGGCCTGCTTGCCATGAGCAGCCCAGAGAGCACTTGCGATCTTATAAATTACGTCCATGAGGTGTACACACGGGCTGGCATTGCTCACCAAGAGAAAAGCTTTCGGGGCAGACAGTGGAAGCTCGGATCTCGATGCTAATCCATTCTAGAAGGAACATGCAGATGCGATGCAGTTGAATTCTGAATCCGTTTTTCCCACAAGAATAACTGAAAACGATTCCTCTGCTGTTGACCACCAAATTATGATCCTAATCTTGCCTTTTTCTACCAAACATCACACAGCATTTTCAAAGTAAATAAGTTCAGAATGAAATAATATCATTTAAATAAGAAACACAGCATTTAAAAAGTGTTAACAACTACAGTGTGGCTCATCCCTTGAGACTGCAGAGGAGCTGGATCTGTGAACTGGGTGTGGAGAGAGAGTCAGTGTTTGGAAGGGGAATTCCCCTTCCATCAAATCAGCTGGTAGCTACTTCTCAGGAGTTTCTTCCCTTCTTTGCCTTATTTCACTAGGACCTGGCTGGCTTTCTCTAGAAAGTAAAATCTGTCTAATATGGTCTGCTGATGGCATTTTCTTAACTGTTTTCTAAAAGGATTTACTAAATTATCAACAATATCAACATGGTTAACCAGTTCCTTACCAAAAAAAAGAAAACAAAACTCTTTCTTAGGACCCATGGTTTTTATCAAAAAAAAAAAAAAAAAAAGGAAAAAAAGCCCCCCAAAAAACCCCTAAGAAAATTATAGCAAAATGCTTGGAACACAGCTGCAAAAAGTTTAAACAACACATGCAACACCAACTACCGCTGAGTGACCAAAACACGAGCTGCTTTGGTTTACAAAAATCATGTGTGTTTGAGTCAGATTCCGATAGTTTTTTTGAGCTCTGATGCAAAATTTTCTGGACATTCCATGTCAAAATCTGATTGTATTGAGTCCTGATGCAGTCTAGTCATGGGGTTCTACTGTACGTGCAGAGACACGTGGAGCTCAGCTCTCCTCTGATATACGATGAGTCAGAAAGGACTCAAGGCTGCTAGTCAACAACCCTCAGACACAGGTGTTCGTCATGTGGAGACTGACGCTCCTGGTTCAGGACTCCTTCCCTTCTTAGGCCCCTTGTGAAGCCACAGGAGATGTTTCGGCAGCAACGTAGTTTTGTAAAATTGGTGAGCATAATTCTATTTTAATTTCAATGGATTAGGACCACTGTCTTTTTTCTTCTGTCCCAAGAAGCCCTGGTGATGTTATTAAGTAAGCCTTGGATTGCCAACTCTAAGGCCAGCAGTTCAAACCCACTAGGGGAAAGAAATGAGGCTATCTGCTCTCCTAAAGATTTACAGTCCGCAGAATTCTGGGTAGCGTCTCCATGATTCAGAGTTGACTGAATGGTAGTGGGTTTGGTTTTATTGTCTTTCCTCTCTCTCAGTTTCCTCTCTGTTACATTTTGTTTTGCTTCAGGCGGTGCAGGTAATTTGGGAGTCTGGCTCAAGGTATATGGAGTTGGGAATACACTGTAGTGAAGGCGTATTGTTAGCTGGTGACAAGCACTCCCCCTCAGGGATAGATCACCAGGCTGTTCTTCCTAGCCCATAAGCTTTGATGAAATCGGTTCAGCTTCACAGCAGTCCACAAGCCTCTGCCGCTATACGTGATGGGAAGCTGGGCCTCCTGCACAGAAAATGAGAAATCTCCACTGAACCACACTGCCCCTGGCAAGGGTGTCTCACACTCAGTGCCCTTGAGTCAATGTGCAAATAAGAACCTGGAAACAGCCTCCCATTTCTCAGGTTTCTCTTCAGTAATCATTAGCTGCTGTGTTTTTCAAAGGAATCTGGGTCTTGTTTTTTTTTTGGCTGGGGTGGGGAACTGGGGGCAGAATTTATGGGAGCTGCTGACTCAGTGAGGAAGCAGTTGACTGCTAAGAGTCTCTTTTTCAAACCACCAGCCACACTCTCAGGAGAAAGAGATAGTGGACTGTTTCTGTAAACATGATTTATACCTCTAGGTATAAATAGTGAAATACTTAAAAGTATTTATAAGTATAAATTATATATCAGTATATATATACTGTTTTTATGAGTATTTATGAAGGCATAAGCATGTCAAGGGAGTAAGAACGAAGGTTGTTTACTACTAAGATTTTAAGAGACAGTAAGAATATCTTTTACCAGTGGTTCTCAACCTTCCTGATGCCACGACCCTTTAATATAGGTCCTCATGTTGTGATGACTCCCCAAGCATAAAATTATTTTCATTGCTACTTCATAACTGTGATTTTGCTACTGTTATGAATTGGGTGTCCCCTGTAAAAGGGTTGCTCAATCCCCAAAGGGCTTTCAATCCACTGTCTTAACCCATATGGGAGGAAAGAAGGCCTGAATGGGAAGCCAACATGGTTATTTGATAGCTTCCTCCATGACATCTATTTAAGGACTATGTAAGGCCTCTCACTTGGCCTCTATTGCTGTCAGTCTGGTTAAGAACTGGCTTTGGAAACACCTGGTTCTCAAGGGGCAGTATGTTTCTGATCTGTAAGGCTGGTATGAGTCAGAATCGACTCCCCAACACAGGTTTGGGGTTTGACTACCTTACATCTTGGGGCTTAAAGTGACCTTCAGCCAGCATTTTGCATCCTCTCACTCCACTGGTGAGAATTTAATTTTATTCATAGGTACTGATTTTCTCATGCCACACATCAGGTAGTTGGGGGGAGGGATGGGGGGAAAGGTTGGTGGGGGGGGGAGACATTCATCAATCATAGCAGCGCTCTGTTTAGAGAGCTTTTATTTTTAAACATTGGGCATTAGAAATAAAAATTGTGCAAAAGAAGAACAAGGGTTTTTAAAATATAAATACAGGATTTGAATATTTAAAGCTGAATGTTTCATGTAAAGTTTAGAAATAGATCTTTTTAATTGAGCCTTAAGAAAAGCAGAATCTTATGAGATTTCAGTTTGAGGAATCTGTAGTTTTGGGAACCAACAACAACATGAATTTTCTGACTTATTGGGAGATAAACTCTTTTCATGCAATCACCTAGGGTGTCAAACTTAAAGTGAGCAACTTTGATTTTGTGATTTTACTCATCTTCATTAGTTTAAGGGTTAATGAGGGAACTGTGTATAAGGTATTGCCTTGTGGCAGTCATGTGCTTATGTCAATTTTATGATTGAGATGTAGGGGTGGAGTCTGGCCTGCTAATCTGGAGATAGTCTTTGAGTAGCCAAGGAGGCCTCCATGTGGGCATGGCTTTCTCCTGAGACTTCTGGGAAATCTTGTGATATTTCCCTCGTGAAGATGAGAAGCTATCTTACCCAGTTGCTGGGAGTTAGTCTTAGAGATGATGAATCATGGACAAGACAAGATGGCAGCGTCTGAGGAGCCAGAGGAAAAGTCACATGGCTTTGCCCTGATGGAGCCAGACCTCTGAAGTAGAGAGGCCATGTGGGGACCCCTGCCAGCAATGAGCTGCCTCTACCACCACTGGATGCTGTTGATGAACCCTGAGCCCTGGAAGCGAGGAGCCATGGGGAGACCTCTGCCAGCGCTAGGATTCTGCACCCACTGGCCTGTGACTTTGTGAGTCAGAAGGAGACATTATAGACTGGTATCGGGCACATGGGCTAATAGCGGGCTTATGACTTTGAACTGGACTGGGTTGGGATACTTTCTCAGTGTTCCATTCCTTTTGTATATAAACCATGCCTTATATCCATATGCATGCCTAAGAATTTGTTCCTCTAATCTACCCGGACTAACACATGCCTCAATATCCCCTATGCTCTATTTTCTTTATAGCATTTTTTTCCTATTTTCGTTTTATTTCAGAGCATCGTGGGCCACAAAAAATTACCTTGCAGCCCACAGACCACCAGTTTGACACCCCTGCCCTCAATGGTAGTTGGAGGAGCTCTGCTGGTGTAGTGGTTACACATTGAGCTCCCATCCTCAGGGTGGGCAGTTGGAAACCAGCAGCAGCTCTCGGGGAGAAAGTGTGGGTTCTCTACTCCCATAAACAGTTACAGTGTCAGAAACCCATAGGAGTCACTATGAATTGGCATTGACTTGATGACAGTGAATTTAGTTTTGGTGTAGGGTGGGTGGAGGCAAAAGCTAGAGGAGTTTTTGTTTTGTTTTTTATCACTTTTCTGGGTCTGGATGGGAAGTCTATGAGCACCAATGAAGGAAGCTCTGAACTAATGATGGTCTGAGGTTTTGACCAAACCCTATCTGCTTTCTCACTTTGATAGCACTCACACGGCTAGTTTCTAGACCAGTGGTTCTTAACCTGTGGTTTGCGACCCCTTTTGGGGTTGAATGACTCTTTCCCAAGGATCATCTGATTATAACAGTAGCAAAATGACAGTTATGAAGTAACAACGAAAATAATTTTATGACGGGGGGGTTATCACAACATGAACTGTATTAAAGAGCTGCAGCATTAGGAAGATTAAGAACCACTGTTAAAGAATATAATGGGTTGCACGCTGAGTTCTCATTGAACAAGTCTCAACTAAGGAGCATCAATAAGTCCTCCCCACTGCGCTTTTGCCAACTCTAACCTTGTAACAACTTAGAAGGTAACCTTCATTCTGAATGTCTCCAGTGTTAAAGAATTTTGCCCTGAACTAGAACTTGGAGGTGATGATGGCACCCACAATAATTCTGCCACAATAATTCCCATAGGTTTGCAGGTGACCTCTAGGCTCACAAAGATCTTTGCAAAAGTAGATAGACCATGAAAGCCACAAAGCTAACACCTGTTAGGAACAGATACTGCAGGGTGTGGAGTCTCAACGTGCCAAATCTGGGAACTGTACAATCGCCACCGAACAGCCAACCCAATGAAAGGCTCGGGAGTGGAACAAAACCCTCAATTCTTGCACATACCGAATCTTTAAAAAAATCTCCTTCTTGTCTAAAGGCCAAAGATGGGTTAATGAAACAGACCAGTTTCCAAACCACACTAGGACTTACTAAAGAGGGACATCAAACTGAAAATATGTTTTTCTTCCTTTTAAAAGAGTGTATTCTCTCAAATGATTGTCTCTGGAAACAACACTGAAAAGAAAAGAAAATGGCTCCTCCGATGTGATAGGCAAATCAGAAAGGAAAGAAAGAACTTTTGAGAGAAAAAAAGCCAAAGCCAAAGCATCGATTTAAATAATTCAGCAGCCCCTCTCTTCTGGGTCTTTTCTTGTCTGGTGAATGGCGCTGCGGCACGCGGATCTGCCGCGTGGTCAGAGGGTGGTGTTCCACTCCACTGGAGCCGTCCGCCCTGTCTGCATGGGCTTATTGGGACCCTTTTGACCAGAACAGTCGCTAACTTCTGTCTTTTCTTTTCCTTTTTTCCCAGCAAGTGTTTTCCGAATGCAATGTTTGGGATTTTGTCTCTGTTCCCCACCACTAGTTGTCTATGTGCATTTAAAAGGATGACGTCCATGTACTGTTAAGCAATAAATCTGTCAGTTTGGATTTTCTTCTGTGCTGAGCACTCAGACAGTCTAAATACGTACAAATCAGACAACCCACACGTAATTTGTGGCTTTCTGTTTTTCAAGAAGAATTCAATGAGTTTTACTTAGGTGCTCGCTGAACTTCCATTGACTCCTGCCCCACTTAAGTGTCCATAGTCAGGGATGCATCCTTTGAAGTGTGTTTCCTACTATTTAACATTGTAGGAAGTGCCAACTTGACAAAAGTTACTGAAACCGAAGGGAGGAGCAGGGATCTTTCTTCACATGATTCTTTTAGTCCGGGTGATACTCATGACCAGTACTTACTTGCACTTATTTATACAACAGCCTCACTTGGCAGAAGTCCCATATACACACTTTCTGTTAGCACAGTCCTCTGCAAGGCATGCATCCACATATGCTATGCATCTATGTGCCTATGTGTGTGTATGTCGTGATTTTAATCTTTGAATGTGCTTATTTTCAGGTATATGAAAATGGTAAAGACACTGGAGAGATTTCTGTTTGTATCAGTTACAAAGACTTGCAGTCTAGTGGCTCCACTCAGCCTGGCGAGATGATGGAAAGAGTGAGTTTTTTTACCATCTATTTGTGCCTATATGTGTCTTTTAAGTTGCTGGCCGTGAATTTGGAGTTACAACTTAAAAATCATTTAGGAAAGATAGGAATTATTTGCTCTGTGTGAGAGTCCATTTTGGGTCATACGGTGACCAGATGTCCTGCTTTTTAACAATTTAACAACATCCCGTGGCATTTTAAAATTAAAATAAATATATTACAATAATATTTGTGCGTTCTATGAAAATTTTTGTTGTTCCATATAGACCAAATTTTTAATCAAGAACAGCCCTCTGGTCAATGGTGTGTCCCTTAAAATATGGTCACTATTGTGGGAACTCCTGGACCCTTCCTTCCCTAAGAACGTTTCCATCATGTTTCTATTTGGAAATCTCACCATCCTGGACTTTGATTTTGCCACGCAGAGGTTGCTATCTTGTTCATACTTTTTTTTAAAGGGGAGTTGTCATGACGTTCAGTAAGGGTCCAGGGGGTGCCAAGTCCCAGACACAGAGTAACTCCCGGACACTTGCTCTTCCTCTCCCTTCCTTCCTACTGGGGCGCCTTCCAGCTGGTTGACCATAGGAACCCTTACCTTTTCCTGCTTTCCAGACAATTGGTTTGTTTTTCAGGCAGAACCAACATGTTCAGCGTCTTTCTTTTGGTTCTTTGTCTGGCATAAAAGGACACGCAACACCCTGTTGTTTACAAATTGGGGTTATGCGCCCGAGTGCACAAGCAGTGTTTGGGGCCCTGTGGCCTGGCTTTGTTCCGAAGCATATGCCTCCCCCCCCACTGCACCTTCAGCTCCGCACCCGTAGATGCACCTCTCCTTGCTGGGGTCCACTGCTGAGCGTCTACAGCCTGGCACAGAGGTTGCAGCTGAATGTATGGAGCCCTCACGAGATCAGAAGCTGGGACCAGAAAAAGCTGGGCAATGCCATCTTAATAACACAAATTGCCTTCTAAGAATTCTCCACGCATCTCCCCCCATTTTGATATTAGATTACAATATTTTACTTTTTGCTTTACCTTAAAAACCACAGATGGATTTTATGTTATCTTATACAGAATGATGGTAACTCATAGGAACATTTTGTGTTTAGGCACCCAAAATAGAGCTTTGCTTCTTTTTAACAAGGTTACTATTAATTGGGAGTTCATACATAAGTCATTCGGAAGTTCCATCACATCAGGCAGATTCGTACAATGACTATTGCCGTCAGTTTCTGCCCATTCTTCCTCTAGGTGGGCTCCTTTGCATCCTCCATCACCTCTGCGCTCCCCTCCCCCCCTCCAGCACCCACATTCTACTTGCTGACCTATGGAATCATAAATGCAGGGTTTTATATACCCCAAAACACAATTTCAAGTAGAGAGCGACCCCCACCCCCTGTGACATAACACCCCAGAGGTACCCCCTAATATGAGCAAACAAAGCAAAACAAAAAAAATGTTGAAAACTAGATCAATAGAGGAGGAGGAGGGTGGGGGATCAACTGGTGAAGTTGTAACTGTTCACGTCAGATTCATGTTTCTGCTCTTCTCGGCTCCTCTCTGTAAGGCTCTCTGTTTAGTAACCATTTCCTTCCATCCCTCAATTGTGGCTTAAATCTGGATGGGAGGAGGGGTGGCTTGCGTTAGAGACAGTGTAAGGCTTTTTGCTTGGTACAGCCTTTGCAACACCTAGAGATGACTCTTTCACTGTATGGACACTTGTCTCAAATCACTAGCCTAGGATCTTTGATGCTTTTCTCAGGTCCTTGAGCAAATTCGTATCCTATAAAGGCCTGGTGATGATAGCTATAGAGAGAAGTGAGCTGAGATGATCACAATTTTTAGTGGCCATAGCCCTCCCCTGCCCTAGGCCCTTACCTCCCATAGGTTGTGGGATGCTCATCTCTGAACACCTAAAATACAGTCTGTCACCAAGTTGAGAAAATAGAGATTGCAATGCAACAACTAGGAAAGTGAATTTGGTTAAGTGGTCAGGTGTTCCCGCCTGCCCTGTCTCCACCACAGACACTCGTCCTTTTCACAACCATTTCTCTGCATATCAGACCTGGATTCTTTAGAACTATTCCCTCTTCTCCAAAGGTGAGGGCCCAAAAAGCAAAATCACTGCGATTTGAAACCAGCCAAACCAACAGAATCAGTAGTACATGTGTTCTGAAACAACAGCAAAGCTGCAGACAAAAACTTTAGAGCCGAAACTGTGCAGAAATAAATGTCAGGTTGGTAGAAATAATCTCCAAATCTGACACCATTTCTGCAGTGCTAGCCGGGGAGGGGGTCCCAGTAAAAGATAGTCCCTGCTCTTCTAACACTTTTGTATATTATTCCCTAGTCATCATTTTATAGTCAAAGCACTTGACAATGACCCATGAGCAATGTCAATGTCAATGAGCTGAAAGGTGTGCCTTCATGTTTAGCCATTCTGATGCTCAAGGCTAAGTAAGAATCTGGCATTGTAAAAGGCAAGGGAAATCTGGAGATTGGAGATATGAGCATTTACTTATCAGTTCGACATGTGAATCTTTTACCACAGAGGTAGCTTCTGGACAAGGAAGAGATTTTACTCATCAAGGGTGTACAGTCAAGCAGAAAGGGAACCTGAGTTCTTTTACTTTTACTTCTTCCTTGAGTCTTGGTCTCTAACATACCTTCAATGGGAACTAATAGAGGCTGCAAAAAAGCCAACACAAAAAGGCACAACAAACTGCAGTTAGGCACGAAAAAACCATAACTACATCCACACCCCCGCAGGGATTACAGTCACAAGAAATTGAGAGACACAAGAACTGACAAGGGAGGGAAGAAGAGGAAGCCTCTGACAGAGGCTGGGGGCTGGCACGGGAGGGGAGGCACAGTGATGGATCCGGTGGGTGCAAAGCAGGAAAAAGCAGAGGCCTAACAAGCGCTGAAACAAAGGGGACACATTCTAATGAAAAATGTTGTCAAATTCCATGTGCAACGGAATTTAGTCAGATATACTCTGCATTAGAAATATGACTTTCATGAGAAATTTCAGAATGATTTGGACTCGATTCATAGAGGAGCACGCACTGACAGTGCTGCTATTATTTCAACTATGAAACGGTCCCATTTCATATTTTGCACTTCCATGAGATCACACTCACAACTTGAAAGCCTCCATTAAGCGGCGTGGACTCTTAATACAGACTCAGAGCTAGCTCCCCGGGTGAATCACTTAGACTTCGAGTCGTATTTGTTTCTGCAATCCAGTAAGTGGGAAATTGTCCCACGATTGATTACCTGGGGTTATTTGGGGACAGGGAGATTGCCCGTTGTAAAACTCGGGAAGGACCCTAACACAGTGTGCAGCGATACCAGGAAAACGTACGCCTTATGGAGGAGTGTCACCAAGCGCGCTCTGTTACATTGTTACCGCGGCTCGGGGCGCCGTGCCCGAGGGTGGGAGCTGCATCACGAGCCGCTGGCACCCCCTGCTGGTTAAAAGCCCATGCTCATTTTGCTCCTTTACAGCGTGACAGTCATTTCACACTTCTTTTAACGTTCGCTGTGAATTTAATTCTCAGTTATTTGGACTTCATTTGTTACCGGATCGAGACAGTTTATGAGATGTTCACATCGTAGGTTGTTTTTGTCCCCCCTTCTCACCACCAGTTACTTCTCAAGATTCACCAAAGGCTTCAAGCCTCTTCCTTCAACCCACCGAGCCTCCATTTTTCTTCAGTCCGGCTTTTCGATGAGTGTGGTCAAGAAATTACGAATCCACTTTTGCTGAAGAATGAGCAAAAAATTTGGGTCTCTTATGGTAAAGCCTACAGGTAGGAGCGAGTCGTCTGTTATCTGTCCTCGATCATAGACAAGCCCATTTCAATGGAGAGTTGAGACCTCAAGTAGTGTCTTTAATGAAGGGGAAAAAAAAAGGTTTGCTCCCCCCCCCATTCATTTTGAATTCCAATAAAATTTCAGGGGCATTTCTGTGAGGAAGTATTGTTTGTGGAATATGACATCCTTCTCTGTCTGTCTCTCTCTGACTTTCGGTCTTAATGCCTTGCCATAGTTCTTGAAGTCTGCCTGTCAGCACAGCAAGAGGGATTTGTTCATGTCTGAGTAGGCACCTTAATGATAGCAGATGGAAACGCCGCGGGGGGCCCAAGCCCATCACACTGTCATTGTCGCACACTGCCCTGACCTGCTTCCACTCCTCTATTTTTTTGTCCCTTTTTAAAGGAGAAATGGATGGTAATTGAAAAGGATCTTAAGCAAGATTTATGAAGCTGTAGACAACATGATTCCCCACTATCTCTCTATGTTTTCACAAATAAAGTCTTAACCTTTTAAGCACCAATGACAGGACAACTAAAGATAAATTGGTAAAGCCGGTAAACCCCATCCTTTCAAAGTTACCTTCCTCAAAAGTGCCTCACATTATCCCATAATAATTACTGGTTATTGCTGAGCATTGTGTAAATTTTAGTAGCTTGGTAAATTTCTGCATAAAATTCTTTGTGTTTCTGAGCACAGGGGAAGGTGGAAGTATGCAGGCACTAATGAGCTGGGCTGTTGGGTTGAATACCTGGGAACTCCACGCGTATTTTGACAGCCCCCATCCAGACGAGCTCTAAAACTGCTTGTCAGGGAAACTCAAACACACTTTTCTGTCTATTCATTTTTTTTAGCTCATCATTTATCTGTAGAAACAGAGTAGAGGAAATAATTTTACTTATGGTTGTATATTAATTATGACAGGAAGACCATAGGCAGGTCTAACCCTCTGCAAAGTAGGAGCTGATTGGATTTGCTATGTATGGCAATCATCAATATGTCAATGACTGGCGCATATCTAGTCAGAAATCCAGGAAGGTGTTGAAAGGAGTTAGCAGGATAAGTTGTGGGTAGCAGCTTCCAAAATTTTATTCTCTTTCTTCTACTAGAATAAATTGCCTAGTGATTTCTTATGCTGCACAATTTATAGAATTAAACAGATCCATAAAGGCTGGTAAATTTTTTTCTTGAGACAAATGGCAAATATAATTTAATTGCATTGTAAGTAGAATATTTTTATAATGATAAAATTGGTGAATTTTAAAGTAGCTAATTTTCTTGAATAATTTAAAAGCCAATGAGAAGACAAGGTTTTAATAAAATGTGTCATTATTATTTCTTTTTAATATCATTATCAAACAAAAGTAGTGACTGACTAATTCTGATGCTTTTAATGATATTTGTTATAGTACAGCATTTTAATAAGCTCAAGACACGTGTTCTTAGCTGAGTCGATTATATTCACGGATTTACTAGTAAAATGCCAAATGACTAGGATATTCTAAAATCTTTTAAGGATTGCAGCTGGAAAATTCATAAATGCTCATTACTTATATTGCATTGCTATTCTAACAGGCTTTTTCACCCTTCTAGTTTGGAATCCAGGAAACTATTAAAGTATTTTGCTACCGCTGGAACATACAGAATTTATGTGTTTACAAAGTTTTTGCCATCTAATTTCATCTCATGATATTTATTTTTCAGGAGAACTTAAGATGTCTAATTTATGTTGCTATGCAATCAGGTTGCTCAATTGCAAATGATGATTTTGTTAATACCTGCTTTTATTTTGAGACCTTTCATTGTTTTTTCTCAAGTACTTATTCCCCTAAATTTTGAGTTTATAGAAGAACGAAAAGAATGGTATAGTGTGTACTCATGTATTCTTCACCAATTTGGCAAATGAGCCTGCAACACTTGTTTGACTACTTTCATATTTCCCTTCTCTCTTGAATAAGTTGAAACTCATTTCAAACGATAAGTTTTTATCCCTAAATGCTTCAGATCACATAACTGAAGAATGGGACATTCTTTTATGTCATCACATTATATGCATCTAAACATTCAACAATAATGCAATAATATCATACAGTATCAAAATTGTGTTCAAATTATGCAAATTATCCCCAAAATGTGTTATAAAGCTTATTATAATCTGTATCCTTTTAAGAATCCTATATTGTGCTTAGTTTTCTTTATTTTTCCCCAATTCTTTTTCCTTTAAAAGATCAAAGATTGCCCAGCATTGTCTACTCACTTTTTGTCTTGATTTCATGCCCTTGCTAGCTTTTTGAAGAAATGTGTATGTGTGTGTATATGTATATATACATATGTATACATATATATCCAGGTCTCCCTTCTGTAGAATGCCCATATTCTAGATGTTCAAGTGTTTTCTCATTAATATATGTGGTTGAAATGCATTAAGCAAAAATGCTACACATATGTGGTTGAGTCCTTTTATTCTAAGGTTAAATAACTTGTCTTTGACATCAATCTAGAGAAACAGTGTGGCCTATTTAAGATCTGTGTTCAGTTTTAATTGCCAAATTATCAGATCAACATAAAAGAGTGCGCCTCACTGTCATTATCATTAAAAAACAATAAATAAACATAGCATGTATTAAGCTCACAAAGATACTTATATCCAGATATTAAGGATTCATTTAATTATCTGCTCCCCAAATCAAACAGGGTGCATAACATTGCAATTATATATAAACATCATACAAATGACAACTGATTATTTTCAATCCATGAAATGATTTATTACACATGTTGCACACAGTCTTGGCCTCTTACAAATTAGCTAAATAAACTAATGTACATTTCAGGTGCAGTTTGGGACACCAACAGAAGTAACATGTAAATATGAAATTGCCTGCTCCTGGATTTTATTAGATCCTTTTACTATATATTTGCTTGTTTTTCTTCATTTCAGTATATGTATCATTTTGAAGATATTTTGATTTTATTTTCTTTTTTAGATCTCCTCTGAATCCTGTTTTGGGTTTGGCCTTTGACCAAGTGTCTGCTTTTGACAAAGGTGGCATCACAGTTGCCTATAAAACCTTTTTGGATCCTGATGCTGTCCTGCTACCTGGATGTGACAGGTAAATTAACTTGTTTGGTTAAAATCATCTGCATTTTCAGACTTCTCAGAGTAAGGGACTTGAAACCCTAAAAAATATTATTTGAATTGTCTTCCATAGCGATGATTTATTTTATTGACTTATTTTCATGGTATGAGCTAGAACAAAGAAAAACATGTTAATAACTTTCCTTGAGTTAAAATAGAAATAAAACTCCATGGGGCAGTGAGCATATTGTAGCATCTAGTTTGCAGAGTCAACAATTTTGTCTTAAATCTTAAAACTTATTTTTTTCATGAATGTTTCTCAATTAGTTGTTTTAAGTGGAATAATTAGATAGAAAATAGAAATATGTTCTTAGGTATGAGTGTTCATATATAAACATCTCATTTAATATTGTAAAGTTACAATGAAAGCAGTAGATCGGAGGATTGGTGGGACTGTGAAGAACAGAGAATGAGTTACTATATCCAGGAATCTATTCCTACCTCAAGGAATTTAAGTGGCCTCATGAGTTATGCATTGAACTATTAACGCCTAAGTCACCTATACCCCAACAGATGGTATAGGTGAGGCACAGTTCTAAATGAATTGCATAATAATTTACTTAATAATTTACATAATAATTTACTTCTCCCCAATAATTTCATTTTTCCATTATTATCTCAAAACAAAATAAACCCAAATTCACTGCCATGGAGTCAATTGTGACTGGTAGTCACCCTATAGGACAGGATGGAACTGTCCCTGTGGGTGTCTCAGACTCTCACTTTTAACTGGAGTAGAAAGACTTGTCATTTTGGTGGTTTTGAACTGCTGATCTTCTTGGTTACAGTCCAGTGGGTAACCATGACACTACCAGAGCTCCTATTACCCTATTATCACTTTATAGAGACAGAAATTGAGGATCAGGGGTTTGAAGCAATTTGTCCAAAGTCACACAGTTCTACCACACACAGGTGATAGAACCAAGATTGTCTCTCTATCCAATGCACTGATTACAACTTTTTGTGATGGCGCAAGTGAACATTGTGCCCATGAATCCCCTGAGGTGTGATTCGCATAACTGAAGAGAGGAATTTTAATTTTGTGCAATTTTGTGTAAATAGGTCATGTGGCTGGTGACAACCATGTTGGACAGGGAAGCCTAATGCTGATTCTCCATTGGATTCGATGATCTAAGTCCTCACGTAGCTTTTTGTAACTTAACGCATTGTACATCAGCTTAAACTATAGGCAAGAAGGTTGACGGTAGAGAGCCCAGAGGATTCTGACAATGCCACGCAGTCCAGCTTTTGTCAAACCCATTGCTCAATATGACTAGAAAGACATAATCTTTGGCCCTTTTCGGTTTCTGGTGAAATGAACATGATATCCTCTCAGGACTCACTCTTCTACTTTCCAGGCAAGAATTAGATGTTCATTCTTGCACTCTCTTCATCTTGATAGATAGAAAGTAATTATTCAGGGTTCTTTTCATAGGTTCTCACACTTACAGGAGGACTTATGTGAGTCTAATAATCTTCCTCCACACTGGTAAACTTGCCTACTTCCCTCTTTTTTATTTTCAATTCATGCATTCTTCCTCAATTTTTACTTCCTTCAGCACATGAAGACTGTTTGATTAAATTGATCCAAGTTAGATATTTGTTTCTAAGTATATAATAGGAAATTATTTTTGCTGAACTGAAACTAATCTTAATGGATTATTTCCTTAACTTTGTACATTTGAATTTTCTTCCCTTACTGTAGAGTGGTCATGACCTACTTGTAATACGGATTATTTACAATCTTAATATTTATACTCTTATTTACATTTCTGGGTTGTGGTTTTAAAAAACGCAATTACCAGTGCCATACTGGTTTCTGTTGAATACTGTGTTTTGACATGACCAGACATAACATGTTGAGCCTTTAAGGTAGGAATTTGTTCATCCTTAAGAGAAGTGATTTGGCTGAGCTAAGACTGAAACAGCTTGTAAAGTTTGTGATTTTTCTATGTACCCACGGGGCCGTTGCCCCTGAAGT
The DNA here is from genome assembly GCA_004026705.1 of Nesogale talazaci. Taxonomy (NCBI): domain Eukaryota; kingdom Metazoa; phylum Chordata; class Mammalia; order Afrosoricida; family Tenrecidae; genus Nesogale; species Nesogale talazaci. Next base: position 678,056 of record PVJH01000005.1, on the reverse strand, counting down.
TTCTCTCAAAAGTGCCATATGAGTATGTTTGACATAACCAAGTTAGCAATCGAACACATTATGACCCAACTTAAAAGACATGTAAAAAGACTCACGGCAGAGAGCAGAACCAAAGATCCATAAGCAGTCTGATGAGGCCACTTAGTCCAGCTAGCTAAATGTATAATCTAATTACAATTTGTCACTACTCACAGCCTAGTGGACTTCATATATACAATGAGGGACACATCTACACATATTTGGAGGACAGACTTCAAAGGAGTGGGCTGAGGGAGAGGTCGGGCAATGTAAGATATGACAGAACAATAATAATTTGTAAAGTATTCAGGGTTGGTGAGGGAGGGAAAGCAGGGACAGAGGGGAAAGGATGGGAAGCGGATATCAGAAACTCAAGTGTAAAAGTGGATATTTGGAGAACGATAACATGTAAAAGTGCTTGGCACAGTATATGTATTTATGTATTGTGAAAAACGATGTATGAGCCCTCAATAAAATGATTTTTAATTTAAAAAAATGATGAGGGACACATCACTTTAAGAGATTTTCTAAGATCCATACAACATTTTTATTGTCTTCATTCTTTTGGTAATTAAGTAGGTATGGAACTTTCCAATATTCTTCATAACTTCAGTGTAAGTGTTTAAAACATCTTTATCGTTAATAGATAATGAAACAAATTATAAGTGTATTGTTAAAAGTTCTGCACCTTTCTTTTTTTTCCCTCATGACAGAAAACAAGGCTTCGATGAAAATGCTAAGTTTCCAAAAGTTGGTTGAAAGATGGAATTAAAAAATAATGGACTTTTTTAAAACTCTGGAGCTACCTCGTACTAGTATATTAAGGAATATTGTGACTAATCACACATATATTCTTCTAAAATGCAAATTAATGTTGTGCTTTTTCTTAGGTGGGAAGTTTGTGAGGGATTTCCAACTACTTTTAACTTCACCAGTCAGATGATACCAGATCAGTTTGAAAAGGTGGACCCGCAGAGCCATTTCCTACAGAACAAAGTGAGCCTTAATTGTTATATTTAATAAGGTGCCATTCACGTATTGGATACTCAGTCGATATGTGATGATTCCATGGGTACTTTTGCAAGTGCTTTGAAAACGATAAAATGCTTTACAAGCTTTGGCCCAAAGGTCATGGTTTCTTTTCTATTAGGTAATTCCAAACTGAAAAGATAGATATATATCGCAACATTTCACTATCATTGTTTAGCAGATTTTCATTGTTGTCAGGTGCTGTTGAGCTGGTCCCAATCCCTAGTGACTGATATACAGCAGAAAGAGGCCCTGCTCAGTGCTGTGTCAGCCTTACAACTGTCCCTGTGTTTGGCCCATTGTTGCTGCCATGGAACCAGTCCATCATCTGGAGGCCTTCTTCTCCTTTCCTAACCCTCTATTTTACCAACCTTCTTTTTTCCACAAGTGATCACTCCTGACAGTATGTCATAAGTATGTAAGAAAAAGTCTCGCCATCCTTGCCTCTAAGGAGCACTCTGGTTGTACTTCTCCAAAGACAGACTTCTTTGGCCTTTCAGTAGTCCATGGTACTTACAGCATATTTGCCAGTACCATAATCTAAACGTATCAATTCCTCTTCAGTTTTCTAACTTTTGAAAGGACCCTGGCTTGGATCAGGGGTACTTTATTCTTCAAAGAAACACCCTTGCTTTTCAATACTGTAAAGAGGTTTCGTGGAGTAGACTGACCCCAGGCAATACGTCTTTTGACTATTACTTCCATGAGTGATGATTGAGGATCCAAGCAAGAAAAAAATCCTTGACAATGGCAATCTTTTCTCCATTTATCTTGATGCTGCCTGTTGGTCCAGTTGTGAGGATTTAAGACTTTAAGGTAGTGATGAGACGTTAAGGCAGCTGTTATTTCTCTGTACTTTGTTTGAATCTACTTGCTTCACAAATGAATGTGAAGAGGCTTGAGTTCTTGTGAGAGATCAGCTCATAGTATCTCAATTTAGAAAGTTTATTTCTTCACTTATACTTAGAAATTTCTTCTAGTAATAATAAGTCCTCAGGTTGAGCTATTTCAAAAAAATCAACAATTTTCTTTTTAATTTGGCAAGCAACATAGACATTTTTGACATCATTAATTTGAATCCAGGAAGTCAAAACCAAAAGACACCTGCAGAGAAAGAAATGTCCTGTCTACCAATTTCGGCTCTTTAGTTGCTACTTTTAATGCATAAGCAGAGAGCCCTGCCAGTGCTGTGGGTTGGGCCTCATCTATGGGAGAGGTCTGAGGTTCACATTCTGTGGGAGAAAGACGAGGCTGTCTGCTCCTCTGAAGATTTCTAGTGCTCAGAAATCCTACCCAGTCACCATGAGTCAAAATCAGCTCAATGGCAGTGGCCTTGAATACAAAAGACACCATCCCAACTTGCTCTTTTAAAATCCTTGACATTTTAAAATCTTTTAAAAATGTCTTCATACTGCTCAAGATTATGTCAAAAGTCCTGAAAACCTTGGTTGTCTCGAGGTGCATATAAATAAAAATAGTATAATTATAAAAATTGTTCCAAATAAATATTTCTAATCAGTTATAAAATTTTTTTGAGAGTTACTTGAACGATATATTCTTAACTAGTTACTAATTTTAAATTGTAAAATGCAAGAGGAATCATCTTTTATCTTTTATATTCATCTGAGATTAAGATTGAGTAATTAACCCTAGGTAGTAATTGACCTAAGGCATTTCATTTTATATTCTTGCTGTAACATTGTTTTGAGCTTAAAAAACTGTATGGTTAGCTAAATGTTATCTGCTAAATCAAGTTCCAAAACCTCTGCTGGTCTTCATCGAGCTTTAAGATTCTCCTCTGTTCTAGCTTCACTTTGAATTCTCAGCTCCTCCTGCATGGTCCTCTCTATACCTTAATCTATGGTCAGTTCTAATACATTCTGTCCCCTAGCAGGCTTTCGCATTGGGATACCTGTGCCAGGTCTCATGTTGTCCTTTGCCTAGATGGTTCTCAACTTGCTAATGCTGTGACCGCTTGATATAGTTCCTTATGACGTGGTGCCACACTAAACAATAAAATTATTTTAGTTGCTATTCCCTATCTGTAATTTTGCTGCTGCTATGAATCAGGTGACCCCCACAGGGGTCATGACCACAAGTTGAGAGTCACTGGCCACTATCATTGCCATGCTTACCCATTTCCTCTCTCTCCCTTCCAGCCTTACTCAAACTCTCCATTCAAGAAGGCATCTCAGATTCTCCACAGAGACTCTCTCACCATCTTAAATCCTCAGGACTGCTGTCACTCTTTGACAATTGTTCTTGGAGTTTTTGTTTCTGTGTAAGCATTTGCTTTGGTTTTCTCCACTTTGGTGAGAATTATTTGGGAGCAGACATTATGTCTTACTTCTTTTTGATGCTAGCACAAAGACTTGAATGTAGTGCAAGTGCATAATCCAACCTACCCCACCCCTGCCAAATGAGTACCGATCTCTCTTTTAAGAATCACTATTTTCCACTGAAGGAGTCGTGGTGAGGTAGTCGTTATTCATGGGGTTTGATCTGCAAGATCAACAGTTTGAAACCACCAGCCTCTCCCTAGGAGAAAGACACAATGTCCTATTCCCCTAAAGAATTACAGTCTTGGAAACTCACAGGGGACAATTCTGCCCTGTCATATAAGTCAGCATTGGCTCGATGGCAGTGATGTGGTGGGGGTTTTGGGTGCTTGCTTTCCAATGTGTTTTGTGCGTGTGTGTGTGTTTTAGCAACAGATGTGCAAATGTGGACTATATACAATTGATGTATGAACTGATCATGAAAAGAGTTGTACAAGTCCCCAATAAAATGCTTTATTAAAAGAAAAAAGTTCTCTAGCAGTTTTCTGGACTGTGCTCAAAGTTTTCAATTATTTTGCCCAGGTTGTTTCTCTGCCTGGAATTCATCCTTCTTTGTCTTTGTCACCGTGGCACTGTGTTTGGCATGAAATTTTTCAATACATTCTTGTCCTGTCCCTCACTGTACCCTGTCTGTTTTTTGTCATTTTTATAAAGTCTTTTTTTCACCTCAACCCCACCTCCAGAGCAAGTAGAATTCTTTTTGACCTTGTACCCTTCTTGTTGGGCCTTTTCAACAATATTGAACTCAATGCTATTCATCATGCAACTTTTCCCCCCAGGGCTAAAATTCAACAAGAGTTCCAGGTTTGAGCATTTTTTCAGGTTACATTGGGGTAGGTGGGGGAGGATGATAGATTCCACTTGGATTGTTGAGGTTAGAGCATGAAGAATCTGGGCAATCTGGGATGCTTTTCCGTAGAAAATAAAGAACTTTGGGATATTTGAGCAGAGGAAAGATCAGATATGGTCCTTGTGTTAGGACGTGAACCCAGGAGGTCCTTGTCTTCTCCTTCTTGCTCAATTAAACATCCCCCAAGAGCAGAAGCTATCCTGAACTTTCTTCTTTCTGCTGCACTATCTAGATGCGCAGAGTGACTTACTCAGTTAAATTGTATTCACCAGGGAATTAGCTCAGTCATCAGAGGTCAGCTCAAACCTGAAAATTAAGAAAAGGATAGCACAAAAATATGGGAGAAAGCAACTGAAAGGAAGCTTCTCTCTTTGATTACTTGCCAAAGTAGAGTGTTACAAGAGAAGCAGATTTTCCACAGTAGAAAATGAGAGAATAACAATCTATTAAATAATTATTAACTGGTTCCAATGCTTTAGTGAAAATGAAAAGAAATACTCATATTAAATAAATATTTGTATGCAACTCTGATTTGTGAAGAAAAATTTGTTTTTGAATCACATTTTATCCAACCAACCTAGGAATGCAAAAAAATCAAGACTTGATCAACTGGTTAGCAAAGTGAAACTTTCAGAGAAACATGGCTCTCCCTCAGCTTTCAAACCTTTAAATCCTCCCAGTAAAATGTCTCCAATTATATACAGAGCGGTGATCAGTGCATTGGGAATAGTAATGTAATAACCCCAAAGGACCCTTTTTAAAGATAGGCTCGGGCAGAGGTGACAGAGATCTACAGGACATTTTATTGTGGAAGCTTGCTGCTCATTGTGGTAAAGGAGACACTAAGAGGATTACAACAGGATGGGGTGGGGAGTGGGGATCTGGGGAGGGAAGGCAGAGCCGATATTCTTGATGCATATGTTTTAAAATTGGCTTGGGATAGAGATGTCAGTGCCCAGCCTCTGACTGTTCTTTTAAATCTCTTATTGACAAGGAAAACCTTTCCTACAGAGAAAAATTTGGAACATATAATCCCCATTAGTAATGCGGGAGATGGCTATAACCCTGGCTTATAACCTGTTGCTCTTTTATCCATTTTAAAAAAAGGATTTAGAGACAACTACAAATGGACACTTTGGTGAATCTGTCTTTTAGCATCTCTATCGCTGTTTAAATTGAAAGGTTTCTTTTTGAATTGAGTGTGAGGACATAAAATTGTTGGTTTCCCCCAATGGAGGAATTTAAATTTCATGATAGTTAACATAAAAGAAAGGATGTTCTTAAGAAAAATAACTTGAAGAATACCTAGTTATGGGAAAATATAGCAGAGAAATGCACTTGTGTTTGGAAGTTTGTATAGTCTGCCAAAATTACATGAAAATTTAATTTGATTTCAGCAGTCTGGCATGTGCTTTATAAATATCAGCAGGATATTAGTGACAACTGTGATAGATATATGTATGTGTATATATCTTCAAGTTAGAATTTTAGTATCACAGCCTACCTTTTAAAGGCACTTGTGAACCCACCAGTCTGGGATGCTTGTAGACACTTTTCCTGTATGCTGTAAAGGAGGCTGAGAATAGAAAACCCTCTTTATTCTGCTATATCTTCAGAAAGTGAGGCATTAAGAAGAAAGCTGTTCTTGGTATCACTTGTATACTGAACGAAGATCATTTTTTAGTTTTGATTTTAAACTAATTGTCATTAGAACAGGAGACATAAATTCAAAACCCCCCAACCCCATCCTTCCTTTTTAGATGCATAATTAGCTAGAAGTCATCTGAAAATTGTATCCTCAGCTCTTAAATGCCTTACCTTGTTTGGTTGCATAAGTATGTCCTCTTCAGTAGCTTCCACCTCCCAATGTTTCCAGCTCTCTCTCTCTCTCTTTTTTATAGAGATGGGTGGATTGATCAGCTATAGTTTAGGGAAAGGGAAAGATAAGAAGGAAATATTAGGGAAATGAGGAAAGAGATTTTTATGACATCTTTTATTGTATGGTCTTTTTCACTTGTATAAAATCTAATTATTATTTAGGTTGCCCCTGAAATCATTATCAAAGTTTAAAAATCTTATAAGAGGCCTACATAATAAAGAATTTCTTCACAATAAAGTTGTAGTCGATGAGATTTCCCTTTCATGAAAGAGAGTGTTATCTTGCATTTTTCCTCAACAACTCTGCAAACAAATCAAGAACTAAAACTAAAATCATTTCAATTGTTCTTTTGTTTATTTTGAATTTGTGTAAAAGAATCGTTGATGGCAGCCTATTTCATATTCATTCACAGGATAGGGGAAAAATAAGCGAAATACATTTAACTGTGCTATGATGCATATGTATCATTTGTATCACTGTTTCTACATCAGCATGGTTCATACAAACAGGCAAAGTTATAATGATTATCTGAATGAAGATATATGCATATTCAAAAAATTAAAATAATACCTCTTTAAAACTTAAAAGACTTTCTAATGATATAAGCTAGCGTACAAATGTATGATGAATGCTCTTCTGTGTCTGTCCATACACAAGAAATATTATTTTGAAGGTTACTATGCCTATTTTTCTGAATTGCAATATTAACAATTTGTATCTTCTCCATTCTCATAAATGTTTGGTCTCAGGCTTAGCTATCAGGTTAAAATACAAAGAAAAATGAGGATAATTTCACCGCAGAGAGATTGAATGGTCATTGTCACTTTGAAGCATAGCAGAGTCTCAGACTTGGCAGGGTTTTTCTGCTGCTTCTTTTTTAATAACACCAAGTGAAGCTGAGCTAGTGGGCCTGGCCGTGTCTGCTCTCTGAGAATCACTTGGGAACTGTCCAGCAAACTCTCTCTTAAAGAACAGCATGGTGTTAATACTGGATGCCAACCCACGACAGACACAAAGGACCCCTTCACTCTTCACCAATAAGCCAACTGTTAAAAGATTAAAACATGTTGTGGAGATAACAAGAATTTAGGGGCTGGCAGCAGGTGTTGTACAAAGAAGCAGTTGGCAGTACAGTTCCTCTGTCTGACTAATTCCAGTCAAAACAATCTTCTGCCCAGTTGCAGGGGGAGGTTGGAGTGTGATGGCAACTTGGAGTTAGGAGGTTGAGTAAGAGTGCTACTTTAAATGTTGAGTCCTGTGGAGGGCGGATTAGCAGAATATAGTTTCTCTTTGTTCAGAGACGGTGGGAGATCCCCCTCCAGAAAGCAGCCACTATTGGCTAACCGTGGAACACACAATCAAACAGCTGTAAGTCCAATCTGCTTATATTGTGGGGTAGCTGTACTTTGAAAGTTTTATTCTCACATATAGGCGTCATTTTTTTCGCTTTGGAAATGACTGCATATCGTCTGATTATATTAGATTGTAGATTAATCACCAATTATATTAGCTTTGCCCTTACATAATGCCCTGGTTGCATTTGTAAAGTGTTAACATTTTAAATCATTACTCGGTTTCTATATTTTCAGCAACCACCTGCTACTTAGTAACTATCTAGTACCACCACATATATAAATGGGACTTTTTTTCGAATTAGAAAATAAATGACTATGGAAGCAGTAGTTACTGGACTTGCAGCAAAAATGGGCATTTTCCCATAGTCTCATACCAATTAATATTGGTACTTAGATACTTAGAATGATTAGCCAGGGTCAATGGTTCTAGTTGTTAGGAGACAAATCTTAAGTATTAAGAGCAAATTCCTACAGGTGATGCTAATTCTACCATCAGGTCTATAGGAGAAAAGATGGAAGATGCAAGATCTCTTTGCCTTATCCAATCTTACACTGCACCAATCTTACAATGTCCTCCATCAGCTCCCTCCTGTCCCTCCCCGTAACTGTCTCTACTCTCAGCGCACAGAGCACTTCACTCTTCAGAGATTGCTTGGACTCCCTACTGTGTCCCCTCCTTTTGATGTCTCCAGTCTCCTGTCCACCGTGTTTACCCTTCTAGAGTAACCTTACTAAAAACTGCTGTAATCCATCCCCTCCCCACTTAAAGCTTTCACTGGTTCCCTACTGTCCACCCAACTGTCTGGCCTTACACTTGAAACCTTCCACGTATTGGCCAACCGTGCCCTGTGAGCCTACCCACAGATCCTAAGACACATCGATGATACCTTTTTATGCTTCATGGATCCTGTCAACCTGTCTCCCTCCTTCCAGACCTAGTTTAGATGACACCCCTTTCACCCTGCTGTACTTTTTGCTTCTCTCTACAGAAATGATACTGTCATTATTTGCGTATCTCTATTTATTCCCTTACATGTGCTTAGTGTGATATTGTGTGCATTTGTGAGTGTTTATATGTGTGGATGCACATGCGCGTGCGTGTGTACGCTATTGTCATAAATATATATTAGGGCAGGAAAATACATCACACCTCATAGTCTAGGGTGCACATTGCAGTTGGTGCTCCAGACTATGGGGTAAATAGGAATGAGAGTTACCATCTGAAAGAAGACTGGCTTAATCAGAATCCTTTCTTAGGTAAAGCTGTGCATTTCTCTTCATGGTACAGGTGGACCCCAACATTATTCTGTGTGCCTCGGTTGTCATTGGAAAGTGGAGTTCCTCGAACAGAGATGTGAAAACTGGAAGTCAGATGGCCCCCTCCACCCTGTGGCCGGCAGCCAGCAGGTGGCTGATCACAAAGGTACCTGAAAGTCTAACTGCCACAGGCTGCCTTCCTCGTGTTCTCTTGCTCTCAGGGCTGTCCCAGCACAGGAGGCCATCACTGCACACAGGTGCACACATGAAAGTATGGTCAATGACCTACTGTTAAGAATGTTGTTTCACTGCTCTTGATATTGTCTGGCCTCTGGGAATTCTGTAGTTCCCCAAGTAAGCATTCAGATGTGCCGATGAAGGCATGCCGCAGAGTGTATTTAAATCCAGCGGAAAGTTTCCTGGTAGTTCACAGCCTCAGCATTTTCCTGGAATTTGTCTGAATGTCATTTATTCCACGTCTTCATCTTCAGTGCAGAGCCTCATCACCTCAGCGTCACCAGATTGACCGCATATAATGATTCTGGATATCGTCTTCGCAAGGACACAGTATTAAACAAAACCCCTGAGCAGAAAATGTGAGCAGTGCCTCACATATTGTAACTCTGTCCGTGAGGGGGTGCAGTAGGTATTTTCACATTATGGTTGCTGCTGGTTCTGATTCTGATTGAAATGAGAAAAAAAAGTCAACGACCCCAATCTCTCCCCCCTCTCCTATTGAAATCTGCCTGTAATTGCTGCCACATGTTGCTGTCTGGAAAGAGATGGTGCAGTTGGTAGTGCCCCTCTGCCTCCTCATGTCTTCCATGAAGGCAAAGTCACCCACTCAGATGTGCTACCCCATAATCTCCTGTGAGTTAAAAGAATACAGAACAAATTGAGTAAAAAATGACCAAGAGAACTTATTCATATCGTACATCAAGACAGAATGAGGCCATATGAGATGTGATTTAAATCTGTTTCCAAACTAGAGACTCTAATAGTTCCTAAGCTTTATCACACCATATATTTTCCTCTAATAGTAATTAAATCTGCTATATCATTAGCATATATTATGTGCCAGGCATTCTATACATGCTTTATATACTCTGCAGTCTCTTAAAAAATCATTTTATTGGGGGCTTATACAACTCTTAGCACAATCCATCCATACATCCATTGTATATAAAGCACATTTGTACCTTTGATGCTATCATCATTCCCAAAACATTTTCCTTCCACTTAAGCCCCTGGTTTGGGCTCCTCCCCCCTCTCTCATGGACCCTTGATAATTTATTGACTATTATAATTTTATCTTGTCGAATGCTGTCCGATGTCTCCCACTGCCCACTCTCCATTGTTCATACCCCAGGGAGGAGGTTCTATATAAATCCTTATAATCCTCCACCCTCCCTCCATCCTCTCAATGTTGCCAGTCTCTTTGATCTTAAAAAACACTTCAAGTCTGTTTTTAATCAGTCCTGGTGGCATAGTGGATTACCAGTTGGGCTGCTAACCACAAGGTCAGCAGTTTGAAACCACCAGCTTCTCTGCAGGAGAAAAATGAAGATTTCTCTGCTCTAGTAAACCCTCAGGGGCAGTTTGGAAACCCTCAGGGGCAGTTCTACCCTGCCCTCTAGGGTCACTGTAAGTCAGACTTGACCCAGAGACAGTGAGTTTCATGTGGGTTTTTGACATTTTATAGGCATAGAGATTGAGGTTAATAAGGGACAGAGGGAAGATTATTGATCAGTATGATTCAAAACTTAAGCTTTTTCACGATAGCAGAAAAAATTATTTTTGTTTATGCCCTTTTTTAGTATACTTTATTTTATTGATTTATTTAATTATGATCATTTTATTGGCGGCTCTTATAACAATCCATGCATCAATTATAGCAAGCATATCTGTACATATGTTGCTATCATTATTTTCTAAACATTTTCTTTCTATTTGAGTCCTTGCTATCAGCTCTCTTTTTACTCCTCAGGAACAGAAATGGGAATAGCAGTATCAGGAGGGTAGGGGGAGGTGGAAAGCAGAGAAGGGAAAGAAACTGCAAGGGAAGGGAGAGAGTAGGCGGTGTAAGATAGGAAAAGAATAATAGTTTATAATTTACCCAGGGATTATCAGGGCGGGAGGTGGGAGGGCGAGCAAAAACACTGTTTTATATTGAACAGTCTATGAGCCTGATGGAAGTGTTTCAGTCTTAGCACTTCCACTGAATGAGATGCCAGATAAGTCACACAGCATGACTGGGCCTTAATGTTCTCATCTGCAAGAACTGGGAAGTGTTGGAGCACTGGATACCGACGGGCCTTTCTTAGATCGCTGATCCTGTCATCCCATGGCGTCTGTCTATGGAATTTCAGAAATGCTCAGTGAAAGGACTAGGCTTTAGGAACTGGCTTGATTGGGATTGGAGTCTCAGCTGAGTCTCATGTGAACGTGTTAAAGGTACTCAGATATACCAGGCCACTGTTTCCTCTTCTATACACAGAACTAGTCACACGAGCCTCTGTAGGGTGTTCTGAGGCTGTGAATCATGACGGGAGCAGGCACCTTCACTGTTCCCCAGAAGAGTGGCTGGTGGTTTGAGTCACCGACCTGCGTTGAGTGGTCCAGAGGTAACCCACCAGCACTGCCAGGCCTCCTTCCTGATGGCCTGTAACACACAGAGACTTCTTTCCTGGTGGTTGTCACTTGGTTAACATAGTGTGTGTGTGACTCACCAAGTGCCCAGTATTCCTAGTCAAATCCCTTCGCAGGCAAGCCTAGCTTTTAAAACAAAAGCAATTCATAAAACCACCTTAAAATGGTTAACCTGTGGTATTTAAACGCCAAGCAAAAACCTTTAAATTGATGCAAAGGTTCTGGATTTGTTTCAATCTTTTCAGCTCACTGCACTTTCACCACCACCCCCACCCCCCCATGCATACTTATTGCCTCTAAGCTCCGAAGTTAGTAACAATCGTAAGTGACACGTGATAGACCCCAAATCGCTGCACTGTGAAATATGCACGGGGAAAGGGAAGAAAGGGGACAAATGAAGATATCAGGTCTGTTTTATTTTGCACTGAACTGTAAAATGCCACCCTTGTTGCACAGAAGATCACTGCAGCGGAGCAGGGCTCACTGACTGCGAAGTTGTGGGTCCTTTTTCACTTTTGGCAACTGTTAATATCCGGGGTTACCCAGGCATAATGACCTCACTATTTGTGACACATTGTTGAATTTTCTGGTTCTTTTAACTTATTTAGACCTTTCTCTCCATGCCTCACCCCCCACCCCCCTCCATTGGAAGACTGGAGTGATCCTGAGTCGAGCTATAACGCAAGGCTGTCTGGCTACTGGTCACCCAATCAGAGTCAAGCTTGCTGACTCTGGGACTTCCCGAGATGGCTATAAGTTAATCCTACAGAAAAGGTAAGGTTTACAAGCCACTGGAATCTTTATCCAGGGCGGCTGTGACAGAAGTGCCTCACTCCAGTGACTGTAATGAGCACGATGGCCTTCTCTCTGAGTTGATGAGATGGCTGTTGCTTTGTTAGGGTGCCCACAAGTCGCGTCCCACTCACCGCAACGCCACGTCCAGGAGGAGGAAAGCACTTCTTGGTCCTGAGCCATCTTCGCAGGTGTCATGTGGAGCCCATTGTCGAACCCACTGTGCCAATATCTCATGGAGCATATCCCACTTTTTTTTTTTTTGAGGAAGTTAGAAGTCTGAATTTAGGGTGTCACATCTAGGGGAATGCTTTCTCTGTTGGTGCTGAAGGAAGGACCTCATCTCCTTGTGTCGTATTTGGACCCAGCATTCTTTGAAGAGATCCAGGTGTCAGTCTTCCCCTGGGTCTAGCAGGTTTTCAACACAGGGACTCTGGGTCCAGAGGATGTCTTCTGTTCCCAGCTTTTTTGTTGTTGTTGTTGCTCCATGGTACCAAGGTTCCTCTCTTGCTCCATTCACTTCTTGTTCACTTTATTTTTTGTAAGATAAAAGATGATGTAGTCCACACTCCAGAGGAACTTAATGCCAGATCAAGGCTGTGACCTGAGTAAGGGCGTTGCATCTCACCCTGATTCCCTTTCAACAATTGACCAAACGACATCATCTATAACTGCCAAACCCTGCGAACCATGATCCTGCCAAACGGACTCGTGTTTCTGAAGGACAAAACGACAGCCAGTACATGCTTATTCCAAGATTTCTGAGCAATCAAATGATGATGCTTTCTGGATTAGATGTGACATTCATTAGTGTCAACATTAATGTATGTAGTGTTAGTAGTCATTTTTAAATCTTAAATGAGCCTGAAAATGCCGCATTGGTAGTGTTACTTACATGTTTTAAAAAATGAAATACTGGCTTCAATACATGCCTGTGTTGTAGATGGACTCCTGTTTACTCTGGAATTATAAAACCTCGTTCATTTATTTCTACTTTGATTGCTATGTTTTTATTTCTTTGTACTTTCCCTCTACCTCCCAAATATCAACTATTGAACTATGAACGATAATCCAGAGAGACAGAAAATGGTTGGCTTCCCAAGAATCTTAAATACCCTCCCAATCTATTGAGTCTGACTTGGAAAGACAAAAAATAAGAAATAGATTACTTTTTAGTTTAGCAGTGAGTAATAATGGCAAGTTATGTCTAACTATCTGCTCATGTTCTTTGCTAGAAACTTACTTTCTTTTTGCTCCTTTGCCTTTTGGTTGAAGCCAGGGTTTTCCAAGTAGAGTCTTCAGGGCTTGGAAAGCCTTTGCTTAACTGTTTCTGCCTGCTTGGGCATCAGTGTCTACTCACTCTTGAACCCAGAACTGCCTCCTAGCAGGAAGGATGTCGACAGCAGAGAAACAAGCCAAAAACACAGAAGGAAAATTTGCTGTGATAGCTAAAGCAGAATGTCGACCCTGCATAGGAAAATGCATACTAGTTACCACCGCAGGCACAGAGTCAAATTCCCAGGCGAATATCCTGACTCTAATAAAAATTGAAATAAAAATACCACTTATAATATCCTCAGAAGTGTGAAATAGTTAGGGATAGGTCTAACAAAATATTTGCAAGACCCATTCATTAAAAGTATAAACCATTGCTCAGGAAAATGAAAGACTTAAATAAACAAAAATATATCCCATGGTCATGGATTGGAAAACCCATCTTCCGTATGAAGTACATTTTGTTACACTTTCAATTAAAACCAAAGAAGGCTGTTCCATAAATGATTTTTATTTTAAGAACTTTCAATCTGAGTTTAAAATTGATTACAATGACAAAGGACCTAGAGCATGTAAAACAGCTTCAGGGCTGAGCCCTGGTGGCGTAAGTGGTTGAGTGCGGGACTGCGGCCTGGGGGCTTGGCGGTTCAAATCCAGCGGTGACTCTCAGGAGCAGCGCTGGGTAGCTCCCACAACCACCAGAGGCAGTGATGCCCCCCCCCCCAAATAAACAGCTCCAAAAATAAAAAGTTGGAATACTCATTTTATATGAACTCAAAACTTGCTATCAATTCCCAGTAATGAAACCATTGTAGTACAGTCATCAAGGTAGACTTTTAGGGTCTATGTAATTGAAAAAGTCCAAACATTTAGAAATATGCTAGCACATATACATCAATTGCTTTTTGAACAAGTATAAAAGAAAATAAATGGAAAATGGACATTTAAAAAAAGATGTTATTTGTAATTGGATGCTTATACAAAAGGCCAAACTTTCTTATAGTGTATAAAAAATTAACTCAAAATGGATCATCATCTTATCCATAAACCCCAAATACAAATATTTAAGATAAAAATGAGGAAAAAATTGTTGTAACTTTGGGTTAGAGGATTTTTTAAATAAGATACCAGTAGCATGATCCATAAAAAGTCTTTTTTAAAATAAATTGTATGCAAATTGAGAATTCCTGCTCTTAAAATGAATTTCTCACAGTCTAAGAATAAGTCACACATTAGACTGATAATTCACCACAATGATGATTAGCCTCATTATTTCTTAGGCTAAAGGAAAATAAACCCACAATGAACTGTATATCTGTTATAATACTTAGCAAAAAAAATCACCATCTGTGGCCTGAGACTACCATGTCATTACTATTTAAATGCCTCCTTGCTTTATTAAGATACATATTCATCTGATAGGCCTGCTTCCAACACTTTCGATGAATATTACCAAAAGTTTTGCCTTATCACCAACACCACTGTTGTGTAAGTAGTGTTCACTCACTTAAGAATGTAATATGTACAACTCAGTCAACTATATATTGTAGCTTGTAGCCAGCCCATACTTCTATACTCTCCTTTTCTCGACTGTATTTTAAATTCTATACCATTGATTAAATGAATGACACTGTCAATGAAAGAACTCAATGTCACCTAACAGCACCTGCAGCAGCATCAGAAAGTAGATGAACAACAATAATTTATAAAGTATTGCGGGTTGGTGAGAAGGAGAGAGCAGGGGCAGCGGGGAAGGGATGGAAAAGCTGATACTAGGGGCTCAAGGGCAGAGGCAGATGATTGGAGAACAGTAATAGCTGCGGACGTGTGCAGGTGCCTGGTGCAGTATGTTTATTTATGTATTGTGAAAAATGATGTCAGAACCCCCAATAAAATGATTTAATTTAAATAAAAAGGGAAAAAACTGAAAAAAAAAGAAAAAGAAAAAGAAAGAAAGTAGATGAATGGTGGCCTGGAAATAGGCAAGCGAGAGGATAGTGGGTAGGGGTTACAACTGAGCAGAAGTAAGTTTTGGGGGTGATTTTAGGGATGACAAATATGTCCAGTATTCTGATCATTATGATGCAATAGCATATATGCAATATTTCAAAATGTATTAAATTTTACATTATGAAAAATTTCAGTTTATTTGGTGCCAATTCAATGCCAATAAATCTGTCATGTAAAATCTTAAAAAGGCGGCTGAGCCCCTGTGGCATAGTGGTTGTGCATGGGACTGCGGCCCACTGGGATGGAGGTTCAAATCCAGCAGCATCTCTGCAGGAGCAATGCTGGGCCTCCTATTCGCCCCACCAGAGGGCAGTGATTCCCCCCCCCCCCCCCCCCCCCCCCCACCGAAAAAAAGCAAAACAAAACAAAAAACAAAATCTTAAAAAGGCAAGCTAGGAAACAAATGTGAAAAATCACATGGATGATTAGAAAACAAGTAAGCCATTTCTTTAACTGGGTGTAATCTGAGAAGGGGTCTCTAAGTGGGAACTTCGATCAGTGGCCTCTTCAAAGTGGGTGGGCCTTGGAAGGTTGTAGCTAGGTAAGTATAGAGACTGAAATTAGTGCAACTTCTTACTGGCTCATCTGCTTTTAATCTCCTGCCTGAGTCATTTTTTACCTTGGCTAGGATTGTCTAGGAATTGAGCAGCACTGAAGCCACAGACCCCAAATATTTGTTCCTCAAGGAGAAGATGTCTGAAGTACAGAAAGAGACCATTTTATAAAACAATAATAAACCATAGTAAATTTAACTTAAAAGCTCTACTTACAAGAAAGAATTCTATTTCATCTATAAAGAAAGTGATGGAGGAATGGAGGAAGTGAAATGCAAATGACGATTATTTGCCTTTTTCTTAATACAATTTGCCTTAACAACTGCAGTCTGCATAGAGAGTAGCAAAAAACTTGGAAAACTAGAGATCTCATTGTCAAGCTACATTTTATTTTCTGGATACCAGTACTGAATAAATTTCTTCCCCTCTGGGTATGTGATTTAAAATAAGCTTATCTCTGTCAAAGCACTTGAGGTAGCTGTGTAGCTTTCTCTCTCTCTTTTAAAAAAAAATAGAACCAATGTGGCAGGAGCTTCTAGAGATAGAACTTTTCCCTTTTCTCCTAAACAGTATGTTTTTCACAAAAGCTAGGCACCAAGACATAGTCTTTTATAATGCTAAAAATAATAAAACTAGCACTTAAAATGGCACCCTGACAGCTCACAAATTATATTATAAACATATCATGCCTCATTAGTTCAGTTATGTCTCATGAGGTGTCACTCATATTATTCTTATTCAATATAGCAAATGCTTGCACATATATGCCTTTTAATATTTATCCTCTCTGGTCCTGACTGGATGGAAGGTAAACCAACAAGTTCATTACCAAGTGTCCTGAAAGATCTCAAAAAGAGATGCTTTTGATCAAAAGAAATTTTGAACAACTTGTAGATAAACCAATTGAATATGTTTAATCTGTCTTTTGGTATAAAACAGAAAGCTAATTGCAGAGAGAGAGAGAGAGAGAGAGAGAGAGAGAGATTGAGATTAAAACCAATGGCATATAGGCATTCTTTGGCCTGTACATAATTACAATAAGACATAATTGTGGGTCTATAACAATAGGGAACTTTCATCCACAAAATACCATATATTTAGAGCTGAGCCCCGGTGGCGTAGTGGTTGTGCGCGGAACTGCGGCCCACTGGGACGGAGGTTCAATTCCAGCAGTGGGGCTGGGCCTCCTACTCCCACCACTGGAGAGCCGTGATGCCCCCCCCACCAAAAAAAAAATACCATATATTTTTTGCAATAACAAATCTGAAGACTAGGCAGCCCCGTTCCTGACATGAGACAGGCGGGGACTGAGTGCCATCCTTTCTCGATGGAAATACTCACTTTGAGCTCTAGCCTGCTTCATTAATTTTCATGACCCCTTAAGTTCCTAAAGGCATTTTAATTTGTAACACCTGTATTCAGAATCCAGTCTGTCAATTTATGGTTCCATGGTATTTTGCATATTGTGATACTGGAAGCCAGACTACTGGTATTTCAAATACTCCTGGGACCCATTCCAGGGGACAGATTTCACCAGCCTTCCAGAGTCAGACAAATAAGGAAGACCTGGTGATTGGCCCGTGAAAATTGGCCAATGAAAACCTTAGGGATCACATTAGCTCATTGTTTGACTTGCTTGATGTCCACACTTTATGGAAAAGAGTAATGACTGGAGAAGAGCACCGTGTTTGGTGAAATTAAGGACCAGCAAGGGTGAGGGAAATTCTCAATGAGAGGTATGGATACAGATATCACAGGAATTGACTATGAATGCGAGAACAATGCAGGGCTGGGCAACCTTTTCTGTTTGTTCTGTTGCATATAAATCACTGTGAATTAGAGTTGAATCAATTACAGCTATCTTCCTCTGTCAATTTGTCCATCCTTCCACCCATCCACCATTCATTCCTTCCACCTATCTATATCAATCTACATGTAGACTTATTGAACTACTAAGCCTACCAATGGATATCTGTCTACCCATGTTTAGACAGAATAATTTATAAATCAGAATGAAGATAGGACTACATTTTCTATCTTAATGATTATCCTTAAAAGAAGTGTCAGATTCTCATGTAACCTTGTCTAATTTTCACTATCTTTTTCAGTTCCATCTTAATTTTTGTTTTAGCTTTTATATTTAGTTTTTATTCACTTTATTTATTTTCTTTTTGTAAATTCAGAGAAAACTTGTCAACATTTATCAGAGTAGTTTAAAAGTGCTTTTAAGAATGCCATTAAAGACAACCTATCAAGGGTAGCCGTGTAATGTTAGGTTGCTAGGTACTGGTAGTTGTAGTCAATTGATTCCTATTTGATAGCAACCCCATGTGAGCAGACTATAACTGCTTTACAGGGCTTTCAAGATTTTTTGGAAGCAGAGCCAGGTCTTCAGTTGGCACATCACTAGGTAAGCAGAAAGGTTGAAGATTGTCTTTTGGTCAAGTCTTGAAGTGTGGGAGACTGACAGAATAAAATAGAGTGATAGCCTTTAGCAAAAACAGAGTGAACTTTGAAGCAAATATGTTCAAGTATGAAATGCAGAAAAGACTTCTTTGCTCAAGAGGTTGCCCTCGTAAGCAATACACCAAACTGAAAAACAAACAAACAAGCAAACTCACTTCCATTGAGTTTATTTAGACTCATAGCCACTCAAAGGACAGGACAGAACTGCTCTGTGAGTTCCTGACACTACAATTCTTTACAGACATAGAAAACCTGATTTTTCTGCCAAGGAGTGACTGTTAATTTTGAACTCCTGACTCCTGCATAGTCAAGTGCAAACTATGTAATCACTTTCTAGTAACAGACAAACACAGAAATTGTAAATATGAGTATCAATACAAATTTGCCAGTAATAGATTTCACAGTAAATGGATTGAAGAGTAAAGTTTTTTACCTTTCTTACTACTACCATCATCAGAGAGAGAAAGTTCTTTCTCTAGTATTTTGTCTGACTCATATTTTGAGTTGGAAGACCCTTGAATCTAAAAGTTGTTGGGAAAATAGATTTCTGATCTATGAAGTTTTCTTGAAGCTGGACTATATCAAAATGCTATTGATATATAGTGAATATTTCAAAGTATGTGTACATATCTCTTATATGTATATATTGATTTTTACACAAACATACACACATATGGATATGTTCAATGGAACGACAATTACAAGTCCCTAGGGTTCTCAGTCCCATCACCTGTAAAAGGAGGGTGTAAGATTAAATTATCTAAGTAGTTACCTGCTCTTGGAAAGGTAGCTTTCTCAGATTTACCCTTTAGTAGTAATAATAATATTTGTAGAGTAGTAGTTATAGAGAAGCCATGGTGGAATAGTGGTTACATACTCAATAAGTGAACAGTCAAAATATATATTGCACGGTCAAATATCCTGCACAAGGTATTCTGAAGGTTTTGAAGTTGCAATCCATAACCGAATGCCATAATCCCTGGTCTTCATCAGCAAGTGCATCAAGTCTTCCTCACTTCAGCAAGCAAGGTGGTGTCATGTGCATATCAATCATTTTTGCTAATCCTTCCTCCAGTCCTGTGTTTCATTCTCTTGAGCATAGGTTTGGTATGGGTTGGAACCTACTTCATGGCATCTGGCAGCAACAACATGGTGTACCAGAAGAACAAGCAAGTCTGTGTAGGAAGAAAGAATTGCAGCCAGAATGCTCCCTGGAAGGGAGGATGGCAGGACTTTGCCTTCCCTACTTGGGGCATGTTATCAGGAGAGATTCTAAACTCACTATCACCAGATCAATGTTGGCACATAGCTACCCAGCCAACCAATAGGATAGGGTAGTATTGGTCTATGAGTTTCATAAACCATAAACTCTTTCTAGGAATAGAAAATCTTGTCTTTCTTCCAAGGAGTGACTGCTGGTTTTGAACAGCTGACCTTGCAGTTAGCAGCAGGAGATACCAGTCCTTGGAAAAAGCTATCATTCTTGGTAAAGTAGAGGTTAATGAAAAAGAGGAAGACCCTGACTGAGATGGTTTGACACAGTGAAGGCAAAAATGGATTCAAAGATAGTGACCATTGTGAGACTGGTGCCGACCTGGGAAGTGTTTTATTCTCCAGAAAAATTTGCAATGGGATAAAACTTATTGGTGATTAGTGATAATTTTAACAGTTACATGAAAACATTTATGTCCATCAAAGTTTTTCTTGATCACTAAGATTATGCTATACTTTAGTCAGAGAGTTTTAATTGTAAAATTTAATTTTCAATCCTCAGGTTGTACAAATAGTTTGTTTCCTAGTTTTCCAACTGTAGGATTTTCACTTCACTGAGGTGAAAACAATGTGGAATGCTAGTAACTATTTGGGTACCGCTGAAGTCTGCAATCTTGACCAGTTCATTGTGCCTCTCTTTGTCTCACTCTATTCATTTATAAAGTAGGTACAGGGCAGTAAAATCCTCTCATATCCCTTCAAATTCTGGTAGTCTCTGTCTTGCCTCCTGGGTAATGCAAATTATTATCATAATCATAAATTCTTGTTCTGAAATTTCAGCCCAAATCTAGAAAGGCTCTCTTTTTCTTATGAACTACAAAACCTGTAGGTCACCAGGAGGGATTATCTCTCCCAATATCTCCTTCACCACATTCAATAACAGAGTTAGCTGAGCAGCAATTAGTTTTTTTATAGTCTTGTAATGGCCCTCTTAGCTTAAGGATCAGTTATATCAAGAAGAGGTTTCAAACAATATTTTATTTCAATTCTTGGAACTGTCCCCAATCCTTCGCATCTTTTCTCTCTGCCATTACAGCATCCTTTTCTTTGAATGATATCATCTTCCTCTTATTTATTGAAATATGACACCTGAGATTTATAACCCCTACATTTTCTACTTCATAACATTGAGCAAAACAATTCTGACATATCAATTCTCTTTTCATAATATAACCTGGACCTTTATTACAGACTCACTGCCCCACCAATCCCCTATGCTCTCCTGCACTAGTGCGGTGTTTCCCAAGGTTTGGTTCAGAGACGGCACCCATTAAATATCCCAAGGTTCTCATTCAAAACTGGAATCACTTACAACCTCTGTTTGTAGAACTCCACATCTTCAGAAGAAAAGTCTTTGAGGAAAAGGGCCCATCTGAATTTTTGGTCACTATGTTCTCTAGAAGACTGACACAGGGCATTATCCCCTAGAATTGTTCACCATCTCGCTATAGGAGATATTCTGGGTGGAAGGCTGAACCAGTTTTTTGGACAGCTGGCTTTCCAGGCTCTTTTCAGATCACATAGCATCGTGTTTTAAAATAGCGCATTACCTTACACTTCTTGTTCTCAGCCTTGGATGTTTCTGCCAAAACTCGAGGCAGTCTTATTTAACATCCTGTTACACTTAATTTAATTCCTTTTGTCTACCTTTAAAGGGTTTCTAAATATTAATGAATACATGATTAGTGAATTTAAGCATGATTAGCTTCATCATATTCTTATTCAGGCTTAGCTTTAAAAAATGATATTCCCCAATAAAATCCTCTGGCTGTTTCAGTTGCTGAAGCTTCTGCATTTCCTGGGTTCACTTGTTTGCTCTTCTATCCTCTCAGTCTTTAAGCCCCCTTCTTCCTGTGTTATTGAGGATCCTGTCTCCAGGAGAGAATTTACATAATATTCCATTTATCCCTTAAAACTCGTCAACACAGAGAGAGAGAAGAGAAGAGAAGTAACATTTTGGGAATTGTAGAAGAGAAATTTGTTGTCTTTGGAGAGACTTGCATTGCTAAGTCGCAAGAGATAATGGCAGAAACCATGCTTAGAGGGTGGGCAGACCTCCTGACAGACTGTATGGGAAATTATAACTTTATTTGAAATCTATAAGCATTTCTGTGTGGAGAAAAGGTGTCAATCTTTAAATTACATTTTCATTACAGACATAAAGAAGTTGATTCTCAGAAGTGGGTGTTTGGAACTGACGGCTGCATTTATTCTAAGGTAGGGACTTTAAAAGCCACAGCTTTTATTCTTAATTTTTCATTCCTATATTATACTGCTGTTGTCAAAAGTAAGAAATACTTTTTTCTGCACAAATGATTTCACTCTGTGTCTAGACTTTTAGAATTTAACCTAATAATTTCCTTTGGCTTTACTTGATTTTAAAGCCTCAAAATGAATTTTTCCTTTTCAATGCTGTGCTACTTCCCAGAATTTTAGGATTTCAGTTTTCTTATGCATTAAAATAAAGAGATCGACACTCCAAGAAGTTGTCAATAAGTAGTGAGGTTGAATATGTTGACATAGTCCAGGAATTTCCCTATCAATTACATATCCAACAGAAATGTTTCTCTTAAAGAAAAGACACTTCATAGAACAGTAATAATAGAATTAGTGTTAATGGCCTTGAACTTGTTGCTACTTGTCTGTCAGTGTGCCACGTTGTGATGGCTTATGTGTTGTCATGAGGCTGGAAGAAATGCCACCAGTATTTTAAGACCATCAAGGTCACCTGTGGGGAACAGATTTCAGAGGCGCTTCCAGACTAAGAAAGTCTACAAAGAAGGACCAGGTGGGACCTTTCTGAAAAATTTGCTGCATCCTCAAAATGCAGTTGAACTTAATAATATGAATGAAAAAAGTTTTCAGGACCCTTGTTTCCTAATAAGGCATGACAGCAATAGCTGAAAACATCCATAAGTAAACAGAACATGAAATAAGTAAAGCATAACTCTAGGAAAATTGTAAATTATCACAAATGAAATGCATAAAGTTCAATATCCTGGGCCTCAGTACACCCCAGTTGACTGTTATTCACCATTTTGTGTTGCATAATGGTATGTTTTACTATGCTACTATTGACAAATTGCAGAAGAATAGTGTCAAATTCACTGTTATACAACAAGCTTTATCTTGAAGTACAATAGTATATGTGATAGGACCATATCCATATGCCTATAAGGAAGACTAGTTAATGCAATTATTATTCAAATTTAAGTACAACTCACTAAATAAATTGACAAAATTCTATTAATTACTTTAATCTGAAATTAATCAAACATGCAATAAAGGTACATTGATAATTACTGATGACTGGAATGCAAAAGTTGGAAACAAAGAGGAAGGATCGGTAGTTTGAAAAGATGGTATTGGTGATAGAAACAAAGCTGAAGATCGCATGATAGAATTTTGCAAGACCCATGATTTACTCATTACAAATACATTTTCTTAACCAATATAAAGAGCATGCACATGCACCTACCCAGGTGAAATACGCAGGACTGAAATTGCTATGTCAATTGAGAAAGATGATCAAGAAGCTTAATATTATTAGTCAGAAAAAGAAGCCAAGGGCTAACCAAGGAGCATATCATCAATTGCTCTTTTGAACATTCAGATTGAAGTTGAAGAAAACTAAAACAAGTCCATCCAAATCAAACTTTGATCTTGAGTATGTCCCATCTGAATTTGGATACCATTTCCAGGACAGACTGAACACTAATGATGGGAGATCAGAGAATTTGTGGAATGATATCAAGAAATTCCTACATGAGGAAACCCAAAATCCTTTTAAAAATTGGAAAGTCAGAAAAGACCAAATCGATGCCGGAAGAGACTGAAAGTCGTTCTCGAGCATAGAGTGGCTAAGGTGACTGGACGAAAGAATGAAGTAATGATGTTCGAGGGAGTTTAGGCAGATTTTTTAAAAAAGCATTATAATGGAAATGTGCAAAGATCTGTAGTTATAAAATTAAAAAGGGATGAAAAGATGCAGAATATCTCAAGATAAAGAGCTGAAGAAAAAATTCAAGCCTCCAGTTAAAATGCTACAGGATTCCATAACAAATATTGGATGCAGAAAGCATCGAAGACAAAGGAAGGAATCCACATTCACCCATTCCAAAAGATAACAGGACCCAGAAGAACCACCTGTACTGAAGAACTCAATAGACACTGTCCTGAAGGAGCTCCTGAAAAATAAGGCTCTAGGAATTGACAGAACACCAACTAAAATGTGTAAACAAACTAATGCAGTAATGAAAGAACTCACTAGTCTCTGCAAAGACTTTTGGAAGACTACCTGGCCAACTGACTGAAAGAGATCCATACTTGTGCCCATTTCAAAATTAGGTGATTCAACACGCTGCAGGAATTATCAAACAATGTCATTAATATCACATGCAAACAATTTTTTTCAAAAAATAATTCAAAAATAATTGCAGCATTACATCCAGAGGGAACGGCCAACAATCAAAACTTGATTTGGAACACAGCACAGAATGAGGGCTATCAGGTGAAGCTTGGCTGAAAAATGTTTAACCGTGTTTCATTGACTGTGCAAAAGAATCATGAGAGACCCTAGATAAAACTGCAAAAAAGTAAGGGAATTTCAAAACCCTTAATTGCCCTTATGTGGAACCCATATGCAAATTGTTCTTCAGTGGTTTAAAACCAAGAAAGATTTGTATTAAAGTTGCATCCTTTCTTCAGACATATGCTGTGCAAATAATATGTGGTCAGCAAAAACATCTGAGAAGGTAGACTCTATGAAGAACAAGGCACCAGGATTTGAAACAGATTTACTAAGAACCTGTGATATGCCGAGAACACAACTTTGTGTATGTGTGTGTGTGTATGTGGCATCACTGCCCTGGTGGGAGTTGGAAGCCCAACCTTGCTTCTGGAGAGCTGCTGCTGGATTTGAACTGTTGACCCTGTGGGCCATACTCCTGCACACAACCACTAGGCCACCAGGGCTCAGCCAACATTTTTTTTCAGAAAGTGGGAAAGACTTGAAAAAGTACCGAGGAAGAGCAAAGACTCCAGTCCTCAGAATACACCGCACAATGTGAAGAACACAATTGCCCCAAGTGGACCCATAGACAACATGTGATTAATGAAGAAAAGATTGGTGTCCAGGATTTCATTCTACTTGGATCCTATAATCGGGGATCAAGAAAGCAACAGCCAATAACTCATATGGTTTGTGTTAGAATAAATTGGCTATAGAAGATCTCTTTAAAATGTCACTTTGCAGACATAGTGCTCCTGACACAACTCATGGTGTTTTTCATCAGTTCATTTGTCTGCCACCAATTATGTCAATTTATCATACTGTGGTGGCTTGTGTGTGGCTACCCTGATGATGTAGTGGTTATAGGTGGGGCTGTGAAATTGTATGGTCAGCCCTTCAAAGCCACCTGCAGACCTGAGGGAGAAAGACTGGACTTTCTATTCTTTGAAGCAGTTACAGTCTTCGAAACCCCCTGCGGGTTGCTGTGCGTCAGTACTTACTCGATGACAGTGAGGGTGAGCCATGAACAGGGTCTTTCCCCGTGCTTCCATCAGCACTCTCCCTTGGGTGACTTTGTAATGGGATACCACCAGCTACATACCTCCCCATGGACCCCTTCAAGAAGCATTCCCCAAAGAGTTTCATTTCCCTCTCACTAGTGCAGCATCTCTGAGCCTTTGCTACCATCCAGTGAGCCACACCTGGATCTTGGCTATGAGGCAGGCCTCTTCCTTTAGTGCTTTATTTCAGGGTAGTAGCTGCCTCCTATAACTGATATTTCAATATCCTTTAGACTTGTCTTTAACTCTGACTGGCAAATTTCCTGTTATTCCTACCCCGACCCCATTAATAATTCTTTATGTTAAGTCTTCTCAGTGCAAATTACTATATGATTTCTGTCTCCTTGGTAGATGCACAGGATGACTTGGTTTTGCCACTGCTTGAAAATTCCATAATTGAACCGTAATTTAATGGAAACCGACATGATTTTTGAAGTTTGGTGTTTTAATTTAAAGATGTATTTTAATAAGATTTCCCCGAGTAGTTATTTGTGGGCACAGTGGCTGGAATCCCAGACACATTCACTAACTGAGAACTAAATCAGACTTATACCCACTACCTCAAATCCACAGAGTCAGTTCTAAGTCAGAGCAACTATATAGGGTGTCCAGTACTGTAGCTCTTTGGAGATGAAGACAATATCAGCGTCTCCCTCCGAGTAGCTGATGGATTTGAACTATCAACCTGACAGTTTGCAGTCCAGCAACTTATGTGACTACAATAACAGGGCTCTGTTGAGGACACTCACTCACTCACTCACTCACTCATTCACTCACACACTCACTCACTCACTCACTGCCAGAGAGCTGATTCTGACTCATAAGCCTCTGGAGGACAGGCTGGAACTGGCCCTGTGGGTTTCCAAGGCTGTAACTCTTCATGGGAGGAGGAG
This sequence comes from Nesogale talazaci, assembly GCA_004026705.1. NCBI lineage: Eukaryota > Metazoa > Chordata > Mammalia > Afrosoricida > Tenrecidae > Nesogale > Nesogale talazaci. Next base: position 651,847 of record PVJH01000005.1, on the reverse strand, counting down.
AGTCGCATCCGTCTTCTGTAGAACAGCTGGTGGTTTCAAACAGCTGACCGTACAGTGTGGGGAACAGAAGGATTTCTCCCAAGTTGTCTCCCCCATATGTACGCCAGACGGAAGCTGTTTGCTACACGTGGCATATGACTATCCACTATGCCACCAGGCCTCCTCTTTGAGGACTGTACACCTTTAATTCTGCTTCGGGCAAGGGAGAACATTTGATGCAAACATCATATATGAAAGCATTTAAAAAATTAGTTTTATCTAATTTCACTCTGAGACTCACATCAACTTATCCTTCAGTCCTCTGTCCATGTGTAATCTGTCCACCATATTCTTGGGCTAAAGCAAGGTGCTATGTTGGTAGAGTTTACTGTGTGACCCGTGTGCATCTTGGTAAAAATAAGTAGAATTTTGAGACTGTGCCAAAATGCCCCCCCAGCTATTTGGCCTGCATCTGTCCAAGATGACTTTATTCAGAACATTCCTGAATGCAGCTAGTTCCTATTACCCAAGAACACAATTCTATCTACCTACCCCCTTGAAAGGCAGGTCCAAGGTCTCAGTCTATTGCCTCAGAGCTCCTTTTCTTATCCTCAAATTTATGCACCCAGTATTCACTTCTAGTCTTCCGTCCTCTTAACCCAGATATTCTCCAAAGTTGCCAAGGTAGAATTTTCTAATCATTAGCAGTGTTACAGCTACACAGTAAAATGATGGAGACTTTCATGTTTTAAACAGAAACTTACCTTTTGGGGGGGGGGGCGGGGCATCACTTCCTCTGGTGGTCGTGGGTGCTACCCAGTGCTGCTCCTGAGAGCCGCCGCTGGATTTGAACCGCCAAACCTGTGGGCCACAGTCCCGCACTCAACCACTTACGCCACCGGGGCTCAGCCCAAACAGAGACCTTATGTTTAAGGTTTAAAAATTTGGAAGTTCTCAACAAAATTGCTGACTAAATTTTCTTAGTTATTCTACAATCACAGACTGAAGCTAATTATTAATGAAGCCACACATTCTTTTAGAGGTTTAGAAATTCTGATTAGGTCTAAATTTAGTCATATCCAAAACTATATCCATCTAGTTAAGGATAAAATGGAGGATAATTTGATAATTATTTGCAGCTGTATCACAATGGAGCTCATGCCATTAATTTTTTTTAAAGATAGAGTTTCTGCTGTAGGATATTAATAACTAACTTGGCTTCGATACTTATTAGCTGTGTGCCCTTAGGTATGTCACATAACCTTTCTTTTCTAAGTTTCACATTCTTCAACTGCAAAATGGAGATATTAATATCAGTATTTTAACTATTTGGCACAGATCCTGGTCTGTAATAGCTAATGGACAATTTGCACCTAATAATAATGAATAAATTTACATACATTTATTGCATAGGGTTATGCTGTCTTTACTTGGATAAGGTTTAGAGGCTGTTTTTTTACTTTACTTTTATTTATTTTTGAAGTTAACCATTTCTCTATTCCTTGGCAAAAAAACCCAAGCAAACAAACAAACCCATACATAAGGTTCATTTTCTTCCCAACAATATACCACTTTCAGTTCAAGATTTATATTTGAATATGAAGCCATAAAACATGTAGATGAGAGAACAGATCACATTTTTCTAACTCAGAGTAGAGAGGGTTAAGATACCTTTAAACCTGCAAAGACAAAGTCCATAAAGGAAAAGAATAATGGCTTTGGCTATGTAAACATATTTAACTCCTACAAGCAAAAATAGTGATAAATAGGCAAAATATTTGCCATACAAATGTCAGTGAGTGGGCTAATATCTTAACATGGAACCAGCCTTCTCTATAAAGTGAGCAAGGCCAAACCAAAGTCATTGTCATTGAGTCAATTCTGACTCAGAGTGACGCTTGGGAACAGAATAGAACCTCACTTTTGGTTTTCTGAGACTTTAAATCCTTATGGGGACACGAGCCTCATCTTTTTCCAGTGGAGTGTCTGATGGGTTTGAACCACTGATGTTTTGGTTAGCATTTTATCGCCCTCAGTGTCAGTCACCATGGGCTCTTTCTACCCAAACCCTTGTGACTTTCTTTAGTAGCCTACACTCGCTGCACCACGAGCAGTCCCTTCTACACCAATGCAGTTCTTGTTCAATGTCACCAAGACGGTCTGACTTAGGGCGACCCCGTCCAAAGCAGGATGAAGCAGTGCCCCGTCTTACGCCATCTTCACAGTCTTTGTCATGCCTGAGCTAATGGCTGCAGCCACAGTGTCAACCCATGTCATCTAGGGTTTTCCTCTTTTCTGCTGCCCTTCTCCTTTACCAAGTATAGTGGCACCGATATCTCCTGAGAACTTGTCTCAAGTCTGTGAGATGAAGTCATCTAAGGAATACTCTGGCCGTCCTTCTTCAAGATAGAGTTGTTTATTCATCTGTGTGTCAATGGTACTGTCGATCTTCTTTCACCAGATCTTAACTCAAATCAAATCAATTGACTCTTCTTGTGTCTTCTTTATTTATTGTCTAATTTTCATGTTTATATGAAGTAACTGTAAATACTATGGTTTGGACCAGGTGCACTTTAGTCCTCAAAGTGATAGTCTTGCTTTTCAATACTTTAGTAATTTAAACACTTGTGTTGCAAATTTGTCCACTGTCATAAGTCATTTGATTTCTTTTTAAATATCTTTTTTTTTCCCCATATCACTGCCCTGGTGGGAGTAGGAAGCCCAGCCTTGCTCCTGAAGAGCTGTTGCTTGATTTGAACCATCAACCCTGTGGGCCACAGTCCCGCACACAACCACTGCGCCACCAGAGCTCAGCTTCTTTTTAAGTATATTGACAGTTTTATTGACATATAATACAAGTCAGTGGTTCAAAACATTTTAACAAGTAGTTTAATCACCACCACAATCAATTTTAGAAATGTTTCTTCATTCTTATACTCATTATTATTTTCATTTGAATTATTGCTTGCTGTTTCCCATTCCCATTGATTGTGGATCCAACAAAGATGAAAATCTTGACAAATTCAATCTTTTCTCTGTTTACCATAATATTACCTCCTGGTCGAGTTGTGAGGATTTTGGTTTTCTTTACACTGAGTTGGAATTCATTTTAAAGGCCACAGTCCTTGATCTTCATCAGCAAGTGCTGCAAGTCTTCTCATTTTCAGCAGGTGAGGTTGTGTCATCTGCATGGTGAAGGTTGCTTTAAGCCTTCCTCGTCTCATAATGTTTTGATCTTCATAAAGTTCCATTTTCCACATTATTTGTATGGTAAAAGGACCTATCAATATAAAGGGTAAGTCATAGGGGGAAAAAAGAAAGGAAATGAAATATACCAAAGAAAAAGTAAATATGCCAATCTAAATAATAGTACAGCCTCACTGGAAATGAAATAAATGTGACACAATGAGACACAAGGTTACAGTTTTCAATAGGCAAAGATGTAGCACTAACAAACCCCATGTTAAGGAATGATGGATCACAAATATCATCTTTTATTGTTTCTGATAATTATCTATTTGTAAAAGCTTTATTGTGACTTGAGTGAAAGTTTACAATCCATGCATGCTTTGTTTCATGGCCTTGGTGACAATTCCCATGTTGTAACAGCACTCTTCCCATTTCTTTCTATGTTTACTGCTTCCATTTGTCTTCCTTTCTGCTTTCTGAGTTTTATCCCTGGCAAATGCTGCCCTTTTGATCTCATATGGTTGACTGTTCCAAGGAGTGTACCCCTGGTAATTATATCGCTAACTTGATGGACTTGTCTTTGCTTGGCTGAAAGGTAAGCCATAGAGGTAACTATAGTTCCAAGCTGGAAGGATCACCAAGGGTCATAACCTTGGGGATTTCATCAGTCTCTGTCACATATCAGTAAGCCTGCTCTTCTTGTGACTTTGAGTTTTGTTCCTTAACTCCTTCCCACTTTATCTCAAACTTTCTAATGTGATCCCATTCTGAGTGGTCAATAGTAGTAACTGTGCACTACCTCGTTCTTCAGATCACAGATTCAAGGTTTATGTGCTTAATTAGAACTTTGAACCAATTATTTCCATGCATCTATGGTTTTCTTTCTTCTTCTTTGTTTGGGATGAAGAAAGATCAATAGTTGCATCTTAGATGGACACTCACTAACTTTTAAGATCGTCACTAAAATGGGGTCATTTTCTTTTAACCTATGTTATGGCAATTGTGTTAGCTCATCCCCAAACTTATGCCATCAAGCCCAGGAATTTATTACCTGAAGGGTCTTGGTTATGGCTAAGAAGTGGCTTTGCTTCTGATGATCCTTTTAGGTAAATGGATATATGGATGCATTTTCAGCATACACAAGTACATCTGTAAATTTTCTTCTGCCAGACCTTTATATAGGTATATATGAGTATAATCCCATACCACTTCAGTTTACTTGTCTATGTATCTATATGTATATTATTGTTTATTGTTCATATTTCATCATTGGGTATGTGATAGTACTTTCTTTTGTTGTCTGTCTCTCTTGTGCACCTGCCTGTGTCTTCCTTTTCTTTCGTGATAGTATGCTGATCATTTATGTATTATAGTCATGTATTGCTATATAACAAATTACCCCAAATATGATGGTTTAAAATGGCAAATGTTTGTTATTTATTAGTTCACAGACGACCAGGTATATAAGAGTGGTTTAGGGCGATAGTTTTAACTCAAATTCTCTCCTGAGATTGGAGTTAAGGTATCAGCTGGAGCTACAGTCATCTGAATGTTGATATGATAGAATATATGCTTCTGAGAGCAGTGAAGTTTTTATTGCTCAGATAATTCAGTTCTTTGGCACAGGGGCCTTTTATAGGACATCCCAAAACTTGCATGTCCCTAGAGTTAGTATCCTAAGGACAGGAGAGCAGAATGGAAGCTACTGTGTCTTTTATGATCTATTCTAGGAAGTAGCCTACCATCACATCTGCAATGTCCACATAGATCTATGCTGGCACAATGTCTGTGAGTGGGTATTTCACAAGAGCATGTATGCCAAGAGATAGGGGCCATCAGCTTTAATCTTGTAGGCTGGGTCATTATTTTTGAGAATTAGTTTGGCAGCATTCATAAAAGTGTTTAAAATACATATTCCTTTGGATCTAGAAATTCCATTTAGTACAACTTAACCCCTGGAAATTTTTTTAAGTGTGGGAAGACATTGGACTACTAACCTCAAGATTAGTAACTCTAGCTCATCAGCTTCTACAAAGGAGAGAGATGGAGCTAGCCACTTCCATAAAGATTACAGCCTTGGAAACCATTTAGAGTCACGATGAGTCCAAATCAAATTGATGGCAGTGGACTTTTATAGCTTTAAGGATGATCATTGCAACATTGTTTATAATTGTGGAAATTAAAAAATACTTAAGATATCAATTCCTTTTTAATTCGATTTTCCATGAACTGTTTGGAAAAAATATATGCACGCTACACTGAGAATTTAGAATGCAGGGGGAAAAACACTTCAAAAATATGTTTGCTCGGCTGAGCCCCGGTGGCGTAGTGGTTGTGCGCGGGACTGTGGCCCATTGGGATGGAGGTTCAATTCCCACTCACAGGAGCAAAGGCTGGGCCTCCTACTCCCACCACCAGGGCAGTGATGTGTATATATATATATTTGCTCATGGCACTGTCTATGAGGAGGAAGAGCCAGCAGAGTTTAGAACTCTCCTGATGCAATTCTGCTGACCTGCCTGCTCTGTTCCCCCTGTCGAATAAGCCCTCCTGGGAACCTCTATGTTAGGTCAACATATGTGGCCTTTCTAATGTACCCAGAGGGAGTGTTTTCAGGGTGATGACAACGATTCCCAGCCTCATTCCTGGGAGGGTAAGAAGCTCACAAATGTGCACTCAGTGCCATGGAGTTGATCCTGGTTCAAGGTTTCTGTGAATCTTTATGGGACTAGAGCTCCGCAACTTACTCCCTGGGAGCAGTTGGTGGGTGGGTTTGAACAACTAATCTTGTGGTCAGCACTGCAATCCTTCCCCAATAGTCCTTTGAGCCCCGGTGGCGTAGTGATATGAGTTGGGCCAAAAGCAGCAAAGCCAACAGTTCAAAAGCACTAGCTGCTCCTCTGGAGAAACTTGCACCTTCCTACTAAAGTAAGCAGCATGGTCTCAGAAAGGCAAGGGACAGTTCTACCCCGTCCTGTAAGGTCCTTGTGAATTAGACTTGACTTGATGTCAGTGAGCTTGTTTTGAGTTAGCAAGCTGTCAAAGTGTTTCCACCATCTCCTAAGGACACATATTTTGTTGTCATGAGGTGTGAAAGCAAAGGTGAAGAGACTAAAGATGTCTTGTACTTTGAAAAGACAAATGAACTCACTTCAGTGCTATGCTGATGTCTATCCAAACTTGACCCAAGATGACACAGAAGTAGATTAAAATTTTTGTCTGTATTTATGAAAGATATTTTGGACATTATAAAGGTCTAAATGTACCTTCGTGTGACCTAGAAGTCACATGACATAGGGGGTGAGAGATTAAGGAGCCTGTCACCATAGTGAAAATAAAGACATTCATTGCTGTGCATATACTGGTGGGACACATCTTGTCAGGACGCAGACATGATTGGTCCAAGTGACCCCCATTGGATGCTGCTTCTTTTGCAGAATTTATAATTAAAACAAGAGTCAAGAACCCAACTGAGAGCATACCTGGCAAGAACAGTTCAAAAGTCATTCACAAAGGAGATCTTGACTATGGCTAGCTTCATGAATTATGTCTGATTAGTAATACTCAGTAGCCACCTACAAGAATTACATGTGCCATCAGGTGTTATGGCAATGGATGGGGTTGTGGTTCTATTCAAGGGTCACTTCCCAATAAAAAAAGGCTGGTCAATGAAGTCTGTGTAGCTCAAATAAAAAGTTTGTTGCTTGTCTGATTCACAAACTGACATTGGAAGCTACTTTGACAGCTATTCCAAAAGAGGTGGAGACAATAGCTCATCTCTGTCAGTGAGAGTATTGCAATTGGACTAGGTCATTCATGCTACTGATTGCAAGACTCAATTAATGCCTTTGACATGTCCCCTCTTTTATCATTTGATGATAAACCATGTATTAAAGGGGTCTGATTTCCTGAGGCTTTCTCTGATGAAGCAGCTTACATGGAAAATCAAAAGAAGACCCTCCACTGTGGTGAAGAATGAGTCAAGAGTAAGCCTGGTGCCACCTGACACAAGGTTCTGGCAGGTCAGATAGTGTTTATGTGTAAAGGGCTCCAGAGTCTAGATGATGAAGCAGAGAAGTAGCACTAAGATAAAAGAGACTCAAACAACTATTATGTATAGCCGTTGCATGTGTTAGCCCATGTTTTCAAATGTTTCACATAACAAAATAAAATTGCTGTGACTCGATAATTTTTTCATTTCTCATTCTACCTATCCTACTCACTCAGCACTCACTTGGACATATGTGTCCTATGCAATATTTACTCAAATCCAGCTTGCCTAACACAAATTTAAAAGACTCAGTCATGTAGTATGCTTTCCATCGTATTAAAAAAAATCTTAAAAACAGAAAAGCAGTTTTGTCATGAAAGGGTTTTAAGGACTGAGTTAAATTTTGTACAAAGTGCTTTAACGGACAAAAGGGATCTGAGATAATGTGCCCACTTACCCCATGAGTGACCTAGAGGGCAAGATCTTGGCTAATAGCTGTGCTCCTCTGTGAGTCTGATGAGCCGCCATGGATTTAATCTCACCTAAGATGCGGGTTCCTCAGTGAAGCATGGTGGTGGAGTCTCCAGTTAAAGATCTCATGATTTTTGTGCACCATGAATGTTTCCTTGATTTTTAAACATACATAATTTGGTTCATGGGAAGGCCAGAGAAGAATTTTCTCTGCAGACTGATTTCCATGGCTGAATTTTTAGAAAGAGTTTGTCAGGCTTTGCTTCAGAGGTGCCTCTAGGGGATAGTTCCACTCTTTCTTTAGTAGCTGCACATCTTAGCCATTCACATGACCCAGGAACGACTCCCACTGATTTTTAGTGTCTCCGCTGCCCTGTGTGTTATTTAATGAAGTAGGACTGTTGAATGCTCACTGCACATCTTGAATGCTCATAGACATCTTCTCTATTCACAGGTTAGTCACTTACCCATGCTGAAGGAGTCTGATGAATTTCATCCAGGCAACTTGCTTTTGTGTCTTTCACAGCAGAATCGAACAGTGTAGTACCTGTGTATTGCATACTTGTATTGTTTAGATAGTACCCAGTACACAGACATGAGTAGGGCAGTGTTGTTTTTAGGTGCCTAAGTCATTCTGACTCATAGCCACCCTATGAGTTACCAGGTAGATCTGCCTTCTAGGTAAAGTGACCAGATCTTAAGTGAGACACCATTGACCGAGGGGAAAGGGCAGTTCTTGATTAAAAATTTGGTCTATATGGAGCAAGAAAAAAATTCATAGAATGGAAAAATAGTATTATATTTATTTTAACTTTAAATCACCGTGAAACATTGTTAAATTGTCAAAAAGCAGGAGGTCTGTTCTCTTTACTAGGGTCTCAAGGTTGCGATCTTTATCTAGCTAAAATTGATTATATTAGACTACTGAATAAATGTTTCAATATTAGGGCCATATACCTTGTTTTCCAGGTAAAACTGACAGCAAATTTATTAGCCCAACCACTGGATGGTGAATCTACTGTATCTCCCCACCTTCCCAGTTCTATAGATTTTGTGCTATGGCTTATAAGATTCACTCCCCTTCTTCACTCCCCTTCTTCTTCTTGTGTAAGGCCCATCCTCAGTTTGTTCTGACCTACCTGGAGGAGCTAAATGCACACGTGGATGTGACCCAGACAGAAAACCACATTCACCACGGCTCCTGGACCACGGCTCAACAGGAACGAGACAGCAGTCTCGCAGGCGAGGTCAGTGCACGGAGCCACAGCCAAGACCAAAATAGATCTTTAAAATGAATTTTGAAAAGAGAATAAAAATGTCCAATTTGTTTTCAGGAGGCAATTGTGAACTCATGTCTTGTGATTATTAATTGTTTACAAATATACACATAATATAAAAGTATATAGGAGAGGGCTTCAAAAGGCTCATGGTAGAATGGCATTAAGTGATAATGACGTTTTGCCATGAACTTTTGAAACCTCTCACATGTGCATAAATTTGTATAAGTATATCTTTGCATAAAACTATGTATTTTTGTAAATTTTATTTTACTAAATGGATTGTGATACACTAGCTTTTTCTTAGAAATGTCTTCTTGTGTTCTCGTCATGTGCAACCGATTTACAATCCCTATGAGAAAAGACTGAAGGGATCCTAAAAATGAAAAGTTGCATTTCTAATGTGTCTTTCAGGCTATTCTAACTCACTGAAAATTGGCTACATGAGTCCTTTGTTGTGCTGTACAGGTCCTGCACCATGGTGCCTGCAACCCGGAATTGCGTTCACGGCCAGCCTCTGCAGACACCCACATCGTGCCAGAAGGTTCTCTGGGGGAGACAGAGCAGCTGACAGTGGCTCTGGTGAGGAAACTGGAAGAGAAACACCCTAAGGCTTCTGCTCAGAGGTAGGCCCCTGACTGACATCACTGAGCTTTATTGCTCAATGACCTTCGATGTTTTCCATCAGTTTTGTGTAAGATTGATTTTCTGAAGATTATTGAAATATCTTAAAAACCCTTCGTCTTTTAATCAAAGTCACTTAGGGTCACAGTTGAGGAAATGACATGACATTGATCTGAATTGGTTTAAGATGAATGCATATTATCCTTGATCAGCACATCGTGTAAGAGTTGTTGTCCTAAGATCATGCTAAAATACTCTGAGCCTGCATTCCATTGTGGAAACGTCCAGGGGTCCTTAAGAAGGCTACACCCACAGACAGCTCTTGGTTTGTTCCAGAAGGAGAGTTTTGCATTTACATCTCAGAATAATTGAACAAGAGATCATCTGAAATAGTGATAATGGAACAAATTGATGCCATTTCCTTGACAAGAATTAAAGTAATATGGATGGTTTTGCTACATAACATGAAAATGTTATTTACCTAGACAATGGAAACTTCCTCTTCTTTGTTTTTGTGGAAACAAAAGTTTTTTTTTATTATACTGTTGGATTTGATCTTTTTTTTATTAATTCATTTTATTGGGGGGATTTGATCTTATAAACCACAAAATGATTCCATAAATGGCTATCATATTCATCATTATTAGCAATGAAGTTTGACTGACGCTCTCAAGAGAATAATGCAATTTTAACATACTAAATTTGAAGAGAATCTTCAGGTTTAAGTAGTCTATAGATAGAAATGACATTTGTATGAGAGCAGGAGTGGGGAAAATCTTGGAAGCATTTTATTTCAAAGAAGAGCCAGTTCTTATTCTTATGTATTCCTGCTGGAGATTTTGGCAGGAGGGGGATATTTTCCTCTAGCCAAATTGACCCTTGAATTGTTATCTCCATTTTTCAGTTAAACCTCAAATCCTGTTGCTGGTGTTACTCTTTGAATAAGATAGTACACAGATAAATGAACAAATGCAGCGTCCTCTCATATCACAGCATGGCGATGTCATTGGCCAGTTTGAAAACTTGGCTTCTAAATCTTTAAGGACAAGCAGAGTCTTTTTCTCCCTGATGCTCTGCAGCATCACCAGGAGCGACAGCAACCCACACTGTGCTGTCCCCATGTCACAGAGGAGATGTCCCCTAGGAGCAGTCACTATGTGAAGTGTTCTTCCAGGACCAGATCTCAAGGAACCCTGGGGTACTTGGGAACTCACAAAACTGATCTGTGGAGCATTGTGGGCCGTCTTCCCACTCCTATTTGCCGGCCATTTCACTTCTGCTCTTTCTGAGCCTCCAGGGCTTGCCATGATTTTGGACTCTGGTGTCATCCTGAGCTCTCCTCAGAAAAGTGGCACTGGTTTCTTCTGCTCTCAGAATCCTCAAGCCTTTAGGGCATTTTAAACTCACACGGGCATTTCTCTGGTGCAGGGACCCTCGTGATAACTCCCCATAGTTTGCCTCACCTAGGGCTGCTCACTTCCATAACCTTTCCTTGAAGGGTGAAGAGGTTGTGGACTTAAGGAAGCCCTATAGGCCTACTCAGTTACTCATTGGGCTGCTAACCGAAAGGTTAGTTCTGGACTCCACCAGCCATACTGAGGGAGAAAGAGGAGGCTTTCTGATTCTGGGAAAGCCTATGGGGCAGTTTTCCCTACCCTAAAGGGTTGATACGTGCCAGTGAGTTTATACTATTGTTTCTAACTCACATCATCTCTGTAGATACAATGCAATGCAGTTTCAGTGATGGAACTTTGGAAGAAAGGAATATACTATTAGGATAGGTGGATGGGGAGGAGAAGTTATTATAAGTTACCATGTCAACATACTTAATAGAGTTGATAGAATTAAACGGAATGTCTTTAAAGTTCTAATAACGAAGTACATACTAAATGATAGAAGTAAAAAATGTTCTGTAAAGAGGCAGAGATATAAAGGATTTATTTAAGCGTGCGGTTTTTAGTCTATAGGAATGAATGACTTTTACTTTATAAAAAATTGCCTAGTCATCTGTTCTCCATGAGACTGTTTCCCGGTTTAATCCTTGGGCTCCAGTGATTCTTTTCCCACCCTCCACAAAGCCTCACAAATGTATCCACAGCTTCCTCTTCCCTTGCACACGTTCACGATTGACCACCCCAGGTCCAATTTCACTTTTCCTCCTTCCCTGTTCCTTAACAAAGGTATTTTGAGCAAAAATGGGGAGGACTTACGTTTCCCCCATTTCAGAAAGGACTGTGGTGCCACATCAGAGCATGGAACTGAATGCTGCAGAGGGATTCCTTGGGACCCCAGGATGCTAGTCAGTACCCTGGCCTTCCAAATCTGCGACTCATGGCAATGTTACCTCAGCTTCCACAAATGAGGGTGCTTCCTTCCTTTTCTCAAGGATGACATCAACACATAGAATAAAGTCACTGCAAAAGTTAAGGAGGAACATGACGCCAGCTGAATTGGGGCCGTTGGAACATGAAGTAGCATTTAGAATGACAAGGACAGCATTATGGGAGTATCCTCTGACCCCAGATAAATTGTGCAGTGTGCCCAGTACCACACTGACTTAATAGAGACGATGGGATTTCACTTGTCTATTTGACTGTAAAGCCCACGCCCTCCACCACTGTCCAAGTCTTCTCCTCAATAATTTGCATCCTACAGAGGATTTCATTATGAAGTGGCATTCCATGGAGTGACCATATTTAGCTATCAAAAAAGCATTGTTTACATGATTTACATAAAAGAGGTATAAAGAGGAAGGTCATTTGGATTGCTGTATTATTGGGAATTCTAGCCTTTTGGAAAGAATCTAAGGCAACAATTACAAAGCCATTTCCTTTGACTTACATGTTTACACACCTGTGGAAAACAATTACAGAGATGATCATTTTGAGGGAGGGCTAGGTAAAGCAGAAACATCGTTTCTCTCTTCAAAGAAAAAGACAATTCTCATAATGAATGAGGTCTCCAATATAAGGTTCTTCATTCACAACAGGTTATATATTTCCTTGTTTGCTTTTTCCACCCTTAAAAAAATGTTTGTACCCTTCCATCAGAGAATTACAGACATTGGATTTTCTCTTTGCTTGGATAAATTGAGTTGTATGTATATCTCATTCTAAGTTTGGTCCCAAGTGAAATAAATCCCATATTCCGGCCTCCTTAAGTGCCAAGAATGTGTTTGGTTTTGTCCGTTTATCCAATGCAGGCCCGGCCCGTATTTGAATTGAATAGTGGGTGGGGGAAGGCCTGGAACAGCCAACAAAGCAGCTGACCCAGCTTGTCACCCAGTGACCTGTGAGAAGGAAATAATGAACTGTGAGTAGTTGTCATCCTAACTGCTTCTGACAGTTTGCCTTTGGGCACATCTGTGTTAGTTGCATTGGAAAGGCCTTTGTTCTTTTCCCACTAGTGGTTTTGCAGAGCACCGAGGGGCTTGCTCACTACTGTACTCCTTCCTCCCCAACCCTCCCTGCCCGGCCACTGAGCAGCTGCCCCCATCCTGCTGACATTGCTCATAATGACTCAACTTGGCATGCACTTCAGCCTTTCAGAAGAGAATCCGCATTTAAGTTTGTTGGGTTTTTTTCAATGACAATGTCCTTCAAAGTAGAGGGAAAATGTGTTTTTATTCTAACTTTATACAAGGGGACTTAAGAAACTTTGTGGAACAATTCATTATTTTTAAATCCCATGACTCTTTGAAGCTGTGTGTGTGTGTGTGTGTGTGTGTGTGTGTACCCACTTCAAAGTTCATGGAAAACAAGAGGGGCAGGTGACTTAAAGCCCAGTGGCACCTGTGGGGAGAGAGAGTGTGTGTGTTTCTAGGTCTCACGAACTTTCCGTCTGGATGGGATGAGTATTCTTCGACTGCTCAGGTTAGTGGAAAGTCTAAGCTTTCCATCTCTGACAGGTGTCCACCGGTTCCTACATTCATAGGTTTTACTCTGTTTGTAGCAGAACAAAATTCAATATGTATTACAAAAATGTATTTTAATTAAATAGTTAATTTATATGTACTCTATCTCAAAGCTCCGTGGGATTGGGCACAGGCGTAGGAACTGTTCCCAGGCAGTGCAAGGGCCATGCTTTGTCCTGTTGGGGCCTCTGCGGTCAGATCCACTCCATGGCACCTAAACACAGCCTTTTAGCACACATTTTGTCCATTGACCATACTTTATAAACTTCTGTTGAATAGTTTAAACTTTAAAATAGTCAACATTTTATGTTTTAAAGGTAACCTACCCCACAGAATTATTAGAGTCATTAAAAATCCACTGCCATTGAGTTGATTGTGAGTCATATAGACTCTGTGGGCAGGAAAGAACTGTCCTATGGAGTTTCCAAGTATGTGAATCTTTCCTAAAATGGACTTCCGCAGCTGGCTCTAGTGGAGCTGTGGTTGGCCTCAAACCACTGATCATTGAGTTCGCCGTTAAGCACTTCACCAGGGTTTCTTTTATAACCACAAGTAGAAGTCATTTGGAAAGAAATAGGGGCTTCTGATCCTTGATTTACAGAAGTATCACTACTATTTCAATAATAGGGAAAGCAGAAGATTTGAATAATGCATCTGATACCCTAAGAGAATGATTTAAATTAAAATCAAAGCCTCATTTGTAAAATATAGTTCCTGAATCCCTTTTAAAACCTTATTTACATTTTTACAATTGCTGTAAAACCAGTTCTTCTACTATAATTAAGTCCACATCCAATTGGCATGGAATAAACACTGAGCATTTGGTACTCACTTTATTATACTTACTATTCCAAGAGAGTATAAATTCAAATTATACTGCCTTGGTCAATTTTTATAAGGCATTTTTTCCCTCTGACAGAATGAAAGAAATGAAGCTTGAATGAAGTGACATGCGTTTTTGTGTGTTCAAGCCTTTTCTCTCTTAGTAATAGGTTTGAGATGCACTAGCTACAGGCACGATTATAGTCTCCTACTTTTCAAAGAAAGATAAATTAATAATAATGAGAAGTTCTTTAAGCAGGTGAATGATGATCATGCCTATATAATTATAAATTGTCAAAAACTACACATTAAAAATTGAAAGTGCCACATTCTGGTTTTCAGGGATATTCAGTTCTATCCGATTTATGACTACATTAAATCATTTATGTACTTTCATGTACACTTGATCTATACCATCTTAGTTGATTTGAAATTTCTCTCCATTTCGCTCAGCAAATACAACACAAGTTTTGTATTGACATTGAATGTCTAAGTCAGTTTGGTGAACACTAATTCCCTCCCTGTTGTCTAGGGGAAGCGGACTATTGTTTAAATTGACACAACTCAAACTCACATTTCTAGAAATCTTACCAGCAAAAGTGAACATCATTTGATAATTGCATTCACTACATGCTCTGGAGCAGAACATCATGCTTAATAAAACTCGATGATCAGTAAGAAGGAGGAAGACCCTCACTGAGATGAATGGCCGTGTGGTTGTACCAAGGGCTCAAATACAGCAGTTGTGGTGAAAGTGGCACAGCACCAGGGAGTGTTCCCTTCTGTTGTGCCCTGCAACAGTGAAGGTCCCAGCTACCCGGACAGCACCTAGCAACAACAGATCCAACTGTACTTTCCATGCATGAACAATCTGTCTTGCTTCTGTTCAGTGGTGTATTTTTCATCCTGCTGTCTCATTCTTTTTTTCTGGACATTTTCTTTTCACCTGTATCCTCCCTCATTAATTCTCTTTTCCACTATTTCCAGTCTATTGTTTAAAGAACACATTAAATTTTAGAGGATGTAATATATTTTTCCTTGATAGATTTCCTATTGGTTTGCACAGCTAATGATATTACCCAAATTCCCTGTATCACTCATTGCTTATTGAACTGAGTAAGTAGTTTCCTATAATATTTTAACCTTTAAAATGTAACATAGCACACACCTTTGATTCTTGCCTGGAGAGCATTTATTCAACTTATGAACATTTATTAAGCATCTTCTTTCTGCTTGAGTTGTTCTTGGGAGCTAAGAATATAAAAAACTTATACAAAGTCCCCTACTGTTCATAAATTCACAGTGAAAAATCTGTACTATGCCAAGTTACGAGAGGGTGTATGACTAAAGTCATGGTAATTGTGTTGATCATGAGGCTTGCTGACTTCATGTTTTGTTATGTACTATTTTACTCTCTTATGTTTTTGAACATTTTTATCAGTTATGTCAACCTATAAAATAAGCAGTCCAAATTGAATCTACTAATAGAATTTAACT
The DNA here is from genome assembly GCA_004026705.1 of Nesogale talazaci. Lineage (NCBI taxonomy): Eukaryota > Metazoa > Chordata > Mammalia > Afrosoricida > Tenrecidae > Nesogale > Nesogale talazaci. The sequence continues at coordinate 636,084 of PVJH01000005.1, read as the reverse complement.
TTTTTTTCTGCAATTGTAAGTTTTCCACATATAATTTTCACATATCTAAAACCAGTGTTAGGTAAACAACATACAGCATGTCTTATGATTACTTCTATTGCTTTTAAAAATTTGAATTGACATGATAGCAGTGGGTTTGGGTTTATACTTTGAGAAACACTGTCATTCTTTTACCGTGAATGAATTCAATGAATATTTCTGGAAAAGAAAGATTTTTCTTTTTTGCTTAAAGTAGTTATTTAAGAATAATTATTTGTAGTGTATATAACTTATTTTCATTGTCCATATAGTTTGTCTAGTACAGGGCTTCTCAGCCTGTGAGTCATGACTCCTTCACAGGGGTTGCCTAAGACCATTGGAAAACACAAATATTTTACAATATATGATTGCATATTGTTTTGTGATTAATTACTATACTTTAATTATATTTAATTATGTTCAAGTTTTAGCAATGAAAAATACATTCTGCATATCAGATATTTACATTATGGTTCATACTAGTAGCCAAATCACAGTTGCAAAGTAGCAATGAAAATAAATTTATGGTTGAGGGTCACCAGCACAGGAGGAACTGTATTAAAGGGTGATGGTATTAGGAAGATTGTGAACCACTGTTCTATTACAAATACAATAAGCCAATAATATTTTTGGTTAACTTATTATCCTCTTGACTATTTGTTATGTATCCATTCTTTCTCAGCCAAAAGTTTTCCATTGCCCTATTCTTTGAGTGAAAGTCAAGGGGATCAATTGAGCAAATAAAACATATTAAAAAAAACATATTCAAATGCCCAGTAACAATTCAGGCATAAGTAGCTACTAAGTTTCAGCTATTTCCTGGAGAAGACCAAGTCTCCTTACTGGAAAATCATGTAAAAAATAGAAAACTCTTTATGAAAATGGCTAATTATGGAATACCATGTAGCATTAAAAAGGAACAAATTGCTGATATATGAAATTTAGATGACCTTGAAGCAAAATGGGATGGGTGAAAGAAGCCAAACTGAAAAGAATACATAATTTTATTGTTTCATATTTGAAATATTATCATTTTATTGAAATATTATAATTTTAGAAACAAAATATTAATGGTTGTCACCTTAAGGATGGGTAGGAGAAGAGAGTGTGCATGAATATATAGGATATTGCAGGGGAAGCTTTTGACCATTTTACAGTGAAATATCTTGATGGTAGTGTTGGTTTCATGAGCCACATTTGTAAAAAGTAAACTATATAGCGCTGTATACACTGACATACACATACAGAGAAGTTCCTAGAAAAATGCTAAAATTTGAAGAAGCTCCATGGATGATCCCAGTTTCTTAGTATTTACATTGTACCATAGTTGTATTAGATGTTACCGATAGGGGAAAACTGTGTGACACTTTTCTGTTCATTTATTTGTAGCCAAACAAAGCAAAACTACCTTTCATATTGAAACATACATTACTGAAAAGGTAAGAACTATACAAATAGAGAATGTTTAATAAAGAAAGTAATTTGGCTGTACCTCTTAGTTAATCTAGGCAGACTCACTAATCCTGAGAAGAAAAGGTGAGAAAGAAAAAAAAAAGATTAGCTTTCTGGAGCTGCAAGGCCAGTGACTCAAACCCACCAGTTATTCTGCAGGGAAGAGAAGATGTCACCTACTCCTTCCTACTCTGTCCTACAATGAATTATGAATCAGAATCCACTCTGTGGTGGCAGTGGGTAGGAGAGTAACAACAAAATTGGCTCCTGGTTATAACAGCAAATGGAGGCATTTAATATATTTCTAGTAGGGCTCTTTAAACTAAGGCATTCAGAAAACTTCACTGGAATACACCATCCCATTAGAGTAATAAAACCGAAACATCATTGCCATCAAGTTGATTCTGACTCATAATGACCCTACAGTAACTCTTTATGGGAATAGAAAGTCCCATCTTCCTTCAAGGAACAGCTGGTGGTTTGAACTACTGAATTTGAGGTTAGCAGCCCAATGCACAGCCACTATGCCACCACTTAGTGTCTTGCTGTTACTAATATCCACCTGTACTGCATCTTTCTGATAAGGCTGGAGGGAAGAAGATGCACTCATGTGCCTCTGGCTGTATTCCTCTCAGGCTACTTGTATGGGGTTGTGGAGATGGAGGATTGAAAGATATTTTCCAGGTGGTTCTGAGGACACACAGACAATGTCTGCTTAGGGCAGCCATTTTGAAGTATTAACTGGTATTCCTACATTCACATATGAGGGGGCTTAAAGTATGTGGAAATCATATTAGGGTATCTTTTAATTCCATTTTTTCCAACAAAAGTTTTGAGTTCCCCTCATATAGCTTATAAAATATTCATTATGGCTTATTGGTTTGACAAAGATTGCATTATTACACGATTGAAGCAAGTGTGTCTAACATCTCACTAGCGTATTGAAGGCAAATCACTATGCTGTCAGCACATCAAAACCTCAGCTGCAAGTGCAACTGCTGGAAAAATGGCACAGATTAGTTTTCTCTATCTCTGTTGTTACAAACTTAACCCACATCCATTTATAATTAATTCTGCTCACAGTTCCGTTGACCAGAAGCCTAAGCATAATCTTGTCTAGTTTTCTTGGAGAATTCTGTGTCCTGTTCTTAATCTGAACATCATCATTAGACCTCACAGAAGTCATCTAGAGGCAATAGAATAAAGTAGATTGGCTAAGACCCAAGTCAGACAACATGAGCACAAATTCCGATCCTGGCAAAGTCCCTTTGAGTTTTTCAATAAATCGTTAAGGATATACCTGGAATGATTCTTTGTGTAGCTCTTCTCTGCATACTAGTGAGTCGACTTTTAACCACCTTTTTCTTCAGAGCAAGTGATCCTTCCTTTTGTTTATCTACCACTAATCAAGAGTCACCTTCTCAGAAACAGAAGCAGAGACTAAGACAAAATATAGTTTGAGTCAGACCTTGTGGGAGTCCATTTAGTTTTGTTAAACAGCCATTTTGGAGTGCCCTTAGACTCTCTCTTAGACCCTCTTACACAATGGGCCACGATAGCAACCTGCACCAAAGAGTATGAATTGAACATACTGAAAACCTGCTGGCATTTGTTTTAGAGACCCATAGAGCAAACATTCCTTTGTTGCAAGCTTGGATCTGTGCATCAGTAAACAGTCTGTTGGCATGGATCAGAAGGTAGGGCTAAGAGACTGGATTCTGGATCAGCCATTTTGCTTTGGTCCAATGTCCTGCAATTTGGACTCCTCAGCATATCTCATTTATCTCTGTACACCAGAGCCTAGAACATTGCTGAGTATGGACACCATCATAGTTTACTAAACAGACCCCAATCTCAAATATAATTTAAGGAGAACATGTATTGAACTTTTAAAGGGATAAAGACAACACAAAAATACACATCATTTAGAGGCACAAAGTCACTTGCATGAGATCAGGACAGTGTCTTAGTATTCAGTAAGGGCACTAGTTAAATAAGGCAGGCACAAGGAAAGCATCACAAATTTATGGTTAGTGGAAAATCAATACGAGTTATGGGTGGAACTACAGAAGCAGGAAGAGGCCCATGAATGGGACATGTACATTACAGTCAGACAACTTTTAAGGTTGGTCTAGAGCTTTCTGAGCAAAGCGGTCAGGGCATTCCTGATAGGGCATTATTCAAGACCATGTGGCCCCCAGGTATAGTTCTCAGTAGGATCCAGGCTCCTCCTTAACAATTTTTATACCAATTGCTCAGTGCTATTGATGTTGCAAGTTTATAATGTGTGAGCATTGTCATTCTTTCCATTCTGGTTACAGTTCCTGTCTCCCTATGTGCCTACCTTCTCATGGTTGTTCTTGGGTAAGCGTTGGTCATTTGGTCTCATGAAGCACATTGTTTGAAGAAACCCGTGACTCACATTATTTAACTGAAGAGTGATCCACAGAGCAATTTAGCTTCCATCATCAAAGGTTATTTTAGAGTGATGGCATTGAGGTTTCCTCTCATCTCTTTTGATCCATAGGCATGACCTTTTAAAATAAATTTAAATTGTTTTTCTCTGTATTTTTTTTCCATTCTATTCGAGATCTACGTTTGTTCCTTTGGTCAGAACAGTCTATATCTGGACTCTCTCTCTCACTTTTCTGATTTCAAGTTTTAAAAGGTTATCATTCTTGTGGACTAATAGTTTTATGAATTGGTTACTCCTTTAACACTTTGACTTACATCATTCGATTATGCTGTATCACAGAAGAAATTATTAGAAATCTAGTTTTGAGCTCTAAATTTTATGGATTGACTTAGCTTGTCAAGTTTATTTTTGCCTGTTTTCTAGTATACTGTCTGTTCTTTGTGATAAAATGAAGTGTAGGATGCTGTCTTGCAGTGAATTACTTAATATGGGCCTTCTAACTATTGTGTTTCTAGCTCCCATTAAAGGGCTAAGTAGGACCATGTAAATATGAGGTGGTCCATCACAGGACTGAATAGTTCCCTAATAATGTAAATGATGGTGCATGGCACTTTTATGGGAGTGGAGCCATCAAAATAGTGTGTACAATCCTAGCATGGGGATTGATTAATTGTATTGATCTACTGAGCTTAAAATGAGTCACTCCAAAGGTAGAAAATAGAAACCTCACCACCCCCAAGAAAGAAGAGCCACACCCTTTGGATCAAAGGTGTCTGCCCTGGCCACCTCACTGTTACAGGTGTCAGAGATCTGTGATACCAGAGATGGTGAAAAGCAGCAACAGAAAAAAGGTAGCGACCAGCAGGGAGAGACACCAGCAGGAGACAGAGCTTCCCAGACCAGGGAATGAGAAAACTCAGCCTCCAGGAAGAATAGCTGGCAGAAGAGAGCCCATTGGGGAATTTTTCAGGAGATCTAGCTTTGCTGACACATAGAGCTAAAGCTGAACAATTTCAGGCTCAGGCTTCTTGGTAAAGTTGCATACCTCTGCACACTTAGTGGGCAGAGTTAAAAGAGCTTTGTAACATGTGTCAGGGCAGAATAGAGACCAAGGAGTCCATAAGGTCCATGCTGAGTTCTGTGTGGCCAATTCAATCAATCAATCAACTCAGCAGTGAAGTAGAGGTGGCCACGAGAGAGGCAGTTGATGTCTGAATTGATTTTTTTTTTAATGAAAAGTTGGAGGTTTGTTTAACTTCTGCCTCAGGGAAATCAGTCTCAGGCTGACCATCTTGATTCTCTTCTTCCCATCTTAAGGGGTTTGAGGTCAGACACTGACTATGCCATTTTTTTTTAAAGTGTTAAATCATTGCATTTTCAACGATTCACTTTGCAATGTCCTCTGCAAGGCTCTTCACATTCCTCATCCTTGGTCAGAGGGGATTCACCCTTGCATTCCCTCCACCCCACCCTCTCTCCACCCCCCCCCCCAACAGCTCCAATCCAACCACTGGGCTGAAGGGGCTCAACCATCTTGGTCTCCCCACATCCCCAGCTCCCCTCTCCACTAGTTTGTGGGGTAGAGTTGGGACCGTGATATTTGGCAGGGAGGAAGGCTCCCGGAACTAGAAGAAATTTGTATGCATATCACTGCCCAGCTGCCCCTCAACTGGTCTGTCTCCTTCCCGTGACTCCCCTGTAAAGGGGTGACCAATTACCCACCAGTGGGCCTTAGATCCCCATCCTTTTCTCCCCCTCATAAGTAATGATGAGATTCTTGTTCTTTGATGCTCGATACCTGCTCCCTTCTTGATCACATAGGCTGGTGTGCTTCTTCCATGTGGACTTTGCTGTTTCTGTGCTGAATGGTGACTTGATTATCTCCAAGTCCTTGAGAGTCCAGATTTTTTAACAGATGCTTTTTTATGTGTTCATTATTTTAATTTTTGTCTTTGGACACATGACTAGCTACTAAATCAACTATGAGATTTCAGTATATTTTAGCTCCAGGAACTCTCAATTTAGATCCTAAGGGTTAAATCCCAAATTATAATTTCACAAATCGAACTTATTGTGAAATCCTTCTTTATGGTTTCTAGTGGGGAAAATGTTTTATTGATAAAATCATACGCTATTCAAAAATATATTTCTTATGTGCTTTAGGTGAAAATTTCCTCTGCAAATTAGTTTCTGAACTCGTTCCCTGACATTGGTTACAAATTTCATACTGTGTAGCATTTTCATTCTTTTTGTACTGATTTCATTTATATAGCTTCCCTGCTTATCTTTGTCTCTGGGTAAATATTGGTTAGTTGGTATGATATAGCTGTTTAATGGAGCACATTCCTCATGAGAATAATGTTATTTTTAAGCCAATGTATTATTAGGCTGAAAAGTGATCTCTCATAGGGCTTCAGTTCCTGTTAAAAGAATATCTTAGGAAAAAAAAAAAAAGAATATCTTAGGATGATCGTATTAGTGGTTCCTCCAGTCTCTTATCAATCTAGTAAGTCTGGAATGTGTTAGGAATTTGAGTTTCTCCATATTTTTCTTTCATTCTCTCTAGGAACTTACATTGTGTCACTGGTCAGAATGGATAATAGTGGTAGGTGGGCACCGTCTTCCGGTCTCAGACTGGCAGAACCAAAGTTCACATAGGCTGTTAGTCCTGTGAACTAGTTTCTTCTTTGATATTTTGCATTTTTTCATTAACTGTTAACTCTAGTTGACAGAGACCAATAGTGAAATATTGGATGACTTCTTGCAAGCTACTCACCAACGAGGACATAGACCATTGCATTTGTGAATTACGTTATGCCATTTGATGAAGCTACCCCATTAGATTAGTTCCACACCTTTTAAACAAACAAACCAATCCTGTGAGGTACTTTAATAAATTAAGAGGTCTCTGTAACTATGCCTATTAAAATAATGCACTTTTAATGCTTGAAATTAGAATATACTCATGACATGAGGGGGTACTCCACAAAATCCAGGATTGTTTTTTCAAAGCTACGTATTTAAATTTATTTACAAAACAACCATATCACCTTCAAAGTCCTCTCCATTACCTTTAACACATGTGTCCAATTTGTGATTTCATTCTTGAAAACATTTTTCAAATGTATCGGTTTGGATGGCTCTTTGGACAGCACTTCCCTCATTTTTTTCTTTACCTCTTCTACATCATCACCCAATTGCTAGCCTTTCATATCCCTCTTCATTCATGGAAACAAAAAGAAGTCACACAGAGTGTGGTCAAGTGAATGAGGTGTGAGGGGAGAGAGAGAGACCTGTTTTGTTTTGTTTCTTGACAAAAACTGGTGCACTGAGATGGCTGTGAACAGATGTGTTGTCATGGGGGTAAAATCAGTGCCCTGTCTGCCCCCAATCAGGCCTTTTATTTGGTCACATACTGTTACACAATCATTTCAAAACCTCTAAGTAAAAAAGCAGTCTTTCTCACACTATAAGATTCATTTATGGGGAAAAAAAAGATTCAGTTATGTCTATTGTTGCACTCCTTTTTTTAAATTTCTTCTCTTTTATTTACTTATTTATTTTAATGCATATTTTATTGGGAGCTCTTACAGCTCTTATAGCATTCAATACATCATTCGTATTAAGCACACATTGTCACATTCATTTCCAAACATTTTCTACTTGAGCCCCCAGCATAAGCTCCTCTTTCCCCATTTCCTCTAGTTCTGTTTTTTTTATTCCAGCTCCCCATACTTCTCCTTCCTCTACCCTCTCCCCCATGAACCCCTAATAATTTACAAATTGTTATTATCTCATCATATTGTACACTGTCCAATGTGTCACCTCACCCACACCCCTATTGTCCACACCCCAGAGAGGAGGTCACATGGAAGTACCTGAAATTAGTTCCCCCTTTCTACTCCACCATCCCTTCAGCCTCCCACTATCACTATTCCCCCCACTAGTCCCAAGGGGTCCTCTATCCTAAATTCAATTTTAATTTATTTTTATTACATAACCACATCCTCATCTGCAAGTGCCCAATATTAAGTGCCTTTCCAAATTTCATTGGTTTATATTTAATGTTTAATATAGTTATTTCTTTTTTAGTTCTTTATTAATCATTGCATTTGAGGGTTTCTTCTTAATAGTTCTATTCCTATTCAAAATGAAAGTCATCATGTTCTTATTTTGCAAACTCTGTAAGTATAAATAAATGTATGATGTTGTCTTTTTACCTTCAGGAAGGATGGGACTAAGTCACCTTTCATTTTATTAATTAAACTAATATTTAGAAGACAGCAATCAGGAGCCAGGTGCTGTTTTACGTGCTTTGTTATTAAAATGAATTTCCTAGGTATTTCTCTTAATAAACTGTCAGTAAGCTTTTGTAAGTGTTCCATAGCACAATATTCATTATTTTTATAGATATTGCATTCTTTTTTATTTTTGGCATCACTGCCCTCTGGTGGGAGTGGGAGGCCCAGCCCTGCTGCTGGAGAGCTGCTGCTGGATTTGAACCACCAAGCCAGTGGGCTGCAGTCTCGCACCCAACCACTACGCCACTGGGGCTCAGCCCAGATATTGCATTCTTAATATTTCTCATTTGCTGTTGCTCTATAGGGACCTTACTTTAATTTTTAAAAACAATGCTTCTAGAAGGAATTTTGATGGCACAGTGAATGGTACATTGCACTGTTTATTACAAGATCAGCAGTTCAAAACCACCAGCTACTCCCAGATAGAAAAATGAGGATTTCTACTTCCATGAAGTGTTCTGATCTCAGAACCCAACAGGGCCAGTTCTGCTTTGTACTATAGGGCCACTAGGAGTTAGTTAGCATCTACTGGATAGAAAAGAGTTTGTTTTTTTGGACAATCTAGAACTCCTGTTTCTTATCATCTTTCATTTCTTTAGAAATAATCATAAATCTTATTAATTTCTTGCCATATCTCATGCATTTGTATGGATTATCATATGAATTTATCATATGTCCTAAGATTTTATTCCCTTTTTGCAGATTAGGTGATTGAAAGATAGAGGACAGGGGCTTTTCCAAGGTCAAAGAACTAGTAAGTGAGTGAGTCAGAACTTGAAACTGCTCTTGTCAAACATCATCTGGCTCATCACTGTTTAAAGTCATACTTAGATAATTTTTATATGTCCTTGTAAAGTACAATTTTGTTTTATTTCCTTTTTACTGTTTTTCATCTCTATTTCAGGTCCTGAACTTACACACACATGTAAGCACCACATGTAAAGATACAAAGTTCTGTAAACCAAACACCATGACCTTATAGTATGCATTGCCTGTCAGAGAATAGGGCTTAGTAAAGTTAAAATAAAAATAACAAGTCTGGATACAAGATCAGTTAGTCTTTTACCATATTCACATTAATGAATACCTCAATAAATATTCTCAGTAAACACTACAACTGAAAACTAATTCTTCAAGTTATGAATTGTGAGAGTATGAAGAACATTGAAATTATTACAAGTAAAGAATATTACTTTTTGACATCCTAGTTTTTAAACTTTACTTTCTAAACTTATTCTTCATTTCCTTTTGCTTTTTCTCCTGTCTTATTTTCTACCGAGAGATCTCTTTTTAAGTATATCCACAGGCAAGCACTTCTAACAATAGAGACGGTCCCCAGGAGAACTCTCCTGTTGTTAAAGCTTAGGATTTGAGTTTTATTCACTGTTTGGGTCTTCAACCATACTGCCTGCACACCAAGAACACTATTAACCACAGAGACGCACTGACACAAAAGACGGTAAGCCTACCGAGAGGCCAGAAAGTGGGACAGGTCAAACAAAATAAATTTTTGGATATTTTCCTCTTCCCAAAATCTGTTATGAAATCTAGAATTGACCCCTCATGTATTCCTCTTGTCAACTGACCCAGAGAATCAGGTCACCATCTTGGTAACATTCAGAGCACAAACATTATTTTAATCTCAGACTCTTCTTGGGGCTGCTTCTGTTTTTCAAGGATTCAGCAAACATTTCTAAGCAGAATCATATGCAAAAAGTTGAAATTATGTCAAGGAATCAGATTGATTTTTCAGTTGCTCTAGAATAGGTAGGAATTAGTACAAAGTAGGATGCCAGAGATATAAAGTATATTTTAAAAATCATTTTATTGGGGACTTATACAACTCTTAATCACAACCCATCCATCCATCCATTATGCCAAGTACATATGCACATTTGTTGCCATCATTATTCTCAAAATATTTACTTTCTACTTGAGTCCTTGGTAACAGCTCCTCATTCACCCCCCCTCCTTCCTCCACCTTCTTTCCCTCATAAACCCCTTGATAATTTGTAAAGTATTACTTTTTGCATGTCTTAAACACTATCCAATGTCTCCCTTCACCCATTTTTCTGTTGTTTGTCCCCCATGGAGGGGGTTGTAAGTAGATCATTATGCTTGGTTCCCCTTTTCTACCTCACCACCTCCCCTGCCCTTTGGTGTTGCTACTCACATTATTGGTTCTGAGGGGCTTGTCTGTCCTAGATTCCCTGTGTTTTCAGTTCTTATCTGTACCAGTGTACATGCTCTGGATTGACCAGACTTCTAAGGTAGAACTGAGATCATGATAGTGAGGGTGTGTGTGTGTGTGTAACATTAAAGAACTAGAGGAAAGTTGTATGTTTCATTGATGCTATACTGAAACCTGACAGGCTCGTCTCCTCCCCACAGAAAGTACTACTTATTAATTTATAATTAATTGACTATTAATACAAACAACAAATGCATGGCTTTTATATGTATGCTTTTATCATTAACTGAACAAAATGTCTGTTTCAGCTCTGTTATTCTGAAAAAACACAACAATATTTGCTTAAATTACCTTTAAAACTATGATGAGTGGTGGGAAATGGTTAGCATCTGAGAGAGAAAAAGTCAGAATTAAAGATAACCATAATAAGGTGAAGGCGTATCAGAAGCAAGCCGATAACGTGCATTAGGGCGAACCTGTTGGTTTGCTAGAGGAAAACAAGCAAACATGCTATGTTGACTAAGGTCACAGCTGGCAAGGTAAATTCTGTGGTGTCACATATAAAAGAGATTTTGAAGAGTGCAGACCACCCGACTTTAGCAACAGAAGATGCCCGATTCCACACCGATCAGACAACCCTTCCGTTTGCTTGATACAATCAGAGTGGGCTCCACCTCTGGTTCAGTGTCAAAACCTGAGCACTCATGAAACTGGGGAGTCCATTAGTCTTCAAATTACGTTTCTCAGAGCCAAGAAACTCAGTGCTTTAAACGCTTATGATTACATTGGTGCCCGGCACATGCTAAGTGCACGATAGGTAGCTGCTGGAGAAAATCGATCTGCTGAAATAAACACAAAGGCTGCTAGGGACACTTATCCAAAAGCACAGACACTAAGGCTGAGGGATGTAATTTGACTAGGGCCTCTGACCTACTTGTGTCATTTCTCCACCAAACTCTCTCGCGCCCTACTCTCAATACTATGTGCTGTGGTGGTTCCTTGGCACCGCTGAATCGGTTCTGACTCGTAGTGACCTCGCATATCAGAGAAAGAAGCACTGCCAGCCCCGTACACACAATTGCTCACAATTGCTGCTAAGCTTGAACGTGCTGTGGTAGCCCCTGTGTTTATCCATCTGGACACAATCGACACAGTGTCAGGTGCCATCAAGTCAGTTCCGAGCCATAGCAACCCCATGTGCAGCAGAGTGGGGATGGTTCTGTGCTGTCCTCAAAATTGTTCATTCACTCGAGTTCTTCCTTACAACCACTCTATCATTCCAGCCCATTGAGGGCTTTGTCCTTTTCACTGACCAAGCATGCTGTCCTTCTCTTGGAATTGGTCCTTCTTGATAGCCTATCCAAAGTATCTGAGATGACATTTTTCCACCATTACTTATAAAGAACATTCTGGCTGTACTTCCACTTCTTCCAAGATAGGTTTGTTTGTTCTTCTCGCAGTCCATGATATATCCAATACTTTGCCAACACGATAATTCAAATGTACCAATTCTTTATCAGTCTTCTTGGTTAATTGTCCATCCATTTCACATGCCTATGAGATGATTGAAAATACCATGGTTTGGGTTGGGTGCATCTTAATACTTGTGAAAGTTAGGGTTTAGTGCCCTTTTGGTTGGGCTACAGTGTCAAGTGCTTTGGCAGTTAATCATCCTGGTAAGATCTAGTAAACATACATGATTAAAAATAATACAGTGGAATCACTTACATAAGCTCTGCTTTGTCACGTACACTGGTGCAGACAAGAGCTGGAATCATAGGGAATTCAAGACAGATAAACCCCTCAGAATCAATGAGAGCACTGATACCTGGAGGGAAGTAGTGATACCAGTATGGGAAGGTGGGGGATAAAGGGAAAACTGATCACAATGATCTACATGTAATCCCCTCCCAGAAGAAACAGATAAAAGAAAAAAATGGGTAAAGGGAGACAGTGGCTGGTGAAGGCAATAAAAAAATTATCAAGTGTTTATAAGGGAGGCAGAGTGGGGGAGGGGAAATTGAGGTGATACCAAGGACTCCAGTAGAAAGAAAGTGTTTTGAAAAAGATGATGGTGGGCTGAGCCCTGGTGGCGTAAGTGGTTGAGTACGGACCTGCAGCCCGTGGGCTTGGCAGTTCAAATCCAGCAGCGGCTCTCAGGAGTGGCACTGCGTGGCGCCCACAACCACCAGAAGCAGTGATGCCCACACACACAAAAAAAAGATTGTGAAAAAGATGATGGCAACAAATGTACAGATATGCTTGACACTATGGATGGATGTATGGATTGTCATAAGAGCTGTACAAGCCCCCAACAAAATGATGTAAAAAAAGATCTGCTTTGAGCATCCAATCAATAGAAAGGCAGTGTCTCAAGGGTGTTGCTTACTTCTACTGCGAGTGGCCACTGTAAAAAAATGTGCTTGCTCTTTGTTGACTGTGGACTCATCAGACTCATTGACTTCTTATTTTTTGGACTTGAGCCAACTGACTTCTGTATTGCTTGAGAATCCCAGGAGTTATCAGCAGCCTGTCAGATGACCTACTACTACCTACTTCGTTAGTCTCTGCAGCCATAAACCTGTCTTCCTACTGATACTTGGTTCATCAGCCTCCCATAGCTAAGCAGATCAGGAGAAACTTCCAGCTAAACATCTGGCCACGGACTTGGATCTGAACCAGATTTGAAACTTGCCTGCTTCTACAACTGTGTGAACCACAATCTTGATATAAAGTTCTCCCTATATATTCATACATAAGCTTCACTACTTTTCTTGCTCTAGAGAACCCAGCCTAAGACATGCCTGAAAGTAAAGAGTATTGACTAATAAGTAAGTAATGAATCACTCTGTTTTGAAATAAGTATAGCCCGAATTTTCTTTAGAAGTAGCGGTGAGACTTTGGTCTTTTCATTCAGAGAGACTTTCTCCGGAAAAGGACACCATGCTCGGTAACATAGAAGGGCAGAGAAAAAGAGGAAGACCTTCAACAAGCTGAATCCAGGCAGTGGCAGCAACAATGATCTCGATCCTAGCAATAATTGTGAGGACGGTGCACTAGTGGGCCATGGAGTCTGCTGGAAAGGGGTTGCTCTGAGTCAGAAGTGACTTGATATTACTTAACAGCAATGACTTTGAAGAAGCAGCTCTTCCACGGTCTTATGTTGGGTTCCATCCAAACCGATGGGCTTATCCTCCCATACTATATCTGATCATATTTTGCTTCTATGGGTAACATTTAACTGGCTAATTATTTTTCCAAATGTAGATTATGTATGTTCTTCTACTCAATGTGTCTTCATCTGGAAGTTCTCTTTTTGGGAATTGAAATGCCAGTGGCATACCTTCCAACTCCAGAGCAACTTGTAAACTGACAGACAAAATATTTTATATTCTTAGTTTGCTAGGAAAGCAGTGAATATGAGGAAGACCTTTCCTAAGAAGGATTGACACCGTGGCTGTATCAATGCCCTCCAATATGAGAACAATTGTGAGGATAACAGAGGACCAGACATTGTTCTGTTCTCTTGTACATAGGATCCCTATAAATGGAACTGACCCTACTAATCAAACAACAAGTTTTACTGAAAATTCTTAAAGCATTTATATTATGTTGATATATTTCTGAGTAGTTTCTTATTATGACATTTTAAGACCCTCTTGTATTTGCTTCTTATAGTATTTGTTATAGATATAAGAGGGCCAATACATGTTGATAGCTCTTTTAATATGTTGTTAATATTGATGATAATCTCTAAGCAATGGCCAGAGGAACTAGGACTATTCCTTTGTGAGTCGTGATTAGTAGTGAATGCAAATATAAAGATATATTCACAGAATATAGTGAGCAGCTTTAACCTTTCTCAAATTGGGAATAAAAGATGATAAACACTCAATCGACACATTCAAAACATATTTTTCAGTTTCCATTTATTTAGCCTTCTCAGGGAAGGAGAGGTTAGCCTGAAGTTCAAAGGAACAAGTATTTTGCCAGAGGAGATACTCACTTTCCATAAGAGTAGCATGGCTTACAAATGACTACTTAAAATAAAGTTGATATATAAAGAACTGGTTAAAAACCAAAGCACTTGGTAAGAGACATTAATCTGAAAGAGCTTTCAGTAGCCAAAGCTAAAACAAAGTGAGCAAAAGGAAATATATTTTTAAAAAAATGTACTCATAGTCCATACTGATATCAATATTATCAATGGGAACTCCCCCCCCAATGGAATTATTTTTTCAAAGTTTTGTATTTAAATTAAACAAAACAAAAACCTATCACCTTCAAAGTACTCTCCACTACTTTTAATACAGTAGTCATATCTGATTCCACTTTTAGTAACATTTTTTCAAACTTATCTGTTGGGATGGCTGACCACACCTCCCTCTTTTTTCCCTTCACCTCTTCTATGTTGTCAAATCACTGACCTTTCATATCTCTCTGCATTTGCAGAACCAAAAAAGAAGTTGCACAAAGCAAGGTCAGGTGAGGTGTGTGGAGCAAGAGAGGCATGCTCTTTTTTGCCCCAAACTGACACACTGAGTTGGCTGCATGAACAGATGCATTGTTGTGGTGGAAAAAGCAGTCCCCCCTATGCCACAAATCAGGCCTTTTTTATTCACACACTGTTATGCAACATTTTCAGAACCTCTAAATAGAAGCTTGATTAATAGTCTCACATGATGAAACAAACTTCAGATGCACTATGAGGCAACATTTTCATCTCGTCAAGAAGATGATGGACACCCAGAATGAGATTTGTCATCCATCAACAGTTCACTTTTTTTGAAACAAGAAAAACCACTCACATGCTTGTGTTTTTCCCATAGTTCTGTCCTACTTGTAAGTGCTCAACCTCACAATAGTTTTTTCAGCATTTTTCCTAGGCAGGAAACAAAATTCCACAGCCACATGCTGTTTTTGTGGTAAATTGACCATCATAAAAAATGAGGTTCAAGTGAAACTGTTATTTTTTTTTTAATTCACTGTGGTCATAGAGAACATTTCCAGGCAATGCCACTGGGTGTACTAACCCAGAGTGAGTTGTTCAATTCTTACCTAGAGGGAAAAATGCATACTACAAAAGCTCTTCCCATTGGACCATTTTCCCATTTTGTAGAAACCCTCTCAAAGAACCAAATAAACAAATGAGAACAAATTTTACCAAATAATTTCAACAATGAATAAGTTGAATGAATGAAAGAAATACAGCATTATCGTTAGAATAGTATAGTAGCAATTGCTGCAAGCAAAATTCACTAATGGACACTAAAATTAATGGGTGAAAGTTTCAGGAAAAAACAGGATATTTGCATAATATCAGAGTATTTCCTCCAAATATTACTAATTACAAGGGGGAGATGTGTCATTTTACGGCAGAGTAACTTTGCACAGAGGATCTTAACCAAGAAGTCAAAGTCGACATTACCAGTAATAAGACCTATTGACCTCACACATACTCTGTCAGAATGTAGCGAAAAGGGCAAACGTCTCTGTAGTATTCTTCCCTGCAAAATTCATAGCCTCGGCTTAATCAGAAGAAAACATCAGACCTAAAATGTGAAACATTTCACTAGCTAGTTTACTTTAAATGTAACAAGTCCATGAAAGATAAGGAAAGATTATAAACTAGTTTAGGAAGTTACTAAGAAGGCATGATAATTAAATGTAAATATGGGGGCCATGATGGGATTCTGGAACAAGAAAAGAACATCAGTAGGAAGCCTGAAGAAACCCCCAATAAAGTCCTTAAGTTAGCTAGCAGGATTATATCAGTGTTCACTTCCTTGCTATGCTGGACAAAACATGGTTATATACCTGCTAAGGTAAGGGGGTGGGGAATGAGGGAAGGGCTTATGGGAACCTTCAGTAGCATTTTTGTAATTCCTTTGTAAAATAATATTATCTGAAAAATGAAGGTATGGGTTGCTTTATGGTTTTTTCCCTGAGATTATTAGATATGTTTGTGAAACAAAGCAAGGTGGGAAATTAGCAAAAGTAGTGTTAAGCTTCTGATATTGTATGACTCCTTTGGTGTACTTTTTTTCATGTCCCTAAAACATCCTTTAGAAATGTATTATTTAAAAAATGCATTATTCTTGGCACTCCCTTTACATAATATGGTAAATCAGTTAACGCAGGCAGAGAACACATAGAGGTGAACAAATGGATTTTTTAATAGTGCAGAGTTTTGATTTCTGCATTCAGACGTCATTAACGAAAACACCAAATGCACTGCCATTGAGTCGATTCTAAATGATGACAACCTTGTAGGACAGGGAAGAGCTGACTCACTGGGTTTCCCAGGCTGTTTTTGCAGGAGTAGAAAGCCCCATCATTCTCCTGCGGTGTCTGGTGTTTTCAAACTGCTGACCTTCCTGTTAGCAGCACAGCGCACAACCCACTGTCACCAAGCCTCAACAAAAACACCATCCAGAATACATTCACACTTGACTGTTTTTGACTTTCATTTAACCTACGAGGCTAGGAGATCTGGACAATGTTGTAATAAATACTCATAATTGGAGAATGGGACTCCGCAGAGCTGAAAAAAAGAGAAACATTTGTATAACACAGTGTGTGTGTGTGTTTCCTTAGTAAATTGTCTAGAAATTCTTTACAAATATTTAACTTCTGCCTCGCTATCATAGAAGGAGACCTTTTGGGCCCAGCTCTGTAGCTTCGGCAATTTTTATGCCTGTAATTATCAGAGGACCCACAATCGTGTGCATAAATCATTGCTGCTGCAATTAGCTCATTTACCACTTGTGCCCTGGAGACAGAGGGAGCTGCCCCTCCTGAAACAGCTGGGCAGGGCCTGCTGAAAGGACTGCCTGTCCCTTTTGATAAACACTCCAGGCCTCCCACCTCTGCCAGGTGTGTCTTCTTTTACAAGGATTAGGGGTGGGACAGCAGTTACTACCTTTTAAAAAAGAAGAGTCACTAAATTGCAGGAATTGATTATATTGGATCTAAAACGAGTAAGATAATTATCCTGAGGTACTTGCAAGCAATTTGGAGTTATTTTATCCTCCTTTAACCTCTTTAAATCTCTATTTTCCTAAACTAATTAAAAGAAGACAAGGAAAAGACAAGAAAGCCACCCCTATAACTTTAAACTGTCTCTTCTCTCTAAGTGAATGAGAAAGTCACCTCTCAGGAGAGCTGGGAATTGCAAACAAATCTACCCAATACATTTGCTGTCTGTAGTGTTTCTACGGTTGCCTCAATTGCATGTTCAGTTTTTTTTAATTTTTTTTTGGCTTATACTCTCTCAGTATTTTTCTCCCCTACAGAATGTTTTATTTCTTCTCCTGAGGCATCATTATGATATAGTAGTCTGAAGAGATGTGTGCTGCTTTTATTTTGGCAAAATAAAGTGATGGCTTCTTTCCTTAGCATGCTTTAAAAAAAGTCAATTAATATAAAAGAGCACTAGGGAATACAGTCTACGAGACATAAGCTGGTGGATTAAATTGATTAAATATCATATCATAATGCTGTGTATGAACATGATGCTAGGACTGCTGCCTTTTAAAATATTTGGTTTCAACGTCACTAATCTGAAGTAGGATTTATTGGCACTTCGTTTGGATTTTTTCTCCACGTGAACTTGGTAGGCCTCTCATCTATTTGATGGACCCATAAATGCTGGCAAAGGGCACAGCAAGGCAAATTTCATACAGATTCAGCCCCACATGCTAGATTGTTGGCACAAAGGAGGTTGACTGGGGGGAATCTATTTTATTATAGTATTGCTCGCCACAGAACTGAGTTATATGCAGTGCTATCACTTTGCCATTTGATTTAACTAAATACATCCTACTTAGAAAAATACTATTTACATTATTTCACACATATAAAAATGTCTCAATGCATTTGTAGTATCAGATCCCATAATTTTGTGCACAATGACATAAAATAAAATTCTAGCAACTTCTTTAGAATTACAGGCTTTACAGTATGAACTTTATTATTGTTCTAGATCCCTTTTAATCTTACAACAGGTACTCAAGTAAAGTGTTTAAGCCAGGAAAGCTTCCAGTTTCTTTTGCACATTATGAGAGTGCTATGCTTAGTGAAATTAGTTTCTTAGTATCGTGATTTTTGATAGGAATCAAATACACTCTATGGACTTATTCAGGATCTCTATGAATAGTCTTACTCTGTGAGATTTGTGTGCTACTTCTTTGCTGTAAAAAGGGGGTACAAATGACTTCTGCTGGACTGCATTTCAGCCTTTGGCTATTGAAAGAATTTTCTTTTAAGATTATGTTTGCATAACAAAAATGTTAAAAATGTTAAAGCCATTAACACATACCTTTATTAAAAACCCATCTTGAGGCACACCATATGAATTATTACTGGATTATAGATAGAACTCTCAGATCTCTGCTATTTTAACATTATCCAATGATGGCTTAGGTTTAGTTTTGTTTCCAAGCATAAGATGTGTATGTGAGAAGTCATTAATGAGGAAACAACAGTTGGATATCTACTTCTTCAATGCAAACAACAGTATCTAGCATTTTTTTCCTTTTGAGACTTCAAAAATGAAACCTGTTATTTGCTAGAATTCTATACTTTCTTGAAACGTTCTATGAAGTCCCTATATGATCCTGACTCCAAATCCTTCATGACGACCCGACTTACACATCACCCTTGTTTATAAGATCGCCTAAAAGACACGTGACTTTGAAAACAATTATTAAAAAATTTCAATTTGTAATCCTAATCCTTTCACTTACACCCCGAGGGTCAATATGTGTTACAATTTTATTTTATTTAAGCTCATAAGAACCCAAAGAAAAATAACTTGGCTTAGGTGTAGTTTTCTTTGTTTTCTAATCTCAGAGGTGGGGAATTTCTAGATTAGTTTTTCGCCCCTCCCCTTGGACACATGCAACTCTCTCTGTTATAGCCATTAATGTGCAGTAATAAGTTAGTCCTCAAACACCAATAAGATGATGTGGGCTTGATGGAAGTTAAATGTCCCTAAATCCTATGAATTGATCTGCAGGAGCTGTTTTCCGCCTGACTGGTGGCTTCACCCAGGCAGACATCCGTGGAGTCGTGGAGGTCAGGGTGATGGAGGAGGAGTGGGCTTGGCGGCACACACGCACTCTATTCCTGACAGTGTCTTGCTTCGGCAAAGGGAAGTGAAGCGCGTATACCATGCTCAGTGGCATTTCCAAATGCAGCTCAGCTGGGGGCCCAGGCTTATTGCATCAATGGCACATACCGGGCAAAAAAGGAAATACATAATTTTGTCAGAGTAGTAGATCACAATCTACCAATCCTTCCCTCCCCCTTCAAAATCATCACCCCCCCACACTAATAGCTCTAATAGATACAGACTTTATGCATATTTCAGTCACAGCAGTATTTCTAATGCATATGTGAAAGGGCCCTTAATTTATGTCTACCAACTGTGTGGTGCCCTTCTTTTGGGTAATGTCATCATCCTAATGGTGTTTCTATTATACTCAAAGGTAGCAAATGAGGCTTATTGCAAGAAGGTAATTGATTTTCACTGAGTGAAAATGTAAATAGCCATAAGAAATCCTATGAAAGATAAGCAGTTCAAAATTGCCAAGGGAAAAAATTGCTCATATACATGACTTATTGGTCCAAGTATATAAAATGTTTCATTTTTCAAGCTGATACCCACAATAACTGTATTTCCCATTATTTTATTTCAAATTGAAGTAAAAGTGGAAGAATCCTGATGATCTTGCTTTTACCAGTTTGACTGTGTATATTATGAAAATCATCATCTTATATGGAAGGGGGCTTCCTTTTGTCAAGGTTCTTCTGTAATAGATGCCAATGCATAAAATTCTTTTTAAGACTGTGAAAAGATAAATAGTTTTAGACTTCCTATGGAAGGAAAATAAAGCATTTATATTAATAGGGTATTCTTTAAAAATATGGAATCCTAAATCTTTAGGAAAGCATAAATTTCATCCTTATATTTACAAAATGTATTTTATTATAATAAAGACAGATGAGGCAGAATTATGGGGCTTACAGACTTGATTTGATGTGGATACACTGTGAACAATATTATCTCTGTAAGTAAATGTAATTCTCAAATTTTATATTGGTGAGGGAAGAATTGAAATAACCCCAAATATCAAAGACTAATACTTTTTGCCTAATTAATATTTTATTATGTATTTTAACATACAGTAAAGAGCTTATTGAAGTGTATTTGTTTCATTCACAGGTAAACTATGATAGACATGTAAACACTGTTATTATAACCAATATTACCACTTATAGTGCCACAACTGTTTTGAGAATTGAAAGAACAGCTTTTTCCCTAAAAAGTCACTTTTCAGAAAAAGTAGCATTTTAATCATAAAAGTTTCTGACTTTTTCTACTTAGTATTTTAAGGATAATTTACACATTGACTAGATAATCCCCCCTCTCTCTTCTCTTCTTGCTTATAATTTTGAAAGGACTATTAATTCAAAAATAGTAAAATGTAGACAAGTTTGTTTTTAAGTTAATGCTGTAGAAGTTACCTGGGTTAAAAAGACATGATGTCTGTTGACCTTCGTGTTGGCAGATGGAGAAATTTGATCAAGCTTTTTTTTTCTGCAGAAGAACAGGGAATGGAACAGGGAAAGAATCCAAATTTCTTCCCACTGAAGGAAGTTGAGAGCCAGTGATTGTTTTCTTTTATGGTCAGCATCACGAGATGCAACATCTTAACATCTTTTTCATCCTTCAAAGCATACGCAGTTAAAGGCAGGCCAGGCCTAGCAATCCGTTCAGTTATCCAGAGGATACACTGAAAGCATGTTGACTTATTACACAGTTCTGTGAACAAAATATACTCTTTCTTACTAACTAATCCCCTTTCCTTGCCTCCAGTTTTAGACCCAAGCACGCTGGACTCCCTGGTGTCACAGAGATTTCACTAATCATTTCCAGAACCTTGTAGAAAAATTCTGTGTTGTAGAAAGTTCAAGCTCAAAATAAGAAATTCAACTTTATGGGAAAAGCAAAACCTTGCATGTTTATTTCATTAGGAAGGAAACATCAAATACTGTTTTCCCAGTGTGATGTTGCACTTGCTGCATTCTGAATCTGCTGTGCGGTTTAACAACCCCGGCCTGTCTTATGCTTTCTCTGAATTTAACTACCTCAAATGTATCGTGCTGTGAGTAAATCATGAAAACAGGAATGGTTTAAAGGCTACTAAATAATTAGTACATTCAGATATGAAACTGCAGTAAAAATGGTAGACAGGCCATGCGCCACTGTGTTTAGTGTGTTTGATACGGAGGAGGTGGTGAATAGAATTGTAAATGACTGTCACGAATAAAGGTCTAGAGATTTGGGGAAGGGACTTGCTCTATAAATGATGCCCTTCATGCTTTTTAGGACTTTACAGCAAAGGTAAAATTGAGCCCATAGAAAAAAGTGTTTGGATAGTGTACACATTAGGATTATGAAAACAATCCCATGAGTTTTTAATTAAAATTTATTTTGGTTTGAGAAGCTGTAGGGAAGTAAAAGTTATTTTAATGGTGTCTGCCTTAAAGTTAAAGAATAATTTATCTTGTGTCATGCACAGTGCCTTAAATCTGAGATAACAGTTTAGCAAATATAATTATATTGTTGATTTTTATACTAATTTCCTGCTCACTATTATGCAGAAATAAACCGTGGTGTTACCTTGATAAGCTATTCCAAACATTGGGCATAACCGCGGGTGCAATTTTCTTTAAGACTGAAATGAGAATCCTGTTGGCAGTATATAACTATGGTTCAGTCCTGAATTCTGGAAACTAATTCAGGTGCATTGTGGGCATATAAATTTTGAGTTCAAATGCTTTTAAGAAGTCATGCCATTTTGTCGTTTGACACTAATTTTCAACCCAGCATGCTTTAGCAATGACTGAAATTAGTTCCAACTGAATTACAGCTAAGCTATTTTCTACTATCTATAAGAAATTCTTTATGCCAATGGAATCGAGAGGTTTTTGATACTTTCTTTAGCAAGTATTATGGTATAAGTATCATCAGTAAAGCTAATCCAATACTCTATGCACAATTGAAATGCCACAAAATTGTTTTTTGTTACTATAATTCAACCTAAACTATGTTCTGCTTGGTCAGGGAAAACATTACTTGCAATTGTCTACTTCCTCTCCAAGTCATCAACAAGTGTTATTTCTAAGAAGTCGATGAAATAGATACTGAGCCTTTGGAAGTTGGACTAATATCAGTACTCATATCTCTCATGGCAATGCACAGCTACTATTAATTATGTTATCTATACACCAACTTAGAAAATGTATTCTATAAGGGTGTGTATCATAAATCAACCATTGTCCCCTTAACATACAGTGAATCCCTGAATCATTGTGAGTAGGAAAGAGAGTATTTAGGCTTAGTATAACCTAAGAAGAGATATTATTTGACAATCACACAAAAGAAGTTTTTCGGTCTTAAATAAAACTGAATCTTAAATGTATGAAGTGAAATTCTCTGTTCTTGATTAATTTGAATATTTAAAATTATGTGGTCATTTCCGTTGACTTTTAAGACAAAATGGATTTGTTTTGGGCCTCTACAAAGCTCTACTTGATAGAACATTTCTCAAAAAATAAAAACAACTTTACTTGATTTATATGACTTAGTATTCATATCTCAAAGTGATCACATGCATATGAAATTTTAGAAAATATGTAGTCAAATTACAGATATTGAATTAAAAATATAAGGACTCCAAACAAGAGTTAAGTATACGATATTGCAGTTGTATAGAAAGTTTTCAAGAACTTCTCCATATATAGGCTCTTGTGCTTCAAGAGTGAGTATAATCAATTATTTCAAGGTGAATTAAGAACCTTCCTAAACATGAATTTTTCTTCAGCTATATGTGTCCTTTAAAAAAGGCTATTGTCTTATTACTTTGTGAAAAATTTTAACATTTTTATATGAAGATCATTTTCCTTTAACATTTAAAACCTTCCATCGTGGTAATTAGCATGCCCTAAACCTATACTGATAAAGTGGTGAAATAAATAAATAAGTAATAAAAAGCACATCAACGTAGTTATGATGAGACAACCAGATGGCAGAGAATTGCAGTACTTGCTGTAATTTTATCAAAATTACTATTGTCATGGCATGTTAGTTTTCATAAGAATTTGTACAGTCAGTGATCTCATACAGACAAATTAATTTCAGGTTCTCTCATGTGTAGTCACATAACAGCTATACTTGAGCACGCACAAAAGAAAATTAAATAATCATAGTCACATAAACTTGAAAAGCAGCACAATATCTTAAGTTTACTATTCCATAACGTCTTGGGATCAGTGATCATTTCTGTTATGTTAGACTCAAATTGATCTATGGTGGTACAGCCATTATGTAGTTTCTGCTATGTTTAGTCTTCATTATATAAAGGTACTGTGTCATGTATTCTATTAGTGAAGAATTGTTATTAAGGCAGTAATCTTGTAATTCCTAAAATTGTGGCCTTTTTTCAAGCCCCACTTTTTTTCTCTTTTATGTCAAAAAGAATAACAGCATTTTTAATGATTTCCTTTAAAGATAAACACAGATATGAATTCTCAATGATTAATGAGTTTCAATGATATTTGAATTAAGGGTGTTTATTATAGGTTTCAAATGTTCTTTCTTACTTTGTCACAGAATTATGAAAAGAAAATCTGACACTTCATGCATTTTTACATTTCTGCTGTTCCTATTCTAGCAACAAGCTTCAATTCTAAAGACTATTTCAATTCTAAAGTAATTTATCTCATTCTTGAGCCTGAGGCCTTTCTAAGAAACTATACTGTGTCCCACCATGTATCAGAATAGGTGTGTCATGAAAGCATACTGGGTCATGGTTTCTTCATCCCTAGTATGGCTATCGACTGTTGTGTTGATGTCAAAGAGTCCATCAGAGATTATTATAAGAATTTAATGCTCCTTGAGGCCAATATTTATGAATGTTAGAAAGATGAGCATTTTCATTGCTGTTTCAGTTACTCAAAATATTATGTTAGCATATGTAAAATATGGGATAACAACAAAATGATAGCATTTTCCAAGAAAAATCACATTAAACATCTTAACTGTTATTTCTATATAAAAAATTCCTACTCAAATACTCACTATTGCCCCTAAACCGGAAGATGTGCTTAATTAAATGGATTCTACTCATGTATGCTCATTCTCTTTGTTGTCTCGAGTGTATATGGAGTTTTTATTTCATAATGGTGTTTCCATATTAAAGTTGACACATATTTTAGGAATTTCAAATGTACAAATTTTATTCTTGAATAATATGAATTATAGTCCTTATTATGAAAAAGGTATTCATGTGAGAATGTGTGAGGCTTTTAAAGTTTTGAATTAACACTTATTCTACTTCCTTATTCTAAGTAGATGAGATGGGAGCTTTACATTAATTTCTTTTGGGGAGACATGGTAATAGGCATGCCCATGGAAGCAATGTTCTGTGCATGCTCTACAGTAGTCTTAATTGCTACTTTCCTCTTTCACATCTGATGATGTTAACTCTCAAGTACTTTAGTTGAAATTACTAGAGCTAACATAGCTCATACTCAGAATTATGTAGACAAATTTGTATATGATGCTCTGAGTTAGATCACTTAGTTATAGTTTTAAAAAATTAAATGACATATTGGAAGGTTATATCAAAGATGCTTATTAAAATGAAGACAAAATTATTCCTTTCACCATTTTTAATGATAATAAAGATTTGGGAACAAAGTATTTGACCATGACGTAATTGCTAAGTAAATTACATTTCATCCACACAATGGAATATCCTGAAATATTAAAAATATTTTCCAAAGATTTTTAATAGCATGGGGAATTGCATATACTATAATTTTAGGGGGTGTTTATTAAATGTTATATATATTAATAATGATCAAACTATTACATTAAAATATATACAGGTACAGATTCTCATATTATTAAAAACTCTTTGGAGAAATGTTTCCAACATTTCAAAATATTCTATTATGTGTATGATATGAAATTTATATCAAGCATGGTCAGATACACTTTTTTCTGCTACATGGGGCCTTTTTAAAATCATGAAACGTAAAAATGTCAATTCAAAGATTAAGGCATGCCTGACTCAAGCCACGGTCTTTTCAGGACCCTGCTATTCATGATAAAGTTAGACAGTGAATAAGGAAGACCAAAGAAGAATTGATACCTTTGAATTGCAGTATTGACGAGGAATTTTGAATATACCAGGAACTGCCAGAAATGGAACAAATCTGTTTTTGAAAAAGTACAGCCAGAGGACTCCTTAGCAGCAAGGAGCATCTTACATACTTTAGATGTAGGGCTCTATCCCTGGATGAGGACATCACATAGCATAAAGGAAGACCCTCAGTTAGACGAATTGGCACAGTGACAAAACAGTGTTCAAAACAGCAACATTTGTGAGGACAAGCAGGTTTTTCATCGATTGTAGGGTTTCCACCCATTGGAACCAACTCAATGGCACATTACAACAGCAGGACCATATATTACGATCTAAATATGTCAAAACAATTCTACAATTCATCATTTATAAATGAAATGAAAATTTTCCATGTTGTTAAAGTGGTGGTTGGTGTAAGATTACACAGATTATGGCCTACTTGTTTTCTTCTTTATTTAAAACCTTGTTACCATTTTTTATAATTCTGGGGAAAGAGTAAATAGGAAATAAAAGTGCAACATAGTATACAGAAATATTAAATGTCATACAGAATTACAGTCTGATCACAAAATTACCTTTACATTTCAAAATCATTATAGTAATTTATACATTATGTTATCTGTTTTCATGTATCACTGTTAAGATTCTGAGTTTTTATTCAGAGGCTTTATCTCTTGGTTCTAATATCAGATTTACAGATAATAGTTGTCAGTACATTTTTACTGAGTGGACTAATGATCTTCCATATTAATACACACTTTAACATAGTTGCTATATATGAGTTTACGACTGTTCTGCCTTCTCTGGTAACTGTTGTTGGGTAATGTTTTTATATAATCTATTAATAGTGATAACTTTTATTTCATATTATTCTATGAGATCAATAAACCAGATTTCATTGCACCACTATCATTTGGGTTGTGATTTAGATTATTTCCTATTATTATTATGTATAAAATTTCAATGACATCACAAGTGTACTTTCATATTTTTAAAAATTATTCAGATAGACTCCTATGATCACTTTTCATAATGTATGGTCATATTAAGAATGCCTGAGATATAGGACTCTCTTGCTTAAATAATTATATCTATGTGTAATACAACCAGAAATGAACGGATGCATTGATCTCCCTCCCTGGTTTACCTGAATTGAGTATTATGTATGTTTGCATATCTTTGTTATTTGCACTGACTCAATTACAACTTCCCAGGTTTCAGTTTCTGGGTTGTAATTTTCTTTATATGAATTTATATCCTTAGTGCATTTGGAATTTTAATAAT
This sequence comes from Nesogale talazaci, assembly GCA_004026705.1. Taxonomy (NCBI): domain Eukaryota; kingdom Metazoa; phylum Chordata; class Mammalia; order Afrosoricida; family Tenrecidae; genus Nesogale; species Nesogale talazaci. Next base: position 609,201 of record PVJH01000005.1, on the reverse strand, counting down.
TTTAAAATAGATACTTGAATATACAAATTATACAGTAGAGATAGATATCATTTCCAAGCTATATTTAATGAAGTTATTTTCCTAATATATGGTGTTTTATTAATTTTGCTATTTTATAATAGATGATGGTTTAAATGCTAATATACTCTAATCTACCTGTCATTTTCTCATGTGATTAGTTTGCTATTGAAATGAACAGCCTTAGTTCATGAAAAACATGATTTTCATTGTCAAATTTGTTCAAATAGAACTGTTTACATATGTCATTCATTATAGGAAGTTATTTTTATTGTATTAAGTTATTTGACCCAATTGTTTTCTTTGAATTTTCTCCTCTTTGTCCTTGTCTTTCTCTTCTGCTCTTACTAATGATGTCTTCCTCATTGTTCTTGGTGCTATCAAGAGCCTTTGATTGCCCATGGTGGGATGGCAACAGCAGCCAATTACCATATTGTAACTGCTTTTCATATCCTACTCCGACCTGTTGGTTTAAATGCCTATAAAACGCTAAGCCTTTGTTTTAATAAAAAATTAATCTATGTGTTAAACATACATGCACATACATGGTTATATGCAACCATTTTACGTTGAGGAAAAACAAAACCATTCTAATGATAACTCTTTGTCTGTAATTATAAACTAAAGCAGTGGCTCGCCGTGCATCTGGACAGCTGGACATGAAACTGAAGACTAGATTGCCTCCCTGTCATGCAATTATCTCCATTCCTGGGGCCAAGTCTATTGTTTATTGATCGTGATCCTTCCTTAAAATGAAGCCTTTTCTATTTGGTACTGATAGGCTGATGTTACTTCAGATGACTCAAAGACCCTCCTTGGAGATCATTGAAAGGTTGTGATAACAGATGACTGATTGTTAAGACCTATAAAAGTTATAGTCTCTGCCTTTTTGGACACCATTTACCCAACCCAACATTTCATCTAGTCATTTTTGAGCTTCTATCATGGGTCAGGCAAAGGCTGGGTGCAGTTAAGAGAACTATATTTCCTGCTTTTGAGGTACTTACCATGTAGTTGGGAAGATAAAATGTATATGTGTAAAAATCAGACCTAACACTAAATGAACTATTACTAGATAAGCAAGGGAAACTTGAAGGGTATGTACTTCAGAATTTCAGATTAGGAGAAACAGTCTAAAATCAAGGTGGCATCAGCTAGAGGATACTCTTAAGAGAAGGAAGGTTTGGACTGACAACGAGAAGGTGCTAGATTGTGGAATAAACATCATTAGCAAGCATACGAATGAGTAGATAGGGATTGTAAGAAGAGCAAAGCGATTCTTTCTAAGACTGCAAAACAAACAAGCCAAACTCACTGCCAAGGACTCAGTGAGTCTAAAGGGCAGAGTAGACATATTCCTCTTGACTTCCAAAACTTTAAATCTTTATGATAGGAGACAGTTTTCTTTTTTCTCAATGATTTTATTGGGAGTTCTTTTAACATTCCAAACATCGTTTGTATCAAGCATATTTGTACACATGTTGCCATATTCATTTCCAAATATTTTCTACTTAAGCCCTTGGTGTCAGTTCTTCTTTCCCCCTCCTTTTTTTTAATAAATCATTTTATTGGGGGCTCATACAACTCCCATCATGATCCATACATGCATCAATTGTATGCAGGCCACATTTGCACACTTGTTGCCATCATCACTCTCAAAACATCCTTCCTCCACTTAGACCCCCAGGACCAGCTCCCCATATTTCCCTTCCCTTCCCCCCTCTCCTCTCCCATGCTAGGAGACAGTTTTATCTTTCTTCTTCAAAGCAGCTGATGGATTTGAACTTGTGGCTACCAGTCCAATGTATAACCTTCTACAGCGCTCTTTTTTCAAGGATTCGTGTGGTATAAATTAAGGTAGATGACGTAGATCCTGCAGATGAAAAGTCGTTAATCACACATTGAATAATTTATCTCTTTTTATTCCCTCACTAACATGCATATACAATGTTTATTTTTTTAAAACAATAATTTTATTGGGGACTCATACAACTCTTATCACAATCCATAGATCCATCCATTGTGTCCAGCACATTTGTACATTTACGGACATCATCATTCTCAAGACATTTTCTTTCTACTTGAGCCCTTGGTATCAGCTCCGCATCTTTCCCCCTCACTCCCCCATCCTCCCTTCCTCACGAATCCTTGATAATTTATCATTTTTTTCATGTCTTACACTGTCTGATGTCTCCCTTTACCCAGTTTTATGTTGTCCATCTCCCAGGGAGGGGGTTATATGTAGATAATAGCTTCCCCTTTCTCCCCCACCTCCTCCACTCCCTCTTGGTATCTCTACTCTCATTAGTTATCCCAAGGGGTTTATCTGTCCTGGATTCCCTGTGTTTTCAGATCTTCTCTGTACCAGTGTACATCCTCTGGTATATCTGATTTTGTAAGGTAGAACTGGGATCATGATAGTTGGTGGAGGAAACATTAGAGAGCAAGAAGAAAATTGTATTTTTCACCAGTGCTATATTTCATCTTGACTTGCTCATCTCCTGTCTGTGATCCTTCTGTAAGGGGATGTCCAGTATCTACAGATGGGCTCTGGGTCTCCTCTCCACACTCCCTCTCATTCACAATGATATGTTATTTTGTTCTTTGATACCTGCTATCTGATCCTAATAACACCTTATGATCACACAGGCTGGTGTACTTCTTCCATGTGGACTTTGTTACTTTTCAGCTAGATAGCTGCTTGTTTATCTCCAAACCTTTAAGACCCCAGATGCAATATTTTTTTTATAGTCAGGCACCATCAGCTTTCTTCACCACATTTGCTTATGTACTTACTTTGTCTTCAGCAATTATGTCAGGAAGGTAAGCATCATGGAATGGCAGTTCAGTAGAACAAAGTGTTCTTGCGTTGATGGCATAATTGAGTAGAGATCCAATGTCCATCTGCTACCTTAATCCCAAGCCTATCGATATATTCACATAGATCTATTTTCCCATCATCATATAAAATAGACTTGCATATATACATGCCTGTGTTTAGACCTCTATAAAATGCCCTTTGCCTCCTACTTCTGTTCTCTTTTTCTTTTCCTTTCCTCTTGTCCCACTATCATGTTCAGCCTTCATTTGGGTTTCAGTAATTCCTCTTAGTTATATTACCCTTGATCAAGCCCTACTCCTCCTATACCCTCCTTGTGATCCATTTTGGATATTTTGTTGTTCCCTTGTTCATGGGGTTATTAACACTCACTTCCTTTCTCTCCCCCCCCCCTTCCATGTCCCCCTAGAACATTGTTTTCTCCTTCAGATTATTTATCCTGCCTATCTTATCTAGCTAGCCCTGCAGAGGTAATAATATGTACAAAAAACACGACAGAGTAGAATAAAACAACAAAGAGTAACAGTATCAACAAATAAAAACCTGTAAATAGTTCAAGGTCTATTTGTTGACCTTTAGGAGTGTTTTCCAATTGAGTCTGATGGGCCCTCTGGCCCTAGCGTCTATTTTTGGTATTTCCTGGGGACTTTGTTGCTCTGTTCTCCTTGCTGTTCTGTTGCCAACCCTTTAGAATTTTGCCTTAGATCAGGCACAATTCTCTCATTGTGTCTCCAGTGTTGTCCCCAATAGTGCTTTGGGTCAGTGAATGGCATCCTGTCTCACAGTGAGGCCAGCTTTATGATCCTCTCTGTGCTTTGGTTTTTCTGAGTGGGAATATTGTCCCCAGGACTTGGTGGGCCAGGATGTGCTCCACTCTCTCTTCCTCTCCCTTCATTTGCTCCTGTGTGCTCTGATCAGACATGTCCCTCTCCCTGAACTGTAACTTCAGTCCTATACTCTGTTGTGAATTCTTCAGGAGAGGGGGAGGTAGGGGGAGGGGCTGGTGCTAGCCACTCAGACCTCTCAATTGGTTCCCTGCTTCATGCCAATATGCTGCCATCAAGTCTTAGAGCACCTGGTTAAAGTCTAACACCTCTTTCCCTGTGGAGATGTAAACAATACCCTCCCCTTTGATAGGTAATGTTTACTTTTATCTTTTGTGTCATCTAATTAGTAAGAGAGAGCTATTTGGGGTCCTAAAGAATGTCAGTTAAAAAGGAAAGACACTGTTGGAAAACATCTTCTTTTGTCTTTATTTTTCTTGTCTTGCTGCTTTATTTTTTATAAATTAATTATTAAAATGATGATATAGTCCCCTGCTTCAAAAATCAGAATTTTAGCTGAACGAGCCCTGATGGCGTAGTGGTTGTGTGTGGGACTGTGGCCCACTGGGTCAGTTGTTCAAATCCAAGCTCTCCAGGAGCAAAGCTGGGGCTCCTATTCCCACCAGAGGGTAGTGATCCCCCCCTCCCCAAATCAGAATTTTTAAGATGTGTATAAGTCTCCCTAGCAGGGGAGTAGGTAGCACAGTGGGTGATGTATTGGGGGCTACCCACAAGGTCAGTAGTTAGAGAGCTCTCTGGCTCCCAAGGGTACCCTTACCCCAGGCTGGCATCTCTCCTGTTTACTGGCTTTGTCTTTGTGACTTAATAATTCTTCTATAGCCAACATGAACTAAACCTTTCAGATTAAAAAAAAAGAGTACCTGTGGTGGCATAGTGGTTACCTGAGGCATAAAGTCATCAATTCAAAACTACCAGCCATGCCTTGGGAGAAACACTGGGCTTTCTATCCCTTTAAAGAGTAATAGTCTTGAACACTTGCAGGGAGAGTTCTACCCTGTGTTATAGCGTCATCAACTGGATGGAAGTGAGGACTTTTTTCTGGCTTGTCTTGTTTTCTGCTCCCAGAAATATTTACAGCCTCAGAAACACACCAGGGTAATTCTGCTCAGTTCTATAGGCTCACTCTGTGTCAGAATTGACTTGATGATAGTGAGTGAGGACAGGAAGTTAAAGGTGTAGAGTATTAAATTCCCCTCGTTTTGCTGTTTGTTACTTGTCCTATCAGGCCATTCCCACATCTACCAGAATATAATAGCTATGAATTACTTGTAGAATCTGTAAAGCATTTTATATACATATATATGCAGGAATATGAATATATTAGTACCCTACTTCCTTTCTTTTGGGGGGGGCATCACTGCCCTCTTGTGGTAGTGGGAGCTACCAAGTCTTGCTCCTGGAGAGTCACTGCTGGATTGAACCGCCAAGCCCATGGGTCACAGTCCCACACTCAACCACTATGCCACCAGGGCTCAGCCCCCCTGCTCCCTTTCTGATAATGATAAGATGCTGTAGACATCTTGTGTTTTTCCCACTTCATTATCTATATTTGAGGTTTTCTATACCTGTATTAAAGATGCTCTTCCTCATTTTCCAGATACGTATTATTTGATAATGTGAATATGCCCTATTGTATCTTTGTGGTGTCGTGAACATTTAGGTTGTTCGTTCACTCATTCATTGCTATTGAATCAATCCTGACTTACAACCACCCTGTATGCGTCACTGACAGGGAGTCAATGCCCGCTCAGAGGGGCCCCACCCAGCAGGGTAGAACCGCCTCTGTGAGAGGAGTGGAAAGCCCCGTCTTTCTCCCCAGAACAGCTGCTGATTTAAAACCGCTGACCTTTTGATTTGGAGCCCCTCCCCCTCCCCCCCCCGCCCAGTCCCCTGTAGACAGTATGCCACCAGGGATTTCCCAGACTGTAGATCTTTACAGGAGCAGCCAAACCCATCTTTCTCCCATGGGACAGCTGGTGGGTTGGAATCTCACCCAGTCCTTTCAGGTTGAGTCCAATGCTTATGGGACATTGCTGTCAGCACTGCTAGATTGTGCAGTGAGTGAAATAAGTGGCTGTTAACTCGTATCCTGTCAGAGGAAACCCCCTTCTGGGACCAAAGGAGAAGAGAGCTGGAGATCAACCTGATCTCTTTGCTGTGATGAAAACCTGGGTTCATTTGGGTGGAAATGAAGCATGGAAGCATGGAAGAGACAGGTTGAAAATTGGCATGATCCATTGGCACCCATTGACCTGATGCACAGAGACTGGGCATGAGAGAAGAGGAAGGATTGGCTGATCTGAAGTTCAGAGCACTGTGTGGATACTGATCCTTTGGGAACACCCTCATTTGGACGGATGACCTGGAGTGTTGGGAGAGAGGGAGGTGCCATCCAGTCTGATGTGCAAGGAGGTGTGGGGAACTCCTAAACTTCCTTCTGCTACCCACCTGACCTAACTTGGAATCCAATGGAATGATAAGAGGAAGATTTTGACACTATGAGCTGGTACATTTTGTGGCTGTCTCAATGAATGGCCTTCTCTAGACTGGACTTTGATTATGGATGGATACAGATGCTTAAATCATTTACAACCGGAATGGAAAATTTTCACATTTGTCTCCTTAGAGAACTGGGATGACAGCAACACGCAATATATGCATCAAATATCTCAAATATGGGGATAAAGGAATGAACTATCTGGCTTACATGCTTTCATGGGGATGCTGAATCTCAAAATTAAGTGACAAAGGATCCCCACCAAGTTTTCCTGTTTTGCCTCGTGGGTCCGAGGAATAGAAGGTGGTAAAAGATGTTGATAAGATTATATAATTCAGTTGTGAGTGATTATTAACAAGGTTAATTATGATCATAGAAAGTATGATTATGAAACATACAACTGTAAAATAATTATTTGTGGGGAAGGGATAATGGCTATAGGAGCCAAAAGTACCTGTAGCCAGAGGAGGTCAGGCATGACTCCACTTTATCATTTTCTCAAGTTATTTCTAATATTTTGCTTTCAAAAGGATTGCTCCAGTGATTGAACTTGAATAGAATTCATTGTATAAAATGCTCCAAACTTACTGCCCTGGAATGAATTCTGACTCATTAACACCCTACAGGACAGAACAGAACTGCGCCCTTTGGGTTTTTGATATTGTAAGTGTTTTCTCCTCTTTCTCCTGCCTAGCAGCTGTTGAGTTTGAACTGCTGACCTTGTAGATTGCAACCCAACACTGCTACCAGGCCTGAAAAGATTTTATGGAAGTTTACATCACACAGAATATACATATGCTAGGATGTGTTCTTTTTAAAGTTAGCATGATTACGCAAATGATATGTGCATATATAATTTCAAAAGACCCTATGGTTTACATGCTCACCAACAATGTATCAAAGTCTTATTTCATATATTGCCTTAATAATACAGGAACTTACTCATTCTGAATCTTTGTTATTTTGCAAAGTAAAAATGGTCAGTTGGGTATATGTGTTAGACTAGAAAAACAAAATTCATAAACACTCATATTTTATAAGAGTTTTATATAAAGGGTAATTGTACATTAAGCATCCCAACCCAGTCCAGTCCAAGCCCATAAGTCTGGCATTAGCCCATATGTCCCACATCAATCTACAAAGTCTTCTTCAAACTCACAAAACACTGCAATGGTGCCAAATGCAGGAGAAAAGCCAAATCAGTGAACATGTAAGTATCTCAGCTCTGGCAGGGATCTCCACTTGGCTCCTCCAGTATCCAGGGCTGCATCAGGGTAAGTCCATGTGGCTTCTCCTCAGGGATGTCTCACAGGAAGTGAACTTGCCACTGAGGCAGTGAACTCGCTAAGGCAGCCACAGATTGGTCCGACAATCAGAGAGAAAGAGACCAGAAAGGCAAGCTTTCTGAGACATTTATCTCTCCATCCATCAACTAAACTGCCCTTCAATGAATCTCAAATGTATTCCTTTGCCAGGCTGATACAATAAACCTTAGCTATCACTTTTAATTTATTATTCAATTTATTATTTTTAATTTATTTTAGTTTGAACTTTTTAAAGAGTCGTTAAGAGCCATTCATATTTTATTTTCCATGGTCTATCAATTTATTTATCCATTTTACTACTAGTATGATTGTACCAACTTGTGAGAGTGTTTTATATATTGGAAAATCCATAATTTGTTATTTGCATTGCACATATTTATATCAAAACATAGTTTTTCTTTTGACTTATTTTGTCAAGGAGTTTTGTTTGTATATTTTGATAGGGGTAGAACAATTTTCCCAACTTCAAATTATGAAAGAATGTTACAGACATTATCAATATCTACACCAAAATTATGAAAATGGAGAAAGCCAAGTGATTGATCCTTAACTTTGGGATTTGGAAGTTTAGAAGATCGGAAGTCTAGAAATGGCTGAGTGGCTCCAAAGGTCAACAACTTCATCTTTTTAATTGCCTTGTTTATAGTTGATATGGATACTAGCTTTGTTGAAATTTTATAAAGCAGCAGAGGTAAGGAAACTGTGTTTAAAAAAACAAGGATATTATAGACTGGTGATTATATAGTGGTTATAATCACTGAGTGATTAACAACTAATTTAAAAATCTATATAATCTTTTCTTTTTCTTTTTTTTTTTGGGAGGGGGGTGCACATCACTGTCCTCTGGTGGTCATGGGAGTTACCCAACCTTGCTCCTGGAGCGTGGCTGCTGGATTTGAATCGCCAAGCCCGCGGGCCACAGTCACGCACTCAACTACTTACGCCACTGGGGTTCAGTCCTAGATAATCTTTTCAATCTGAGAAATATTTTATAGATTGATGTTCTAAATAAAGAACTCATTTGTGTATAATTGTTCATTTATTCAACTCATAACTACTTACATAGTGCCTCTTTTATCAGATATTTTTAGTGCTGTGGCTCCATTAGTTAACAACACTTACAAGATTCACATCCTCACAGAATAGTCACTGTAGTGGGAGAGGGAAAAATTAATATCTACAGATGATGAAATGTTCTATGAAGGGGTTGAAAGGACGATGGAAATAAAAATTGCTTTGCTATCATAGGTCAGGTTACTATGAAAAGGTGAAGTTTAAGCTGAGGAAGAGCTAATGGAATAGAATGTTAACAATGGGATGGAAGTCAGGGTTGAAGGGTGGAAATGGAAGTGTACTCTAGACAGAGATTAGCAAAAAGCATGAGACAAAAAATTGTCTGTTTAACCTAAAACCTGGAAGTTTTGTAGGAGTGAGAAAGAGAGCAGTGGGGCTAAAGATAGTTCAAATACACTGCACCTACACATTGATAGGGAATTTACAAAACTTACGCCTGATTCAGAAGAGAGTATCATTACTGAGATTAGGTGGTCTTTTCTGAAAGCAGAGACTACCAAAAGATGCTTACGTGTCTTTTATCAACTGTGAGAGAGCATTTGACTTTGTGAATAACACCAAATTAGGAATAGCATTGTTGAAAGCATAAAAGAGAGAGTTGTAAGGAACATAGGATATCTAGCACATATTGTGAGGTTAATAATGTTCATTGAATCTCATTAATTAAGGAGGCCATGACCCAGCTTCCTTAAAAATACAAAATTCTCATTTCTACCTTATAGACATCATACCCTACATTGTAAAGCCATGTCTAAAAATAAAATATTAAAAAAAGAAATTTCGGGCTGAGCCCCGGTGGCGTAAGCGGTTGAGTGCGGGACTGCAGCCCGCAGGCTTGGCGGTTCAAATCCAGGGGCGGCTGGGTAGCGCCCATGACCACCAGAGGCAGTGATGCCCACAAAAAAAAAAAAAAATAGAAATTTCATTTTCATGAAAACTTATTTTCTAGCTGACTTTTAAAAATTCCAAATGAGATTTCCAAAAGGTGTTGTACTCATTTATTTTTAATAAATGAAATATCTTCAGATTTGAATCTGTAAGAGTAGATGATAGATATTAAGATAGTAGATAACTTGCTCACAAAGTCTGAAAAATGAACATCCTGATTTATATTCAATCAATAATCATGGTTTATATTTAACCAATCATGCCTTTCTTTCAATTAGACCTACACATTTGGGAGATGTTTTATTTTCAGTTATGACAGACCTTAAAGTCAAGTTGCAAACTAGCTGCACATCAATGGGGATATTTGAATCTCTGAATCACCAAATGTCAACCCAAGATTGTCATAAATATTGAAGCATATCATTGTTAGTTTTTTTAGTAATAATTTTGCCTTTTCCTTATAAGAAAGACATTTAACAACTTAGAAACTTAGTCAGTTAGAATTCCCAGGAATTCTGTGGTCTTCAGTTTATATCACTGAAGTCTTCACTTTACCAGGGCTATTTTCTAAAACAGCTACAACCTTGTGTAAAGCTATAACTTGCTATAAAATTCAAAAGGAAATATTTTGATGAAAATCCACTCTTACTTAGGAAACAATTTTTAATATGGCTAAAAGGACTGCTCAACAGTAAGAAGAAGACATAGCTACATTATGAAAATAAAAAAGAAGAGGACTGGGGCTGAGCCCCAGTGGCGTAGTGGTTGTGCGTGGGACTGCGACCCACTGTGTTGGAGGTTCAAATCCAGCAGCTCTCCAGGAGCAAGGCTGGGTCTCCTACTTCTACCACCAGAGGGCAGTGATGCCCCCGTCCAAGAAAAGAAAAAAATTTAAAAAGCTATTTAAAATTTAAAAAAAAAAAGAAGGGGACTTTGGAATCCTGAGTATAGCTGAATACAGAATAGCCAAAAAAGATGTGAACTTCCAGGAAAATGGCACTGAAGTAGGGGTACCCATGCTGGGAGAATCATGGCAATTATTGGGTTTGGGGTCTGTGTGGCCAAGTATGTGATCCAGAATATGCCATTAGACCTTGCAACACCCCAGGACTCTGCTCTGTGTGCTGATGTTCCCCATGGCATTGATACACCCTGAACACCTCCCATCTGCACCATAGAGCTGCTGCAACCTGTGGTCTGGTGCCAGGGTCACCTTAGACTGCACCAGCCACAGCAGCATGACTTCTGTTGCCTCCTGGCACTCTTATCTGCAGCTGTGTGGCTGTCCCCTGCTGGTCCACACCATGCACTGCCTCTGCAATCCTCCTGCGTAGTATCGTCCTAGCTGCCCATGACCACCCTGCCAATGCTGCTTGAGAGTGTCACCTGAACTGCCTTCCAAATAAATAACCCCAGCTATCAGGGAGAAGGTAAAATCCCAGTTTCATAGAGACGCAGTCCGGCTTCACAGCACAGTTGGTAGTAGTCCATAGAATCACTCTCAGTAGCCTCCAAGAGAGAAAACACAGGGTTCCAGGAATCTCAGTTGAATGCCCCCAAGCTCCAAAAAAGTTACATGCAGATACAGCCCACATTAGAAATCAGTATAAGAAAGCAAGAGAAATAAAATGCAATGTCCGAGAACCCAAATCTAGCAACGTACACAGAAGAAACACACATTGACACCCCCCCACCACCAAAAGAAACCTTTAGAATGCTGCATAAAGTCATATAGGATATGAGGGAATCGATACATATAAAGATAAACTAATAGGATGGAATCTACATAAGATGAGTGACCTCACCATCAGGCTGGATGCAGTGGAGAACTAAATCAGTGACCTTGATAGCCAAGCACAATTCAACAAATGGAAAGGCAATCAAACAAGACAATCAAAGAAGTTGAGGAAAATCTGAGAACAACGAGTGATGCTATGAAGAGGAATAATCTTCATACAAGTGAGATACCAGAGCAGGACAAAATAAAGAAATCAACAGCCAAAGTAGCAAGGGAATTCCTGAAAGAAACATCCCCAATATATGAATGAGAGCAAGATAATAAAACAGGAAGCAGAGAGGACATCAATTAAACTGAACACCAAGAAGAACACACCAAGACATATAGTAGTCAAATTATACAACTTTGAGGAAACTGAGAAAATCATTAGAGCAGCTGGGGGGGGGGGGAAGGGCAGTCATCTATAAGGTTACTCAGATAAGCATATGCTCAGGTCAATCAGCAAAACCATGAAGAAGAGGAGAAAATGGAGTAGCATCTTCTGAAAGTTGAAGGTGAATAATTGTAACCCAAGAATCTTCTGTCCTACAAAACTATCCAGCAAAATAGATGGAGAGGTAAGAGTCTCCCTGGATAAGAAAAAAATCAGAGAATATGTTTTAAAAAACAACAAAACAGCATGGAAAAAAATTCTTTTTTTAAATTTTATCATTTTATTGGCCGCTCATACATCACTTTCCATCATACTTAGTTCAATACATAGTTACATATACTGTGCCAAGCACCCCCACTTGCCTGTCCTCATCGACATTCTCCCAACATCTGCCCCTCCACTTTTTTTAACTTTTGTTTTGTTTTGTTTTGGGGGGCATCACTGCCCTCTGGTGGTCATGGGAGCTACCCAGCCTTGCTCCTGGAGAGCCTCTGCTGGATTTGAAACGCCAAGTCTATGGGCCACAGTCCCATACTCAACCACTATGCCACCGGTGCTCAGCCCCCCAAAATTCTTTCCAACTCAATTTAGACAGAAGATCAACATCCACAGAGCACAAGCATGAGAACACCACATAGTGTAACACTATCCAGAATCCAGCTCACTTAAAACAACACTGAAATTTCATTTGTTCAACAGGGAAAGGATGGCAAGAGTGAATCCCACACACACATACACAACACACTGCCAAGGAAAGAGGTAGGAAAACAGCAAATACAAAAGGTACGAAATGTCAGCAGAAAAATTCACAGACGGATGTAATGACTTTGAATGTCAGTGGTCTAAATTCACACATCTGCTATGTGCAAGAGATACATCTCAAGCTTGCAGGCAAAAGCTGGTTGAGGAATAAAGAGTGCGAAAAGCATACCAATCTAATGGCATTAAAAAAAAAAAAGCATGAGTTGCAACCCTAATCCTTGACAAAATTGATCTCAAGGTATAGGTCATTACTAGAGATGAGGATGGGCACTATATAATGCTTAATATTAGTAGACCAAGAGCCAGTGAGACATAATACTTATATATACACCCAACAAAAGTCTCACAAAATTCATCAAATCCTTCAAAACATAAAAAAAGTATCATATTCTCTGAGAAAGATAAATTGGAAAGAAAACCCACAAAGAGTCTACAGAACTAAACTCTGCAATTAGACAATTAGACCTAATAGACATATTCAGAACTCCCCACCCAACTGCAAAAGAAAATATTTCTTTCACGTGAACATGGCATGTATTTGAAAGTAGGCGATACTGGGAGGGTGGAGGGAACGTGGAGTAGAAAGGGGGAATCGATTATAAGGATCTACGTATAATCTCCCTGAGGGACAGACAACAGGGAAGTGAGTGAAGGGAGACATCGGACAGTGTATGATATGATAAAATAATAACATAAATTATCAAGGGTTCATGAGAGAGGGGGGAGCAGGGAGGGAAAAAAAACGAGGAACTGAAGTAGAAAGCAAATGTTTTGAAAATGGCGGCAACAAATGTACAAATGTGCTTGGCATACAATGAATGAATGTATGGATTGTGATAAGAGTTGTGTGAACCCCCAATAAAATGATTGAAAAACGTGGTGAAAAACTTGGCTTATACACAAGTGTATATGGTATATAAGAGATAAGATGAGAAATCCCAAGGAGACACCAACAGGACTGAAGACTCTTGAGGTGGAGTGAAGGTGAACAGCAGAATGGGAGGAGGTGGGGAGAGGTGAGCAGTGAATCAATCATGATAGGGAGAAGGGAGTGACAAGGGTTCTCAAATAGGCAATGAGGAGAGGGTGCTGTGTTCCCGGTTGTACTAGATCAATAGATATATACCTAAGAAAAATTGCTGAGAGGTGAATGATGGATAAACATGATAATGGGGGAAGAGGAAAGAAAAAACAAAAAAAGGAAGGAATAAGAAAGTAATAATTATATATAGGAATAAATATGTATATATGTAAATATATAAAGCTAAGTGCATTTGTCTATGCATATATATACGTAAATTCAATAAGGACTTTGGTCTTTGGACTGCTACTTAAATCTTATCTCAGTACAGGAACTATTTGTTCTAAAATGTGGAACTGCATGATACCTTCCCGACAGGATTGCTGAAGGCAAAATGGGTGCATAAGTAAATGCAGTTAAAAAAGGTGATGGTGCTCTACTACTAAAAGATATGGCACCCGGTGTCTTAAAGACTTGAAGTTAGGGCTGAGCCCCGGTGGCGTAGTGGTTGTGCACGGGACTGCGGCCCACTGGGACAGAGGTTCAATTCCAGCAGTGGGGCTGGGCCTCCTACTCCCACCACCAGAGAGCAGTGATGCCCACACCCCCCCCCCCCAAAAAAAAAAAAGACTTGAAGTTAAGCAAGCAGAAATCTAGGAGGAAATCAAAAAAGTCCACGTGGAAGAAACACACCAGCCTACGTGATTATGAAATATCAAAGGGAATAGGTACTAGAAGTTCAAAAACAAGATATCAAATTTACATGAAAGAGCTTGGACAAAGTAGAGACCCATAACCCACCTGTATCATAATTGGACAGTCCCTCACAGAAAGGCCACATGGAATAGATGATAAATCTAGGGAGTAGTATTACACTGATGAAACACATACTATCTTCTAGTTCTTGAATATTTTCTCCCCCCACTATTGCGGTCCTAGTTTTACCTCATTGATCTTGTGATACCTATGTATGTTCATTTGTATAATTAAAATTTGAATAATTGTTCAATGTATGAAATTCAAGCTAGATAAACGCTCCAGAAATAATAATGGGTGTAATGATTCCCAGAGTCTATCAGAAGTGGGGAGAGGGGGATCTGATAGCAATGATGACTGTATTACCCCACTCTAGAGGAATAAATAACAGAATTGGAGGTGAATGAATACAAAATAATATAAATATAATAAGAGTTCCTGGAGGGTGGGGGAGAAGGAAGGGATAAAGGGGAACTGATATCAAAGAGTTCAAGAAGAAAGAAAATGTATTGAAACAGAAGATTATAGCATCTGTACAATTAGTTTTGATCTAATTGAAATATAGATCTGTAAAAGCTCCCATTTAAAAAAAAAGAAAAGAAAATGCAAGATGTTCCCTTAACTTTTGGGTAATGAATAAAATGAAATTAGGAGTGGGTACCATATAAACCTAGTTTTCATCTATAAAATTAGAATATTGTTAGCTAGAATATGAAGATGTCACTCTTCTTTAAAAGTAGTAGTTACTTTTAGACTGTCTTAAACTAAATACAACCAATTCACCTCCATATGGTTCTATCATATGGCAAATCATGGAGAATTATGGTGATGACAGTAATTAGTAAATATCATGCAACAAAATGAGTGGCAACATATGAAAAATATAAGATTAGTGTCACCCACCTGGAAATCCATGCATGCCTTAATTTTGCCTGCAGCCTTGATTGAAGCCTACTTTAGATAACCATTTCCCTGTAATTATTATGCCAACACCACAAGCATATTATCAAAGATGGCTGCCATTTTTCTACCTAAACTGCTCCATTCATATCCTTAAGATAACAGTCCTTTGGCTCTAAAGTCCACAATTATTTGTTAATTAGTGTTCAAGCTTTTATTATTGACTTTTGGTTAATTAATATAACTTCTACCTATGGCTCTTTATAGCATATATTATGGTTCTGAATTTTATAAGCTGTGCCTATGACCCCATTTTGGAGGGGTTTTGCTAATATGCTGACAGATAGGAGTAGAGTGGGATTGAGAACTGACCTTGGTGGAGGGTGTGAACCAAGCCATGCCCTTCATTTCCTCAGGGCATCCTTAAGACTACTTTACTAGAGGATGTGATTTAAGATACATCCTTTGTTTTCTTTGGGGCTAAAAGACAAACTCACACCTCCATCAAAACCATTCCTCCATGTTTAAGGATCATCTGGGACACAGAGAGAAAGCATAGGACAGTTTGTTAGAGCTCTGTCTGAAATGGTAGAGGCCAAGAAGACCAGCCACACCGGTGGGTGAGGCATGGAGTCTCAGAGGAGCACTGCCCAGACTTTGGAAAACCTCTCTCCGTCTGGCCTGAGACTATGGTACTGTGAGATACAGTGAAAGGCTGGCTGACTTCTGGGCCCATGGAGGCAAAGGTCGAGGGAATAAGAGACTGAAGATCAGAGACACACTTAGCTAATGGCTGGGAAGCAGTGTTGCTATGAATCAATGACTGGGTTCCCTATTGTTGACTGATTCTGACTAGCGGTAACCTATTAAGTTTCTAATCTCTCACTCTCTGGCATTGACCTGATTCTGACCCATAGCCACCCTATAGGAGGGTAGAACTGCTCCTGTATGTTTTTGAGACTATTACTGTCTCTCAAATTTCTTCTGTAGAGAAGACGTTGGTTTTGAACTACTGACATTGTGGTTAGCAGCCCAATGAGTAACCACTGTACCTCCAGAAGCCCACAACTTCCATAATAAGCCCTCTTAATTGAGTTTATTGTCTGTGAGTTCTGGGTGACCGTTGCAATGAATTATTGAACCTAGCATAGAAATAGAGTGCTGTGGATGGAACAGTTGGTGTCAATAGGCAAGGAAGGAGGGAACATGGAGGCTGCCTGACTTGTATTCATGATAATTAGGAAGTTAAAGTAGGTCAGATAGGTCCATCACCGTTGCTGTTTATTGCAGTTTGTCTTTGGGATTTCAGAAGATGATCGTGAAATGGCAAAGCCCATAAACGTGGTATGAAAAATAGGGTCTGACATCGTCAGCTGGGTTTAAGGCTATCAGGAAAGCACCCAAAGGAAGAGATGGTCAACAAGATGAAAGGAAAATTAAACAAGCAATACGTAACACAAGCAGCTGGCAAAAGGGAGAAGAGCAGCTGATGAGCAGGAGGAAAGGAAAAATGAAGCATTTCAGTGAAAACCCATTATTACTGGGGAAACAATTTTTAACATGGCTAAAAGGCCTGCTTTAAAATAAGCAGATTTAACTACATTACAAAAATAAAATAGACGAAGGGAATTCTGGAATCCTGAATATAGTTGAACACAGACTCAAGAAAGAAAGAAAGATATGAGATGTTTCTTAAACTTTGGGATAATGAATAAAATGAAAGTAGAAGTGAGTACCATGTAAACCTAGTTTCCATCTATAAAATTGGTATATATTTTAAAAATTATTTTATTGGGGGCTCATACAAATCTTGTCACAATCTATACATTCATCCATTGTATGTCAAGCACATTTATACATTTGTTGCCCTCATAATTCTCAAAACATTTGCTTTCTACTTAAGCCCTTGGTATCAGTTCCTCATTTTTCCCTCCATCCCCACGACAGCCCCCCATGAACCCTTCATAATTTATAAATTATTATTTTTTTCTCATATTGTACACTGTCTGATCTCTCCCTTCACTCACTCTCCTCTTGTCCATCCCCCAGGGAGGAGCTTATATGTAGATCCTTATCATTGGTTCTCCCTTTCTGTTCCACCCTCCCAGTATCGCCACTCTCATCATTGGTTTTGAAGGGATCATCTGTCCTGGATTCCCCATGTTTCCGGTTCCTATCTGTACCAGTGTACATCATTTGGGCTATCCTGATTTGTAAGGTAGAATTGGGATCATGATAGTGGGGGTGGGAGTGGGGGAGGAAGTATTTAAGAACTAGAGGAAAGTTGTATGTTTCATCATTGCTACACTGCACCCTTACTGGCTTGTCTCCTCCCTGCAACCCTTCTGTAAGGGGATGTCAATATTGGGACATTTTAGAACAGAAGATGAATAGATATTAAGATGCCAATCTTCTTTAAAAGTAGTAGTTATTTTTAGACTGTCCAAAATTAAATGCCACCAATTCAACTCCATGCGATTCTATCATCTGGTAAGTCACAGAGAATCATGGTGATGGTAGTGATTAGTGAACATCATGTAATAAAATGATTGGCATCATATGCTATAATTCAGTAGCAGGTTCTAAAGCAAGTTTGGAATAAACGGTATGTTTTCTATTACTATGTAAAACTTACCTCAAATTTAGTAACAAAGCAATGAGCATTATGTTCTAACACAGCTTCCGAGGGTCAGAAATCCAAGGGAAACCAGGGCGAGCCATTCTGTCTCAGTTGTTTCAGGAGATTTGAGTCAAAGTGTTGGCCATAGTTCTAGTAATTGAAAAGTTTGAATGAGGCTTGAGTTACTCAAACAAATTCACCACAGTAGAGTCCATTTTCAATGCAGAATGACCCTACAGATAGAGTAGAACTGCCTCCTGGGGCAGTTTCCAAGACTATGAATCATAAAGAAAGTAGAGGAAGTTCCTGGAATCCTCATGGGAAGGACACACCCACAAGGAAGTATCCTCAGGCTGTCACCTGATTGACAAGCTAAACTCCACCTCTTCACTCTATTTATCAAGTTGACCTGAAATTGTGTAACTACCACACAATGGCAATTTCGATATTCTTCTCCAACACCACAATCCAAAGGTATCAATTCTTATTATATTGTTATTAGCTTCCCCTTAAAGTTCTATCTATTGTCTCACTGAAAACTGGGCCCAAGTTCAATTTCAGACTTTAAAGGTCATTAAAGGCCATAGTCCTGGTGCTTCTGCTAATCTCCATCTGAACAGACAACCCAGTCTCTTTTATGATTTTGAGTTTTGTTTTGTATTTCAACCCCACACTATGCAGGATTTTTTAATTTTCTCTCTAAGTATTTGGTAGTGATAGCCAGGTACCATTTCATTTTTCTGGTCATGGGATTGTAGAGACTGATGTTTCTATGAGCCATTAATTAGTCCTTTGGAATAATAATTTTCATGTGCTTTTTAAGTTTCCTACCTCTCTTTTCCTCCACACTAGGAGAAGGTACTATTTATACTGTAGATGCATATTTATGAGCTTTTAAGACCTTGTTTGCTATTCATTAAAGTAGGATATATTTTCATCAAAGAAAATTAATGTAAACAGATATCCTCTGTCAAACCTATATATGTTTATGGGTACACTCTGATTCTCCTTTCCACACCTTTTCAGCTTGTATGTTTCTCCATGCATCTGCTTAGACATGTACATCACAGTTATGTAAGGATTGTATATATAACAGTGATAACCTCTGTTGCTTTTCACACTTGCAAACCTTCCATTGTCTTCTCATACCTACCTCATCTTTTGTCAACATCTAATTATGTATTGCCTTTTTCTTCATCCACATTGAGTCTTGTCTGCCCATCACTTCTCTTCCATTCCTTTCCCACTCTGATAGTATGGAAACCTTTTCTTGACTTTTGACAATAATGGTCTCAAACAATATTTACCCTTCTGTAATTTACAAATTTCACTCAGCATAATGCCCTCCAGGTTAATCTACATTATGGGATGTTTCAAATATTCACATATTGATGATGCATACTATTCTCTTGTGTGTAAGTACACAATCAGTATTTAGCCAGTCTTTCATTGATGGACATTTAGGATACTTCCATCTCTTTTCTATTGTGATAGTACTGCAAGGAACATGGGTGTGCATGTATGTATCTGTGTAGCAGCTCTTATTTCTGTAGGAAAAATACCAAGCAAAGGGATTGTTTCTATGTCAAACTTTTTGAGGGAGCTCTGAATAGCTCACTACAACTTTCTACTTGACAATCCCATGAGTTCTGTTCGAACATTCCAGATTCTCTGCTCTAAATCAATCTCTGAGTGTTACATTTTGTATCTCTCACTTCTTTATTCAGATTATCAACTCACTCTTCTTTTTCCAAACTCTTTTTTGCCTTCTGGAACACCTACTTTCTGATCAATATTTAAGTCTTCATTAATGTTCACTGTTTTACGTCACTAGTTTTTAGTTGCCAGTGCAATGCTACACAAGACTCTCAGAGAAAATCCATGCTTGAAGGGTTTATTAAGGAAGGTAACAAGTTGTAATGTCACAAGAAATTATAGCATTGAATTGTTTATCAGGACATGTGGAAAAGTTTTTTCAAGCCTCCTAATAAATGCCGAAAGGCTGTAAGCCTCCACCTGAAAGCATTCAGTTTAAGTTCCATGGATAAGCAAGCCAACTTGAATTAAGTGTCTAGAGGAAGCTCACTCCAAAAACCAGCCTCCTTCACAGAAGCACTCATCTTTACTTACTCGGTGGGTTTGGAAGTCTATCATCACTCTGTTCCATAATCTGGTTCCTGGTTCTTTCAAGGATCCTGGGATGGCATACCTGTTGTCTTCTGGACCCAGGACGTTCACTATGCCTGATTCTTTGGTCCAGAGGACATGCTCCACTCCTGACTCTGTTGTTAATGAGATCTCTTCTCCTGCTTCTCAAAGGGCTGATTTTATATATAGCAAGATGGCATGTTTTTCAGTTACACACTGGCAAATCCTAGCAATATCCTCCGCCACCTTCTTACCGAGCCCATGCAGAGAAATGTCATTCGGTTGGAGTTAGAGACTTTGACTAGAAGAGCCACATTAACTAATTAACTAACTTGGCTTGTTCTGTCCACAAACACCTACTGAATCTTATTGTGAAATGATGGCTTTTCTATGCTACTTAGCTCAAAAGAAGTACAGTATATACTCATGTATAAGGCAAGTTTTTCAGCACATTTTTAGTACAGTTTTTGTGGTAAAATTAGGTGCCCTGGTTGATGTTCAGGTTGACTTATACTTGAGTATATACCATGCATTAACCCTTCTGGGTACAGGAGATGGAATCTCATAGCATTTTTCCTACTTTGCCTTTGAACAATTTGCCATACATATTTTCCTACCCTGACATTATTCTTTATGAACTGGCAAATTATCCTGCATGTAATTAAGGGTTGTTACACTAGTGTGAATTGAAATGAAATGAGATGACTAAACAGAATTGAGGAATGGATTGAGGTGACCGAGAGGGCTCCTTAGAGGCAAGGATGGTGACACTTCACCTTACATACTTTGGACTTATTGTCAGGAGAGATAGAAAATGAGAGGAAGGTCCTTAAGGAGATGGATTGAAACAGTGGCAATAACAATGGACTCAACCACGGGAACAATGCTGAGGATTGGACAGGAGTGTTTCATTCTATTGTACATAAGAGTCACTATGGGTCAGAACATTCAAAGATATGTAACAACCAGCAACAAGAGAATCACAAGCACCATTGACAGATCCACTGAATTTGGGCTGTGTAAATACATATTGTACAGACTGATGAAGTTAGGTGTTTTCCTTCAGCAGTCCCCTGGAACTCAGAAAAGGAACAAAGGCGGCCAAGTGGTTAGTGACCAACATAGAAATTCTAGACAGCTGATATGTTTGTGTTGTGCCTGGGTACTCAGTCCATGTGCTGGGGATGAGCCTGACGATGAGGAGCAGCAATCACTGGTTAGGGGTGGCACTCCATCAGGCAAGAAAGGAGAGCATGCTCCCCCAGGAAGCTGTCACTGGACAACCTCAGCACCATGTTTCACTTTGTGAAAAAGAAAAGTAACATGTCCATAAGCATGGATAGAGCATAGTAACCTTTAAAATTGTTTTTATTTTCTTTGAGAGGTTTCTCTTGTACCAGGAGATTTCTCAGTTCACTAAGACAATGTATGTTTGAACAATCTTAATTTCTGAATTATAGCTTCAGGGAGAACTGGATATGCACACATTGAGGCATACATACTTATGGTTGTTATCAAAATAGTGGTAGACACATATTGCATTCTAACTACAGCACTCTCCTAACACTTTCACATACTATTATTTTTAAATTGCATAACATCAAAATGAGGCAAAACTTTTTGTTATAGAAAGGGAAATGAAACCAAGGTATGGAAGCATTCAAAATTTGTCTGTGGCTACACTGTTATTGAGAGGTGAAGCAGGAATTTAAATCCAGATAGTCTGACATGAATTATGTTCTTAAATATTATAGCACAACATCTCCTGGCCAGCCTTTACATACTACAATCCAAGCAAGGACTTAGCTTTAGACTTCTAAATTAGATTCTTTTTTAAGTTATTAAATAATTTTATTGTACTGCATTTACAAAGAAAATGATGCACCCAGTAGAAAGAATAACAAGCTACTCAGGGATGTATTTTTAACTGGCAGCCGAAGGAAATCCTTTAGAGAGATCACAGCAATTGGACACGACGATACTGCAGCCCAATGAAGGCATGCAGGGTACGTAGAAGATCGAGTTCTACAGCTGCCTCTTTCTGTCTTCTAAATTCATCTGGCCCCTTAAACCTTAGGGGGGTAAATTAGATCCTTAAAATGGAGAGAAATTTAATATTTTTATATTGGACATAAATAGTCCAAAAGTTGAAGCTGTTTGTATATTATTTGAAAAGAAAATAATTGTAGTAAATCTTTTTTTTTATTTGGGCATACATTATAATGTTTCTTGTTTCCTTAATATGTACTAGAATTCTCCTCATGTAGCGTTGGGGCTTAAGCAGAAGAACAATGACGAGGATGGCAAAGACCTGAGGGGTGTTTTGTCTTGTTCTGTTGTTCCTGTGAGTTGGAGCATGCTCAGTAGCATCCCATAGCAACAATATAGATAATTTGGAAGGAAAATCTTTTATTCTGTAGGCAGTTGGATATCTCCTTTGGAATCTTTCCAGGAACCTGTACTTAATACTTCCCAAACTGACTTTCTCATAATTTCTCCAAAAATTTCCCCTCTAATTGAATCTCCAGCCACCAGTTCCCCATACCAGAAACCAACCACTAGCTACATAATCTCCTTTGCCCCAATGCAATCCAT
This sequence comes from Nesogale talazaci, assembly GCA_004026705.1. Classification (NCBI taxonomy): domain Eukaryota; kingdom Metazoa; phylum Chordata; class Mammalia; order Afrosoricida; family Tenrecidae; genus Nesogale; species Nesogale talazaci. The sequence goes on along the minus strand of PVJH01000005.1, from coordinate 586,742 downwards.
TTCTAGGACTTGTCAAGTCACTCCACCCACCTCTAGAGCATTTCTCTTGATTTCTAGTTGGTTACTCTCTTCCATCCTTAATTCATTCTCCACCCTGTTTCTTTCTAAAATAAACATTGCACCATGCTCCCCCTCCCTGCTTGAGTGGAGAGGAAACAGGGAAGGGGAAGACTACATGGCTGACTTGGATTGTAATGCCAACGTGATTGGTCCTGTGTTGGTTTTGTCATTGTGGTTATGTGGTGGGCTGCAATCTTCCAAGTCTGCGGGAGGAAGAAGGCCTTTCCCCTGCCATAAAGACCCAGAGGAGCAGGCAGCTCCACCCTGTTCTGCAGAGTCACTGTGCGTTAACTTTGATTGACTCAATGGCAGTGAGTTTGGCTTAAAAAAATCTTTCAAAACCTACTGCTCTTCACTCTACCTCTCCCTCCACCCCCCATTCACTCTCTGGACACATGTGCGCTGATCTGAGCCTGGCCAGGGGTTCTCCTCAGATTCGCAGTCTTTCCTCTGTCCCCCACTACTCATCCTATGCCTTCATCTATTTGAATGGTATTTTATTATGTGTTAGGTGAACGTTGACATCGAAAACTAGGTTCTCATTTAAGAATTTAAAAAATATAAATTGTTCCATCATATCAGTTATATTTTTTCACCGAATGTCAGCGTTTTCATTATTTCCATTCTATTTGTTCCACTATGTCCCACTTTAGTCTATTCAATCATATGGTCTTGGCTTCAGTAACCTGCATGGCAGCATTTTTTCCTGGAAGAGTTCCTTAAATTCTCAAGTTCACATTAGATGATCATACAACCTTCTGCATTCCTTCCGCCACAGCACTCATCACACTGTGAAGAGTTTACCTTTCCATGATAGAAATGTATAGCTGTTGCAAATCTCTGGGTGACATATGTGATTTATTTGGGGCAAATTTTTGATCAATAGCACACTCCCAACTTTATAGTTGTTTTATATTTACTTTACAAAAGAGACTCCCAAAATTAATAATAATAATATTAATATTAATAATAATAATAAACAGTCTAAGGGCAGGGAAGTAGTGTTCCCCATCTCCCTTCCCCGTGGCTAGGGAGTACTGCCCTGACACTCCCCAGGTATAATCTGATTTGTATCAGAAAACAGAAATTTCCTTGTACATACTTTGTGACTTGGTTTTTAGGATTGCAGTATGATTGAAAATGGAGATAGTTTAAGAAAATCAGAGAAACTTGAGAACTCACTTCTTGCTGTTGGCTGTGTCTCATGTAAACTGTTGATCTTCTCTACATAAAGCTTATCCTGGGCCTTCTGGTCAGACGTGAAGTGCTCCTGCCTATCCGCTTGGTGCCCTCCTTGCCGTCCACTGGGGAATGATCATTAATGCTGGTCTCCCATCCAGCAGCTGGGCTCACAGCAGGTTGTCTTGGAATGCTGTCTTGACTTCCGAACACAGAAGTTCGCATAAAACTTAAAAGCACATGCTAAAAGTTATTTAGTTTTGATTTAAAAATGTTCAAATTCTGAGTAATAGGCAACTCATGAGGGAAATATTGGCAAAACTATGTCTGCATTGGATAAGAATTATTTTTTTTCATCTTAATTAACTATTTGAGAAGAGATATTTTTATGGATTTTTTTCTGCCCACTAAGATAAGAAAAATCATTAATGGTTTCTAAAACTAACTTCAGCCTTCATTCTAGCGTTAGTTTACATTTTGGGAATTAATATTTCATCTAGTGATGGCTTAATAAAATTTAGTAGTCTCATTCATCTCTTATGTCTTCTCTTGTTGTGGAAAGACCATAATGGAGTCTAAATTCCTATTTGGACACAACATTCACTGAACATAGGATACTTATATTATAATACTTAGGCCACGGCAAATTAATTTAGAATCAAGTGGAATGGTTGCTGCCTCTAGACCAGTGAACTATTGCTGACTCTTTAATTCCTCTAAAGGAAAAACAAGCTTATACAATCTTGCTAACCACCTTGCAATGAGCTGTCACCTTCAATGTACCTTTGATATGCTTGCTTTTTCTTAAAGGGGAAGATGGGGAACAGAAAGTGTATCATTTCATTCACACAGGCTCGTTCTGGAAGTGCGGCTGTGATATGATTTCTGTCAGAAACAATCTGCTTGATACTTCACTGTCTTTGCTTGGGAACACACAGTGGCTTGTCTGTTTTCTAACCCTGGGTGCTGGAATATGCTGCCTTGTCAAACAGCATTTGTCTCCTCTCACTACCTGCTTGTTGAGTGCGGCTCCGCCTCACCACAGTGGCAGAGAAAGCCTTAAGGCTCAGCATCTGTCTCTTCATGTAATTAACTGCAGCTCCGGATAGGGAGCAAAACAGAGATTTTGTGCTGTGAAAGAGTAATGTGTCCAGACAGGAGTTTCTAAGCAAGGTAAAGATTTGTTAGTGGCTCTGTTCAAACAAGAGAGCGTAGTATTTTGCCTCAAAATGTTTTGAAGGCAAAGTGATCAGAAGATAACTTTGGGAAACTTATTGTTCTCTAGCTGCCCCATTAAAATGTCTTTACTGGACAATTTGAGCATCAAGATAATACCTGGAGTGGTGGATTGTACCTTAGATAAAATAAGAGTCTATGGGTCCATACTCATAGTAAGTAAGTAGCTTTAAAATGGAAAAGAGAAGTTCCTTCTTACAGTAAAAGATAACTGGCTAATGAACAAATAATGGAGTTAGAAAACCATCATTTCACAACTGTGATAAGAATATAGGTGGTTTCAACAAAAATCACAAATGAATGCTGCTAGTAGGGGATTAAAGTCTGATAAGTATCAGAAAATATATAGTCTGAAGGTATTGCCCACACATTTTTGAGAATATTTGTTGAGAAACACCTTGATAACTTCCCCCACCTTTGTCACTCACCTATAGTTTCTATATCTATGACTAAATATCAAACTAAATTAAAATAATGACTGGATCTGGGTAAAGGTTATATGGGAATCTTTTTGTTTTATAACTTTTCCCTAGTTTGGAGTGTCACAAAACCGAATAAGTAACAAAAAGTAGTATTTGTTTGTCCTTTTATGGTTTTCTTTCCAAGTAATTAGGACACAGCTAAATGCATGACAGGTTTGGCTCTCTCAACCATGGCACCAGGAACAATGCATTATGCTTCCCCAAGCTTGACTCACCAGCTGCCAGCAAAGCTTCGTTAATGTAACATGTTCTTCAGTCAAAGCCTGCTTCTCTTGGGAAAAGCATGACATCCGGAATACTTGTTTTTCACAGAGATCCACTTAGAAACTCGCAGTCCACAAAGATTGTGAAGCGAAATGTGAATATCTGCACGCGTCCCTTTTTGACACTCTTTTTAGTCCCCTTTGAGTGTATGGAAGAGGACTCTGAAATTTAGCAAATGAATGCTTGTGATTCCTCTTCTGTCATTCCTAATGAGCTCGCTTTCAAGAAGCAGAAGGCAAAGAATCCTCCTCTGTTAAGATCTTATTGTGTAGCCACACCACCCTGATCATTGCTTACATGAGAAAAAGAGACTAAATATCATAATAAGGAGTGCAGCTAGTATTGGAGACAATAATACCAAACTCTTTCCTGGGTCCTTTTGTTATTCAGTGTTGAAGTATGGTGATGCTTAAATTAATGGATTAATAATTTAACTTAAAAGTTGGAATTAAGCAATTCTGTGTGTGTCAGAAAAAGTGGTCATTATTCACAAATACTGATTAAGTTTCCCCACCATGCTTCTTTTTGCACCAACACCATTGGGGTTGCACTTGAACTGATGATGGGTCTGACCACTCATTCACAGCCAGAGAAGACATGCCCTCTTATTTGAAGCCACTTGCTTTGACCAGTTCTTTTCTAATGGGTGACTAACAGAAGCAAGCTGACTTCCTCCCCAAGAAGAGAATGAGCCAAGCTCCAAGCACCAGTCCCTTTTGCAACTTGATTTAGCTTGCCAATGCTCTCAGATGGCTTTGGGGCTGCTTCCAAGATCACTATAAATACTTAATTTATTTGACACTTGTGTCTTTCGTATATATTTTTATGTTGAAATTTTTGAGTTACATAAACACGAGAAGGCTTTAAGATTCATTTAAAAATGGAATCAAAAGACACTGGAAAGTTTTCACAAACATTGTGAAGGAAAAATAGAATGGAGATAACATGGTGACTTATACATTTGGCTACCAGTCACAAGGTCAGCAGTTTGAACTCACCAGCCATTCTAAAGGAGGAAAAAAAGGGGCATTCTGCTACAGGATAGATTTTTCAGCCTCAGAAGACCAAAAACAGTTCAACTCTGTTCTATAAGAATTACTATGAATTGGACTTGACTTGATGGTGGTTAAGTTTGGTTAAACACACACACACACGTATGTATTGAAATATAAATATAACAATACTAAAATATAAATATTCTTCCCTTTATCTTTTATTTTACTGTGAAAGAAGTCTAAAGAAGTTATATTGTCCAAATGCCTTATTTTAGGATTAGAACTGAAATCCCGGGCCGCCTAAGCTGCTTGTTGTAAGGGTTGGAATTTGAAGGAGAGATGTCAGATTCCCAGGCTGGTCCTCCTTTCCATGTTGCCTCTCTCATGACCCTCTGCCCCTAAACATATTTAGTTTCTTTTTAAAATTGGGGGAATAAAATCATAAGCAACAACTCAGTCCACTGCCACAAAGTCATTATGAGGCTCAATTTTATTTTTTAGTTCTTTTGCTTTAAGGTATGCTGGGAGTGTTCTTTCTTTTTGGCTTTCTGAATCCAGGTTCTTGCACATTTCATTATAATAAGTCTTCTCAACCTGCCCAATGGAAATTTGTCCAGCTCTTTTACTTCATTTTCCCTTCCATGTGCTTCAGTAATTCTAAGTTCAAGAACACGTTTCAGCGTGTCATCTGCCATTCACTTTAATCTTTTCCTTCTTGTCTTTCAAATGACCTCTTGCTTTCTTCATGTCTGATGTTCTTTATGTTATCTCACAGCTCATCAGGTCTTGTATTATTAGTATTTAATGAGCCAAATCTATTTTTGAGATGTTCAAGAAATTCAGGTGGGATAGACTCAAGGTCAGTCTTTGGCTCTTGCAGGCTTATTTTAGTTGTTGTTATCTTCAGCTTGAAGATAAAACTTACATGTGTTTGGGCTGCATCCAGACCTGGCAGTCCCTTGTACCAGCCGCCTAAGAAGACATATAAGCTGCTGAACTTTGTAACTCCTGCCTTCAGCATTTCACAGAGCTTATCGCCCCAGGCAGAACACATCCCCCTCTCCCTAGCACACTGGGAAGCAAGTTTGTAAAACACAAGATGATTTGACAACAGGTCATCTCCAGACCTGAAACTTGCAACTGCAGCATAAGAAATCTCCCTTCACTTTATTGGCCCACATGCCACTTGTACTATGTGTGTGTGTGTGTGTGTGTGTGTGTGTGTGTGTATACATACATATATATACACATATATATTACAATATATACTGGGGTCCACTGCCCCAGTACCAGGAACGATTTTCCTAAGTTAACTCATTGAGTTGCAGAACTTGCCCAGGAGTTTTCCCATCCCTTAATGAAGCCTTTCTGTACTTTTCATTCCTGACTGAGCATATACCTCTGTCTTTCAACATATATCCATCAGTTGGTCATACTATAGTGCCTTGCTTGTTGCGGTGACATGGGAAGATATGTTACTGGCATTTCAATTGCCAGCAGGGTCACTTAGGGTAAACAGGTGTCAGCAGAGTTTCCAGAACAGGAGCAGACTGTGCAGAAGGAAGAAGCTGTCTATTCTGGGAAATTAGTCATTGAAAACCTTATGAAGAGCAGTCAGTAGGAGGGGCGGTGTGGAAAGGTAGGGAGGGGAGGAAAGCCAAAAGAAAAAGAGAAAAGAGGACTAAAAAATATGCCATCACAAGCTCAAGCTGAGGATATCTGAGGTTGCAGACTTCAGGTGCTCAATCAGCCAGTTGAGCCTCTCAAGCCCCCAGAGAAATGGAGTGACACCTGGAAGAGCTACTGGGAAGAAGTGAGCCAGGTGGACCACCAGGTGCAGGAAGTGGCTTAGTGGGGTCACGACAAGCTGACAAGTGAGTGGATATGGGTGTGACTAGCCCTTTGGTCACCAGCATGTTGTGTACAGTGTATGCCTGCTTACTGGCCCAGATTCCACTTAGTCCTTTCACCTTATTGTAGGGGCAGATACCTATCTTGGCTCTTGCATGCCATAACAACAGGAAGGGCTTGTACAACAGGCATACACATAACTGTAGAGGGACGAGCCTAGGGACATACCTGCAGTAGGAAGGTGTTGTACTAGGATCACACATGTGACAGGAAAGCACATAAATAACAAGATGGGGAGACTCTAGAGTCAAGATGGCAACTTAACCTTGGTCATCTCTGAGTTGACTGGATAAGTGTCTTTGTGTGATTCCCATTCTTTGCAATGCTATCCACAGTTTTTTATAGTTTCCATAATGCTTTGGCACATTCCATATGAGAGGCAGAGGTATTGGCATGGTAAGGAGATAAAACTCAGTCAGAAGTGAAAAGTACATAAAGGTTTTATTGGGAAAGTCACTCCTGGGCAGCTTTGGTAACCCAGTAAGTTAGGCTGGAGAAGCTGCACCCAGTATTGGGGTGGTGAGATATATATAGGGTTTGAGCTACAGGCAGGTGGGTTGATGAAAGCAAAGGAAGGTTTCCTGTGCTGTGTTGGCAATATATTAATTATATTGCTTAATAACTTTCACATTCCTTTGGATTGCTCTTCTTGGGAATGGGTACAAATTTCAGGTTGGGAGGTTACTGATTTTTACTGCTGACTCAATTTGTACTTCTGGTAAAAAGTCTACTAAATTGGGAAACCTACCAAGACAGAAATTTATTTAGGGTCCAGCCCAAGATGACAGCTGGGCAGTCCTCTCTCTACAGGACTAGAGGAACAACATTTCCTGTCTCCACCATGTTCTGACAGCCTTAGGGATTCCCAGGCTTGATGCTGCAGCATAACAACCTGTCTCCAGCTTTACGTGACCACCTTCCCTCTGGGTCTCTCTTCTCTTTTTTTGAGAACACCAGTCTTATTGGAATAGGAGTCATCCTATAGGAGTATAACCTTTGTTAAACTAGCTGATAGGGTCTTCAAACACTATTTCCACTCAAGGTCACATTCCTTGGTACCTGGGCTTAGTACTCCAACATATCTTATTGGATGATACAAGTGAATCCAACACAGTGGGGTTTTGAGTTATGGCGGGGTGTGGTGGCCTCAGCAGTGACTGGGACGCCCCGAATAAACATCTAGCTCAAAGCTTCCTCACTCAAGCCATTGGGACCCTGCTGCAACTGACTTTTCTTTCTTGTTATTTAGATACTTGACTGATTTTCAAGTCAATATGTCAGTCTTCAGAATCAGATAGTCTTTGGCATTTTGCTTACTTCATGGTCCCTGTCTTAGGCCACACTGACTCCTAGATAGTGTGCCCCCCCCCCTGAGGTAGCTCTTTTGTGGTGCTCCTGTTGCCTGCTGGGCCCTCATTATAGGGGCACACCTGCTGCTTTGGGCCAGCCTCTTTACGGGACCAGGAATGGCCCTTAGCCCTCCCTCAGCAAGCCCATTTGTCAACTGCCTCACTGCCTGGCAGTACCTATTTTTATGCCAGCAATATTACAGCTTTCTCACATCAGCCTCTCTTTGTAACTCTCACTTAAATGTGGCTGTATTATCCTAGGACGCTTCCCACCCCAGAATTATTTTGGAATGGCATAATTTCAAGTCTACTGGCCTGGAAAATGCCACAAGAATGAGAAGTTTGCACCCATGTTACTTGCTTGAACATAAGTTTGCTTCACTGCACTTGCATGTTTAGCGTTAGCGAAACAGTCTATTTGTGGCATATCTTTACTAAATAACTCTTTAAATACAATTCCACTGTGTAAATAGCTTAATACCGTTAATAAGAAGAAAATAAACACAAGAATTGGTATTATATAAGTGATTGTGCTTTATTATGAATGTAAGCCTAATGTCTTCAGAGCTCATTAACCTGAAGTACAAATAAGATCAATAACGTCAAACCAGGCGTGACCACCTTTTCCTGACAAATAGCCTCACCTGCATCGATGCAGCCTCTTAGTCCTTAGCTTAGTCCTTAGCTTTTATTTTCTACATTCCCTAGTTAATCCTGATAATCTCCCTATTGGTTCCCATCTGCATATGAGTGTTCATATTCCCAGATGCTCGTAATCTTTGCTTGGAGCTTCCAAGACAAGGGCACGTGTATTTTTGTTGTAAGTTGTCATTGAGTCAACTCCAACTCTTGGCAGCTGTATGTCCTGCACCATCTTCATGCTTATCAGTATGTTTTAGTTCACCATTATGACCATTGAATCAGCCCTTCTCACTGACGGTTTCCCTTACCTTCACTGTCGCGTATTTTGTCCCTTATAATGCATATTGTTCTTCATCATGCAGTTCCTTCTCATAAACCGACTAAGCCAGACAATAGTCTGTGATGCATGGCATTTTCATTGGCTGATTTTTCAGAAGTAAATAGTCAATCTCTCTTCTTAGTATGTTAATAGGAAGCACTACTATAAACTTGCCCAGCCTGGGTGCTCCTGTTGGTATGTGAAATATTGCTGGCACGTGAAATATGGTGACCCATAACACCAGGAAGAACAAACCCCCAGTGTGCTAACAGGTAGGCGAGAGATTTAAGGACAGATGCTCCATAAAGAAAGTTCTTTTCCATTCTCCAAGTGTTTTTATGCCAGCACTGCTTCCCTGCTCCTCGGCGCATCTCTCAGTGCCTATCAATTCTCCAAGATGCCAACTAGTCATATATCCTCTTTGGTCTGCACAGGTATGACTTAGACAACTTGGAAAACATGCATTCAAATGAGATCTTATCAAAATAAGGGAAGTTTTTATTTGTGTCTCTTTTAGTGTACCCAGTACTTTTTACATCTCCAGCACTGCTAGTGTCTGACAGCATACCTTTTGAAAGCATTTCTCTCAGATCTTTTTCTTGGAAGATTTGGGGACTAGACCACTCATAAAAAAAACCCAAAATGGGTTGAGCCCTGGTGGCGTAGTGGTTGTGTGCAGGACTTCGGCCTACTGGCTTGGCGGTTCAAACCCAGCAGCAGTTCTCCAGGAGCAAGGCCGGGCCTTTTACTCCCACCAGAGGGCAGTGATGCCCCCCCCCCCAAAAACAAAACAAAACAAAACAAACAAACAAACAAACAACAAACCCAAAACAAAGTACTGCCATCCTGTCAATGCTAGTTCATCGTGACCTAACAGGACAGAGTCAAATTGCTGCTGTGATTTTCTGAGACTGTAACACTTAATGAGGGGCTAGAAACCCCATATTTCTCCTATAGAATGGCTGGTGGTTTTGAACTGTTGCCCTTGTGAATGTTAGCCCAATGCAATATATTATCCTTTAGTTTCTCCTTTTAAGTGTCTGGCACTCAAGAATGCATCCACACATGTACACACAACCTGTCACCCCTACCTCTCCAAACAAAGGCACATGTAATCCTTGGACATGATATCATACATATTTACATAATATTTATATTGTACATAAAAGAGGTTTTATACAAAGCTACTTAAGTATAAATATTTTTGTCTACTTAGTAGTGTGTAGCAGTATACTGACAGGGACTGCCAGATTCTCAAGATGGATTCAGAAGAGGATATGGAACAATGCCTTTGTATCAAGTCAGCATAAAATTGTGTAACTACCACAACCAGAAAGGTGTTTACTTGTGTTTCAAAGGCATTAAATTGTGGGCATTGTAATAACTCATGATTGGACTTGAGAAGAATAGGAACTCTGGAACCCTTCCATGTCCTCATGAGGAACTTGTATCTGGATCAAGAGACAGTTGTGCAAACATAACAAGGAATACTTCATGGTTTAATATCAGGAAAGGTGTAATTCAGGGTTGTGTCATCTCACCATACTTGTTCAATCTAGATGATGAAAGAATTATTAGAGGAACCAACTTAAATGATGAAAAATGTGACATTAGGATTGGAGGGAGGTTTATTAACAACCAGTGACACAAAGAGGACACAACCTTGCTTGCGGAAATGAGGCAGATTTGACACACTTGCTGATGAAGATGAAGATAAATTCAGGATTGCAGTATAGATTACAGCTCATTGTCAAGAGGACCAAAATCCTCACAATTGTACCGGTAGGTAACATCGTGATAAGTGGAGAAATGGTTGAAGTTTTCCAGGGTTTTGTCTTGTTGCTGAAATCAGTGCTCATGGAAGAAGCAGCTGAGAGATGAAAAGATGTGTTGCACTAAGTAAATATGCTGCACATGATCTGTTTAGAGTATTGAAAAGCAAGAATGTTACTGCTCAAGTTTTTCTTAAAAGACCATTTTACTGGGAAGAATGTTACTTTGAGGACTAACCCATGGCTGCCTCAAGCCATGGTGTTTTCTGTCGCCTCATATGCGCATGTAAAAGTTGAACATTGAATAAGGAAGACTGAGGTAGAATCAATGCATTTGAAATGCGGTGCTGGTGAAGAATATTGAAGATAGCACGAACTGCTAAAAGTACAAATTCATATGTCTTGGGAGAAGTATAGCCAGAATGCTCCTTGGAGACAGGCATGGAAAGATTTCATCTTACGTTCTTTGGACATGTTGTCATGGGAGGCAAATCCCAGGCAAAAGGCATCCTGCCAGGTAGAGTGGAAGGAAGGGCAGCATAAAAGAGGAAAGCCCCCATGATGAGGATTGACGCCATGGCTGCAACACTGAGCTCAAGCATGAGGATCAATTGTAAGGATAGTGCAGGACCTTTCAGTGTTTCATGCGTAGGGTTGCTGTGGGGGTACTGATTCGATGGTACCTGACAACAGCAAGTCCCTGGAAAAGCACATGGTTCTTGATAAAGCAGAGGGTCACTGTGTAAGAGGAAAACCCTCAGTGAAAGGAGCTAAGCCAGTCCCTACAAATTAACACAAATTAAAATAAGGCTTAGGAAGGTGTATCCCCCCCCACCAAAACCAGGATTGCTCCTCCAAAGTTATGTATTTAGTTTTTTTTTTCTTACAAAACAACCATATCACCTTCAAAGTACTCTCCATTACAACTGATACATTTGTCAAATCTGAGGTGCCAATCTTGGAAACATTTTGCAAGCTCATCTGTTTGAATGGTTGACAGCACTTCCTTCATTTTTTTTCTTCATCTCTTCTAAGTCATCAAATTGCTGTTTTTTCGTGTGCTTCTTCATTCATGGAAATAAAAAGAAGTTTCACAGAGCAAGGTCAGGTGAGTCAGGTGCACGGGGCTAGAGAGGAAGGGAGCTTTTCTGAGCCTAAGCTGGCACACAAGATGGCCACGTGGGCAGGTGTGTTGTCATGTCCCCTGTGTGTCATGAATCAGGTCTTTTTGTCTTACATGGTTATACAATCTTTTCAGAACCTCTAAATAGAAAGCTTGATTAAGAGTTCGATCTGGGGAGTTGAACTCCAAATGCACCAAGAGCTGACATTTTTGTCCATTTGGAAAGTTAACAGACATCCAGAATGAAGTCCATCATCAATTGACCTTTTGCTTTTTTGAAATGAGAAAACCACTCATACACGTAAGTTTTCCCCATAGCGCTGCCCTTGTAAGTGGTTTTCCACATCACAACAATTTCTGTGGCATTTTTTCCAAGCAGGAAGCACAATTTCATAGCTGCATGCTGTTCTCTTAAATTGACCACCACACACACACACAACTGAGGTTCAAGCAAAACTGCTTTTATGAAAAAATTCACTGTGATCAGAGAGAAAATTCCCAGGTGATGCCACTGGGTGCACCAATTCAGCAGATGCTTCTGGATGCTTACCTTGCATGTGCTATGAAAGCTCCATTCCATTTTTGAGATCCCCCCGCATATGCTGAAACCCCGTTAGGGCTTGAGCAGAACCAGGAGGACTAGCCAGTATTTCATTATGTTGTATGCCACCTTACGTTTAAGTCAGAATTTTCTCTTGGTTTTTCCCTCTTACGTCACTGGAAACCCATCCTCTCTCATTGTCCCCTCTTTTTATTTTGATGGCTCCAGGCATCATTTTCACAAGACTCTGTTCTCTGACCTTTTCTATTTCTGCTTTCTTTCCCTAGACAGTCTCATTTATTTAAATGGCTTCAAATACCATTTAGATGTCAGTGGTGCCCAAATCTTTAGCTCCAACCACAAACTCTCCAAACACTAATTCCATTTCGTGCCACATGTTTTGATTTGAAGGTGTAACTAGTGTCTCAAACTAAATAATCTAAAGAGAATGTTCCCCTTTTCCCAGACTTACTTCTATTCGAGTAATTCTCATCTGGTCATTTTCTTTTGTGGATCCCTTCCTTTTTAAATTGACTTTTCCCAACTGACTAGGTCCTGACAAAAAATTTATTTATTTCTATGCCTAAATTCCAAATCTTTCCACTTATTTTAACTTCCACTATTATTAATTTAATCTAAGTCTCTACTACAGTTGATTCATGCTGGCTTTTTGGGCTTTCCGTTCCTGCTCCCATCTAAGCCACCTTTGTAAAAACTGTGATTGTTGATTTCATTGCTCATATCAGGATTACTTCTGTGTTTGGTTTGCACTCAAATTCTAGCTTCCTCAGATGAACCTTCCCTGACTCCTTCATATAAATTAGTCTCACTGTCTCTACCATGTTTACTTATTTTAATTTCCTAATTAACACCATTCTCAGTTTTCATTTGTTGGTTGATATGACCACCAAAATAGTAGTAAATTTGTTATCTTTTTCATGCCTCTATCTCAAATGCCCAGAGGAGTTTTTGGCATTGTCCACACTTAGAAAATGTTTATGAATTATCAAATCTTATTTATGATTTTCTCTTTATTTAAAAAACAATATGCCTCATAGCAGCCATGTTGTTTATTTAGTTCATATCTCAGATATCAAGTACTGTTATAACAGAAATTGCACCATTGAGTTGACAGCTTGGATTGACTGTCTTGTGATTTAGACTAGAAGTCCATATTCAGAATGATGACGTTAGGAGTGAGTAGACTTTCTTTATGACTCTGGAAGAAGATCCTCATTGATTTTCAGTTTCTTTCCTCCTTGGTACTCTTTATGTGGCATGGCCCCTGTCTTCCTCCATCACTGTTTGCTCCCTTGTTTGCTTGCCCAATCTGCTTTCATATCGCAAAAGTGATTGATTTAAGACACATGTTACACATATATTGTCTCATTTGCATGTCATAGACAACCTTTTCTTAAGTGGGATTATAACTACAGGTATAGTGATTAGGCTGTACAGCACCCATATATTTTTAGAGTCATACTTCAATCCATAACAGTCTAGAAGGCTTTAGTCTCACGAGGTCACTTCAGAAGGATTAGGATTACAATTGATGGTTGTCTTAGGCTGGGTCCTCTAGAAAAGCAAAATCCATGAAGCTTATGTATGTATACATGCAAAGAGGTTTATGCCATGAAATGGCTCACACTGTTGTAGGAGCAGGCAAGTACCAAGTCTGGGGCTCAAATATCAACTCGGAGGCTTCTTCTGACCCACATAGTTTCAGGGACAGACAACTCCCAAGACTGGGAAGTGAAACATTAAGCCTGAAATTGCAGAAGGGAACGACTCCATAATGGGTAGGTGAATGTTGGCTGATAACTCCCATGATCACCAGGTAGTGTGACAGATGACAAGTCAAGTGAGCTACATTCATTATCATGGAGTCAGTGCTGACCCAGAATGACCCTATAAGACAGGGTAGATCTGCTCTTGGGATCTGAAACGGTAACTCTTTATGGGAGTAGAAAATCCCATCTTTTTCCCAAGGAGAGGCAGGTGATTTTGAACTGCTGACCTTGAAGTTAGAAATCCACTGCCTAAACACGAGGCATACCACCAAGGCTCCTAAGGCAGGCTCCAGACCCAGCAAAATGTGAGTAAGGTTTTCCACAGTGCCCACTTGAATTTATTGGAGGTAAGCCATACCCTGAGGAAACTTCTCTTCGTTTACTGGCTACTCATAGCAGTTCTCATCATGGGAGTGATTACATTATATTAGATCCCGTCATGGGGGATTACTATGAATTAACTGCCAAGCCACTGAAACTCTTATCTGGTCAGGTTAACACTCAACCTTAAATACCAAATGGTATTTTTCAATAAAATGGGTTCAAGCTATGATTGGAACTGTTTATAGTTAGATTTTCCTAAATTTATCGTTAAGGAACTCTGCATAGGTCTGGTAACTGCAAGTTTAGAGGTTCAAAACCACCAGCCACTCCTCCAGAGAAAAAAATTGAGAGTGTCAGCCAGCTCCTATAGAGAAGTACAGGCTTGAAATTACAGGCTGGAGGGCTACGGTTAGTTGAGATCAATTTGATGGTAGTGGGTTTGGGTTGGGGAAAGCATTGTTAGTTTATTCTAGCTGCTTGAGCAGATCAATCTTTTTTAATTCTTGAGAAAGACATTACGCAATGCTTATGAAATTTTTATTTTTTTTCCTCTTTTTAAATTCTGAAACCAATGTGTCTAGTCAAACTATGGAAGACACCAGCCTCCACTGCAAACAGAAGTGGCCTCTGTTATAAAAGAGTTTGGGTTCACTTATAAATTACTTCATAAAATGTTCTTCCTATCCTTTTGAAGTAAATAACTTGTCGTAATTTAATTTGAGAGTTTATTTCTGCCGATGTTGCTTTGCATGTTCTCTTTGGCCTGTCTTTTGAGAGAGGCAGTATGAGTATGGCTGAGAGGGACTCTAGAGTCAGATCACCCTTTGTGTGAATCCTCACCTTGCTACTTCTCTGGCCTGTGGCACATATTTTAACTTCTCTGCTAATATAAGCTTAATGAAGTGAGGTGATGGCCAAGCGCCGACTCCTGTTTGGGCTGCACTTACAGTTAGGAGTCTGCATTTGTAAAAAGTCATCAGGCTGCATATTTACGATTTGTAAACTTTAAGTAAATTAAACCTTCGTTTGTTTTCAAACCTGCCATAAATATGAAACCCATGGTCATCAAGCTAATTCGGACTCGTATCAACTCTCCAGGGCAGAGCAGAACTGTGCACATTGCTGTCCATCTCTATGCCACAGTCTTCTCCTATGGAGCAGCTGGGGTGCTCAAACCTTGGGCTTACTGGTTAGTAGCAGATGCTTAACCATTGCACCACTAGGGATCCTTGGATAAATCACACACAAAACTCACCGCTATACAGTTGATTCTGGCTTATGGAGACTTGTAAGGGTCAGGTAGAATTCCCCTGTGAGTTCCTGAGAACTTTTAATGTTTTTAACTTTGAAACTTTTAATAAAGTAGAAATCCCCATCATTCTTCATCGGAGAAAATGGTGATTTTAAACTGTTGACCTTTTGGTTATTAGTCCAAATGAGAAGGGGGGAGGAAAAAGGTCACATACCCCAGTGTTCTAATAGAATAATCATTTCTATAATTCAAAATAGAAGACTCTGAAGAAATTTATAGACAGCTGCATTTTCAAATTGAGCAGCTGAGGAGAACATGTTCTATTGCGAGTCACTTTGTGTTGAAGTGTCCTCTTTGGTGGTCTGACTGGCCTTGAGCTCCTGAACTGCAAACTCCACATGTGGAGTGATGTGGTATGGTGTGATAGTGTCCCTGTTTGGAGATAAAATTCAAAACTTGTACTTTTCACTTAAGATAGGAAATCAATGTCAGGCATCCTCCTTAGGATGGTCAGTAAAGGAACACATATTCAGAAATGAAAGGGAGGGGTCATCTGATCTTTGTAAGAAATGTGATCACGGCCAAAGTGCTAAGTGCAATTTCAAACTCTCTACTGAATACCAATAGTCTATCTTGCCTGAGTTTGTGAATTGCTATCCCTCAAAGTGTTCTCTCTCTCTCTCTCTCTCTCTCTCTCTTTTTCTCTCTCTCTCTCTCTCTCTCTCTGTCCCTTGGCTCCTTGTTACCAAGTGGCCTCAATCAGCCCATGTGGAAGCAGTTCCTTCTGTCATTTGGGAGGTGCCAATTTACTTCAGTGAGAGACAGGCTGGTTTTCACATTAAACTGGCAACTATCCTGGACTTTTAAAAACAGCTGTGTGGTTGCCAGCTGACCTGCCTTCAACCAAACAGCTGCTGCTTGAAGTTGCAGTTCGAGTTTTTAAGTCTTTCAGTGCTGAGAGCCTCTTTCCACCCACTTGTACTGGAGAAGATGATCCATCACGGTTATGAATTGCGTGGATTCCTTCCACTTGTGATGGACTCACAGTTGCTGATGTTTGGTGGTGACTCTGTGTGTGTGTGTGTGTGTTGTGTGTGTGTGTATTCGGTGCGGACTGTGTCTGTGTGTGTCTGTGCATATACGCACATGTGCGAACACTCACCCTAAGAATAATATGTGGTTGTCCTTCTGAACCACTTATCATCAATTCCCTTACAGAACTAAACTTAGCAATACTTTTTTGAGAGGAAAGAAAACCTCTTTCCCTGGTTATTTTTGAAGTGCAATAGTAAGCATATACATGGGGACCCTGTTTGATGTGTGTAGAACAAGGTATCGAAGGCATACTTGATGGGAAAGAGGATGCCCAGAGAGAGAGAGAGAGAGAGAGAGAGAGAGAGAGAGAGAGAGAGCTTTCTCACAGAGTGACTGTAACTATGGATTTAGATATCTTTATTTCTGTCTCCATGAAATAAACTCTAAAAACCATAGAATAAACTCCATTTATTTTTTGCTCATTTTACCTCCTCACCTGTACACTGCACAGTAATTTGGCTCCCCAGGACAGCTTTTAAGATTCTAATCTTGTTCCTGTCCAGCACTTTACTCACAGCAGTCAGGAAGGGACTGGCGCTCCTCCACTATTGTACATAAAGGACAATCAGTTCTTGGAAATAAGAGCATTGTTTATGTGGAAATTCCCTTAGCTTAGTTGAACCTTAGATTATACAGCCATTCAGATAACCAGATTTCTACCCCCTGTGGTCTGTTTCCATTCTCAGAGAATTGTCAACAATTTATTTCTGCTCTGGTGATTATTTTCATGAGTGCGAGAATGAGAAGCATCCGGGAAGATTTTGATCACTGAGTCAGGTCTACAAAACTCTAAGGACACTTTTAAAAGATACAATGTGAGAAAATATATGTTTTCCTTAAAAAAAAAAAAGCAAGTTGAACTTAGTTACTGTTGATTTGGTATTTATGAGCTGTTACATTTTATTGGTATAATTTGCTTAACTTGATCCCAGATATCATGGAAATACTTTTGTTGTTGTTCATATAATCAGGTGAATATTATCATTTGGAAAAAAATATAATGTAATTGTTTAGAATTTCTGATGTTCTGCATTTTAGTGGGGCTTGGCTAAACTCAGAAATAGGTTGACTCAACCTAAAAGTGTGAGGTCAATTTTAGGCAACATAATAATTGACAGTATTAAAACCCGTAACCGACTTAAATTTATCATTCAGTTTTGCAACATTTTTGCCACATGTCAATATATTTACTTTGTTCATTACCGGGAAGCAATGGGAAGTTGGCTTTTATGTAAGGGTCCATACAATTTATTCCATGGGAAGGACAGAAACTGAGAAAGCATTGCTTCTATGCTGTCATTTCCATTGCCGAATATTCACAGAGACAGAAAATCCAAAGCAAAGGCTGTACTTCTCTCTCTCTTGCTTTTTATTTTGTTAAGACCCATGTTTATGGAATTGTGTACAGAATGCACCAAAAAGGCATTTCCTTATCTTTGCCTGTGGTATTAGAGGAGTTCGTGCCCCACTCTTAGCCTTTTCCAACACAGCTGTAGAGTAGTGTAAAGCCTATTTTTTAAATAAGTGATGCTCAATTTGTCTTTGATGATCCGGATGATTCAGGTGAGATGGGAGCACGGTCGGGCCCTTATTTGCATAAAAATTAATCACAGAAAAATGTAAATTGATAAAATTTTGCCTGGCTTTTCCCCCCTATTTGAGAACCCGTGGATGGCTCCCAGAAGCAATCATCCCAGTATGGGGCCGCATTGGATGCTGGACAAATGATCACATTTGTGTTGAATACTCACTCATTGAAATGTCAGCACTGATGGGGTGGGACATTAGGAGAAAAAATGAAAAATAAATACACAGCAGCTGAAGACTATCAAATCCGTGGGCATGCTTTAGAGATATATGATCTAATGTGAAAAATTACAGATTAATTATCCCCCTTTTTTTGGAAAAGCAGTAATTGTTTTAGTATTACACCAGAAAAGTATCTTCAATTTATTTGGAATCAAACAAAAAACCAGTAATGTGAAATACGTCATTACATCATTGTGTTTATTAGAAGCCTGCAATTAGTTCCTAAGGCTCCTTTGGTCTTTAGAGCTGTATCAAATGAAACAAAAGAATGTTGCTATTAATTTTCAAACAAATGCTCATCTTTCAAATCAGTATGACTTGTGTGAAAAAAAGAGGCGATGGTAGGAAGTTTGGGGGGTATAGTGTACTCACTTTCATTGTGTGGCGGACACTGTAGCTGAACAACTCACAGATCCCATTCAAGTTGTAATGCTAAAATTTGAAGGTTTGTGTTCAATACTGGGTAACTTTAACTGACTTTTGAAGATGTTCTGAAGATGTGTCTTTACAAAAGACACATTAATATAAACAAAAGCAACCCTAATTATCCAGAAATTAGATGAAGAACTATTTAGGACCCTTGAAACATAGGCATGTTTTGAACTGCCTTTCGCTTGCCATAACTGTTTGCATTAACTTTCTGGAGCAAAATAAGGTGCCCACATTTCCTTAAAGTAAAACACACATCCACAATGTCATTGCTGCACAGAACAAATGGGTAAGAAGCCTTATGATTCCTTACTGAAGGTGTGAGTCCTTTATCTTTGTTTCAGGGAGCTCTCTTTGGCTATGGTTCCCAGCAGAGCTGACGTTCTCAGGGGGAGGTTTGCAGACATTCTGCACCCAGATGGAGATGAGTGCCTTTCTTACTCCTCTGTAACTGCAGCAGAGATTTCAAGTGATGGATACACTGGACATATCTTCATTAACCAGGAAAGACCCAGTAAAAGAGTCTTTCCACCTGCTGACTTTCAACATTCCCATTGTACTAATGTCCCAAATTCGATTGTAGCAAGACACTAAAGATATTTTGAGATGCTTGAAGTCTACTGTTTTTACCAGAGTTGCTTTGTAGCTTGCTTAATGAACAGCCTTTAACATTTAAATTGACCAGCACCAAGGAATTTAGTCTATTTTTGTGATCAAATGAAACCTAGTTTATAAGAATAGCTGGCACAATGGTCCCACGCTGTTTGCAATACTTAACAAGCATTCCCAGAGTCACAGACTGACCCATTCACCCTACAGATAATGAGATGTTTCATCTTTATCACAACCATCTGCTGTAGGTACTCTTATGAGCCCAAGATGACTGTGCCCCTCTATTCTGTGGCGAAGCCAAGATATTACCCCAGGAGGTGACATCAGAGTGCATGCTCCTTACCATTCCATTCTGCTGACAAATGCCCAGTGGACACCTCTGTGTGCCAGGTGGCATTCTCACAAGAGAGCAGTGTTTTGGTCTTTTGAATTTAGAATTTTCCTTTGATAGTTGAAGCTTGAATTTATTTTGAGTTTGAGTGAGCACGATATGCTCACATTTTAAAATTTTACTTGATTAAGAATTAGATTTAGGGCTGAGCCCTGGTGGCACAGGGGTTCAGTGCAGGACTGTGGCCCACTGACTTGGCAGTTCAAATCCAGCAGCAGCTCTCCAGGAGCAAGGCTGGCCCTCCCACTCCCACCAGAGAGCAGTGATGCCAAAAAATTATATTTAAAGCTTTATATTTTAGGCCATTTTCAGGCTGAGACTTAAAAAAACGACTTTCTTTGTCCTTTTCCAAGTAATTTCTGAACCACCAGTCACTGTTAATGTTTTTATTTTTGTTTTTCTGGAAAAGGTATGAGAAGAATGAATAAAAACTTTAAAAGAGGTCATTTTACAATTTTGCATCATTGGCTGGCTATGAACAGAACTGTTGAGACAGTCACTGACTTGTCATTCATTTTTCTTTCCCTGGTATATTTCATTGGATCACTTAGGGATATTTTTCACTCATTCATTCACCCTTTCATTCATTTCTCAGTAACTTCTCCTGCTAAGATTTGCGGCACTGTGATAAAAGCATGCACAGAGGCTCTCAATAGGAACACTATACACAAGGCTGGACTGGACAGCCAAGGGCACAGCTCCACCAATTCAGTAGCACAATGCATCTCCAAACTGGGCAAGCAGCTACCCCAGTTCCTAGGTCCAGCCTCTGCGAGAGCCTGCTATGTAATCTGACACAGCGCAGAACCTTGGCCATGTTTTCAAACCAGCAAATTGATCTGTCTTCTGCAAAACAGCTCTGGAAAGGAGGCAGTTCCAGTAAGTACCTGAAAGCAAGTTTGGAACTGTCTTGACAAGAGCCCCAAAGTCTCCAGTAATTGTCTAGTAGTGGGAAGAGGTGCCTGGACTACAGGCAGGCACATTCTCTTATTATCCCTGTGACTCTGTGCCCACTGGAGCAAAGTGGAGCTAATGTGAGAACCAAGGCAGAGTGCCCAGTTACCTGGATTCATGGGTTGCATTAAATATTGCTATTTGTTGGGCTCTGTGCAAAACATTTTTCTAAGCACTGGAGACACACTGAAAGAGAACAAACAAAATTCCTTATGGAGTTTCCTATCTAGTGGACACCCCTCATAAGAAGGGTTTGGTTTAGTGATCCACGTTAAACAAGGGGGCTTTGATAAATTTGTGGGGAAAATTAATAAAAGGATGCTGGAACTTTTCTATGAAATTTTTGAAGCATCATGGCATATTTGTTTTATGGATTGTTATGTAGTTACTGACTATAATTATGAAAATCATGATTATGAAATCACAATATAAATATTACATATTTCTTTAAGAAAGGCAAGGCAAAAAATTCAATATAGATGGATTATTTTTATTTGGAGGACTATATATTAGTTTCTTTGTGCTGCCATAACAAATTACTACACAATTTAATAACTGGAAACAATAGAAGTCTAATCTCAAGCGTCTGGAGCAGAGGACACATTGTGCATATGAGACTGGTCTCACTCAGTCCACTGGTTCCTCACCTGTTCTCATTTCTGATGGTAAATGGATGCTCACCTGACACTGAATGAAAATGAGATAATTTGGGTGGGTAAATGAGTAAAGCCTAAGAAATTCAAGAGAAACCACAGAGATTATGACTTAAAGAGTTTAGGAGGAACATGCTAGGAAATGTGTTGGGTTATAATTATAAGATGCATTTTTGAGCAGTAAATTGATCTGAAACCAAATTATATTTTACATTATCTTGAATAATATGAAGAAAAAATGCATCGGTTTACCATTAGTTGAGAGTACTAACAGCATTGTTGTACACTGATACTCTGGAACAGTTCATGGACAGTAAGACGAATGCAGGAAGTAGTGTCATGAATAATGAAGTAAGCAATATTTATTATAACAGTAGGGGAATACAGAGACAAGATATATGTTGTATCCATATGATCAGGTTCTAAATAGACACAATTAGAAATATGAAATGAATCAGGGATTGCACATTTGACCTAAAGAACACAAAGACATGGTTTCTGAACTTGACAATCTATTGGGATTCTATGAAGAATATTCATATGCACTAATCAAGTGATAAACAATACCTAAATACCACTTTCCTATAGTTTTTAAATGATCAGAGGTGAACAACTATATATCACATGATTTTGTGATACATGTTAAGATCATATTGTATTATTACATTAAATAGGCAGAATTCCACAAAAAGTTATGCCCAGAGGTTTGCCCACCCTAAGGGAAGCTATGAAGCCAAAATCTCCAAATTCTTGTGCCAATACTTTTAGAGAGTTATCATTTAATAGCTCTCTTATAAGAATATTTCTTGGACTCAGAGAAAGGCAAACCTTGGATTAACTGGTGTGTGAAGAGCAGAAGAAGGAAGGACAGGAGTTCATGAAAATAGTGAGGAGAATTAGGACAGAAGTGAACATCAATGGTGGCAACAAACCTTGAGAGCAAGGTGGAGTTATATCAGAGAAAACAGGAGAAAGCTCAGTATAGGAAAAGATAAAAGTCTAGGACAATGGGAAGAACCAAAATTATATGAGAATGAGTATAGGTTGAATTGATGTTACAAAGAAATTTCAAAATATTTATACGTATTGACTTTGACATAGGAGGCAGATGTACAGGTATATGTATAGGAGGCATTGATCAATGTACAGGTTCTGCAGGAGCACAATTAAATGTCCTGGAATTTCCATTCTTCCCAATACTATTCATAATTTGATATAATCCACATAGTTAATGAAACACTGGGAAGCATATTTTTGGTATTTTTTGCTTTCACCAGTCCATCTAACATTAATAATGATATTGCTCATTCTACACCTTCTTCCGAATCTAACTTGAATTTCTGACAGCTCCTTGTTGATGTTCTGTGCAACTGATTATGAATTATCTTTAGCAAGATTTTGCTTGAATGAGATACCCATGACATTATTTGATAGTTTCCACATTCCATGGAATCATGTTTCTTTTGACTAGACACAAGCAGGTGACCAAATACTCACCTTCTAAATATTTTAGCATAGATAAGCGAGGGCTGATATCATTGTATTCATTTGTTGAAGTATCTCAATGATCATTCCTTCAATGCCTGGCGTCTTGTTCTTACTGTGCCACTTCGTTGGATTTACAACTGTCGTTATAACTGTGAAGTGTTAGGTAAAGGACTAGTATATATGTTAGGAGTAAGTGTAACCTGAAGCAAGTATTCTGATAAGATATGTTTCATTGGGGTTATTGGGATTTCTCATGAGCTATACAAGATGAAAATGCAATCATAGAGTTCTTGCTTTTAGGTGTTTCTTTGCCATTAGCATGTATACTCAGTTTTATGTAATTTTCTAGTTATAAAAATATACACAGAAAATGCCGAGAAGAATATAAGATAAATTGCAACTGGAAAAAACTTTCAATTGTGCAAACTTTTCCAGAAATAATGTTGAATAGCATTATATATGGAGAACTCATTTGGTCTTTGTGTATTTGAGCATGAAAATTAATAATGCTTTTAACAGCAGTGTCTTGTTTCCTTAGGATGAAATATTAGTTGTCTTTGAGTGGATCCTAACACCTGGGAAGTCCATGGGAGTCAGAATAGAACTGTGGTCCCCAGGGTCTTCTGAGACTGGTTGTTCAGAGTAAGATCTCTGCCAAGCATTTTGGGTTGACCTGAAACTGCCAAGATCACAGTGAGCAGCCAAGTGCTTTCTCTTAGGGTGGAGGTGTTTTAAAAACTTAAACATTCAAAATATTTACATAAATGATAGCATCCCTCCTTTAATAGTCATGTACATTACAAAATGGCTATAATTGATAGCACTCTATATCGTGGTGCTAGTCAAAGAGTGATATCAGATAGGTGCAAATTTTCAGGTGTTTGCATTAAATCTTTTAAACTCTGTGTAGTACTTAAGAGCACCTTGTGTACCTAGGACTTGATGTGGAATGATTTCTTTCTGCCTAGAGGCCTAGAATCTTACAAAGTTTCAATGTATTTCATATCTATAGGAATTTATTGGATCATTACCAAATTTTACAGAAAAAGGTCATTTGTATTTCTGTATACAGCTTTTATTGAATTATTTCAATCTTTTTTAAAAATATATTTTCAGAGATGAGGTGCTTGAAGTCAGACTTAAAGTAATTACTAATTTTTCAAAATGAATGTATGTTATTGTGCTTTATAAGTACTACACTGTTCACCATTGGTATAAGGAACTGACCATTTTCCGATTAATTGTAACTGAGTTCCAAGCTGTCTACTCTTATGGATTCGAGACTGTACAAAGGTGAAAAAAAGCCAGTTGAATAAATAAATGTTTCCCACTCTAGAGCAAAGGATTAAAAAGCTTCTTTCTGACCATCAAAATTCAAAGAGCTTACTGCCGTCAAGTTGATGGCAACTCGTAATGACCCTGTGGACAGAGGAGAACCGCTCCTTTGGATTTCTCAGACTGTGCTCATTACGGTCGAAGAAAGACCCTCCTTGCTCTCCTTGAGCAAGCCAAAGCACAGCCACATGGCCGCTTGGACAGGAAGGGGCTGCTAACCGTTTGCCGAATCAGCTTGGTTTCTAGAGACTGCTAATCTGGGGTGGAGTTTATAAGAATGTTTGTTATTTACACTTTCAGATACAAATTATATATTGTATCTTATGTTATTACTATGTTCACTGCATGGTTGGGAACAATATAATTGTGCCCTGATGACTATGTAAAAGACTGTGTCTCTTAAACTAGGACATATTTCAAAACAGAGCTAAACTAGTTTCCGTTGAGTTGACTGAGTCCTGATAAGCCCCTGTGTCTGTAAAACTGTTCTCCAGAGGGTTTTCTATAGCTGATTTTTAAAGGTGGACTGCGGGGTCTTTTTTCGGACATGCCTCGGGGTAGCTTCTGGTGACAGCCAAGTGCATTAGCCATTTGCACTGAGTGCTTGAAATGTTTGCAATCACTTAGTGATTCTCAGACACATTTAGATTTGTTCAATTTTACCTCTTGATTTTGAAGAGTGAGGCATATTTTCCAGAAAAGGGTTTTAAAGAGTGGAGCCCTACAGTTAAATTCTCCTACCCTGACACAGTGCCAAAGCAGTGTCTGTGTTTTCCCGTTTTGGAAATGGAGCATTCTAAGGAAACTGCGACTTCATCAATCACTTGGAAATTTATATGGTTAATTCTGGTCTTTAGTTTTTAGGAGAGGAAGTATCTGTCAACCAAAATATTGACGAGTGATATTATATTGTTCATTTCATCTTTTTTTGATCCCTAAATGTTTGTAAATTAAAATGCATTCATATATGTCATATATATTTGAGTATAAGCCGACCAGAGTATCAGTCAAGGCACCTAATCGTACCACAAAACCTACATTAAAAATGTGCTAAAGGCTGAGCCCCAATGGCATAGGCGTTGAGTGTGGGACTGCAGCCCACAGGCTTGGCGGTTCAAATCCAGCAGCAGCTCCTCAGGAGCAAGGCTGGGTTGCTCCCACAACCACCAGAAGGCAGTGATGCCACCCCAAAAAAGCGTGCTGAAAAGCTTGACTTATACATGAGTGTATATGATACATATATAATTTTATTGATAGTAATAGAATTATCACATTGTTTCATAGTTCAATTACATCCAGCAGTATCGTACAATTGTTAACATAATCAGTTTCAAAGCATTCTTTTCCTTCTTGAACTCCTTGACATCAGTTCCCTTTTATGAACCTCCTCCCCCAAATAATGTATCCCCTAGAAAACTTTTAAATCCTTCAGGAACCCTGGTGGCATAGTGGTTACAAGTTAGATTGCTAACTGAAAGGTCAGCAGTTCAAAACCACCACCAACTCCCCAGAATTAATACAGGGTTTTCTGCTACTATCCACAGTTACAGTCTTGGGAATTCATCGGGGCAGTTCAACCCTGCCCTATACAGTCACTATGACGTGGCATTGACTTCATGGCAGTGAGTTTTATTTTGGTCTGGATCACAGACATTGGTCAAACCCAAAATCATAAGCATAGGTGCTCATAAAACATCATAACATTTTTTTACCCTTAATAGGTGTTTCAAAACCAATTTCACCATTCTAATTAAATGAAAGTGGTTTAGAATCTCATGTGGGTGCCGTGTGGGATGTGTGTTGTCAACTCGGCCCTAGAAAAGTCTGAGAGACTTTGTTTTATGTGAGACTTTGGTTTAAAATGCCAATTTGTAATGAAGGCTTCTTTCCATACTGACGAGGAGAAGGAAACATTAAATAGAGTTCTGAGTTCGCCAGAGGATGGAAAGCAGCTTGAAAGCATTGCATGAACCACTGTCTCCACCTAGTGCTGGCCTTAGGAATTATGCATCCAGAATCTACAGATGTACAGTTCAAATTTATGTTGCACAGACGTACAGTCACTATAATTCGGCCTGACATTTAGCTTACACATCTTTCAGCTCTTCACTTTCAGAGTATTAAGAGGTCTTTTTTATTTTACCTAAAACCTCACACTATGCTAGAACTCTGCCAACTTCTGGCTTTTGCTCTATATGAATGTTTATCAGCAGCACAAGTTGAACATTACCAGGTCCTTTTAGAGACACGTTGATGAGCTGAAGTTATGCAGGTACCACACTGGAAGGAGGAATCTCTATCCTCCCTCGAGATCTTTGGAAGTAAACTAAAAAGTGATGTATGTTCTTATGTCTTTATGATATTTTCAATATCTATGCCATGGTATTTTCATTGTGTTTTCTGAGTTAGGCTGCTGCTGAAGAATTGGCTATGGACTGCCAGAAGAATGAGCAAATTTGTCTTCAAAGAAGTACAGCCAGAATGCTCTTTCAATGAAGAAACGGTAAAACTTCATACCATGCATCTTGAGCATGTTAGCAGGAGAGACCACGTTATGAGGATGTACATTAGTAAATAAAGGGTCAGCGAACAACAGGAAGCTACCCAGCAAGCTGAACAGACAGAGAAGCTGCAGCAGTGCATTCAAGCAACCATGGCTTGGGAGATGAAAGACGAAGAAGCAATGTTTCCTTCTGTTATACAGAGGGTCCTTATGAGCCAACATGATGGCACCTATCAACTACAGCATGTTTATGTATAAGATAACCACACTGTGTGCACCTGTAACTTGAAACTGCCTTTGAGATTCTTTATATTTGAAGCTTAAGTCATATCTCCAACACCTAATCTCTTTGTCTACAGATCATAAAAGCTTACATAAACATCTTTATGGAAGCTACCTGGTGTATGGTTGGCTTGACATTTAATCGCTCCTTAATGCCCACTGTCTTTTGATGTTCTAGCCCTCCCAAATCCAAACTCACTGCCATCGACTCAGTGGTGACTTACAGTGACTCCCCTGAGTTTCTGAAACGTGGACTGTTTATGGGAGTAGAAGCCCTGTCTTTCTCTCACATAACTGATGGTTTTGAACTGCCAACCACACAGATCACAGCCCAAAGAACACTAGCAGCCCCCGTTTCCTCTAAAATAATAGCATGGGTGAAGCTTATACATTTTGGTTTTTATTAGAAATTGAAACCTTTTATTAGAAGGTCAGCAAAAGTGAATGGAATTTGGAAATACAATCATAGGTGGAGTTATGGAACTGGCCTTCTATTTAGCCTGGGTGGAACCAGTGTATCTTGTCGAATAAGGGAAATGGACTTGTCAGTTGACTCCTTGTCTCCAGAATTTCATAACTCTGCTTTCCCTAGGAGACTTTGACTCCTAGTTCCTTGTCCATTCTGTCAGTGGTCTCTCTAGGACTCTTCATGCAGTCACTGGAAAAACTAGAATTCCGTTGCAGTAGTGCATAGTTTATATGAAACCTGAAACAGTCAAAGGACTGGTAAGACCTAGAAAATACAGATGCCCTGGCTCCTGATTCAGTGGGTATAAATGAGGCAGCCCACTATCTGATGGTGGATGACCAGGTTGTTGCTATTAATAAATGAAATGACAACTGTGGTGGCCAAGATCTCCAATGAACATGTAACCAAGGGAGGCAAATTAGTGGAATGAATTTGGAGAGGCACAGAAGCCCGGCTTAGGTCAATCTTCTACCTCTTATGCACTAAGATAAGCTTGCACCTTTAATATCCAAATAAAGAACAAGATATCCATTGGTATCTCATGGCCACACAGACTGTTGTACTTCTTCAATGGGGGCTTTGTTGCTTCTCCGATGGATGGCCACTTGTTAAACTTCGAGCCTTTAAGACTCCAGATGCTATATTTTTTAATAACCGGACACCGTCAGCTTTCTTCACTACATTTGCTTGTGTACCCATTTTGTCTTCAGCGATCATGTTGGGAAGGCTAATATCATACACTGCCATGTTAATTAGAATGATATATATGAGAAATTTAAAGACAAGTAATCAAATTGACATGAAAGATAGTAGACAAAATGGAGCCCAAAACCCCACCTGTAAGACAATTGGACAGTCCCTCACAGAAGAGACACATGGAAAGGGTGTTATATCTAGGGTGCAGTATAGTACTGGTAAAAAACTTACCTATCTTCTAATTCTATATTATCTCTGCCCCTTATTATTATAGTCTTAGTTTTACCTCATTAATCTTGTAAGACCTGTATCTGTTAATATGCATAATTAAGATGTTAAATGCATGAAATCCAAGATAGATATACCTTTCAGAAATAGTAATGGGAGTAATGATTCCCTGAGGGTACAGGAAGAGGGGTGGGGTGAAAGTGAAGGGGAACCAATAACAATAATGAGTCTAGGCCAGGTAACAGATTTTTAGGTGAATGCATACATTGGATGGTGTAAGATACAGAATAATAATAACTGTATAGAATATAGGAATAAAGGTTTCTTGGGGGTGGCATGGGGGAGGGAGGGGATAAAAGGCAGCTAATAAAAAAAGTTCAAGAAGGAAGAAACTGTATTGAAAATGACGGTGGCAGCAATTATGCTTGACCTAACTGAACAATGAATTGTTATACTATCCATAAGAAATCCCAATTAAAACAACAACAACAACAACAAAGTATCCTCAGTGATTCCTGAAGGGGGAAGGTAATTATGCAGTACTTCAAGGTGGTAGCCTATCCCCTTCTTTACAAATGACTTGAAAGGAGTTGCAAACCCAGCCTCAGTGCTCACTGGGACAACTGGTCCTGTTTCTAAGTGATTTGCATTCTCTCCTCTCTTTTCTGGCCAGTCTAGGTTTCACTCCTTGATCAGCATGTTAGCTAGTCTCAAGTACTTTCCCCAGCACTGTCCCTGATAGGGGTCAGCCCTTGATTATCTTGCCCTTTCACTTTGTGGTTGCTGCAATTGCCTGTTCGTTCTTTTCACTGAGCATAGACATATCAGATGATACCCCAAAGGCCTAGGTTTCAGACTTTTCCCTCTACCTTGTGTAGAAGCAAACTTAACTGCTCATAATAATCAAGAAACATTCTCTAATAAGTGAGATAACTCCTTTATTGATGGCTGACTTATGGGCATGAGGAAGCCAGGGTGACCAGGATATGCAGGGGCTGGCTCCTTATGGTTTCTTAATCTGTAATACTTTATAAGAGCAGACACACACATCCTTCACCTGAGCAGTAGCTGGTGAATTTGGGTCATGGACCTACTGGAGAAGCTACTAAAACATGTCAAAGGCAACTACGCCAGTGAACACATTACCTCAATGAAGGGACTATCCTCTTGGATCTCTCAAGGCACATCATCAGGCAATGTGATCTTGGGTCTTATACAATCAAGCTGTTACAATTGATATTTTAGTTGGCTACCTGAGATATCTTACGGAAAAGCAATGCAGAATAACCACAGTCACCTGAAGAAAGAAGGATGAAGGGTTGACCTATTGGATCTATCCTTTATCTCTTATTGATGAAAAATATTTCAAAATTCATTGCCCTTGAATTGATGCCAACTAGTATTAGTACTAGATCTGAGTAGATCTGCCCCATAGGATTTTCCAAGATTGTAAATCTTTAAGGAAGTAGACTGCTATCTCTTTCTCCCAGAGAGCACCTGGGTGGTTTGAACTGTCAACTTTGTAGTTTGCAGCTGAGCACTTAACCATTGTGTCATCAAAGCACCTCCAAAAATTCCCTATACTCTAAAACAACAGCAATAAAAAAAGATTTATTTCCACCGAGTTGATTCCAACTCATAGTGACCCTAAATCGTTATTTCCTAGGCTGTAAATCTTACAGGAACACATAAAATCTGTCTTTCTCTTGCACAGAAGCCGGTGGCTTTAAACCACCAACCTTGCAGCTAGAGGTCCAAATCTTACCCAGCAGCACCACCGAAGATCCCTCAAAACTCCAAATCAAACTCAGCTGCCATTCAGTCAATTCTGACTCATAGCAAAGCTATACGGCAGGGCACAACTGCCCGTGGGGGTTTCTAAGACTAACTTTTCATGGGAATTAGAAAGCTCCTTCTTTCTCCCATGGAGCAGCTGGTGGTTTCAAACTGCTGACCTTGCAGTTAGCAGTTCAACTCAGCAACCACTATGCAATGGGTCCCCAATCATGAATCCACAAAGCACACAACTTCCTCTGTTACCTGTTACCTGGCTCCTCCAGATCCTTCTAGGAGGTTAAGGAAGCCAGATTCCCAAGTCTTATGAAACATACTTCATGAGAACCTCCATGTGGTAGAAGGAGTCCGAGTCCTTGCCATTCTGATCAGTAAGAAGTGGGCACTGGGCTCTTATGACTTCTACCATAGTGCCAATTATGGAGTCATGCTGAAAGCTGGCATGTACCCAGAGATAGTAGGCATTTGGCTAAGCTGG
Organism: Nesogale talazaci; assembly: GCA_004026705.1. Classification (NCBI taxonomy): domain Eukaryota; kingdom Metazoa; phylum Chordata; class Mammalia; order Afrosoricida; family Tenrecidae; genus Nesogale; species Nesogale talazaci. Next base: position 556,287 of record PVJH01000005.1, on the reverse strand, counting down.
TACTATAAGCCACCAGAGTGGTAGCCAGTGCTGATCCATGTTTCAGGGGACCAGGAAGGATAAGCAAGAAAATCTAGACTTGCATAAATGAGGTTCAGAACAGCAAGTGAGCACTTACTAGTGTTCAGTACTGTCAGGGGCAGGACATTACTGTGGATGGAGTTGTAGTAGCTTCTTTTACCAGGGTAGGTATAGGTTAATCTAACCCGAGGAAAGAGATGTGACAAGACATTTTGGTTTTTACTCTTCCAGAACACTGGGCCCATCCTGGATAGTGACCAGGAAGGGGAAGGTGATGGGGGTCCCAGGGCTGGCGAAGCTGCATGTACATCCTTCCTGACATGGTTCCACAGGGGCCTGTAGGCCTCTTTCAAGTAGCTGTAGATATGAATCTATAGAAATAATAACAAAGATATGTGATCTTGGGAACCCATAATTCAGAAGAGATCAGCAAGAGGAAAGTAATTTTCTTGTTTGTTTGCTTTTTTCCCCATTTCCATTGGTTTGTTTAAAATACATATGGCTTGATGTGTAAGTGCAATACTAGATAACATGATTAAGTAAGCAGACACCTACTCCTCTGCATGGAACCACCTAAATGATGCAGTTACGCTGTACTGGTGACTCGCATACTCTGGTGCTATTGTGATTAGTGATGGGATTTTTCCAAGAGAGTAAACAACTCCTGAAAAGTATCAAATAAATCATCCTTCAGGGAGCCAGTGAGGGAGTTACATTACTAAAAGATATAGTACAGATACTAAAATTAAGCAAGAGTTTATCGACTAATTTGAATTTAGGCTCATGAAATTTAAAACAATTTTTAACATATAGTAATGATCAAATAACCATTTGAAGTTTTGGTATGTGGAACAATATCATTGTATAAGACTTTAAGACAGAAGAGTCAATATGTTTAAGTTGCATGCAAGGCAGTGATAATACTATTGGATCATGAACTTTAGTTGAGTATACCTATTCTTCATTTATCAATTATTTCATCTGATATTAGTACATTAACGACAGTAAGTCTGACAGTAATGTCTGACAGTAAGTAACAAGTACTGTGGAATAAGAATAATGCTCTTGCAAAAGTCAAGGTTTTGATTCTCAGTGTTTTTGAAGCTGTGTAATGATATAATTTGAAAGGTGTGTGTAGGTAGTGATGTAGTCATCCTCCATTTTTGCAAAGTGCTGTTTTTCATTAAACCAGTTGGTCTTCAGAACCTAGTCATAGCCGTAAGTGAGATGTGGGTATATGGAGGGAAGAGTCCACCTAGGTGATAAGGTTGTGAAAAAGTGGTAAAGATAATGGTATGGAGGGTTTGAAAGAGTTTCAGAATTATCGAAGTTTTGTTAGTGACTCTTCATATTGTGTTTGATCCTGTGCTATCCTCATCATTGTTGTCATGCATAAGCCTATTGTTATAGCCACTGTATTGACGGATATATTCGAGGGTCTTCTGTTTTTCATGCCTTCTCTATTTTACAGGGCATTATGTCCTTTTCCAGAGATTGGTCTCTCCTAACCACATGCTCAAAGAACATGAGAGGAAGTCTTGCCATCCTTGCTATAGGTAGCATTCTGGTTGTACTTCTTCCAAAATAGTTTTTGTGTTCTGGCAGTCAATAGTACTTTCAATTTTTTGCATCAGTACTGAAGTTTAGTTGCATCAATACCTCTTCTGTTATCCTCCAATTTCATATGAGACAATTGAAAATACTATGGTTTGAATCAGGCACACCTTAGTGCTTACTGCATGATCTTTACTGTCCCGCACTTTAAAGAGGTCTTAATGCAACATGTTTTCAAATGTAATCAATACATCAGTTGATTTCCTAATTGCTACTTCCATAAGCATTGGTTGTGGATCTGAGCAAAATGAAATCGTTGACAACTTTGTTATCATCTCCATTTATAAGCATATCATTTGGTTGTGTGGATACTGGTTTTCTTTACATTGACTTGCAATTCATACTTAAGGCTGAAGACTTGGCTTCATCGGTAAGTGCTTCAAGTTCTCATCACTTTTAGCAAACAAGATTGTATCATCAGCTGTTAATGCTTCTTCCTCTAATCCTGTTTCCTCAGTTTTCTTCAGGTAGTCCAGTTTCTCAGATTATTTGTTCAGCACACATTGAATACATATGGTGAAAGGTAAAATTCTGAAGCATTCCTTACTTGATTTTAAACCATGTATATTCTTTTGTTCTGTTTGAACAAGTACCCATTGGCCCACATACAGGATCCTCATGAGGACTTTTCATAATAGTAGTCTCAGCAATGTCCTGGGTTCATAACTGTTGTGAAATGTTTTGCAGATTCATTTTGTCATTTCTTGGTGGCAAAACCAGTCCTATGTCTGGCGAAAAATTAGGTCGTTATTGTCACAGAGCTGTAGCTGTGTTTGTACACAAACAAAAAATTGTATACAATCTTTTCAGGACTTCTAAATAGAAGGCTTGATCAACAGTATGATTTGAATTCCAAATGTACAAATAGTTAACATTTTCATCCATTCAAGAAGTTGACAGACACCCAGAAGGAGGTTTGCCATCAATTGACATTTCACATTTTTGAAATGAGAAAACCACTTGTACACTTGAGTTTTCCCATAACACTGTCCTTGTAAGCTGTGTTCAACATCACAACCGCCTCTATAGCATTTTTTCTAAGCAGGAAGCAAAATTTCACAGATGCATGCTATTCTTTTAAATCAGTCATCACACAAAATGAGGTTCAAGCAAAACTACTTTTGTTAAAAAATTCACTGTGACCACAGAGAACCTGCTCATGTGAAGTTACTAGGTAGATTAACTCAGAGCGAGTTGCTTTATGCTTTTGTAGTGGAAAAATGCTTACTATGAAAACTCAGCCTAGCACAATTCAGCTTTTGGGGGGTAACCCCTCAGATACTTTGGATTGCTTGATCAAATGCTATCTCTATACCCATCTATTTAAGGAAGTACCAGACAATGTGTATCAGTTTACAGTCCCACCAGCAATGTTTGAAATTTCCAACTTCTCCACACCATTGCCAGTATTTGTTGCTTTCCTTTCTTCCATCATTGCTATATAGCCGGGGTAAGATGATAGGTCATTGCTGTTTAAATATGTATTTTTCTAATGGCTAATGATAGTAAGCATCTCTGGATATAGTTATTGGTTTCCTGAATTTCTTCTTTTGTGAAGTGTCTGTTCATGTTCCTTACCTACTTTCTGTAGAGAACTGTTTGTCTTATTGTTGAAGTTTTCTATAAATTTTAGATATTTATCCATCATCAGATATAATGTTGCCAATTCTTTCTGCAAACTGTAGTTTCTTTGTTCACTCTTTTGAAAAGCCTTTTGATGTACATAAAAACTTATATTTGGACCACCGACTGGAGCTTGGGAACTTCTGAGTCATGCTGGACTCGCCCTGAGCAAGTTGAATGCACATAATGATGAGAATGATCCCGAGTTAGAAAAGATCCGAAAAGAGAGAAAGTACTCCTGGATGGACATAATCACAATACCCAAAAATCAGCTACCAAACTATGAAGAAAAGATTAAAATATTTTATGAGGAACATTTACATTTGGATGATGAAATTTGATATGTCTTGGATGGGAGTGGCTATTTTGATGTCAGAGATAAAGAGGAGAAGTGGATCTAGATTTTCATGGAGAAAGGAGATATGATAACACTTCCTGCAGGAATTTATCACTGTTTCACAGTGGATGAAAAGAACTATGTAAAAGCAATGCGGCTATTTTTTGGAGAGCCAGTGTGGACAGCCTGCAGCAGGCTGCTGACCATTTTGACGCTTGAGGACAGTACATGAAGTTCTTGGCACAGAGAGGCTGAGGGTGCGCCTTCTCTGCCAGGGAACACCCTACTTGTAAAGACTTGCTAAGTGAAAGGAAAAGCACCCATTTTGGGCTAGGTTATCTTTCTTTTGCAAGATTATTTGATCAGAGTATTTTATTATTGATCATTTTATTGGGCGCTCTTATAATAATGCGTACATCAATTGTATTGATCACATTTGTACATATGTTGTAATCATTTTCCAGAACATTTTCTTTTGCTTGAGTATCCATTCCTCTTTTCTCCCTCCCTTTCCCACCCTCATGAACCCGATAAACTATCAGTGATTATTGTTTTCATATCTTACCCTGTCCACTGTCTCCCTTCAACCATGTTGAAGAACATTTTTAAATGAAAACAACAATACAGATAATTTTGATGTGGACAGAACTATGAAAACCTAGTCAAACCATATTTGTTTTCTCTAATTAAAACAAGAATAATAAAACAGAAATTGTTATTTAGCAATTCTGAAGTAAATGTCTCTCAAATTTTTATACAAAAGGCCAAACCAACCTAATGTTTCAAAAGGACAGCTAGTCATTAAGTATGCTCTTAAACTACTTATGTGCATTCTCTGAATAGTATTCTTAAACTCTAATCTAGATATCAACCAATGCCTTTTCTCTCCTAACTTAGACATTGAATAGGTGACATAACTAAAGAAATATGTTTTTTCTTCCAAAATAATGCCCTGAAATAGAGGACAGTGAAGCACCTCTCATTATGGGGCACACTTTGAATTACTTGTACTACTTTCTAGTTCAGAATAAAATATCTGCCTTAATTATAAGATAATGGTTGTGAAGGAGAGGCAGTACATGTCACCCCAATTTTTAATTGACCTAAAGGCTTAAGTTAAAACCACAAAAATTCTTCTGCTCCTAGGAAAACCTCCCCCAGAGCAACCCCCCACTTTTGGATAAGCCTCATCATTGAACTTGGCCTTTGTTCTAAGGTCACCTGTATTTTATCATCACTTGAATGGAATGCCCAACCAATAAATGTCCTTCAGGCAAACCTTTTTTAAACTTTTCCTTATCAGAGAAAACCAGTAAGTCATTCTCCCCAGAGCAGGTGTGTTTATTTTCTCTTTCCCAGAGAAGTTTAACTAAAGACAAGATCCAAAGAAGAGTGATAAAACAGGCACCAAAGAACCTTACCTAAATCCATTTTACTTTTGCCCTGTCAATATCGCTTACTTAATGATATATTAATTTTTAACATGCTTTTTCTGTTTTGTTCCTTTTGCCTGCTCTCTATGCCCTGCTTGCTTCCTGAATATTATAAAAAACTTAGCCAAAGAATCATTGGACCTGCTGTATGGCAAGACTATACCTCTTAATGTCTCCTCTGCAGTCTGGACTATCCTGATTAAAAAAAGACTTCACATCATCAGAAAAAAAACCTTATATATGAAACTCACTGCCATCGCGTCAATTCTATCTTATGGCAGCCCCAATGGCAGGAAAGAACTACCCCTGTGGGTTCCTGACACTATAGTAGAAAGCCTCATATTTCACCTGAGGAGGGTTAGAGGTTTCGAACTTCTGATTCTGTGACTCGCAACTCATTGGGTAAACACTACTGTTGGATTTTTTGTGTGCATGGCATCACTGGCCTGATGGGAGTGGGAGACCCATCCTTGCTCCTAGAGAGCTGCTGCTGGATTTGAACTGTCAACCTGTGCATAACCACTATGCCACCTGGACTCAGCCCTACTGTTTGATTTCTAGGGCAGCCCATCCATCTAAATTTTTTTGTTGTGTTTGATGGTGTATTCTACCAGAAATGTGGACCTTAAAGTTTCTATTAATGATTCTTTATAGTTTAGATTTAGGTCTTTGATCTATCATGAGTGAGTTTCTATATATAGTGCAAGGTGTGAAGGTTGTTTTATGTTTCTCCAGATGCATATTTAATTTTGTCAGAACCATTTCTTTGAGCAGTGGTTCTCAACCTTTCTAATGTTGCAACGCTTTAATACAGTTCCTCATGTTGTGGTGACCCCCAGCCATAAAGTTATTTTAGTTGCTACTTCATCACTGTCATTTTGCTACTGCTATGAATTGGGTGACTCCTGTGAAAGGGTTGCTTGACCCCCAAAGGTGTTGTGTCCCACAGGTGGAAAACTACTGTCTTAGAGAAGCTAGCTCTTCCCCCATTCAATGGATTTCAACTTTTTGCAAGACTAGCTGTTTATGATGTGTTGTTGTTCTGTGCCATTAAGTCATTTCCAATCCACAGCAACCCTACATACAACAAACAAAACAAGCACAGCTTGGCCCAGATCCATCCTTACAGTCATGCTCTGTTTGAGTCCATTGTTGCAGTCACTGTGTCAGTCATTCTCACAAGAGAGGGTCTTCCTCTTTGCTGCTGGCAACAGGAAGCTCTTCCCCAAAACTGGCTTTTCCTGATAACAATCCCAAGGCACATGAGACAAAATCTTACCAGCCTTGCTTCTAAGGTGCATTCTAGTTATACGTCTTCCAACACAGATTTGTTTGCTCTTTGGGCACCAGGTGAGGGTGTTTGGGCTCTTCTAATTAGATGCCACCAGCAATTGGGATCTTATTGGTGTCTGGATATTTCATTACTCTCTGTCCTATTGGCGCTTCAATTTAGTTGCCTTCCAAGCCCCTTACCCAAGAGATGGTTGTTATCTTTGTCTCAGATCGCCATGCTGTGCCAGGCCTGCTGGCAAGTGCCTTGAACCCTATCTCTTCTTGTTCTTGTTTTTACTCCATTTCTTCTTCCACTTGGGAATTGGCCTAATTCTTTATATTTTCATTTGATGTTCAGAGCTCCAGAACTGTCTTCTGTATCTGTTTCACTTCATTTCTTGGGCCTGTGCTATAGAGCTATTGCGTGGTGTTTCTGAGTAAGCTGCTGTTTGGCCTCTCCCCTCAACTGTCTTTCATAACTGAATAAAATTAAAGTTTACTGTGTATATGACAAATTTTTATAAATGTTCTGAGGATTATTTAGAAAGGTATTGTATTAGTCTGGGGTGACTAGAGAAATAAATTCATGTGAGACATATATATTTAATATATATGTGTATATATTATATGTGTATATTTTACTCTATATCAAAGAGTAATTGTATATTAAGAAAACATCCAGTCCAATCCAGAGCAAGTCCTTAAGTTTGATATTAACCCATATGTCCAATACCACTTGGTAAATTCTCATCAGACTCATACAACACATGCAATCACCCTGAAGACAGGAAGATCAGTGGCAGTGGAAGCACATCAGCATTGGCGTGGTTGTCCACATGGCTCCTGTAGCTCTAGGATTCTGACCCCATCAGCATAGCTCTATGTGGCTTGTCATCAGAAATGTCTCGAAGGGAAACAAAGCAGAAAGAGTGTGTCTGGACTCCAGTAAGCTATTTATCTCCACCTCATCTCCAAATAAGTTCATCAAGTTGCAAGCTGATTGACAGGCTAGACTCCACCTCTTCACAAACTGACAGATTATGTAACTGCCATGGGTATATTCTTTGTTACCAGGTTACATCATTTATTTTAAAAATGATCATACTTATATGTGTTAGTATTATAACCCCAGATATTTTATGTTCTTATTTTTTCCTTGAAATAATTTTTAGCTAGTAGTTCATAATCTTTGGTTGTGCAATCATGTTTTTCATAATAATTATATTTATGCCCGTTTCTTTTTGGATGTCTGAATAGTTTGCTTGATGTCTTTTTGTCTATGATAGTATTATAACTTATATCATCATTATTATAATATGACTGTTATTTTACCTTTCTATTTGCTTCAAATTACATTCTGTACTATAATTTTGACAAATTTGCCTAATATAAACATGGTTATATATGTCTAGAAAAAGTGGCTTCATTTTTAAGTGTATTTTCTTCTATAGCCCACAAATTATTGCTTTGGGGATCATAATTCAAACTGAGTTTGCCTAGCTTTAAAATCATATCTGACTTTACTAAATCCTTTTTTCTTCTTATCCCTTACTTTGTTTCAGGTGGGCCATAAAGCATGAAGGAACCAATAAGCCAAGCCAGTGGAAACAATCTAAAGTTGAAAACCCTTTGTGGAACAAGCTTAACTATATGTGGCCAGTCCTTCCCAGTGGCCAACTTAATGAGGTTGTATCACTGAAAACAAGATATGACTGTAGATACTTAAGGCCCTGGAATTTGTTTGTTATGCTCTTCTTCTACATAGCCCTTGGAAGTCGAAAAACAAATTGATTGGAGTCAGCAAATTTCCTCATGAAAAAATCTAGTTCCAGCACTCTGTTTTCTTCTTTGGATTTATAGCATGTCTTCTTCATTGCCAAGTCAATGCTATATTCTTCAAAAATTTGAAGATAATGTATTTTATTCACAGTTTTTTAATGTGATACTATGAGAAGGTATATAGACTTGCTTATTTGGGGCTGAGCCCCGGTGGTGAAAGTGGTTGAGTGTGGGACTGTGGCCCATGGGCTTGGTGGTTCAAATCCAACGGCAGCTCTCAGGAGCCATGCTGGGTAGCTCCCACGACCACCAGAGGACAGTGATGCCCCCCCAAAAAACAAAACAAACTTGCTTATTTTGTTATACATTCTACTCTCAACCAAAATTTTAATTTACGCTTAGATTATAATTCCCTTACTAATTGAGTCAATCACTATCAGTGCATTAAAGGAAGAGTATCAAATCAAGAATCATTGTCTAGAACCCCAGAGATGTCTTACATTTAGACTGTATAGAGGTGCCAATCTAGAAAGTGAGAGAAAAGTCCTTCAAAGTAGAAGAGGCTTACTGATGGCAATATATGTACAAATATGCTTGTACATATTTGATACAATTGATACATGGATTGTTATAAGAGATGTAAGAGCCCCCAATAAAATAATCTTTTCAATTAATTAATTAATTATAACCCAAAGGAAAACAAAGTAAGAGCGGCTGTGGCTGAGCAGAATGAGCTTGTGATGGGATGAATTTCATGTCTAAGACTCAACACTTACAGCTGTTTGGAGAGAAAACATGGAGCCAAGAGTGAGACAAGAGAAACAAAGAGGCAATAAAGAGACCCAGCATGAGCTAAAGACCACTGTGAATTGCATTCATTGCACAATTTTCTCTAGATAGAAAGCTAGATGTTGAAGTACAGAAACCACAGAGGTTAACTTACTCTACTACTGGTGGTGAGCACATATCAGAAGGTTGTCCAGTGGCAATGGGGCAAAGAAGGTCATTCTTAGAAGTCGATGAGACTCAGGATAACATAAATACCCACATACAGCTCATTGGTCAAAAGGTTGTGGTTATTTAGCTTTTATCAATGCCTGGATCTTGTAAAAGGAGAAAAGGTACATTCTTGAAAGGAAACAACAGTTCTAATAAGATGTTTGAAACTACAATTTATTGACTATGTCTTCAAAAAGATAGAATGAACCACCCCAAAACTATTTAAATTGGCAGACAGATCAAACTGGAACATCAAGTTTACCACACTCCAGCTGGATTATAAGAAGAATGCACCATCAACATTTGAGGAAGGTTTATTAGCAACCTGTGGCATACAGACAACACAACTTTGCTTGTTAAAGATGAGGAGGACTCCAGGCACTTGCTGATGAAAATCAATAATTGCAGCCTTTAGTATGGAGTACAACTCAATGTAAACAGGACTCAAATCCTCACAGTTAGACCAATAGTTAAGCTCTGGATATATGAATAAAATGTTGAAGTTGTCAAGGACTACATCTAACTTCAATATACAATCAATATTCTTGGGAGCAGCAGTCAAGAGATCAAACAAAACATAGTGTTGTATAAATTTTCTACAAAATATCTGGAGTATTGAAAAGTAAGGATATTACTTTGAGGACTAAGATGCACTTGAACTGAGTCAGGGCATTTTCCATTGTCTCATTTGATGTCAATATTGGACAATGAATAAAGAAAATTTGACAAAGTCCAACACCTATTCTTGATTTAAAAAATCACACACATTCAAGAAAATAGGGGGGAGGGAAAGGAGGAATTCCTCAACATTATAAAGGGCATATGTGTGAAGTCAAAGACCAACATCTCATTCAATAGAGAGAAACTGAGAACATTTCCTTTGCCAACAGGAACAGGAGAAAGACGACATTTATGACTACTCTTATTTAATATCATGCTGGAAATCTTAGTCAGAGGTGTTAGGCACCAAAGAGGATCTGAATTGGCAAAGAATAGGTAAAGCTCTCCCTATTTTTGGATGACATGATTCTAACAGAAAAGTTCCAAAAATAGATAAGAAAATGGTTGGACCTAATTAAAAATTTTAGCAATTTGGTATAATGCAATAAGAATACAGAAAAATCAGTTGGATTTCTTTATGCCAATATAGAACTCTGAAAAGAAAATAAAAAAACAGTGTTATTTAAAATAGCTGCCGATAATCAATAAAATACTTAGGAATAAACCTAACAAGAAATCAAAAGGCTTATAAAAAGCAAACTACAAAGCATTATGATAAGCCAAAGGAAACCTACATAAATGGAAAAACATAACCATTGATAGGAAGATTTAACATTGTGAAAATGCCAATACTACCCAAAGAGATCTATAACTAAAATGAAAGCTGGATCTTGATCCCAATATCATTCTTTAAGGATGCAAAACCTAAAAACCAACTTCACATGGAAAGGAAAGAAACCAGGATAAACAAAGTACTACTATCGCAGAACAAAGTGAAAGGCCTTTCTCTTCCTGATCTTAAAACCTACTCTACAGCCACAAATTATCAAAAGAGGTGAGAATTTATATAATGATAGAAATACAGACAAATGAAACAGATTAAGACTTCAGAAATAAACACATCCACTTATAGAAAACTAATTTTTGACAAATGGCTAAAACCCATAATACCTACAACACATTGTGCTATACAACTGGATCCCCATTTGTAAAAGAATGAAGAGTTCATATTTTATATTATAATTAAAAATGAGCTCAAGATGGATTAAAGTCCTAAATGTAAAACCTAGAACTATAAAGATCATCAATGAAGAAATAGGCATAAACTTACAGGACACAAGTATACTATCAAATATAACAAAAAAGCAAATCTGCAAGAAGACAAAATAGATGATTGGGATCACCTAAAAATTAGACATTTATGTGCATCTAAAGACTTCACAAAAAAAAGTTAAATGAGAACTCCCTAGACTGGTGGAAACAATCTGGCAATGCCACATCACACCAGGAATTAATCTTTAAAATTTATAGACAAGTTCAGCACTTCAACAAGTAAAAGACAAATAACCCCAGCAAAAATGAATACAGGATATGAACAAACAGTTCACCAAAGAAGACACTAAGGCAGCCAATAAGTACACGGAGAAATGCACATCAGCATTAGTTATATGAGAAAAGCAAAGCAAAACAATGGGATCATACCTCACGCTGGCATTGGTAAGAAAGTTCAGAATCTGAAAACTACAAATTCTGGAGATGGTATCGAGAGACTGGATGCCTCATATATTACTGTTGGGACTGTAAGATGCTGGACTGGAATAGATCACGGTACCTGTGGGTGTGTTTGGGATTTTCACTTGCTAATAGGAAACAACTCAAGGTAAAGAAAATAGCTACAAAGATGACCGAAGATCAGAACTTTGAGTGTGTGAAGTATGAATCTAGGACATTGGCAAACATCAAAAATGAACTGGCAAGCATAACATTTGATCTATTAGGCCTTGGTGAGATGAAATTGATTTATTGGCCATTTTGAATCAGAAAGTCATGCTTTACTATGCCAGGAATAACACAATCAAGAGGAATGACATTGCGTTCATTGTCAAAAGAGTTATTTCCAAATCTATCCTGAACTACAGTGCTGTCTGTGCTAGGAGTATATCTATCTGTCTTCAAGGAAATGCAATGAATACATCTTTTACACTACACCAATCACAAAAGTTGGTGATAAAGAAATTGAGCAATTCTTCATTTGGAAATTGATCATATGAACAATGGAGATGCATCAATAATTACTGGTGGTTGTAATGCAGAGGTTGGAAACAAAGAGGAAGGAGCAGTTTATTGGAAAACATGGTATTAGTTATAGAAATGAAGCTGGAGATCACATGATTAAATTATAAATGACCAAGCAACAACTTCAATGATGCGAATTCTCCAAATGGAATATACAGAAATCAATTTGACTAATTTTGTGGGAAGAGATGATGAAGAAGTTCTATATCAGCAGTGAAAACCAGATAAGGGTCTTCTGGTGGAACAGATAATCAAATGCTCATATGTAAGTTTAAACTGAAGAAATTTAAACAAGTGCACAAAGCCAAAAATATGAGCTTGAGTTTAACGCATCTGGATTTCAAGAATATATTAAGAAGAAATTTGATGCATTGACCACCAATGACAGAGGACCTGATGAGCTGTGAGGGGAGACCAAGAACATCATTCATGAAGAAAGCAAAAAACTATTAAAAAGATTAGAAAATAAGGAAAGACCAGAATGGACATCAGAAGAGGCTCTGATTCTTGTTTATTTGTTTAGTTTTATCACATGTCTCTCTACCTCCATATTTTAATAATGCATTATGCTCTTTTTTCAATGATTTTATTGGGGGCTTTTATAGCTCTTATTCCATGCATCATTTGTATCAAGCACATTCATACACATGTTGCCATATTCACTTCCAACTATTTTCTACTTGAGCCACTGGTATAAGCATCCCTTTCCCCCTCCTTTTTATTTTTTATAAATCATTTTATTGGGGGCTCATATAACTCCCATCACAATCAATACATACAGCAATTGTATGCAGGCCACATTTGCACACTTGTTGCCGTCAACTCTCTAAACATCCTCCCTCCACTTAGGCCCCCAGTACCAGCTCCCCATATTTTCCCTCCATCCCCCTTCACCCATGAACCCTTAATAATTTACAAATTGTTATTACTTTTTCATATCATGCAATGTGTCCAATGTGTCCCTTCGTTCACTTCCCTGTTGTCCCAGAGAGGATGCTATATGTAGATCCCTGTAATTGTTTCCCCCTTTCTACTCCACCCTCCCTCTACCATCCCGGTATCACCACTCCCACCACTGGTCCTGAAGAGATCCTCTATCTGGGATTCCCCATGTTTCCAGCTCCAGTGAACATCCCCTGGTCTAGCTGGATACGTCAGGGAGTATTGGGATCATGATAATGGGAGGAAGCATTTGAGAACTGGAGGAAAGCTGCATATCTGAAACTTGTTTTCAATCAGAGTTGCTCAGTCAAGTGGAAGAAATGTTGATGTCAAAGAGCCAAATCAAAATTTTCAAAGGGTAGCTCCAGAAGACAAAGCACTCTAATAGAGTTACAAAAACAGAGTTAAAAAAACAGAATAGGAAGAACATTCTCAGCATATCTTAAACTAACAGAATGAAGAAAAAATTGAAGCCTTCAGTTGCAATATTCAAAGATTCTCTGGGAAAACATTGAATGATGCATGAATTATCAAAAGGAGATGGAAAGAATGCCCAAGGTCACTGTGCCAAAAAGATATAGGAGACATTCCACCATTTCAGGAGGTAGCCAACAAGCAAGAACCAATGGTGAAGAAAGAAGTTTCAAGCTGCACTTTTGAGAAAAGTAGTCAAAAATAAGGCTCCAGGAGTCCATGGAATGAATATCTAGTGAAATCTTTGTGGAAGCACTGGAACCACCCACTGGGCTGTGCCAAGAAATTTGGAAGACAGCTCATTGGCCAATTGACTGGAAGAGATCTGCATTAGTTTGGGTAGACTAGAGAAACAAAACTTATAGACATTCATATTTTATAAAAGAGAATTTTATATAAAGGGTAAGTGTATATTAAGAAAACATCCCAACGCAGTGCTGTCCAAGTTCATAAGTCCGACACTAGCCACATATGTTCAAAACCGATCTACAAAGTGCTCCTTAATCTCACAAAACACACACAATGACGCCAAATGCAGGAAGAAAGCCACATCAGTGAACATCCCAGCACCTGACGGGGTGTCCATGCTATCTCTCCAACAACCAGGGTTGCATTAGAGTAGGTCCACGTGGCTTTTCCTGAGGGATATCTCCAGGAAGGGAGTCTTGCCAGCTGAGGCAGAGAACTAACTTAGGCAGTTGCACACTTATGCAACCATCAGAGAACAAGAGACAAGACAATTGATTGTCACCAAGCCATTTATCTCTCTGCCCTTCAGTTAAACTGCCCTTCAATTAATCCCACATGTGTTCATTGGCCAGGTTGACACAATAAACCTTAATTATCATCAGATCCATTCCAAAGAAAATGACCCAACAGAATGTATAGTTAAAAAAAAAAAACAATACCATTACTATCATGGACAAGTATAAATTTGCCGTAGATCATCCAATAATAGTTACAAAAGTATATTGGCAAGGAGCTTCCAGAAGTTCAGACAAGATTCAAAAGATGCCAGATGGATCTTGACTCGAAGCGAGATGCCAGCAAGATCCTTACATGTGTTTTACTGGCTATGCCAAGGTATTCAACTGTACAGATCCTAACAAACTATGGATACCCTTGAGAAGAACAGGAATTCCAGGGCACTTCACAATCCTCATCAGGAACTTGTACGTGGATCAAGAAGAGTCCTGTGAACAAACAAGGGGATCGTGAAAGTTTTAAATTCAGGAAAGGTGTATGCCAGGGTGGCTTTCTCTCGCTATACTTCTTTAATCTGTGTGCTGAGCAAATGATCAGAGGAGCTGGTTATAGGAAGGAGAATGTGGCATCGTGATTGAGGGAAGACAGTAACAACCTTCCCAATCAGTGACTCTCATCCCTCCTAATGCCGTGACCCTTCGATACATTTCCTCATGTGGTGAGCCGTTCTCCAACCATAAGATTGTTTTTGTTGCTACTTCATAACTCTGATTTTTCTACTGTTATGAATTGGGTGAGGTCATGTAAAAGGGTCATTTGAACCCCAAAGAGGTCACAACCCACAGCTTGAGAATCGCTGTTCTAAAATGCAGATGACACAATTTTGCTTTGAAAGTGAGGGGGACTTGAAGCACCTGTTGATGAAGATCGAGGATCACAGGCTTCCTTATGAACTACACTGTCAAGAAGACCAAAATCCTCACAACTGTGCCACTATGGAACAGTATGAAAAGGGGAGTAAAGGTTGAATTTGCTAAAGATTTTCTTTCTCGCCTACACAATCAAGGCTCATAGAAGCAGCAGTCAAGAGGTCAAAAGACACATTGCGTTAGGTAAATCTACTGTACAAGACCTCTGTACAGTGCTGAAAAGCAAAGATGTTAAGTTGAGGACTAAGGTGACACAAACGTGGCATTTCCAATCACACCATATGCATATGAAAGTTCGACACTGATTAAAGAAGACTGAAGAAGAATCGATGCATTTCAATTGTGGTGCTAGAGAAGAATATTGAAAGTACCATGGACTGCTAAAAGAACAAACCAATCTGTTAGAAGTAAGGTCCCAAGTGCCCCTTAAAAGTAAAGGTGACAAGCCTTCTTCTTCTGTACAAGGGGGTGCTGCTCCAAATCACGGAATTTTTTTCAAAGCTATGTATTCAAATTCCTTTTACAAAATAACTTCATCACCCTAATACAATTGTCAAATATGCATTCCATTCTTAGAAACATTTTTTCAAACATCTGTTTGGGTGGCTAGCAGCACCTCCCTTGTTTTCTTCTTCACCTCTTCTACAGGGCCAAATCACTGTCCTCTCATGTCATTTTGCATTCATGGAAACATAAAGAAGTTGCATGGATCGAGGTCAGATGAGTATGGTGTGTCAGGGCAAGAGAGGCATGCTGATTTTTCCTCAAAACTGGCACACTGAGATGGCTGCGTGAGCAGGTGCATTGTTATGTTTGCAAACCCCCCCTCCCTGTCTGCCACAAAGCAGGCCTTTTTTGTTGTACACTGTTACTCAATCTTTTCAGAACTTCTAAATAGAACGCTTGATTAATAGTTCAATCTGGTAAAAGAAGCTTGAAAGGCACCAGAAGTTGACATTTTCACCCATTTGGGAAGTTAAGTTTGTCATCAATTGACATTTTACCTTTGTTTGAAATAAGAAAACCAAAGCGCTTGAACTTTTCCCATAATGCTGTCCTTGTAAGCTGTGTTCAACATCACAATAGTTTCAGTTGCATTCCCCCACCCCCACCCCCCAAGCAGGAAACAAAATTTCACAGCTGTATGCTGTTCTCTTAAATCAACCAACACAAAAAATGAAGTTCAAGTGAAAGGACTATTATGAAAAATTCAGTGTGACCTGAGAGAACCTTCCCAGGTGAGGTCACTGTGTACAGTAACTTAGATCAAGTTGCTGGATGCACTGGAGAGGGAAAAATGCCCATCATCAGATCTCTACCCAGTGCAATTGTCAGGAGAGACCAGTCACTGAAGAAGTATATCGTGTTGGGTCAAGTAGAGTGGAGGCAGCGAAAAAGAGGAAGGCTGCAAGGAGAGGAATTGAAGCCATGGCTGCAACCATGGGCTTCAGTCTGGGAGCAGTTGTGAGGATGGTACAGGATGCCGCGGTGGTTTGTACTGCTGTGCAGAAGGTAGCTTTGAGCCAGCACTAACCAGGTGGCACCTGACAGCAGCAACATCCCTCCTGCCTTCTGAGCTTTATTCCTCAACACACGCTGGCTTTTGTGCCTTGTATAGTTGGTTTTTCCAATTGCTAGTATACATGGAGTAGTGGTATTTTTCACTTTATAGCAAGAGTACTGATATTTCTTTAAGTACTTGAAGAAGAAAGGGAAATGGTTGCCAAGCCCAGAATGTAGATACCTCTTATTTAAGTTGAATACTATCTACTTTACCAAAGACCCGGATCCATCTTTTCTAATGAAACCTCATTTCTTTCAGTCCTGTTTATTACATAATTGATACTGTAGCAAAAGAAGACTAATTTCAAAAATGGAATGCTAAATAATGGGCTTGGAACAACTTTCCAAAAATGATATTAGGATATATGCTATCACACTGTGGGATTCTGAACATCTCGGTCACAGAAAAAATTTTATCGTAGTTTTAATCTTCCAGCTTTACTTATTTAGCTACCTGTAATTTATTATGCATTTAGGCAACACATAGAGCAAGAAGGGAGATAGACATTGACCTTATGGAGCTTATATTCAATGAAGCACATGCTCTGAATCAAGAAGAAAGTCACCACAAAGATAAAAAGCTGAGATGATGACTGATGAAGAAGAAAGGAAGGCAGAAGATACACATAGGAAGCATAATGTTTGTAAAATCCAGGTTATTTATTGAGTCATTTCACCAAGTCCTACAGTCTGTATAAGGAAAAAGTAGCCAGACTGATTATTTGAGTGGCTCTAAAATATAGTTAAAATATTGAATAAATCTAAGGAAACCACCTAAGTAATGCTATCCTGAGATCCCAATCTTCCTTTCAATTCATTGACAAAATTCACTGCCATTGAGTTGATGTCAATTCTGTAGGACAGAATAGACTTGCCCCTGTGATTTTCTGAGATTGAAACTCCTCATTTTTTAATCATTTTATTGGGGGCTTGTACAACTCATCACAATCCATCCATCCATCCATTGTTTTAAGCACATTTGTACATTTGTTGCCATCATCATTCTCAAAAAATTTGCTTTTTACTTGAGCACTTGGTATCAGATCCTCATTTTTTTCCTCCCTACCTGTTGTCCCCTTCCTCATAAATCCTTGATAATTTATAAGTTATTATTTTTGTCATATCTTATACTTTGTCTAACATCTCCCTTCACCCACTTTTCTGTCATCCATCCCCCCCAGAGAGGAGGTTATATGTAGATTTGTATAATCAATTTCCCCTTTACATCTCCACCTTCCATCCACCCTCCCAGTATAGCCACTCTCATCACTGGTCCTGAAGGGATCATCTGTCCTGGATTTCCTGTGCCTTCAGTTCCTATCTGTACCAGTGTACATTCTCTGGTCTAACCAGATTTTTAAGGTACAATTGGGATCATGATGGGGGGGGGGGGCGGGGAATGACGGGAAGCATTCAAGAACTAGAGGAAAGTTGTATGTTTCATCATTGCTACACTGAACCCTTACGGGGTCATCTTCTCCCCACAACCCTTTTGAAAAGGGATGTGTAGTTGCCTATAGATGGATTTTGGGTCCCCAATCTGTACTCTCCTTCGTTCACAATGATAGGATTTTTTTTGTTCCTTGATGCCTGATAACTGATCCCTTAGACACCTTGTAGTCACACAGGCCGATGTGCTTCTTCCATGTGGGCTTTGCTGCTTCTCAGCTAAATGTCCGCTTGTTTACCTTCAAGCATTTAAGACCCCAGATGCTAAATATTTTGATAACCCGGCACCATCAGCTTTCTTCTCTCATTTGCTTATGTACACACTTGTCTTCGGCAATTATATCGGAAAGATGAGCATCATGGAATAGCAGTTTAATAGAACAAGTGTTGAATTGAGAGAGAACTTGAGTGAAGGCTTAATGTCCATCTGCTACCTTAATACTAAATCTATAAAGATATGCACATAGATCTATTTCCTCATATACAAATATATTTACATATATACATACCTGTATTTATACCTCTATAAATGCCCTTTGCCTCCTCTTTCTTTCCTCTATTTCATTTTATTTTCCTCTTTTCCTACTATCATGCTCAGCCTTCATTTGGGTTTCAGCATTTTCTCTTAGTTATATTACCTTTGATCAAGCCCTGCCCAGTCTCTCACACCCTACTTGCCACTGATTTTGGATCACTTATTGCTCCCTTGTCCCTGCATTTGTTAGCACCACTTCCTTTCCCACACCTACTCCTCTCCCATTTCCCCCCAGAACTGTGGGTCATACTGTTTTCTCCTCCAGATTGTTTATCCACGTATGTTCCCTTCTTGATTGACTCAATTTGAAGGTGGGGGGGGGGGAGTTCCAGACCATGCTGCTTCCCCACTATGTGACCCCAGAAATGTCCTCTGTTCAAGTAAGGGAACTGCATGATACGTGCTGTTGTCGGTTGACCAGTCCCCTTTGTTGCCCATGACTAACTCTTTACAAGAGTAGAAAGCCCATCCTTCTCCCATGGAGCAGCTGGTGGTTTCAAACTGATGAGCGTGGGCACCACAGTTCAACACATCAACACTATGCCACCAGGGCTCCTATTCATTGACAAGGAGCTTCTAGAGCAGAGTAATGAACATGAAAAAAAAATAAGAAAATTTTGGAGACAGTGGGAATTATTTTTGTGGATATAATAATACCAACCTGTTTGTATCTCATTGATGACAGCTACTGTGATAAATGGTCTTTGTGTATGTGTGCTGTTCTCTTAAATATCATTATTCATTCCAAGTGAAAAGTGCTACAATTGTAGCAATAGGCACTCTCCACTAGAGATAGCTGGGAATTTAATGCTTTTAAATATTTTAAAATTCATATAAACACACAAGATTAATTCAAGTTTATACTATGATTGCAGAAATATTTTGTTGGGATTTTCTTCTACAAGTGCCTCTTCGTGTTGGCATATCACCTCCCTTGTTATCCAGACTACAGATCTGGGTCCATATTTCCTCCTCCCTCCATACATCATGGCCTATTAATCTTGGTCTCTTAGACATGCTGGATAGTCATTCTTTGACTCCTACATTGCCTTGCTAGTTCTAAATAAGGCTTTGGGTTTCAGGTATGTGACATGGTCAAGCTAAGTTTTCTTTCTGTGTGGCCCTATCACTCTGCAGGTAATTTTGCTACGATTACCCTTAGATTGATGTAAATGCCAGTTATCTTTGAGGTAGATTTGTGAAGACCTCCTATAAAAGCCTTGAGGAATAACATTCTAATTTCTAGTCCCTAGCAGTGTGCTTGCTATATAGTAAATTCTATTCATCTGAGAGCTCTACAACTAAAACATCTGAACTTTGTTTGAGCCTTTTTATTATTCAGTCTGATGTCTGGTATGTTCCCCACATATATTCTTCTTTGCCAAAAGGCTCTAGCTGAAGTTAATATGACTTTAAGCTAATATTACTTTAAGTTTTACAAAACTACTTTCACACATTTCTCTTTCCTTCATGTTGAACGAAGATACTTCACACATGAGCAAAAACCATTCTAAGTTAATTCAATTCTGTTTTTCTAAAATGACGCTTCCCTGAAAGAGAGTTAATCAGCCATGTGTAACACAAAACAGATTTTTACATGAGTTATTTAAAATTATCTCTGCTCTTTACTCAAATAAAACATTAATTAGAAATGTCTGGAACATTTTAGGTGTCTAATACCCTTTTGTTGAACAATTACATAATTTAAAGACATAAGCAATGTGTTCAATTTATTTAAACCAATAAATGAATTGTTGTCTTTATTTCTGAAGGATTTTGACTGGCCAATAGAAGGACTGCTTGTTCCAAATAGCCCTCCCTTGAAGAAACCCACGTACAAAACACCAGAGCAATGTGTTCCTGTGAAACTGAGAGTTTTGCGGAATGGAGACAAGAATAAAAAGACAGCTCTTATTTTAATTGGGACAGACAGCTCAGCAAGACAGAAAGTACAGTAAGAATCACTCATTCTTACCTTTCAATAAGTACAAGAGATACCCCACAAAAGGTTAAAAAATTCGAAGCTATGTAGTTAATGTTTTTTAACAAAATGGCCTTCCCTTCAACGTACTCTCCATTGCCCTTAATACATTTGTCAAAACTGCATTTCATTCTTGGAAATTTTTTTTCAAACTCATCTGTTTCAATGGCTAACAGTGCCTTCCTCATTTTTTTCCTTCACCTCCTCTACATCATCAGATCGCTGTCCTTTCATTCTCCTTTCTAGTCTTGGAAAGAAAATGAAATCACAGGGAGTGAGGTCAGGTGAGTAAGGTACATGGGGCAAGAGAGGTATGCTGGGTTCTGTTTTTTGAGGTTATTGTTTGTGTGTGTGTGTGTGTGTGTGTGTGTGTTTGCCCCAAACCAGCATACTGATATGGTTGCATGAGCCAGTGCATTGTGGTGGCAAAACCAGTCTTCCATCTGCCACAAATCAGGCCTCTTTTTGTTGTACACTGTCACTCATTCTTTTCAGAACTTCTAAATAGAAAGCTTAATTAAGAATCTGACCTGGTGGAATGAACTCCAAATATGCAATGAGTTGATATTTTCATCCCTTTGGGAAGTTGACAGATATTAAGATTTATCATCAATCCACATTTTACCTTTTTGAAATGAGAAAACTACTTGTACACTTGAGTTTTTACCATACTGCTATCCTTAGAAGCTGTATTTAACATTCATTTCAGCAACATTTTTCCCAAGCAGGAAACAAAATTTCATAGCCACATGTTGTTCTCATAAATTGGCTATAATAAAAAAGTTCAAGAAAAAATGCATTTATAAAAAAATTTGCTGTGTCAAGAGAGAAACTTCCCCGGAGATGCCACTTGGTGCACTAATTCAGAGAGCGTTGCTCCATGTTCTCATCACAGGAAAAATGCTCCGCTCTTCTAGTTTTCTCCACATGTTTATCTTCTGGATGAAAGGTGTATTCTAGTAGACTTTGCACTTACTTTTTAAGTTTCCACATTGATATTTGAAAATTAAATACAAAGATGGTTTCACTTCAGAAAATTCATTTGAACATGGTTTATTTAGGTAAGCACAAGAAAAGACAATAAGGTGAAACTGAGTCATTCTGATAAACAAGGCTCTATGATTACTACATCTGTTTTGAGTTAACATTTCTTTAGTTTGAGCTTTATTACTATTTTGACATCATTGAACTTACACAACTAACTTGGAAACTATTTAAATTTTTATACACAACTATTTGGTCATGTTTAGACCTTTGGAATACTTGATGAACAAAGACAGTCCTCAAAAACATAACTTCATTCATTTTGTGTTCTTGCCTTGGAATAACAAGAGAAAATGTTATCATCCTAAAATAACAATGAATTGCTCCTTAGCTTATTTTATAAGATGAAGAATAAAATCTTTCCAAACAGCCAACATTTTTTAGCATAGGAAAAAAAATCACTTGTTATATTGTCATTACATTTTATGACAAAAGGAATAATAGATTATTGAAAAATTTTGATGCAGAGAATGAGTTAAACACATTGTTTCTCATATTATTAGCTGTAATATTACCTCTTGACCTTTCTTTTGGAATGGTTAGAATATTTGAGGCTGTGATAATAGTTTAATATTACTTTCTTCACATTGATTAAATATACTTCATACATCGCTGAACAATGAGTAACATTCAGATCGGCTGTCCACTGA
Source organism: Nesogale talazaci (assembly GCA_004026705.1). Taxonomy (NCBI): domain Eukaryota; kingdom Metazoa; phylum Chordata; class Mammalia; order Afrosoricida; family Tenrecidae; genus Nesogale; species Nesogale talazaci. Next base: position 534,141 of record PVJH01000005.1, on the reverse strand, counting down.
ACTGCCTGTAAAGATGATAAAGTAAAAAATTAATCTTCAAAGTAAAGTCAAGCCTGAAATTGAAATCTTTGACGCATACATTTCATAATTAGCTTATTCTACTAGATGTAACATGTGAAGGTAAAGCATTTAGAGAAGTGCATTTTTTTTTTAACATCCAGAGTTAGCAAGTAATGTCTATTATATCCTAAATTAATTTTTCTATATATTTAACTGTGGATAAAAATTATTTACAGAATTCCTTTAATCATATTAATATTTAAATGCACAGTTTAAGCAGATAATCCAAACATATGAGAGGTTTGTTCATTTGAACAACTATTCTAATAGAGAGTATGGTATGTGCTTCTCAGCACTGCCTGCTATGATATGGTCATGGGGTAGAATGTCCTGGTTAGTCAAATATTCAAGTATTAGTCAGTGCCTTTGTGACATGAATTAATTATTCTCAAATTATTAAAATATACTGGCTACACATAACAATGAAGTGCTACTAAAATTAAAGTATCATTTAGTGATTCATTTGATGATTCAGAAAATTGTTCTTTAGGATCATCAGTAGCAATTTTCCCCTTCAGCATGATTTTAAAGTTCAGATTAATATATGATTTATATGGAACCAGTTTTCACTAACATTACAGAGTAAGAGTTGTGCAAAACTTAGAGGGCACCACTCTCACCACCATACTTTATCCTGTAGGCGTGGCCTCCCAGAGTCCTGTCAGGCAAGGCCCTGCTGTGTTATTGTGAACATGTAACTAGACTACATTCCTTCCCTCCTTCCCTGCCAGAAGAAAGGCATTCTAATGGCAGATGTATCATGTGCTTGGAACTTAAAAAAAGAAAGAGAATTGGGTTGTTTGGTGACATTACAAGAAAAATCAGGCCAGAATGATGAAATATTATTTCATTTTAAATAATACTGATCTTATAACATCCTTCAATCAGTTAATAATTCACTCCAATTTGGGTTTTAGTTGTTGTTAGGGATTCATCCACTTATAGTCAGAGGAAAATCAAAGAGTATTTGTTCCCCTTAGTGAGTAGGGCAGTTTTGTTTTCTCACAGGGATCTCTGTGAGCTGGAACAACTGGATGTATCTATCAGCAACAGAAAGTTTGACAATGATGGGAAATTTTGAATAAATTAAGACCAGTGTAATTTTTCTTTTGTCACAGGTGAAATTCATCTCTCAGACCCTAAATTAACGGGGGGGGGGGGGATATTTTATAAGTGATACTGTAAGGACTGTAAAAGGAGAGTTCCATATGAAGCTATTTAAAAGCACCTTATAAATATAGGTCATTTCAATGTATGTATGTGAATGTGTCTTATGTATTTGTAAGTTATAATCCATGGTTTGCTCATGCTTCTTCATATAAACTTTAGGACCATATAGGGTTTCTCCCTGAGTATTTCCTGAGCTTTAGCTTCTATCGACACTCTTCCCCTTTCCCTCTCTGAAAATCCCTTCTTCATCCACAACACTGCCCAAACCACCACAATCTGACAGATCTTTTGCAAATAAGTTTGGACTTCATTCCTAGATGTTGGTTCTGAACATTGCTCCTATTTCTATGGGATTTTCACCAGCACCGCATGTACCACTTTGTCTATAATTATTGCTTATGTCTCCATTCATGAGATAAAGAACAGCATCTATTCATCTATCCATTATTTATTCATTTGTACATATATACTACTGAGCTCTGCGTTGTGTAACTGTATATCATGGTCAATCCAATATTAAAATATTACAGAATCACTTACCACATGATTGAAGGTCACGCATTGTTTAAATCACTTTGTAAATTAATGAACTAACTAATAAATGGATTGATACACAAATTCAGTCATTTCTAGTAAAATAATCAATAATTATAGTTAGTTACATTGACTTTCACTTAGACTGTGAAGATTATAAAAATGCAAAGAATAGCTTTTTTTTTTTTTTTTGGGCATCACTGCTCTCCAGTGGTGGGAGTAGGAGGCCCAGCCCCACTGCTGGAACTGAACCTCCGTCCCAGTGGGCCGCAGTCCCGCGCACAACCACTACGCCACCAGGGCTCAGCCAAGAATAGCTTTTTAACTTGAAAATCTGAGTAGATATATCTTCTAGAGAAACATGCTTTTTTTTTTTTTATAAACATCATTATTTGTTTCTCAGATGAGAAATGTGTAGGTATAGATTGATTTTTGAGATTTATATTAATAAAAAAATCACAGGCCAAATAAATATAATCTGTGCCTGATCTTCATAGCTGATGAATTCACATCTCAGAGTGTCTGGCATTATTGCAAGAGGATTAAAATACTGGGAATTAATTTTGGGGGTAAAATTCATTTATAGTACCAATGTTGGTGAAGTTTTATATTTAATTATGATGGTTTTTGAAATTATCTTTTCTAGTAAGGCAGATTATTATAGGGGAAACTCATGATAAAATAGGATCTTATTATTTTTCACATATTTAAACAAGTTGAAAAGATAATTGACAGTGTATACTGACATATCAATCAAATCTCGGATCATTTGTTTCAGAAATGTTGACACTGAAAGGGAAAAGGAATCTGAAACAGAAATCAACCAGTCTGAGTTTCATCAATTTTTGGAGAGGTAAATAATGAATATCCTAAATACAAAGGTATTTTCTATTTATATGCTTGTGTGACTACATATCAAGCATGACATAAAATACACATGTCTCTACATAAGAAAACAGTTGTTAATGTAGTGATTCTGTAGTTTTTAAATCTGAATTTTATTAAATATATGATGGTTCATGAGATAGATGATTAATTCGAAAGTAATTTTTCAAATTTCAAAGTCTGGCAGGTTCCCCTAGCTTTCTGAACTACCAACTCTGTAAATACAGATTACTTGCATGTTTTATTCACTTCATAATTTTACAAACATGCTTTCCTTTCAATAATACTCATATAAATCAAGGGAAGGTTGGTTGCATTTTTAAGTACTCTGTGGAGATTTTATATATCCTAACCCAAATTTCAAAATATCATGAGATAAATCCAGTTCATATCTATTATAATTTTTCTTTGGATCAGTATTTTTTCACCCATATCAGAACTTTTTCCATAGAGTTCTTCCAAGAATTCAAAATTCAAAGGTGGATACTTGATTTGACTTTTATTTGTCAAAAATGACAAAGTTAGTTACATAGGATTTAAGGAAAAGTCTATGCAAAATCTAATTTTAAAAAATATAGGTGGAACTTTTTGTTGTTGGCACCTCCTTGTGAGGCTGCAGACACAGAATAACACTCACTTGACCAGATCCTGTTCATGAGAAACTGACCCATCCCTCATATGCTGTCTATTAGCTTCCGAGCTGTTACCATGAGAAGCAAAGAATGGGTTCCCACAAGCTCATGTCCTCCTAAGATCCTCCTAGAGAAATGGAGGGCCTAATGACTTGCTTAATTGTCTTATCCCTGTGAGGGAATAAAATCTTCATCCAACAAACCCTTGCTGATAAATATCAAATTGTTTCTCACATCTCTTTCCTTAGTAGTCAAGCAAAAGGGTTGGAAAAGGGGGTAAGAAGATGGACAGAAAGAATGTGATTGCTTTCAGCAGGCATCTGTTATGTTACATAGTGCACAGAGATCAATGCTATGAAAATAAGACATGGAAAACAAAATAAAGAAAGGCAAGGTAGTCTTGATCTTAAGGAACTTTCATGTAGTGTGTAAGGGAATTTGCTGAGGGAAACAACCTGGAAGCAGGACATGGCAGTATTTTAACTATGTGGGAGTAAAATTGGTCAAGTGACACAAGGTGCAGTTAACCAGGATGGAGAGCCTGGTGAGGACAACTCTGGAAAGATCACGAGGGAGGAGGTTTTACACGGACCTTCATGAAAAGCAGTGAACACAAGGCAGGCGTTAAAGGAGGGGAAAGCACACATTCATAGCTCTAGTCGACTTTATGCTCTTTGGAAGTAACCAGAACTCCCTTTGGTGGCTTAGGAGCTGGAACTGAAGTCAACATGGGTCTAACCCTGCAGAAGGCAGCCTGCTGAATGATTAAAAGGGGGTCTCCATTACAGCAGCGCCGTAGCTGTCTGCATGAGCCCTGGGCATGTAGTGCCTGTGAATTGGCTGTGATCCGACAGGTCATCAGTTCAAAATCACCAGCCTCTCTGAGGGGCCTTTCTCCTCCCACAAAGAGTTCCAGGGGCAGTCCTACCTTGTCCTTTCATCACTGTGAGTCGGCATGGACTCACTGGCAGTGAGTTTCATTGGGGTTTGGTAGTTGTCCACGAGTCTGAGAAACTTAGCTTCTCGCTTAGCCCTTTTCTCTCAGGGGCCACATGGTGCTTTTTATAATGCAGTCGTGTGGGCAAGAGCCCCATTTGTGCTTCTCTGCCTCTCCCTGAGAAAGCAACGTCAGAGATTAGACTTGTCTGCTTTTCCTGGACCCTCTAAACCTGTGGGCCATGACCCCTTTGGAGATCGAACTACCCTTTCACAGAGGTTGCCTGACTCATAGCAGTAGCAAAATTGTAGTTACAAAGTAGTAGCAAAAATGATTTTATGGTTGAGAGTCACCACAGCATGAGGTACTGCATGAAAGGGTGGTGGCATTAGGAAGATTGAGAACCACTACTCTAAACCCATGTGAGCCAAAAGAGCCATGTTGATTTCTGGGTGGAAGTCCAGCAACCTTATTTCTAGAACTTTCCTGTGTCAGGGAAATTCAGGGTAGTTCAAGTAGCACCTCATGCCTTGGTTTTGTCATTTCCCCAAATCTAAAATCTTCTCATTCTATAACTATATCCTAAAAAGCCTAGAGATTGAAGCTTGAATTTCATCTCTTCTAGCTTACCATCTATACAAACTTGGATAAGGAACTTAGTATCCAGGCCTGGATTCTTCATCAATAAAATAGGCTTCTCCGAAAAGGTGTGAAAGTTATTTAGAATTAGTATTTATCCCATAGGGATATTAGTACCATACATATTTGCTTGTTTTTCAGCCGAGTTTTTCAGCACATTTTGAATGCAGATTTAGTGGTGAAATTAGGGGCCTCAACTGATATATAGGTCGGCTTATATGCAAGTATATAAAATAGTAACATTCTTAGGGGGTAAGTACTGCTATATCTGCCTCTTACTCATGGAGCACATGAAGTTCAGAGGAGTTAATGAACTTTCCCAAGGTCAGTAAATATGTGAAAGGACTAGAACTTGAATCATGGCACTCTGACTCTGGAACACACAGATGATAGTAGATGGTTCAGAGATCATCTGGGGGAAGGAGACATTGGTCGATAAGAATCATCCAAACAGCAAAAGGTGCATCTTCTGGCTTCAGTCTTCTCACAGTTCTCTTTCACCCCCACCCCCACCACCACCACCACCAGTGCCTATCAGTGAGAACATGGCCTAGCCCTCCTTTGTTGTCCATCAGCCTGCAGGGCTGTTAACACGAGAACCAGAGACTGAGCTCCTACTGACTAATTTCCATCTAAGACCCTCACAGAGATGTGGAGACCTAATTTTTTTGTGTGTAGAACAATTGTAGCCACTGGTGTGGATTACAACTCAATGTAAAGAAACTCCCAAATCTCACAATTAGACCAACGGTTACCATCATGATAAACAGATAGAAGACTGAAGCTGTCAAGGACTTGATCTTGCTTGGATCCACAATCAATGATCATGGAAGCAGCATTCATAAGATTACACATCACGCTGTATTTGTAAATCTGCTACCTAAGACCTCTTTGAAGTGTTGAACATTAAGAATGGTATTTTGGAGTCTAAGTTGGGCCTATCCCAAGCCAGAGCATTTTCCCTCCATAGGAGCGTTAGACTTTGAATAAGGAAGACTGAAGAAGAATGGGTACATATGCATTAGGGTGCTGGTGAGGATATTGAAAGTACTGTGGACAAACAAACAAATCTGTCTGCGAAGAAGTACAGCCAGAAGGTTCCTTAGAGGTAAGACTAGAGAGACTTTGTCGCATGTGCTTTAGACATGTTATCAGGAGAGATCAGTCCCTGGGAAAGGACATCATGCTTGGTAGAGATGCAGGAAAAGTGAGGAAGACCCTCAGTAAATGGATTGACCCAGTGACTGCAACAATGGCTTCAAGCATAATTGTGAGACTGGATCAGGATGGGCAGAGATTCCTCCTGCTGTGCTCAGAATTGCTATGATTTGGAACCAACTGAAGGGCATCTAAACACAATAGCAGTTATTTGCCTGATTGCTTTAGCTCATCAAGGATTTAAAATTTAGAATCTTTCTTCAGACAGCAGAGTCTTGCTGATTAGTGTAGAAAGACAGCTAATTCATTTACTATCACCAGCGCTTACTTGCATAAAATACATTCAGCAAGACACTTTTATTTTCCTTGTCAGAAAGCCGAAATTGTCGCCACAGTGTTCTTTAGGAAATGTCCATCCCCCACCCTTAGCTGTGTGTCTCCTTCCTCAAATTGTTACCTCTTGATCTCTATCCCAAGCTGATTCTCAACATCCTAGCTTCTCCCCTACCCTTTGACAGAGTTAAGTTAAAACAACCACAACAAAACAGGTCAGATAACACAGCATCTCTGCTCTCATAGCTGCGAAGGCCTCCTGATGTTATGGATTAGAGGTCAAGTTCATCAACCTGACATCTCAAATGTTTTCAAGCCAGAGCCTGTGTTGTTGTTGAGCTTCCCCTCCCCTCTCCGTCTCTTCATATACTTCGCTCCGGCCAACTGCTTGATGGACTCCTAACTATCTTTAGCGTTCAAAGCCAAATGTTTCCTTCTCTGATGAGGCTCCCACCGAGCCATGTATTGCTTCTTCCCTGACATTCTCATAGCTCACTGGCCAGCACATCTGCCTCTGATGACATGCCTAGTCATTTATCTTAGTGGATCACAACACTGGCTCAGTGCTTGCATCTAGGGGTGGAGCTGGGGGATTCACTTTAATCTTTAACCATGCTAAAAATACTTTTTACTATTAAAAAAATAAAGCCCCCTGCTACTTTTTCATCCTGTGTGTTGTCCGGTGCCCTGGAGCCAGTTCCGACTCTGACAGACCCTATATTCATAGGTATTCATGAGACGGAAGCGTTGCTGCTCTGTCCTGAGCCATGGTCGAAGTCAGCCGTTACAGCCACCATGTCAAGCCATCTCGTCAAGGGTCTTACTCTGTCTCACCGCCCCTCTATCTGACCGAGCACGATATCCAGGGTCTGGTTGCTCCTTGGTAACATACCCAAAATAGGTGAGACAAAATCTCCCCGTCCTGAAGTCTACGAAGCACCTTTGCAGAGGAAGTTAAAAGCCCTCAGAAGTCACTCGTCGTGGAGGGAATGGGGAAATACTTGGTGAAGCACTTGGAGAGCCCGGATGGAGGCCTCACAGTTATCCATTAGGCTTCTCACGGCAAGTTCAGCAGTTCGAAACTACCCTCTGCACAAAGGAAGAAAGACAAGGCTTTCTACTCTTGGAAATAGTTACAGTCTCAGAAATTCACAGGGGATATACCAGGGCCTATCCCAGGTCCTATAAAGCCAGTATGAGTCAGAATTGACTTGATGGCTGAACTTGTTAGTCAGAAAAGGGGCAGAAACTCAATGAGGGAAAAGCTAGCGAAGATCTTTGAGGAAGAAGGAAGAGTGTGAGCCAATGCAACGAAATCAAAGAGGACGGGGGAGGAGCAGAGGATTTTAAGAAACGATAAGTCAACAATGTTACATCTAATGAGTATCTATCTCATCCAACACTGGGCGAGGGCACTCTTCAGTGTCTAACGGAATCCTCACAACAACCCTCACAACTAGAGAATAGGACTGCTCAACTCCAAAGGATGAAAGAATTTGCTCCTGCTCCACAGTTTGAAAGTGGGGAAGAGACTCAAAGAACTCTCATGGACTTCAGAGTCCTCTCCTCTCCTCTCCCCCCGTCCTGTCGAGGGAGTTGACATTATCTCTTATTTTCTTCATTCCTTACATGAAGCTGATCCATGCAAGGACAATTTTTTTTGTATGTGTATATGTGTCTTTATTACAGGTGCACTGAAAATCTAAAGTTGTCTTCTGCAGCTCGGAGATTATTCCGTGAAAGGGGGACGGAAATCTTTACCCTGAAAAACCTGCAAAAAGATGAACTGGTAAAGACTTGCATCTTTGGTGTATATCTTTTGCCCTGTGGAAAAATTTTGGGCCATCATATTTTTGAAAATTTTTTCAAACCTGTGTGCTTCCTTTCTCTTTACTTCCAGGAACTCAAATGGTATGGGTACTAGATGGGCTTTGTTAGAGTCCTACGGGGTTGTGTTTGGTTTTTGTAAGACTATTCCCTCTCTGTTTTTCAGATCAGTCATTTCTTTTACTCATTCTTTCAAAGGATTCACTCTTTCCTCAGCCTTTTCCAGTCCACTTTTTATTTCCTTCAGTAAGCTCGTTGATTGTATTTTAATCTGTTATTGAATTGTTCAGTTCTAAAATTTCCATTTGGTTCTTCATGTTTTTGTTTCATTTTTGAGATTTTCTAAGTTGTCCTGAGCTGAAGCACCATAGGACTGTATATACTCATGTACAAGCTGAGTTTTTCAGCACATTTTTTATAGTTTTGCGGTAAAATTATGGGCCTCTGCTGAGATGGGAGCATATATGTACATAAGTCAGACATTCCTAATTCTTGTACAGCTGTTTATAACTGTCCCAATTCACTTTGCTTATGGTTGGTGCATGCAACATCCATAATGGAGGCCAGTGGCACTGCACAGTGGCCAAGCACACTTCTCCAAATGCAAACAGGCCACCTCGGTAGGGAACCAGCCATCTCTTGCAATATGTCTTTGGGCCTTTCCTTGCTGTGAGCCTTAATGAACGACACCATTCCACTGCAGCTCATTTAGTTTCTGCTGTGTTTTAATTTGGATAGTTTTCTAACTCACCTTGAAACCAACTCATCCCCCCCACCCCACCCAAACAGGTATACGTTTCATGTGGAGAAAATTGGATAAATCCGAATCTGTTCATTCGTCATCAGAAGAAGCAAATCTTCCTAAGGAACCTAACATCAGATATTTCCAAAATTCAACTCTTTTGCAGTCTGCTTAAGATGGAGGGTAAGCGTTGGAAATAGTCATTTTTATACAGCCCCAATACAAGTTTTTTATGCTGGTGCTTTTTAAGATGCCTCGATGGTGCTGTCTGGCAAGCCTTGGAGTATGGTTGGAAGTTTGTGGTTCGAAACCACCAGCTACTCCATGAGAGAAAGATGAGGTTATACTCCCGTCAAGGCTTGTGTCCTCAAAACTCCATCTGTAGGATCACGATGAGTCAGAATCACTCGATGGTCGTGCGTTCGTTTGGGTTCTCTTTTATAAAATAGGATTTTTCCAAAACCACTGTTTTGGAAGCTAATACATAGTTCAATCACAGCAAGCAGTATTGTACAACTGCCACCGCAGTCCGTTTCAGAACATTCTCTTCCTGCTTGAGCTCCGTGGGACCAGCTCTCTGATGCCCCTGCCCCCCCCCACTGTACCCCAACCACTCCCCACCCCAACCCAAGAACTCTTATTTATGTCTTTATAGGTTCAGCAATCTTGGGTTTCCTCGATATATAAAAACAAAAATTTAAAAAAACCAGATGTTGAAACCCAGATCGGGCCCAGTGAGTATCAGAGGGGAGATCAAGTAACAAGATTTTAACAGTTTAAGTGAGGTTTATCGTTTTGATCTCTTATAGTATTCTCTCCAATGTACTCTGTTTGGTAATCACCCCTCCAGTATGGATGGGAGAAAATCACTGGAGGCTTATTTCTGGTTCTACCTCACAAACATACCTTGGGCTCCCACGGTCATCAACAGCTTTCTGTAAACCAGAATCTCACAATGTAGGCTTTGATGTTATCCCTCCTTCAGCTCCAGATTATATGGTTTACAAGCCTTAGATCACTGATGCTGATGTGCTTCTTCCGTGTACATTTTGTTGACTTCTCACTTGGATGGCTGCTGATTTTGGAAACAAGCCTTTAAGACCCCAGATGCTATTCTATCTGATATCCCAGCTCTGTCTAAATCTTCACCACACATTGCTGTAGTGTCCATATCTTCTGTGTTTCCTTCCTGAGGGTGGTGTCCAGCAAGGCCATGATGTATGAACTAATTATTCTTAAATTGCAGGTGGAATTTAGTGTGAGCCCAGAATTCATTTCTGTATCTATGGTTTTTATCTGTCTTTGGTTCCTTGTTAATTTATGGTAGAGAATCATAAAGACTTTCTGTTTATATTGTCATTTATTAACTCCTTGTACTAATTTTAAAACACAGCTGAGAGAGGGATATTTGATCAGTTTAGGCTAACTACATATCATAATGCTGGAATTATTTACTTCTACAAAATAAGTCCTTGCATGGCTGGACACTGTTTACACAAACCATGGGAATTGGCTGCCAGGCAGAATTCACAAATATTCACTGATGATGTCAATCATAGATCTGCCTGGATTTATATCTTAATTTATATCTTATGCAGCGAATTTATATCTTAATGCAGCGAATAAGGCCTTCATGTACTCAGTAGATGTATGTCCACCTACCAACAGTTCAGTCCTTTTTGTTTAGCTTTCCTCTGCTTTTAGCACCATGAATTTTCAGTCTTAAGTCCTCAGGTTACAGGTGTGCTTGAGTTTGAGTCCAATTCACCTAGTGGAGTTTCCACTTTGGATCCCTCAGGTGTGGCCTTTGGTAGCCTTGAAGATCCAGGGTCTATTGTCCCAGTTTCTATGGCACTTGGTCAGGGTCGCCAGGCTGTGTCGGGAAACTTGGGTTGTGTCCAGATACACCCCGGTTAGGGGGTTTAAAAGTATTGCTGGTCATTTTCACTCCCCACTTGGAAATTGGTCCTCTCTCTTTTCCTGACAACAGGCATGTCCTTGTCATCTCCCAGACCATCTACTCCCTCTCTTCCTTCCGGACTTGACTTTCCCATCTGTATCCCTCTCCCTCTGATAGAGATCTCTACCTGTAGGGGAAAACCGCTAAGCAATCAGCCTCCCCTCCCCTGAACTTGACCCTTTGATCCCAGCTGACGTGAATAGCTCTTGCCAAAGTGACCTTCACGATACACAGCTTGAGAGGATCATGAATTGTTCATTGGCACTGGTTAGGCTGTCTGACTGCATTGACTCACAGACTGGATGTCCTGCAAACCTGAGGGGAGGCGTCTTAGAGGAGGGTGTGGAAGGCAGAGGGCAGGCTGCAGCTCTTGTCAGGGAAAATAGGAACTTTCCAGCACGAGAGGAAAGAGGTGGGAGGGGAAGGCAGCAGGATCTGTGCAGAGCTGCCAACCCTCAGACCAAAGCTTTTTTAAAATCCGATCATTGATTGATGGGAATTTTGACTATTTTCAAAGTCTTGCAGTTGTGAACTGTGTTGCAGTGAACATAGCAGGGCATAAGCCTGCTCATTTGTGATCTGTCTCCTAGTTCACTGGGGCACATGCCCAGTAATTGCATCGCTGAGTCCTGTGGCATTTCTATTGCCAGCAGTTTGGGGAACTGCCCTCTCACCTTCCACAGTGGTTGGGCATGTTTACAATCTCGCCAGCAGTGGATAAGTATTCCAATCTCTTCACACCCTTGCCAGTGTTTGTTGGTCTATGGTTTTTTTGTTTATGCTTCACTTGGGCTATAGTTATGGGTGTTAGATAACCATATAGTTATGGGTGTTAATTTTGTTTATTTAATCATTTTACTGGGGGCTCATACATCACTTATCACAATACATACAAATACTATGTCAAGCACCTTCGCATGCCTGTTGTCATCATCGTTCTCCAAATCTCTGCTTTTCCACTTGAGCCCTTGATATCAGCTTCTCATCCCTTACCCTCCCCACTCCCCCCTGCCCCACTACCCTCAATACTTTATAAATTATTATTATTTTGTAATATCTTATACTTACTGTGATCTCCCCTCACCCCCTCCTCCGATGAGTGTCCTTCAGATAGGAGATTATGTGTAAAGTGACCAGATTTTAAGCCAGACACCATTGACTGGGGGCTGGCAGGGGGGGGGGGGGAAGGGGAGTTCTTGATTAAAAATTTGGTCTATATGAAGCAACAAAGTTTTTCAGAGAATGTGGCCCCCCTCTCTACCCCACCTTTTCTCCATGCATCCAGTAATGCCACTCTCACTACTGGTGCTGAGGGGTTCATCTGTCCTGGGTTCCCCAAATTTCCAGTTTGTTGCTGTTTAACCCTTTAAATCGCATATTTAATAGGATCCCTGATGACATTGCACTTAAGCTGTAGGGTACTAGTGGAAAGCTTGGCAGTTCAAATCCACCCATGGCTTCACAGAAAAAGATGAGGGTGCTAGTCTGCTTTTATAGACATTGCAACCTTGAGAATCCTTTGGGGTCATTTAGCGTGGCCCTGTACTATCGCCACGCATCAGAGTCAACTTAAGGGCAGTGAGCACAGTCAGTGTTGTCGCCAACGCTACAATGAGGATGTGCTAAGAGAATAAGCCTGGTTTTATCTATAAGACACCTGGCTGTTTGGTATGTGCCTCTGTCCACTATCACTCCATCTAGAAACAAAAATTCTCTAGGTCTAAATTTTGTCCAATCCATTCATTTAGATTTGCTCTTTCAGGGGGGCTATCCTGTTGCTGTTTTTCGATCCTCATGGTGTGTTGTCGTTAGCCAGGCATGGCGGCATATTCTCTCACTCCCTGGGCTCAGCAGGCTGAAGTCCATAGCTGTGGTAGTCCATTGTCCATTATTTTAGTGCTGGAAATGCTTTGAGTGGGTGGTGTGCTTCCTACTTCATTTGAGCTCTGGTCTGCTCCCCGAGTGCTCCTGAGGCCCGATGATAGTCCGCGTGTTCATGCCCACGACAGTCCTTTCCACAGACCCATGTGAATGTTTTCCCTGCTCATAACTGCATGGGAAGTGTTCCCCAGAAAACCCTGGCTTGTAGCCACATCCCTAGAGATGGGATCCCCACAGTACCTGGGTGCCATGGTTGTGCCTATGCTACAGGGGCAGGGCAGCACAAGAAGTGGGCCCTCATGGTGTCCTGAACATGTGTTCTCAGTGTGCCTGTACTCAGCTAAGGTACCCGATAGGAAGCCATTGTGCGGACATCAAGACAACCTGTGCTGGGCAATGCCTTTCTATGTCTTCTGCCCCAGTTTCCCGCGTGGTGGTTTGTCTCCAGGTCAATTTTACAGGGAAGACTTTGATGTGCTAAAAGGATGCTCAGGCACATGGAAACATCTTAAATCATAGCAATATCCTTGTCACAGCAATGGTGTTGTGAGCTTGTATGTCAAAACTGCGCTGTAAGTTCTTGCATCCCTTTTGTAACCTTTTTTACCTCCTGCTGGCCTCCCTTCTTCCCCCAAACACGAGGCAGGGAGACAGAAGAGGAACAGAGGAAACTCAACTGTGTAATGTAAAACATGCATTGCATACCATATAGTAAGTCTCTCATGTGCCTTTGTAGTCCTGGGGGACTTTCCCTGGGGACTTTGTGATCTCAGACAAGAATAGGTTACCCCCAAAACTAGGTGAACAGAGGCCTCCTTGTGCTTCCTTAGTATTCAGTGGTGAAAATCTGACACCTCAACATGTGAAACTGTTTACTACTGATTAGTAAGTAAACACAAAATAATCCAGGGCATACCATCATTATTGATAATCTGATCGAGAAATCATAACTGCCATTGAGTGATGTCGGTTCACAGTGACGCTACAGACAGACCAGGACTGGCCCTCTGTTGGTCTCAGACACTGCAACTTTTTGCAAGAGTAAAAAGCCTCATCTTTCTCTCATAGAGGTTGGTGGTTTTGAACTGCTCACCTTGTGGTTAGCAGCCTGACTTGTTACTAGACCACCACCAGAGAAGACCCGACTCTTAGCCATCCGAAGACATTTACCTAAATAATGAGGTCTTTTGGAATCATTACAGACAGTTTGGTAGAAAATGTCCTAGATCTTAATATTCTTGCCTAAGAATATCTTGAGTGGAAAGAATCGATAAGAATAAGTTGAGAAATACGATTTATTAGTTTAAAAAGCAACCTTCAATTACCCTCAGGGTTTTTTTCTCTTAGAATAAAGCTGGAAAATTTTTTTGAAATTGTTTATTACTGTGTGTGTATTCACAGTCTGCATGTTCTGTGATCAGGACTTGTCACTGCAATTTGTGCTTTCCTGCCCAGCTCTCGTTTTAGAAGTCCAAAGTGACATTGTATCTGGAGCCAAGCTTGCTGTGCATAAACCTGTAGCAAATTCTGGAGAAGAGAAGCAAATTACAGACCCAGAGGAAATGCAAATGCGAAAAAGTGCTTCGGCCAGGGAAACGGTTTCTGGTGCGATTCTGTAAGTAATCAGCGGGGCCAGCAAAGCTAGAGTTCCTATTTGAACTCAGCTCATTAGCCCTTTAACAGCGCAGAGCCCATGCCGGGAAAGCAAAGCAAGTTTGTGAGACTAATGTCAGGTGAAGAGCTAGGATTTAATTAGTTTTCTGGCAAAAAGGATCCAAGTGGCGCTTCAATGTTCTTCTTTCAGCAATTTTGTTTTAATGGTATGATTTTTAAAAGAAAAGGAGCTTAACATTTTAGAGAGTGACTTTAGAACATACATCTTGCTCCATAAATGTTGATTTTAGGGGTGGGTGGGGATTAAACGTCTTCCCTGGTCCAGGTTCAAGTTACTTACAGGTGACTGCATTTATCAGTCTTTCATGTGCCCCATTGTAACAGCTTCCTGTTTGGGGTGCCCATCTCCATAACCTCTCACCAGTTTTAAAAGTTTAGCTATCTGAAAAACCATTAAACTCATGGAATTCTCATATAACATTTTTTTTCTCCAGATGGGGCAAAAAGAGGTGTAGTCTGGAACAAAGCTTTTCTTACCCTGACCCAGGCCCACCTTTGACCTGGTTGACATCCCAACTCCCTCCTATTCTTTCCTCATCCATCCACCTCTGCCCCGAGCTCAGGCTCAGTCCTGGATTCTGTCGCCTGAACAAAGCACAGTCCACTCCTCTGAGAAGGAGCCCTGGTGGTGTAGCGGGTAAAGCACTCAGTACGATCTGAAAGGTGGGTGGTTTGAAAACACCAGCGGTTCCACAGGGCAGATGTGTCTGCTGCTCCTAAGACCTCCAGCCTTAACTGAGCCCCAGTGGCGCAGTGGTTGTATGTGGGACTGGGGTCCAAAAGGTTGGTGGTTCAAATCCAGCAGCAGCTCTCCAGCAGCAAGACTGGGCTTCCTACTCCCACCAGGGAGTGGGATGCAAAAAATAAGACCTCTTCCAGCCTTGGAAACTATGGGGCATGTCCGCTCTGTCCTGCAGGGCTGCTGGGAGCCAGCGTCCACTCTCATGACAAGGAGCTTGCATTCTTGGCTGGGGCAGGTTCCTGAGGTCATCTGGGCTTGGGGGTGACTCTACTGACCCCAGTGCTCTCTTATGGAAATGATTCTTCATCACTGGAATCCATCATGACAATGACTGGACTTAGCAGTCTTCCCCAGCCTAAGAACTTCTTGAGGGCAAGGAGTGTTTTCATTCAGGTAGACTAGAGAAACAAATTCATAGAAACCCTCATACGTGTAGAAGAAAGAGAAGACCCATTTTTATATTGAGAAAGCAGCCCAGCCCAGTCTAGATTAAGTCCATAAGTCAAACATTAGCCCATATGTCTGATACCAGTCTATAATTTCCTCTTCCGATTCCTGCAACACATGCAATGACATGGAATGCAGGAAAATCACAGGTCAAGAGGTGTAAAGTCTTGTAGATCCAGTGGTGGTAGCGGCATCTTGGTGTAGGCGGGGTCTCCATGTGGTTCCTTCAGTTCTGAGGCTCTGCGTGCCATCAGTCTGTCTTTATATGGCTTGTCAGCAACAGTTTCTCTCTGGAAGTCAGCATGTGTTCAACCTCCAGCAAGCTCTGTATCTCCTTAGCACCTCCAAATGAGGTCATCAAGCTATGACCTGATTGACAGGCTAGACTCCACCCCTCCACGCTTAATCTTCTCAAATTGACAACAGATTATTTAACTATCATAAGGACTCTGCCACTCATCCCCCATGAAGAGCAGAGTCCCCCCCCAGCTTTATGAATAAATGATTGGCTGAGAATCCAAACCAATAAAAATAAACCTCATGCAGTAACTGAAAAAATTAGCTTATGTGTCATTGTTATGAATTCTTCCTAAGATGTTGGTTTTATGCTAAATTAAGAGACCTTCAACTTTTGAATACCAATTTTCTTTGTGTGATGAGAAAGTGATATTCACACACACACACACACACACACAGAGAGAGAGAGAGAGAGAGAGAGAGAGAGAGAGAGAGAGAGAGAGAGAGAAACACCAGAAATCATCTTTCAGGGTGGTATCTTATTTAATGTCTAGGGAATTTACCCCCAACTTTCCCAACATCCCCCAATACATCACTTTGTCGTCCAATCTTCTAAAGACTGTATCATCTAGCCTCTTCATTACATTATTAGAGGCTACGTCATGAGGAAGGAGCAGTGTGTGTGTGTGTGTGTGTGTGTGTGTGTCAGGCTGGGAGGGGGGGAAACAAAATCAGAAAGTAAAACAACACAAAAACCATGGATAGCAAAGATCATCAGAGTCTCCATTCATAGATTTCATCAGTCCACATACATCACAATGCAGAAAGCTGCACATCCAAGGCAAGCTCGGTAACCATCTCATAATGCATTTCTATTTCATGCTCATTTGTTTACCTGTCTCCTGACTTGTAGAAGGTAAGTTCCATGAGACCTGAGAACTCGCCTGCTTTTGTGATCACTGTGTCCTTTAGCATTATGATACTATCATTATGATACCACTGTGCTCCTCACCCCAACTCTATGCCTGCCTTATACCAAACAACCCCCTGCCTAGTGGTGAGTGCATCCAGACTCTCTGCGACCTGTGAGGACAGAGTGGAATCGATCCGTGGGGTTTCTGAGACCATGAATCTTTACGGGAGTCTCATTTTCCCCCAAAGAACAGCCAGTGGGTTTGAACCCTGACCAGACAGTTAGCCTAATACATAACCCAATAAGCCACCACAATTCCTTGAGCCTGCTATATAGCAAAAGGGAAGTAAATACTAGTTAAAAGAATGAATGGATAAATAAGTTATTAAATGAATGAATGAAATCATTAAGAAAGAAATCAATTAGTATAACAGGATGTATTTTGAAATGAACCCCTATTCTTAAATTGTTTTGATGATATTTCTTTTGTTAGAACCCCAATATCTAATCCAGTCGATAGATCTGGTGAGAAAATTAACCATTGGATTCTGGAGACAAATCTCACTCCCACCTTTCTAAGTGTATTAAAAATAAAGATATCATTTTGGTTTTTTGTTTTACCTTTTTTTCCTTCCAAGAGATGGCGTTGAAGGGAAGTCGTGTTTCTGGTTTCCAACACAAGATGGCACTGTTGCTTTTTAACTGTTGATAAGATATTTGACTTGTGAAGCTGCTGCATTGCGCAGTTGTTATCCAACCTTTTCGTAGCTGTGTGTAATACTTTTGTTACTTTTGAAAAATGTGCGGTCAGCTCTGCTAACCCAGGGAATTGTCCCTGGAGATTCTGGTAATTTGATATCGCTTGTAATTACATAACAGTATCACAAGTACTGTGGCAATCCCAGTCTCCCACGGAGAACTTTATTTACACATACGCCTGTTTGGAGTGTTGAAATATGTTGGCTGCTGTCCCTGTCTTGGGCCAAGCGAACCTCAGACTGTGTCCATTCCTGCTGCGGAAGGCAAAAGGGTCCAAACCAGGGGCCAGGGAGTGTGTTACAGAGGAATCTATGTACATCTTCTCTTAATAAGAACCCTGTCTCCATGATTCACTTTTAGTATTAACTCTGAATGTCTAAGCATATTGTTCTATCAAATATTGGTTCCTCTGTGCCGAGGCTGCTGGATTTTCCCTTAATTTCTCAGTTGAGAGTGGAAAAAAATTAATTAAGATTCCTTAATACTGTCTAATGAGTAGTTTATGAAACCCAGACTGTGCCCTTCCTGATAGAATTATCAGCCATTTTAGTGGCACAGTCGAAACAAGTCTTAAAACGTGTTCCCTACTTCTTTATTAAACCACAGAGTCATCTTTATCTCTGTATTTTAGAAGTATTGTACATGACCATACTTTTTCTAAGCCAGGAAAATTAATGCTACTTATGATGTAAGAATTTTTATCTATCGCCTTATATTTAAAGATCTATTGGTAGGATGTAGATTTCTAAGGTGGAAATATCACTTACT
This sequence comes from Nesogale talazaci, assembly GCA_004026705.1. Lineage (NCBI taxonomy): Eukaryota > Metazoa > Chordata > Mammalia > Afrosoricida > Tenrecidae > Nesogale > Nesogale talazaci. Next base: position 515,843 of record PVJH01000005.1, on the reverse strand, counting down.
GATTGGAATGCACTCAGAGAAAATTCTGAAACCAAATCAGAATTCTCACTCAGGCATGTTTTTGCGTCTGAACCTTGATAGAGATGCCCACGCCAGAGCTCACCTCCGGATGAAGGCTTGTCACTCACTTCTCAAGTATGCCTGGCAGAAACCTGCTCACCACTTTCAGGAGGATGACACTGTTCCAAAGAAAATGGAAGAAGGGCTCTTTGGAAAAATGAAACCTTCGAAGAAAGCCAGGTAAAATGCTGCACGTTGACTCCTGTTAGAGATTTCTACCTGGTCTGTGATTCGCTTATCAAAAATATTCCCAAGGACTAGCACTGCTGTTAGCCTCTGGGTTATACCAGCTTACACATTCTGACTTTCTTATGTTTCTGACAAAGGGGTTTTCAAGTATTTGGGAGACAGACCTTCTCTTCATAGTTCATTCATATGCAGTGCAGTCTCTTGTTCACTGTGGTGTCTTTTCCATAAAACACTGAGTTTATCTGTGCCTGCTTCTTCAGAGTTGGCAGTGAGGTTGAACAAATGCCTGAATGAACTTACAAAATGCAAAATACCCTGGTTACTTTGACAAGAATTTTTATTGTGTTTTCTCTTATTTATTTTAATTTGGGGCTGGTATCAGAAGGAATGATAGGATATCTTGTACTGTGTAGTATGCTATAACTTTTACATACTTGCTTAATATTAAAGCACTTTCTGGAAGCTGTGAATTAAGTGATTTTGGCACTTCAACATTAGCATTTGTCCGTATGTACAGTAATGGATATTTATAGATTAAATTCTAACACATTTCAATGTTTAATAAGTTGCTTTTCACTTTAAGATCCACTTTAAGTAAATGAATGTCTAAAGTTAACTTATTAGTTTATCATTTGTAGAACCATTCTAGTCTCTGAATGGGAGTTAGTGGGGATTGAAGACCTAGAAACATATTATACTTGCCTAGGATGCTGTGCAAAGGTCCTAGCAAGAGCCATAATTTAAGCAGAATTCAATGTTTTCCCTCTGTTTGCTTTGCTATGCCTACTGCCTTGATTTTTAAAGACTGATATTACAAAATTCCACAAAATTGGTGTTTTTGAAAAACAAAAGTATTGATCACAGTTCTTGTGGGTGCAAATTAAGCATTTAGGACAGGTTTATTCCTTTTACAGGCTCAGCTAGAGGAACTATTCTGTTTCTGTTGGATGGTATTGAACTCTAAACTAAACTTGCTCCTACTGAAGCAATATAACCCATAGTGACCCTATAGGATAGGGTAGAACTGCCTCTGTCAATTTTCAAGACTGTAGCTTTCTGGGAACTCTATAGAAAACTTTCTTTTTCTTGCGAAGAACAGCTGAGGTTTTGAACTAACCTTGCAGTTGGCAGTCCAATGCATAACCACTATACCACCAGGGAGCTGTAAATAACCCTTTGTCCTGTAGGGGGCTCATCCCCTGCTGCCTTTCCTCTGTCTGAATGGCTTTACTTTTGCACTTTGTCTGGTACAAAACACCACTCAGAGAGATCAGGACTAGGACCCACCCTACACCTGTGTAACCTCATTAGCTGGATACCCCCCAACACAGGCCACATTCATCAGTTCCAGGGTTAGGACTTCAGCATGTCTTTTTAAAGGAACGGATTTCAATGCATGGGACCCATCTCTCATTCTCTTACTATGATTATTTCTCCTTTGCTCCTGCTCATCTTGCTTCTCTTCTTTCCCAAATTGCTTCTTCGGTGGAATTAATTTTTTCCTCTGCTGATAAATTCCTGATATGATCTTTGAACAAACATTTATTGCAGGCAGAACATACTCACCATTCCATTGTGTTGGGTCTTTTGGGGGGGGGGCAACATTGCCCTCTGGTGGTCGTGGGAGTCATCCAGCGCCACTCCTGAAAGCCGACACTGGATTTGAACCACCAAGCCCACGATCCGCAGTCCTGCAGTCAACCACTTACGCCACCAGGGCTCCACCCACCAGTCCATTGTTTACAGCAGTTTGGAAGCACAATACTGATGCTCTTGTTGCCATGTGGATGATGATGCTTTACTGACATGTTAGTATGCGTCACAGTGGGGCTCTTGCCAATAGCATTTACAAGCTACACTACCTCAAGTGCATGGGGCATTTTTCTGCCGCTAACAGTTGCTTTTCTTTATCTCAACCATTCTCTAAGGCATGGTAAACGGCCCAAACTTTGCTATCAGCAATTTGAATACAGAGACAGTCAGATCATAAGCCTCGCTGCTCCTCAGCTTGTCCTGGGGGTACCAGGTCCCCACCTCTGTTCTGGCACTGATGTGGTTTTGGTGGTGAAGACATCCGACGAGAGTCATCAACGCTGGATACACAGGGAAGACAGCCGGTAAGCACATTCTATTAGGAACCTCGGTGGCCGAGTGGTTATGTGTTGGACTGCTGCATGCAAGGTTAGCAGTTCTAAACAACCAGTCACTCCACAGAGAAAGACGAGGCTTTTTACTCCCATGAAGAATTACTGCCTTGGAAACCCACAGGGGCACTTCTGTCCTGTCCTCTAGAGTGACTCTGGGTCATTCTTGATTCAATGGCCGTGAGGATGGTTGTGGTTGTGGAACATACAAAACTGAACGGGAGTCTAAAGGGCCTAGCCTGGTTCCCATAGAGCAGGCAGGCATATATTTGAAGACTTTAGATTTTATCTCACGTGGCAGACTATTTTTCCTCACCTAAGCCAAGCAAGAGAAAGAGAGAGTGACATCCAGTGTAGATGTTCAGAAGACCACACACAATTCATTCACAATCAGACTCAGATAAGAAGAGTGTAGTCTGACTGACTGAGTGCAGTTTTCCCTGACCATTGAGGTGAAGGTTCTCATTCAATTGTATTTTTTTAATATGAGATAATAGAAAGCTAATTCTAAAGAGTCCCCAGTTTTTAAATTTTGCAGGGCATTTCATTAACTTAACCTCCCAGACACATATCTTCCTCCATCCTAAACTAACCAACCAATGTGGTTTTCACCCACACAGCAAAAATGAATTTTCACCTTAGTAAACTTCCCAACCTCATTCAATGCTTGGCTTTGCTTAGCTCCAGGCGCAAACCAACCACTCTCAAAAGGTTGTTTTTGAGATCATCAGAGTCTAGGCATGAGAGGATCTTTAAGATTCTTGTTACTTTTGTTGGGTATGAAAATGCTGTGGTTTTCTTTTTTTTAACATTTGATCAGTTAGATGCAGATTGTATTATTTACAGATAAAGTTAAAAGATACCACAGATTTTCATAAAATACTCTAAGAAGTATACTTTTTTTTTAATGTTAGGGAAATGACTAAGAGATGAATGGCAGAATGTTGCTTGTTGTAATCCATGGTGGCCCATTATACTATTCTCTCCGTTTTTGTGTATGTTCAGACATTTCTTTAATCTAAAAAGAGAAAGGGGAAATAAAATCTTTCCCATTGTTAAGACTGACTTCCTTCCAGTTCTTCTGGCAGCATTCTGTGGGGCCAGGAATTCTCCAGAGACCTCTTTATTCTTTGAAATATTATACAAAATGCTGTGTGTTTATGAACCAGAGTTAAAAAAAAAAAAAAGCAATTTTTTTCCCCTGGGTAAGAGCTGTGGTTTTCATTGGCTTCTTGGTGTCTGCAGTGCAAAAGGCTTATGAGTGGCTGCTTTAAGCAAGCTAGCATAGGCTTCAGCAGGGGGCAGCAGCAGGCTCAGCGTGGGCAGGAGAGGTGCTGGCCTGCCTCTGCTCACTGCCTCAGATGAGCAAAACCACCAGCAAGCAGCCCTTGCTGGGCTTGTTTTGGAGAAGGCAGAAAATGTCAACCGTGTGACCCACTTGGTGAGTGTATTTGTTCGCCTTTGCCCAGCGAATGGCTTGCTCCATGGGGCCAAAATGCGTTTCTTTTGGCACACCTGGTAGGTAGGATCTGGTGCCCTTGGAAAGAACCAAGCAACGCACCCCTACTCTTATAGAACTGACATCCTAGTGCTACTCTCCCTCTTCTCTTCCCGAGATTTCATGATGCTTCTTACTTAATCTCCCATGTACATACTTGCCTTGTTCATACAATAACCACCCCATGTTGCCTTTCATCCATCCAGTCAAAATGAATCCTTTTCATTTATTTTCATAGGACACAGCTTTCTGTACTATAGCACAAGTCCCAACTTGAATCTAAATTAGATTTAGAGTTTATGAACAGGGTAGGGTGGGCGGGGGTGAGGGTGAGAGTCAAGCCAAAGCCAAGCACCATGACTGTGAATAAGAATTTGGTCATTGGAGAAGACTTGTTCTGAGCTCTTCTCGGCATCTGTCACTGGTTTGTTTTCCCTCCTGTTCTGTCTTTTATTAACTCCTGTGGAGAAAGCAGTAGGGTGACGAAGAGGTCTGTAAGTATGAGGGAAAGAGATGTTTGGCCCAAACTGTGAGACACTGGGCTATGAGCAGCAGTGCTTTGGAAAAATCTAACCAAATGGGTAGCACCAAGGGGGAACGAGGCCACCTCTTCCCACCCATTTCACCTCTCCACACACTCTGCATTGTTGTCATCCAGAAGCTTCTTCCTGTCTAGTTACAGCAGCAGAGAGGGGCAGTTGGTTGCAGATGGTGGCATTAATTGCTGCTGCGTCAAAAACTTGAGTCCAGAGAAAAGAGAAAGAGCAGCAGAGGTGGCCTGAGGGCCAGGGTGTTCTCATGAGCACACATGTCATCAGAAACTCTGGGGCAGGGGAGGCTTTGCTGAGGTTCTGACAACTCGTGGTACAAGAAAGAAGATCCAAAGTAAACCATGGGCTCAAACAGAACCATAGTTTTGAGGACAGCACAGGACCAGGCACCGTCTTATTGTCTTGCATCTCTCATCACTCTGAGTTGAACTGACTCAAAGGCACCTGACTATAACAACAAGGTTCAGGGTAATCTGTGTCCATGGTGACCGTGAACCTGGGCTTTCTTCTTCATTTTCCCTTGGCATCTTTCTTTGTGCTCTTTTGTATAATTGGAAATCGTTTGTTATGATAATTCAGCAAGGCTGGAAGTGCTTAGGGTTGCTCTACAAAGCCACAACCTGCAGAGCATTTCCTTCATTCAAATGAGAGTCTTTCTTCCACTTTCTTTTGCCCTGGCAGTAAGCTAGTGCCCAGAAAGGCCATCCAGAAAGGGTGTGGATAGTATGCAGACAGAGGCTGGCCTGTCAGTGTGAAGAGGGTGCAAATGGCCCAGTCATGGGGTAACACCCAGTGACTCATCCTGTCCATAGTTTTCTGTCAGCCATGATTTCCAATTCCTTGGATCTTGAATTACCTTTTCAGTCTGGTCTTCTATTTAAAGTCAGAAAGTGATAGAAATTCTAACATCTGAAGCAATTATCAGCAAAATCTCTTAAGGGAAATAAAGACGGTGGGAATAAGGTGCAACCGGGAGAACACACAGTCTAAAATAGAAGTTCAAGTACCGACAAAGGAGGCACTGGAGAGTGAGGAGAGGGCCAGAGGCCTGTGTATTTGGTTCCAGCCATACAGAAGGAAGGTCCAAGTCCACTCTTGGGATCACCTGCTAGCTCCTCTATTTATCTGTCACAGCACCTGAATGAATCATTTGATCTGTGAAGGGAAGGATAAGAAAGTACCCAGGTTATTTATTTATTTTGAATCCATCACAGGACTCAAATTCATAGAAGAGAATATATATATGTATGTATATATATATATATATATATACACACACACACATACAACATCATGGAATTTGAAGGTAAAAGCGATCTTTGACGTTTTCTAGTCATTGTCAGTTGATTACCAAACCCAAACTCACTGCCACCAAGTTGACGCCAATTCATAATGGTCCCATAGGTTGGGTAAAACCGCCCCTGTGGGTTTCTCAGACTATAGCTCTTTATGGGAGTAGAAAGTTCCATCTTTCTCCAGTGGAGCAGTCGGTGGTTTCAAACTGCTAATCTTTTGGTAAGCAGTCCAACGTGTAACCTCTATGCCACCAGGGTCCCCTCTCAACTGCAGAGGTAGGTAAACTGACATTTGCAAGGACTAATAAGTAGCTTGTAGGCACTCCAACAGTGGGTCAAGAAACAATATGTTGCTGGATCCCAGAGTAAATCTCCACCCTCCTTCTTGGTACCAGGGAGCATTGAGTGAAAGTCAATACACTTGGGTTTTATGCAGAATGCACACGTCCTCCCACTCCTCTGCCATGGGCAGACACTGGGTGACTGTCCTATTCAAAATGAGAAAGTAAATGCAACAGTGTGGAGGTGGACCTTGACAAGGAAACCTTGGGGAAGTCACCACATTTATTCTAGGCAGCAAAGGAACAGAGGAAGCTACAGAGCTGATCCTGTTATCTCAGTAGAGGTCATTGCAGGAAATCCACTTCAATCCTTCATTATTTAAATAATATTATTGGATGCCAATAAAAACGCTAGGCTCAAACAACACAGCATGCCTGGCCCACAGAGATGTACAATACAGAGGACCAACTCTTATGCAGAAGGATCTTGATAAATGCCCCAGAGCAGTTCTGTGAAATGGGATGCACATTCTGGATTTAAAATGCTGCCTCGGGGGCGGTGAGGGGCGTGGTAAAAAAAAATGCTGCCTCTCTGACTTGTCATAGAAGAAATACATGATAAAATTAGGAGCCATTCTCTTGTAGCATTCCAAGTAATGTGAAAACGTGGCTACTTTGTTTTCCTGGACTTCCTCATTTCCCCCCAATGTACCTCTATTGTTTTATGTTCAAAACATGAACGTTCACGATGTGGGCTTTCCCCCTTTCCATTTGGGAAGAAGAAAGCCTTCGTTGAAATGTGTGAGAGAGGGAACTCAAAAGAGCCTGCCATATTTTCCTGAGTCTTGCAGGCTCTCTGTCCTTGACAAGCCTGGCCTGGCGCTCCATCCGTGGAAAGCCGTTGGTGTTCCGCCTTTCCTGGGCTCCAGCTCCCCCTGGTTGGACGGCCCTGCTCTGAGGATGGAGCCACTGCGCCCTCCCCGCCCTCCTCCGATACTGCAGGTGCAGGGCGAGTCACCTCCGCAGTGGGAAAGCCCCTGCTAAACATGTCGGCAGAATTGGTTTTTCAGACCAACAACAGTGTTGAATGTTCAGGTCTATTTTGGGGGGGTTTGGTTTGGTTTTTCTTTTTAAGTGATACAAGGAAATAATTCGGGGGGGGGGGGTTAGATCAATCATTTTCATTTTATTTTTCAGTGCAAGGAACTTCTTATTAGCTCTCATACCAGACCATTTAAAGATATTCCACATACACTGTAAGCTTTGAAATACAACTCCCTTAGGGGGAAAAAACATGTAAAGTGATAAAGCTCTCACAACCACGAATCATAGCAGCGGGGAGGTCGGGGCTGCAGCGCAGGAACAGCTGTGATGACGGCCTGGGACCTGGGACCGGCAGGGTCTCTTGCCATGGTGCATCCGGTTGGCAAGGGTCGGAATGGACACATGCGCACTTCACAACCACAGCGCGACCCTCCCCTGTGTGTTGTTGCCGCACTGACTCACTATTTCTCACAACACCTCTGTGATACCTCCTGTACAGATGAGGAAACCGAGGCACCGAGTCCTAAAGGAAAGCTAAGAGAGGCAGATTCAAGTTTCAAAGGCAAGCTGTGTGATTTCAGAATCCGCTCTCTTAGTCACTCTGCCACACGTGCCTCTCATGATACAAATAGTGAGGAAGATGTGTCCCATCAGGAGGCAGAAACCACACAGATTTAAAGAAAGGGGATGACGTGTCAGCAGTGATCAAACTGTGGTCAGGGAATGCTTGTCAAGTATGAAAACCTAGATGGTAGAGGAAGAGGAAATACCTGGTTTCCCAAGACCAGAACAGGTCTGTGGTCATTGATCAAGGAGGAATAACGCTCTGAAACGCACCACGGTGGGGGTGGTGGCAGTACCTCGGTGGGGCTTGGATGCAGCAGGTCTGGAGCACATGGAAGGGTAGCCACATCAGGAGGGCCATGGAAAGGTGATGTCCAGGCCAGGTCAGGAGCGGGCGACAAGAGGACTGAGGAACTGTGCATTCTAGGCACGTGGTGCGGCAGAGCACGTTTGGACACCTTCAGTCCCAACTGCTTCCACATCAGCTGGAAGCTGTAGGAAAACCCCCTCCTCCTTCAGTGTACCCGCTGACCTCCCTACCAAGAAAGTTCCGCATTTGAATCCCGAAAGAGAATTGCTTACCAAATGGACTTCCGTAGTCACAGACCCTGCATTGTAGGTGAACATGGAGCCGAGAGGCCACTCTTGGGTAGATGGCACAGAAGTTTATCCAATCTGCTCATTCTACTTTGTAATGTTACGCATCCTGTGTTTCCAAGGACCTTCCACCTGGCTTGTAACCCAGACCTTGTGTTGGCAGTGTCTATGACTAAGGCTGCAAATGAAGGCGGTGGCCACCCAGTTATTATTCAGGTAAGACAGCTCTTGGTGCATGAAACTCAAGTAAAAACCCATGCTTTCCTGTGGTGGGAAAAGGAAATGGATCTCATGGAGTCCTATTTCAATCTCAAATGTCATTGCTAAAACATTTACACTTGTCTGCTTGGATTTCAGATTGCACATGTGTTCATGTAGCTTTTAATTTAAGTTAATCCAACAGATGGTAGTTGTAGGCTTGTGACGTGCCAGGCTTGATGCTGAAATCCAATGATGAGAATAGCAAATTATCCCCCAGCAATCATGGTGCTCATAGTCCCTGTGGAGGCAGGCAGGTGAATATCAGAGTCATGATTTTTAAATCGGATGATCAGAAGTACTTGCCTGTCCCCCTACTTGGTGACTGGAAGGAGGGGCAGGTGGTCTATGAAGGTGTAAGTTTGTCAGAGTTAATTATTCTAAAGGACCCATTTCAAATACACTCATAAATAGCTATAGCATCAAAACAAATTTTGAAAACTCCAGGGAATCCTGGTTTTTATATCAATTTTGTACAAAGAGGTAAGGAGTTCCTTTTCCAAGTTTTCCCATCATTTTCAATGACTTCTAATAAAAATCACGCTATTACAAGAATACACGGTCTTCCCCCCCCCCCCCCCCATCCCCACAACACCTTGTGAGGAGGAGCTGCAGTTAGAAAGTCCCCAATCTCCAGGTATTTTTTGTATCCTCCTCGGTATTTAGCATCTTTTTGTGGAAAGGATTACTCTGTCTCCAAATAACATTTGTTTGATTCCCTGTTTTCAATAACAGGGAGGCAACTTGTTTTGCAAGCCCTGAATCCAAAATTGGGACATAACAATCTGGACAAATATCAAAGCTTAATTAAGTCTTTCATCCTGATGATCAATCTGGACTCGACATTTCTTGTAGCAGTCCCAGGATATGTAGGACTACCTTCTAACTGATCATGTGCCTTTCAGCCAGAACCACATGGAGAGAAAAAGCTCACATGGAGCATTTTAAGCAGTTTCATAAAATTTACAGATGCAGCATTTTCCTCTCAAGTTCCTACTTTATATGAAATTAGTTTGTTCTAAAGGCAACTTCTATGATTTTTCAAGGTTTTGTTTTGTTTCCTCTGCTGATGCCTAACTTTTATTATTTATTTATTTATTTATTTACTTTTGTGTGGTTTGTTTTGTGGGCATCACTGCCTCTGGTGGTTGTGGGAGTTACCCAGCGCTGCTCCTGAGAGCCGCCACTGGATTTGAACCGCCAAGCCTGTGGGCCGCACTCAACCACTTACACCACTGGGGCTCAGTCTTATTTATTTATTTTTGTGACGCACTCTGTTTAGAAGAGAAGAGTAAAAACCATATGAGACCAAGGCATGCAATCTTCATGCTGTGCCATCCCTCCTGGCAGTTTGCGTTTCCAGCCCTCAGAGAGAGACTTTTCTTGCCTGACCCATTAAATCACTTCCTCAGACTCATTTACTTTCCTTCTTTACTATTAATCTTGCACTTGGTGAGGTAGGTATTATTAATTATAAAGTTCCTTGAGGTATCATGATACATTTAGCTGGAACTAATCTACTGGTTTGAATTCTGTTACATTGAAGCTGTTCATTTCTATGCTTATACTTGAACCCAGTTTTTAAAAATCATTTTATTGGGGGTTCATACAACTCCCATAACAATCCATCCATCCATCCATTGTATGCAAAGCACATTTGTACACTTGTTGCCATCATCATTCTCAACACATTTTCTTTCCACTTAAGCCCCTGGTATCAGATCCTCATATTTTCTCTCCTTCCCTGCTCCCCCCTCCTCCATAAACCCTTGATAATTTATAATTTATTGTTGTTTTGTCATATCCTACACTGTCTGATGTCTCCCTTCGCCCCCTGTTGTCCACACCTCAGGTAGGAAGTTATATGTAGATCCTTGTAATCAGTTTCCCCTTTCTACTCCACCTTCCCTCCACCCTCCCGGTATGGTCACTATCACCACTGGTCCCAAAAGAGTCATCTGTCCTGGATTCCTCATGTTTCAGCTCCTATCTGTACCACTGTACATGCTCTAGTTCAGCCAGACTTACAAGGTGGAATTGGGATCATGATAGTGATGATGGCAGGGAAGGGGGGGTGCAGAGGTGGGGAGGCAGCATTTAAGAACTAGAGAAAAGTTGCATATTTCATCATTGCTACACTGCACCCTGACTGGCCTGTCTTCTCCCTGGGACCCCTCTGTAAGGGGATGTCGCTTCACCTCCAGATGGGCTTTGAGTTCCCAATCTGTATGCCCCCTCATTTATAGTGATGTAATTTTTAGTTCTTTGATGCCTGATACCTACGCCCTTTGACACCTCATGGTCACACATGCTGGTATGCTTCTTCCATGTGGGCTTTGTTGTTGAGTCCAGTTTTTTGTTCTGTTTTGTTTTTATTTTTTAATTTTTTTTAATGACATCACTGCCCTGGTGGGAGTAGGAGGCCCAGCCTTGCTCCTGGAGAGCTACTGCTGGATTTGAACTGTCAACCCTGTGGGCCGCAGTCCTGCACACAACCACTAGGCCACCAGGGCTCAGCAAGAGCCCAGTTTTATAATTAGAATTAAATATGCCATTTCTGTTACACATCTAGCTCGATTGTATTCATATGTTTTTTAAAAAAAGGCAACAACCAAAAGCCAACATCCTTCATCATCAATGGAATATGAATTAAAATATCAAGGAGGTGATTTCTATCAATGAGACTGATGGTGTTTTAAGAACTGTGAAGTAAACGAATCCCTGTGCATACACTTGGTGTAAGTGTCAACTAGAAAAACTTTCTTGAAAGCATTTTGATATGATCATAGTCTTTCAAAAGTGACCATTTTTAATCAGTCATTATGATTCTAGAAATCATAGTCATTATGATTCTAGAAATCACAAGCATTTATTCCCAGAATCATTCAGTGCTGTTTTGCTCAAAATAGGCAAACTATTGGAAATTAGTAAAATACAACTTCACCGAAATAAAACAATAGATATCCTTCAAAAACATATCATGAAATAATTAAGAAAAAAGAAATGCATTTACCAAATTGTAAGCATTTCATGTTTCTCTTTTTGTAAATTGAAGAAAATATGGGTATTTATAAATATAATGGAGATTGTTTGTATGACAGCCAAAATATCAAGAACAGTTAACATTGGATAGTGGAATTGTGAATAAAATTTGGAAGGTTTCTTTGCTTTCATGAAGAAATTGCTTTCTAAATGCCTATGATGAACGATATTATTTGTAGAACTATCTAATAGAACCTACCGTTTGTTTAAATGATTTCATGTCCTACCATTTGCCCCCAGAAATACAAGCCATATAGCAATGGGACCTCCAATCAAAAATGGCATTATATGGAAAGCACGAAAGCCTTTGTGGCTTTTCACAGTACTGCACTGGATAAGGAAGTCACCGCAGCAAACTCTGCTGGCATTTGCACGTCCTCGGTGGTTAAAGACGAAGACATTGAGCAACCCGTAAGTTGTTCCTTTCTGCCAGAGAGAAAAGAAAAATCGAGTAACAATAAAAAACAGTTCTAACGGGACAGAGGGGAAAGAAAGACAGACGGAGTAAAATCGAATATTTTACTTAAGAGGTTTCCTTTCTTAGAATGCCTTGTGTAAAAGTAAGCTGAAGACTAATTTTTGAGCAGACATCACGTAAACTACGAATCAGGTTCAGGAAGAGCTATTCTGCTTAGATGGCTTCGTCATCAGTGACTGGCACTGGCCCGAGCTTGAGCTGAGCAGTGCCCCAGCACACCCATGCAGATGTCTCTGCACTCAGGTGCGCCTGCCATTCTGCATGTCACTCCACCCCAGAACTTGGATTCAAATGCAAGTAATTGTAAGGAACTTTTTATTACGTTATACTCAGCATATGATGGAACATGGATATAGTCTTGATTTCTAAATAATTTATCAAGTTCAGTTCCTTAATTCATCTTTTTTTCCCTTTTCTTTTTTTTTCTTTCCACATCACTGCCCTGGTGGGTGTAGGAAGCCCAGCCTTGCTTTTGGAGAGTTGCTGCTGGATTTGTACCATCAACCCTGTGGGCCGCAGTCCTGCACACAACCACTGTGCCACCAGGGCTCAGTTCAGTTCCTTAATTCTTATTAGGAAAACATTACTTGTCTCAGATTTCACAAATATCTTTGAGTGACTCTGGCTCAGTGAGTCGATCCAGCATGTGTTTGTTGATGATGAGCCTATGGAAAATGGAAATGTCATAGTGAACTCTACATGATTCTCCCTTTCACTTGACTCTCAATTTCTACCTCTTCTCCTTCCACCCCCCATCTTCCTTCTCCCTGTAATCAAGTGGATGTCACCTCATAGTGTCCCCATAGGATAGGGTAGCACTGCCCCTGAGGGTTTTGGGGATTGTAACTGTCCACAGGAGAAAGTCTCATCTTTCTCCCTCTGAGCAGTTGATGGTTTCCAACTGCTGACCTTGTAGTTAGCAGTCCAATGCATAACTGCTGCACTATCTTACGATAGGGTCTTCATTCCACAACTCTACTGAGTACTCTACAGTTGTCCGAATGTGCTATACCATTTTGCAATTTTCTGCCTTAGATGCACTGCCCCCTTCCTGCCCCTTTCTCCTTTATCTGTGAATATCTATTAGTTAGCTACAGGGCTTTAGTTGAGCAATTCACCAGTCAAACCAGTCAAAGGCTGCTGAGGAAATCTCCCAAGACGATGTGAACCAACTTCCAAAAGGCCCCACTGTACCAGGACAGAATAAGAAGCAAATGAATCCAGTGATTGAGTACATGAAGTCTGTCTAAATTCACATTTTCATATGGATATTTGCAGCCCACAGGTCATAACTAGAGAGTGTGGAGGAACCACGCATTCTTGTTAGGTATGGCTGGGTCAGTTTTGACTTCTAGTTGCCCTAAGCACAGAAAAGCAGAACTCTGTGGTGCGACCCCATCCCCCCAATTCTTCTTTTGTTTGTGCCTGTTGTCACAGTCACTGTGTTACTCCATCTCCTTCAGGGTCTTCTTAGTCACTGATGTTCTACTTTACATGAAGGATGTCTTTCTCCAGGAACGAGTCCCTCCTGATTAACATGGCCAAGGAATGTGAGATGACGTTTCACCCTCTTTTCTTCTAAAAACCATTCCGAGTGTACTTTCACCAAGATGGATCTGTGCACTCTTCTGGTAGTCGAAGAAATAGTAAATATTCTTCCCCACTGTTGTAACTCAGACACATCCGTTTTTCTTAAATCTTCTTATTCATTTTCCAGCTTTCAAATGCACATGAGGCAATTAAAACACAAGGACTTGGAGTCAGGTGTATGGTGCATCTTAATCCTTCAAGTGCTAGCTTTGCTCTTTAACCTTTAAAAGAGGTCTTTTGCAGCAAATTATGCAGTGCCAATCTATCATCTGATTTCTTGACGGCTATATCAAAGTGTTGTTTGTGTATCCAACTAAAACAAAAAGGAAGCCCTTGGTAACTTCAATATCTTCTCCATTTATCTCAGTGTTTTTTATTCGTCCAGTTGTGAGTAACATAATCAATTAATTATTTAGTAAATTGGAAAATCAACAGTCCAGGATTTATTTGTCCTTCCCTTATGAACTATGCCTTATGATAACAAAATAGGCAGTGAGTGGAACTTTTACTTCATAGAGCTATCTCAGCAAATAAATGAGTAAATGGCATAAAATAATCATAAGGACACTGGCATACAACTTTTGATAAATCAATAGATGCAGGCAATGAACAAATCTCTGGGAAGTGCAAACAGTTAGGCATTCAACAAATAGTCAAAAGGTCAACTGTTCAAAGCCCCCTGAGGTGCCTTAGGACACAAGTCTGGAGCTAAAGGTCACCGTGCTAATCTGGACACCTGGGGTTATTCTAGGTGGCAATCAGCCCCTCAACACTGAACAACATCAATACCACCCACAGTCAGTGTCAATAGTAATAAGGAAGCATCACAGTTAAGTAGGTGTCCTCTGATGTCAGCACACAATCCCACTGCTGAAATGCTCTGGCTAAAAAATAAATAAATAAATAAGCAGAATTTAACCACCTCTCTCATTCCAATCATGAACTCGTTGGAAACAGAGTGGACAGATGAACATGTAAAAAGACCTGTGGGCAAATAGGCAGCTAAAACATGATGGGAAGAAAGACTGCAACAAATAAGCTGCAAGGGAAAAAAGGCAACAAGGGGGAGAGGTGTCACTGGAGATGAAAAGAAGCGAGAGACATATAAGCCAGTTATGATGTATAGACCTTAATTCTATTTTAAATATTGTAGAGTTGGGGGAAGAATAGAAAATTTGAATATCAACTAAATGATTATATTAGCGCATTACTATTAACTTTCAGGTGTGATACTTTCGCTTCAGTAAAAAAAAAGGGGGGGGGGAGTGTCCATTAGAGACAAATCCTGATTTATTTAAGAATGGCACTATAGGGTGTCAGATGAACTTCAAGGTAAATCTGGCTCAAGAGGGAAGGGGACATGGCTACAGATGACAAGAATGGTAGCTGCTGATTTGGTTGAAGATGGTGAAGGGTGCATGGCATTTCATCATTGTTTTGTGTGTGATGCACATCTCCAGTGACTAGTCCATGTGTGCTTTTACTAAAGGATATTAAGAAAGGGACTTTGAGGGGGAAGGAAAGGAAGGAGAACTCAGAGCGGTACATTGCAGAATTTAAGGTGAGTTAGTTATGACAGGGAATGAAGCTGTGGTCTCTGTCCTGGAAGGTTTAGTGGACACCAGGGTGTTGTGCTCACAAAAAGTATTCAACCCTTGAAGCACCAGAAGTTTTCCAGTTAAAATGCTTTGCTAGAAATCATTTTGAAAATACTTTACAGTGCTTTCCTCTCAATAGTATGCCCAGAACATGATTTAACCAAGTCAGAGCCATCAACATGCTGAAGCCACCATCTCTGTAAGGAAATGCACCTCCAGACCAGATGTGCCATTAGCATCTGAATGTCATGGCTTCTAGGCTTATCAATTGGCTGGCCTTGCAAATATGTTTTTGATTTTTGTGGGGAGGGGGAGAATAAATATAATTTAGAAGCAAAGTAACACATTCTTGTCCATATTTCCAGTTTTGCCCTTTGAAGGACTCAGGTGCTGGTTCAGCATTGAAAGGCATTTCACCGGCATGCTGTTGCTATTCAGGCGCATGTGTATGAAGATATATTTGTCTCCCATTTTAGGGATATTATTACCTCTCACCGGGTGGAAAGAGCAAAATGATGCTCTGCTTAGCTTGTGGTGGATCCTGGAGAGCTGAGAAGGGGCTCACACAATTGCCACCAGGGATCTCCTTCTCCTGTGCCTCCGGTTCCAAGACCCAGAAGCCCTCCTCCCTTGGGCCCTTCAAGGTCATCGCAGTGACCGAGGTACGTAAAGATCTGTGCTCTGTCATGCACATCTGGTAACAGTTTGGAAACTTTGACGCATTCATTATCTGCCTTGCACTCAAGTTCATCTCGGCTAATCCAATTCATCTTCCTCTGACGCCCCCTTCACCATTTTACCTGCATTGATTTCCTTTTCCCCATTGTAATTTAAAATACATTTTCTATTAATCGCTCAATACACCCTTTGAAGTTAATTGGGCACTTCTGCCGCTTTAATCATCTCCTGACACCTTTCCCTGCTCCCTGTGTTGCTTTTCGTTGAGGAAGTGGCTGCACATCTTTCTGTAGCGGAGCAACTTTTTTTTTTTTTTCGCCTCTGCCCACAGAGTAACCCCCTTTTTCCTAGTGTGAAACATTGTGGGGAGAATTTGACATGTTGTTGTTAATGACTGCTCCGATTGGATGCCCGAGACCATGCATCCATGTCTAATTCTATTTATAGCTCACAGAGAACCCTCTGCCTTCTTTTGTGCCCATAATTTAAACTGGCACCATTTTAAAGCGTGCTGCCTTTCAAGTTGAGAAGGAAACCGAATTCACTGCAATCGAGTCCAGTCTGACTCATGGTTACCTGAGAGGGCAGCTTCCGATGGCCCTGGCAGGTTTCTAAGACTGCAACTTTTTACAGACTAGAAAGCCTTCTCTTTGTCCCAGCGAGGGACTGTTGGTTTCCACCTGCTGACCTCACAGCAGCCCAAGGCATAATCACTCTGCCACCAGGGCTCCTCTATAAGGGGGATGTTCTACAGAGGTGGCAAACTTTGTCTCCCCCATGTATAAGCATCTCCATCCCCGTGTATAAGCAGGCAAGGTAGCAGGGTACAAGGAGTCTCCAGGGACACCAGCACTCCCAAGAAGAAATACCAGCCCACCAGCGAAACCTGGGAGGGGTTGGCTTTGGTTGAGGACTACAGGCCTAAAGTGCTGAGGAGGTGGCATGAGCTGATTGGCAAGGGGCTTCCACACCCCAGCATCTCAGAACAGCATGGGAGTAGGGAGGGAACCCCTGAGGGAGGATGTTTGGCACTCATGACCATGGGGTGAAGGCTACCCAAATCTCCTGCATATTCATCAATATCTCCCATGCCAGAGTAAGGTCATCTTGAAGGGAAGGGGTTATTGGTAAGGATGGTGTCCCAGTTCTTCTGACCCTGTCACCCTCCAACCCAGTCTCCTGTCACAGGACAAAGTCGAGAGAAAACCAAAGAAATATAAGTCCAGTCATCTAGCAATTCTGTGGCAGAACTGAGACGATAAGTGGGGATTCTGACCCAATGTGCTGCCCTCTATGTTAGCATAGGAAGTGAACATTTAAAAAATGTAGATGTTAAACACATGTACACAGATATTTACCAAATAAAAAGACTAACATAAAAGCTTTTTAAGAGTTCATGAAATCTGCGATGTCTTCTTCTGAAAATCAGGCTGATTTATCTTCTAACAAGGCTGAGAACACTCTGCATTATTATGAAGGACTCCAATCTTCTTTGCGGACACAGACAAGCTCACGGACTGTATCTCATGGTGGAACGGCGGCGCATCAGCAGAAGGCGGTGAAAATAATGGCGTACAAAAATGGGAACGGATATCATGATGGGAAGTTAATTGTGGCTAGAACAGTCCCCATGGTAAGGGAGTATCACTTAAATGCTTGTGTCCTCACAGGTCATGATAATGGTTATTCTTCTAACAAAAAAGTAAGCGGTGGGATTGAGTGATGTGTCTCTGACCCATCTTGCCAATCTAAGCCGAAGAGATCAAGATGTTTGCATTCTCAACAATGTCTTGTTGACTGTGTCTCTTTGGGATATATAGTTTTAGAAAAAATGGACACCGAGAAAATGGGTTTTAGGTTTGATTCCAGAGCAAAAACACATAAACAATGGAGCAAACGGATGATAAACAGAATTGCTTCATTCTCCTAAAAGCAAAAGTGTTTTTCTGCCTGCTTTCCCGAACCAGCATCATGCTGTCTGCTGGCTGCACAGTCAAATATCTTACCTCGTTTTCTTTCTGGAGGATCAGAATGCACTCTTGTTAGGATGTTTTCCTTCCTCTTCAAATTGGGGCAGCAGGTTGTGATGGGAGAAACGGCTTGGTCTCTGTCTCCTCCCCACAGACGGAGGAGACCCAGAAGGCTTCCTGTTTTTCTCCATTTCTTAGAGATTGTCTTGTCGCCATATTTTGGCGCAGGCCTTTCCTAACATAATGTTCACTATAATAGGGAGTTATTTGGGGGACTTCCGTACACATGTCTACAACACACATTCCCATTGTCCTGGTGACCTCATTTTGCTCGAACAGAAACATCGCAAGTGGGTGGCTGAAACAGAAATGCCTCTCTCTTGCTCTGTTCTGGGGAAAGGTCCCTGTCTTTTTTCCAGCAGCTTCTTTTTCTATATCTAGTTGCCTTGGTGACCATATGGCTTGTTTACTTGCTTATTGGCTCACTTAACCCGCTCTTTAACATCTCAAAAGAGATAGACATAAAATGAACAAACAAACAAAAAACTCATTGCATCAATTCTGACTCATATTGACCTTATTCAAATGCTGCTTTATTAACATAACAAAGGAAACCCATTTTCAGATGGGATTGTAACCACAGACATAAGACCAAAAAATCCACTGCAGGGGAGGGGGGCGGCCGAGGAGCGGGGCAGGGGGTAGGGGGCGTCATTTGGACAGTGAGACTGAGAAGGCCTGCTGCCCAGCGTTTCCAGCCCGTAAATCCTTGTGGTAGAGCCAGCTTCCACTCCTGTGGAGCTGCTGCTGGGTTCAAACAGCCAATCCTGTGGTTAGCAATTCAATGCTTAGCCTATAGCACCACTCGGGCCCTTTCTGCAAATATGCCCTCCCCAGCCCCCAAAACAAACAAACAAAACCCTTTTACTACCATTGAGTCAATTCCAACTCCCTCATTTTCTAAGGCTGTAAATCCTCACAGGAGCAGAAATCTTCCTTTTTCTCCCAAGAAGTGGCTCCTGAGTTTGACCCTCTGACCTGATGACTAGTAGCCCACTGGAGTTTCTTTCTACAGGTTTAATGATTAGGATTTAGAACACATGTCTTTAAAGGATACACTGAAACCTGTAACACCCATTTACTTACCTGTGTTGTACAAACAAATTTTTTTAAGACATTGTTATTCAATAGTTTCAAGCAACCAATAGAAGTTAGCCAAGCCAAGATTCAGTCTCAACTCCACAGCTGGCTCTGGAAGCCTTGGGCATAAATATTAACCGTCCAACCTGTTTGTCAATCTGTGAAATGGAAGTAATAGTAAGTGTCACTACTTGGCTTAAAATTTAGGTACTTATTCATTTTAAAGCAGTTCATAAAGATGAAGTACGATGGCAATTTTATACTGTGTAATGTCACAAAATTGAAAGTAGATTTCTAAATTGAACATCTCTTAAAAAATACTCTGACATTAAAATATGTTAGTGGCTATGTTAAAATGCTGGAGTTAGGAGTTCTCCCAGGTGGATTGGACTAATGTTTGCAGATTAAGTAAACCAATGTAATATCCAAAATTCTCTCTAATAAAAGATTAAGATTAGTAGTGATGGTATTTTTTTCATTTAATCGGCCTGCAGAAATAGCGCACACGGGAAACTAAATGCGGGCATTGTTTGCATAAAAATGCAGTACCCCGCTCTTTATTCCTTTTTTGCTCAAAGGACTTTTTTCCCACATTTCTAAAATGATAGGCACGTCAGACTTATTCCCAGGTATCATGATTTCCTCTCAGCTCCTGACAGTCTGCATTGTCTAGCTTCTTACAGAATGCACAGAACAACTTGGCCTTCCCAGAACAGCCTGCAAAATGTATACAAAAGATGGAGCCACAGTTCTTACTTTGCGTGATTTGGTTGTATCGGCTCTTAAGGACTCCTTTTCCCAAAAAGACTCTCAGGATCAGAGGAAACATGAAGGCCCTGTTGGAACAGAAGAGGCGACTGTGAGAAGTACGGAAGCTTGGTAACATTCTGTAGGAGTGAGCTGAGTCTATTTCTGTTTGGATCATTCAAAAGTTCAATGTAACTCCCTCACCCATCTCGTCTAGAATTTCCAAATCATATGCAATGACTTCTCTACGTAATTCCAAAGATATCGATGAGAGATTCTCATATTATGTTCATCTTGCAAAGATAAGAAAAATGAAGTCAATGGACTTTTAGTAAATATTATTTCTTGCATAAGTCTTGTGCACATTTTGGTTTTCAGCACTAAAGCAATAAATTATATAGGATTACCAAAATATTAGCAACACATTGACTACCTAAGGAAACATGAGCAGGCTTTTTTCTTAAACTGAAAACCAACTTAGGAAAGTGGGACAGGATCCATTGCAATTTATTTTTCTATCCTTAGAAGCAATAGCATCCACTCCAGGCCTCTGAACCCAGTTTCTCTGCTCCTAGAAATGCCACTGCACACCCTGCGGTCAGAGCACAACAACACCATGTTATCATAATCTCTTTACATCTCTCTGTGCTTCCTTGGGCTGCATGCACTTGAGGACAGGGCACTTACTGAAATGAAAGGTTGTCGTGGTAGTAGTGATTCTGCACCATTACGTCAGTGAAGCCATCACAGCATTGTAGTATTGAGTGGTACGATGCAGATGCTTAGAAGTTGACTTTTAGAGCAGAATAAAACTAGTTACTGGAGATCCGATTCTGATCCATATTAGAGTTGAACTGGGCTCATCCAGACTCAGAACTGAGCTTGCTTTCCATGAAGGAACTAGGCTTTCATTCTTGATGGACGCACCTCATGTGCAGCCATCTCCGACCTGTCAATGGAGGCTCATGTGTCGCTTTAAGACTGAACACGATTCACCAGAGGTTCCCAACGTGAACTAGGAAGAAAGGCCTGATGTTCCACTTCTGAAAATCGGCCTACATGAAAGACTCTTCACTTACAACAACCGGGTCCTCCAAATGGAGACCAGGCAGCCACGTGGTCCACTGTACACGGAGTCACCAACTTAATAACAATAACTGTGGCCACTTACCTCATGATATATATGTGTATGTATTTGTAATCATTCTTAAAAGTACTGATTAACATCTCCCAGGTACCCAATTTCTATTTGCTACTATTGTTATGTGTAGAATATTATTTGCTTTATGTTAGGTTTTAAAAAATACTTATGCAAACATTTAATGACCAGCTGATTACTAAAGAATATAGTTGGCATCATAAAATATAGAATTTTTAGTTTCCAGGGGATTATAATCTCAAGCCCTCTATTTTCAAATTCTGTTTAAAAAAATACTGCTTTCAAACAGCTTGCTGACAGTATCTAGCTGTCCCTCTACCTCTGCATCCTAAAAGTTATTCCTGAATCCTACAGACACATGAGATGGTGGAGTTATGGCATCAGGGAATTCTGAAACATTGTGAAAAATTGCCATTTGAAGCATGGTATCGTTTTTGCCGTAGAGACAGTATGAAACAGTGGTCATGCATGCGCACTGACCGTGAGCTACCTCTGTCACACCTCGTCTTAGTGACCTTCTCTGGATGAGGCATGGCGATCAAGCCTATTTCTGAGTACTGGGTTGAGAGGTACATAAGATGACGTATATAGTTACCTGAGTAAAGTGCCCAGCACATAGCATGTCCTCAATACATACTAGTTTGTATGTGTTTCAGGATGCTTTTGATATCAAAAATAACTCCTTTCTGAGGCATATCCCTCAGGCCTCAGGTCCAGGAAAATACATATTCTGAGAAACGTGTCCCTTTGTTTGGATGTGCCAATCTCAACATTGTGTTTCTCTCATTGCTTTGCCCATTAAAAAGGTCACAACCCAAATAGTACGTAAGCATGCACCAACAATGTGTAGATTACTTAGTAAGTGTATTACTTAATAAGAGATTATTGTTTGTCCATTAAAATGGGCCAAGCATTATTCCCATGAAATACTGTATATACTCTAGTATAAGCTGAGTTTTTCTGCACGTTTGTAAATGCAGTTTGGGGGGTAAAATTAGATGCCTTGGGGAAAAAACATTGGATGCCTTGGTTGGTATTCGGGTCAGTTTATACGCGAGTATTTATGGTACTTCACTTTTTCTCCTTCTGTGAAATATTCTCAATAGCAGGCTGGGATAGCTACTGAAATCCAGTTAAAAGAAGAGGACATGGGCATCTGATCCAGGGCTTTCATCTATCCCTCCATCTCTTTCCAGTTGACTTGATGGTCTCCAATCTCTTTATTTTACTCCCTTCTTGTGGTAGATTTTTTTTTTTGGTAAGCTACCTCAAATTTTTTTCAAAATCAAGCAAGATATGAAAAAGAAATTGGCAATCAGATTATTAAAAACCGTTGGCTGCATAAGAATTTTCTGACTATATGCATGCATTAGCATCTGGTTGGGGTTTAAGATAAGTAGTTAATGAAGAATACAATATGTTCAGTACATCGCTTCGTTTGGTAAACAACCTTATTTCTTATTCATTGTGTGCTGGTAAATGTGTCATTTGTTTACAGAAAAGCGGAGAACAGAGATGAAAACCAAATCCTTTCCCAAGTCTTTGGCATTGGATAGTTTAAGTGGCATCGACGAATCTTTGCTTGACCTGGCCCTCAGATACCCTGTCGCTGTCTGGGTGTCTTGTGGGGAACCATTTATACCTGTGCATGGTAAGCCTGCTGCTAGTGTTGGAGATTTTACTTTCTCTTAAACAAGCATATGAAGAGAGGAGAAAAAAATAAAGTTTGCTGCTATAGAAAAATGAATTCATTGTGGATATGTCAACATAATGCCACATTAATTCCTAGAAGAAGAGGTTCATCAATTAATATATGCACATGGATCGCAATATCTGCTCTGTTTGCACAATTGGCTGGGCTTTGGGTTTTTTTTTTTCTTACTGGAATGGAGTATTCTGCATGGAAAAATGTCTAATTTAGTTGATAAAGAGAGCCTTGGTCTAGAAGATTGAGAATAATGGTATACATTAGAAAATAACAAATGAGTTTAATTCACACTGAGGACGACCTGTCTGCACATTTTCATTTTTAAGAATTGCACCCTTTAGGCAGTAGGTGGATGTTTAAAAAATGAATGGTTCCAAGCAAGGCTTTCATCACTTCCAAATAGTTTATGGAAGTGGCAAATGAAATATGAGTATTACATATGGTAAATCTATATAATAAAACAGCACTGATCTTCTTCTTCCCTTTCCCCCACTTACAAAACAATGCCTCCAGCCTTGTCATCTTTCAAACAAGCTTTCTTTTAATGACCCTTACCTTTTAATTACTTGCTTCTAATTGAATCTATTTCATGGAGCAGAAAGTTCTTTATAAATTATTAGCTTGCATGATAAATTACTGTTGATAAAAGATGGCAAGATAAATATCATGCATTTCTATTGTTCTAGCTTTGCAGAAAGCAGAAAAATTGGGGAAGCCAAACTGGACAAAAAAGGACAACATTTTGGCTGATCTACATGCTATGAAACACAAAATGAGACAATTAAAAGGTCAGTCTGAACTAAATCAAGCATTATCAAATTTAATTCTAATTGTAACCCTAATTTTCTGGTAGCTATTTTCTACTATTTGATACCAGGTATTTAACTAGTGAGTGCTAATATAAATATTGGGTTACAAAAGACACTTAAGCAATGTTAAAGCCTAAGATTATATTTCTTAATATTTAACTTATATTTATACATTTCAGTTTAAGGTTAATATCACATGCCTTATAGAACTGCATTTAAAAGTTTGGATGAGCATAACTGGACCATATCACCATTTTATTGACTTTGAAAGAATCCCTAAAGTGACATTTTATGGTATCTGGGATTAATATTTGGGGTTTTTTTTTTATGTTTTATTTTTTGGACATCACTGCCCTCTGGTGGTGGGAGTAAGAGGCCCAGACTTTGCTCCTGTGGAGCCGCTGCTGGAATTGAACCTCCCTCCCAGTAGGCCGCAGTCCCGCGCACAACCACTACGCCACCGGGGCTCAGCCCACTAGGATTAAACATACCAACTATCATTTCTTTGACACTGCTGAAGAAGAATGTAAAGTAAGGAAATATATACTCCTGGAAATAATATAATTCCCAAAGGTAAGTGTTGCTTTCTCAAAAGGGCTCCATTTTGCTATCCAGCGTAAGAGATACTACTTGCAGTCAAAGGAATCAATTTGGAGTACTTGTCTTATCCTTTCATTCTGTCACATAATCTTTGGTTCCTGATTTTGAAGTTTTTCCCAATGGCAAAAGCTGCATGTACAGGAGCCATGTCTGACATCCTCTGACGTCTCTATTACTCACAGTGCAGAAATCCAATATGCCTCCACCTCCACCCCCACCTTCTGTACCTAGCCTGACACCAGCCTTTCCTCCCATGCCACTCTACTTCCATGCTGGCTTCAGTGTTTCCTTGGAGTGGCTACCCAGAACTCACAGGCAATAGTCACAGGTCTGGGGGGTTATTCGTGATATTAGGTTATGACAAACCAGGGTCAGCAAGTAGTTTAAGGATGCTGCTACCCAAAGCTAGACTCAGAAAACAGTTAAGTCACGGGTGCACATCAGTGCCTCTCCTCTGTCCACAGCCAAGTCTCTCTCCAGTCTTGTGAAGCCAGCTGTTGCTCTGCATTACAGTCTGATAGTGCCCACGTTGCTCCTCTATTCTAGTTCATAGCCTCCTTGCCTTGGCCTCTGGTGTTTCCAGTCTCAGCATTAGCCATGTCAGACAGTGACCTCCAACAGACTTTCTTCCAATGGCCCTTGTTGTTCTTTCTTTCCCTACTGAGACAGCCCATCCTTATAGACAGAGGAGTGGCCATTCAAACTGACCAGTCCCCTTCATTAGTGTTAAACATGTCTAATTTGTGTCACCCTACTCAGTTGTTTGGTGAGAGTGACAGAGTCATGCGTGTTGTTGATGCTTGCTTCCGTTGAGTCAGTTCCCACTCAGAAATTCTTTGTACAACAGAACGAAGTATTGCCCCATCCTGAGCCAACCTCACAACTGTGCTTATAGTGGAGCCCATTGCTACAACCACACTGCCAGTCCATCTCATAGATAAAAGGGCAATATTAAGAAATGTCCCTCAGGGCTGAGCCCCGGTGGTGTAATGGTTGAGTACTGCCGCCCATTGGCTTGGTGGTTCAAATCCAGCAGCAGCTCTCCAGGAGCAAGGCTGGGTAGCTCCCATGACCACCAGAGGGCAATGATGCCCCCCCCCCCAAATAATTTCCCTCTACCACACCAATAAAGTGATATCAAATGACTCTATGGGCAGCAGAATGCAATTGATTACATCATTAATCCTGAATGCACTAGACAAAGTTGTAGTTTGACATAGACATTTGGATCCAGTTCTTACCAAGAGCTTGGTGTAGACAAGTGAAAAGGGTGTGTTATTTCTTCTCACCTCCACTGCTACTAGACATTGTCACAGCTATGTCCATGAACATAGGCCTAACTACACTGCCATATCAGGCCCCACACTAATGCCTCCCTCAGTGATGCCATGACCTACCACCCAGCCACCCCAATTCAGAAACCAGGAGCCTTCCTTTACACCCCCCTGCTCTCTCTCATCTTATTGTTTCAAAGCTATTTATTTTATTCTCATGTTAATTCTAAACTTCTTTATCCCAAATGTCATTAACTTAGTTCAAGCTACTTTACCTCCCCCTTGAATTGCAACAACCACTTCCAACCAGTCTCTCTGTTTCCATTCTTGATAGTCCCCAACTATGCTGAACATTGATATCTTTCAACAACCAGGATTATCATATAGCAATGCCAATGATGCAAAATACATTTATCATGTAGAAATTTTTTCTACATTAATAAAAGTCCTCCTGTAGAAATGCAAAAGTTGATGAGGATATTCCAGGTCTCAAACCTTTCAAGGATCCTGTTCTCTTTAGAATAAAGCAGTGTCCTTACCTGCTGTGTCCTGGACCAGCTTCACTCTTGCTTGCCCGTGCCACTCCACACACCAGTACTTTAATTTTAGTCCTTTGGACATAAAAGAAAAAGTTTAACTCTGAACTGTCTTCACTTGCTTATCTCTGCCTAGAACTTGCTCATCTAACCTCCTGGATTGCTCCTACCCATCATGTGCTTTTCATTTGCTGATTATACCTTTGTAGTTTCACAATCCAAATCTGTGATAGTGTGACCCTCAAACTGAAAATCGAAAGCCAAACGCAAACAAACAAATAGCCTCAAACTCACTGCCATCAATTCAATTCTGACGCAGAAAATCATCGCTAGGGATTTAAAAAACTATAAATCTTTATAGGAACTGAAAGTCTATGATGTCTCTGGTGGTTTGTTGGTGAATTTGAACTGGTGACCTGTGGTTAGCAGGCCAGTACATCTCCCACTATCACCTGTTCCACCGCAATTCTATCTTACAAATCCGGCTAGTCCAGAACATGTATACTGGTACACATAAGAGCTTACAGCACAGGAAATCCAGAACAGATAAACCCCTCAGGACTGATAAGGGGAGCAGCGATACTAAGAGGGTAAGGGGGCAGGAGAGAGTATGGGGGCAGTAATCATAATGATCAATATATGGCCCCCATCCCAGCAGGATGGACAGAAGAAAAGTGGATGAAATGGGACCGCAGTTGGTATAAGACCTGAAAAAAAGAAAGGAATTTATAAATTATCAAGAGGCCATGGGGGAGGGAGGGAGGGAGACAGCTGGGGGATGAAAAGCTGATGCCAGGGAATCAAGTAGAAAGAAAATGTTTTGGAGAAGATGATGACAGCATATGTACTGATGTGTTTGACAAAATGGATATATGTATGGATTGTGATATGAGCTGTAAGAGTCCCCAGTAAAGTAAAATTCAAAGAAAAGGACAAGCAAAGTAGTAACTGCAGGGCTGTTTTGATTAAGTAATCAATTACAAATTTCTATTGCCTTGCCTGTCACCTTATAAATTCTCAGTAAACCTTGGTGTGAGAACTGAAAAAGGAACTCATCTCCCTACCTGGGGTTTTAACAGTGAGTAAATCCAACTCAAGAATAAGAGGTCAGGGAAAATTTGTGTTACATACTTTGTTACATATATGGCGGCATTGTGTTGAGTGTGTGAGCTAAAAGCATCCTAAATTAATCCCCTTGCATGAAGCAGCTTTACCCTCCCAGGCCCATTGGATGCTGCAACCTTATGGCCCTCCCTTGAAGACAGGTTGGGAAGGGAAGTTATCCAGGTGAGACTCAGAGCAGAGCACTCAGGCTTTCGAGCTCATGGTCAAAAAAGGATAAAAATAGGCCTAGACTCCTCCCAATTTCCAATCAGAGAAATCACTTTCAATACCAATGGCACTTTACCCTCTTGAAAGGAAAGAGGAGAAGCAGAGACGAGACAGGCTCCAACAAAATGGAATATGTGGGAAAATGTAATAAGAAAATAAGAAATAATTTAGTGAATATATTTTAGTTGGTTTCCATTTCTGTTATCCTGCCTCCATAAGAAATAATTTGTTATAAAAATTTTCACCCAAACTAAAAGCTTTTTTGATGACACATCTCTTTTGGACAATTATAGTGCAAATGTATTCCTTTCATTAAGCCCATTAGAAGCAAGTTGCCAAAGAGCAAATCATGCACCATGTTTTTCCTCCACCCTAAATTCAGTCCCTGGCTCTAAGCAGTATAAATCATAAACTCTTACTGAAATATCTTTAGTTGAACTAAAACATTAGTGTTCAAAATGCATTATAAATAAACTAGTTAATGAAACTGGCCTAAGAATTTATCTTCCATAAATTAATGCTATCTTATGAATAGAATTGGGTGAAACGATATTCGGTTTAATTTTGTGCTATGTGATTTGAGAGGAACCACTGTGGTTTTCTCCAACATTTGCTTCCAGTGACATTGTCACTGTAACCTTGGGTTGATTGATTCAATTTTGCTTTCTCCCAAACCATAAATTGCATCTGAATGCTATCTGTTATTAACTCAAAGCAGTCTGATGTACAATAGAACAAAACACTGCCTGGCCCCATCCCATCCCCACAATTGCCATGTTTGAGCTCATTCTTGCAGTCACTGTGTCACTCTCTTTGAAGGTCAACCTCCTTTTGCTGACCCTCTAGTTGACCAAGAAGGATGTCCTTTTCCAGGGACTGGCTTAGCAGGCTCACAGAATTCTGGTTTTTGTGGGGGTTGGGGGAGGGATCAATAATTTTCATCTCTTTTATTTTTATTGCTGGTGTGTTTCCAAAATTTGAGCCATAAGCATTCACGTGCTTTCTTCTCAGTAAGTACTAAACTATCTTTGAAGGATTTTGTTCATAGTCATAGACTGCAAACCTTGACAGTAAGCATGCCTCAACAATAATAATTTAGAATCAGATGGATAAGTTTCATTTTTAAAAATTTTTATTGACAATAAAATCGAGACTCAACCTCATTTTGGTATTCTGTTATTTCACCAACCTCAGTGTTTGTCAAAGGAGGTTTCTTGGACAGATCACATTAGATCAGACACTATTCCTGCTGCATTCACCCAGAGACCCCATTATGTTGCAACATAACGACAAGAAACACTTAATGAAAACTTCTGCTTATTTTTTGCCTTGCCCACCCAACTTCTTGAGACAAGAACTTGATCTTGAATACATGTTTGACTTTGAATCAAGCATAGCTGACAACATTCAAGGTTTCTGGAAGACATATATAAGACAAAGCATTATGGTTTTGTACAAGAAGTCTGAAGGTCAACACGAGGTTCAAAGCTGAGTAAACTCTTCAAGTCAATTTCCAAGGGTGACTTCTTTGAAAGCTGCTTTAAGTGGTCTAGTTGAAAGAATGTGTGCATTTGAATCATCAGGCTTATTAATTTATGCCTGTGACTCTTGAAAATGCAGCATTCTCATAAATATTTTTTCTTACCACAGCTTCCCAACACCATAAAGGGCACAGCTGTGGTGTCAGAAACTAATCGTGCTTGCGGGGTATTATTAGATAGAAAGAAAAAAAATGCTCCTGTCTCTTGAGTTAATATTATTTTAGAAATACTTAATCCCCAGGCCACTAAGTTAATTGTGGGGAAAGGCTTATTATTACCAAAGAGAACAAAACATATGTTCCAAGACGGAAGGAGATGATGGGGACTATATAGGTCATGAATTCTATTTGACTAAATTACTGCTGAACTTCGCCGTGGATGAGAGGCTGGGGCTCATGCAAAGCCAGCATGGTATCTTTCTTTCTATCAGTAGAGTGTGTGCATCCTGTTTAAAGCCCCAAGCTTCCACATGAAGGGGTAATGTGAAGCATTATTACCTTAGGTATCTTTGCTGTTATGACTTATTTAATATTTTAGCCTGTGCTCCTGAATGGGGTGATTTATGCATTGAGGACCAAACCAATTTATTTGAAATTTGAAAGCCCATCATCAGAAACAACATCTCCGGTGGCTTCTTTCCCTAGGACGGCGAGTAGCAGCATGTCAGCCAGGCACCATGGTTTCCACCCAAAGCCCCGTGCAGCCAGTGGTGGTAGCAGGAGGCTGGACTGAACAGACTCAAGAGGAAATTAGACTGATGGAATGTATAAGACACACAGAGGTATGTTTTTAGGCCTCCAGACATGAAAGGCTCTGCCTCTCTTACAAACCTTTTAAAGTGCAAAATGGAGTTTTACAATTATGCTATTAATGTATTCTCGGCATCTGGTCAGTTATGACCATCTAAGCATATGTCAAGCATTGAGTTGGCATTTATCTAAAAGACATCCTGTAAAAGTATGTTTTGTTTGAATGGAGACCAGGAATTATGATCTTAGCAGAGAGGAGGGAAAGACCCAGTGGAGACGTACTGAGGTCATTGTAACGAGTGGAGTCCAGTTGAGCCTTACAACTTCACTGCTCATCACTCCTAAGGGTGTGCCTCAAGATGAAAGAAGATCAAGGAGCAAATAGTAATGGCAATGGAGACATTCAGCAATAGGGCATTCAAAGGGCCTTCAGTCCAATTGGTCAATCAGTCGGACAGTGAGACATGAAACAGTCACAGAGAGAAAGGTCGGCGGTGGGGGAGGATTGCAGATAGACTAGGGAGAACGTTTTGCTTTGTGGAAGTTTTTCATCCAAATGATATGTTCCTGTTTCATAGAGTTTCTCAAATTGGTGCAACATGCTCAGGGTATGCCCAAGTCAAGGTTAGTGGAGAGGGGAGGATGACATCACTAGAAATATAACTTCTTCCCAAGCTGAAAGGATAAATAACTGGCTAGGGAATGAATTCAAAGCATTGAACTCATGAATGCTTGAAGTAGGATGAAAAGCTGCCTGGCAGGGATCTGGCAATGTTGAAAGGTTGCAACTGTATTGAAAAGACAGTGTGGACAGGGACGCAAAAAACAATCATGTGCACTCCCTTAAGCACTTCCCAGTTAAAGGAAATGCTGTTGTGATTCTAATCACTCATCTGTTAGATGCAGAGAGATGACTCGGTAGGAGAAACACCATGTCACCATGTACAAGTTCAGAACCATCTCTACATTCATCTCTCCAAATGATAAGTGAAAGTTCAATGCTACGTCAAAATAACTACTTCATTATCCTCAGTATGAAGCTTATTATTATAGGCTTTCGTGGGTTCTCTCATTGAAGCAAGAAGAATTTGCTTGCATAGGGGTTAGTGAGAGAGGGGCCAACTTCCTTCCTGGTGACTTGCTGAAATTTTTCAATTTTCAATTGCAAGATGTTTCTATTTTTCATCACAATACACACACACACATCAAAGAGACAGGTCTTTAAATATGGAATTCTCTGCATTTTCCTTGACAGGCATACCTTTCCAAAGTCCAAGAGCTGCAATCCAAAAATGAGCCTCTGAACTCAGCGAAAAGCACAGGCAAGCAGAGCAGCCTGTACGTGCAGCCCAAGGTCAAACGTGTATGGGCATATCTAAATGGAGGCAGACTTGAAGACGGCAATTATGCCTGGGGCAAAAATATTTCAGAGGTAAATCTAGTGCAAAAGGAAAGTGTTCAACAGACCTGTGCTTTTTCTGGAGTATTGTTTGACACCATCAAGTCAGCTTCAATCATAGTAACCATATGTTCAACGGAGCAAAACACTGCCTGATCCTTTCTGCATTCGTTTCACAAATGCTGTTCTGCCTGACCACATGGTTAAAGGCACTGCCCAATCATCTAGTGGAGGCCTTTCTTTTTGCCATTAATGCTCTACTTTATGTAGCATGATGTCCTTCTCCAGGGACTGGCCTATCCTGTTAACATGTACAAAGTATGGGATGATCTAAAGAAGCATGCTGCCTATACTTCTTCCAAGACAGAATTGTTTATTTTTCTGGCAGTTTACAGTACTTAAAATAGTTTTTGGCAACACCAAAATTCAAAAGCATTAATTTGGCAGTGGGTCGTTTGGATCCTTCCTCTGTTTCCAACATTTGCCCCTCAAACATCAGTGATTATCAATGCACCTTGATTGCATATGTGATCGATTTTGCACCAAATCAAGTGGTAGATTTCTTCAGTTCCTTCATCATTGTCTGTAGTGATTGATATGTAAATTTTAAAAGTAGGTGTGTTAATTGGTCTTCTTTGTAGGTACATAGACATTATCACAGGCAGTATTTTACTTCAAGATAGATCTTGAAACATTCTTTTTGACAATGAATGTGACATTAATCTTCTTGAATTTGTCATTTCCAGCATAGGACAGACAAGATCTCAATCAGAAGGGTAAATTCAAGCCCATTTCAGCTCACTAGTGCCTAGCATATCAATCTGCTTAAACATTGCATCTCATTTTTCACCACTTCCTATTTCCCTAGATTCATATGTGATGTATCCCACTTTACGGTTATGCGTGGATTAATTTTCAATGGATCGTTGTGACTATTTCTTCTCACTTTGAGTCATACCCCATCATCAAATGAAGGCCCATAAGCTTGGCTCCATCTATGTCATTAAGATCTACTCTATCTTGAGATGGCAGCACTTCCCTCATCTTATTTTCAATGCCTTCCAACTGGAAGGGCTCATCTCCTGACACTATAGCAGAAAATGTTCTATTATTAATTATGAGGTATTCAAAGATGTAATTTTTCAGAAATGGACCATCTCTTCCTTCTTCTTAGCCTGTTCTTAATGGAGAAACTCCAGTGAACCCTGATTACCATGGGCAATCCTAATTGAAATCATGGTGGCACCGCTTCCAACATCACAGCAAAATCTAAGCCACCGCAGTGCATCACACTAACAACGGGCATGGCTGACTTCTAGTGTTGTCAGCTGTCAGTGACTTAGTGCCCACTCATAGTAGCCCCAGGCACAGCAGAACAAAACACTTCCAGGTCCTGTGCCGTCCTCACCATTGTGGTGTTTGAACCCATTGTGTTGACACATCTTGTCACGGGAAGTTCCTTTCTTTCACTGCCCTTCCACTTTACCAAGTGAGATGTTCATTTATAGGGACTCCTGATAACATAGCCACAGTACATGAGATGAAGTCTCACTGTCCTTTCTTCTAAGGAGCATTCTGAATGCCTTTCTTCAAAAACAGATTCTGTTTGCTCTTTGGGGAGTCATGGTCCTTTCCATATTTTTTGCCAGCACCATAATTCAAGTGCATGAATTCTTCTTTGTTTTTCCTTATGCAAGTCCAACTTTCACGTACATAGGAGGTACTTGAAAATACCACCCTTTGCCTAACACCGTTAAAAACAAAACGAAAACCTCAGGGCCGTGGAGTGATGCCATGGGTTTCTGAGACTGTGGCTCTTCACTGGAGTAGGAAGTCTTATCTTTCTCTCACAGAAGGTGCCTTCAAACTGCCGACCTCTTTGTGACTAGCCCAATGTGTAACTACCACATGTCGCCCGGACACTTTAGGTCAGGCCAATTATATGAATTTATATGACCTTTATTTTCTCCTATGTACAGTAGAATACATACTTTTATTATGGGGTGGGTATGATGATTACATGAGTTAATAGGCTATCTGTATGAAAGTATAGAGTCTAGCGCTTCCTGAAACATGTATGCATCTGAAAATGGCATGTAGTCAGCAGAGAACAATGATAGGAGTACCTATCAACCAAATAGCATGGTCAAGATCTGTAATTTAAATAATTTTCCTGACCTACTTTCAACACAGTTTAGAAAAAAAGCTCCCCCCCCTCCATCATGAATTTTGTGCTGTGTGTCTTCAAGGTACTGAAAATAATAGTACTCATTATAATGCGTAGAGTGCTAGAAATTTGGCCCAATTAGTAAAGTTAAAGCATTGACAAAGAATAAACACAGTTTATTTATTTATTGCTTGAAATTGCAACAGTAAGTTCCAAGACATAAAGGCGTTGCCATAATGTTTAAGTAGAAACATTGACCATTGCCACCGAGTCGACTATGACTCGCGATGATCCTGCGTGAAACTCTGCACTGCTGATTTGTCGATGGCTGGTTGACTAGATGCCAGGTCTTTCTTTGGTGGGGCCTCAGGATGGACTGTTGCACCAATCTCTAGGTTGGCAGCCTAGCCCCATCTAAGAGTCCAACTAAAATCATCAATTGATCTTATATTCTTTTAAATTTTGGGTTCCAGTGATATTTTTAATACTAATTGAGCTTTTTCATTTCGTGGACTGTTTTCTGGGATGAAAGGAAATCACATGAGAAGCAAAAGGAGGTAAGAAGGTATAACAGACTCCGAAAAGTCTACAGAAGGTACCAAGAGTTATAAGAACATTCTATTACATTTTATTTAATGTTTTATTGTGATAGTTTACAGCACACATATGTTGGTTTTCCACTCAGTGATTCACACACATTTTGTCCTGAAACTGATTGCAATTCCAGGGTGTATCAGCCTCTTCCCACTTCCTCCCAGTGTCTCCTGTTCCCTTTATCTTTCTTTCCCATCTTCCCTGCCCTGCCTTCTGAACTTTATCCCTGTATGTTAGATAAGCTTCTCTAGAGAAACAAAACCAGGACACTTATGATTTTGTATACACACACACACACAGAGCTAATTGTGAAGCAATACAAATGGCTTAGTGCAACTCAATTCCATGAGACAGCTAATACACTGGCAGTCCTTCAAGTCTTGAGGGCTGTTGGGTGAAAGTCAAGGAAACAGACAGCTGAGTCCTCTGTAGAGCAATTCAGGATATCCAGCCACAGGCAGCAAACAGCAAGGCAAAGTCACTCACAATCAGGCAGATGACAGGATCTGACAATTCCCAGCTCAAGTGATGTATACTCCAGCAGCATGTCAAAGCAGGTCTTGAAGGAATCTCAAACTTCAACAACACAGTTCACGGGCTAGGTGTTCCACAGATAGTGTAGCTCACAACTTGAAGCAGAGAACAAGCTAAAGCAGCCACTCACAGATCAAAAAGCAAGAGACCAAAAAGGCAAGGCTTGCCATTTATCTCTCCACCCTTCAATTAATCCCATATGTGTTCATTGGTCAGTTTGGCACAGTTTGGCACATGTGTACCTCCCTGCTGTTGGATGGATGCTAGCTAGCACTGGCAATTGGCTCAAGAGTGCAAAAATGAGGGATATCCTCTTTGAGAAAGTCTTTGAAGAACAGTGAAAGCAATCAATCATGTCTGAAACATTAGCAGCCAATCTGGTATCCTTAAGAAATGAGAGAGAGTGTGTGTGTTGGGGGGGGCGGGGATGTGCAGATAATTTACACTCAAATCTAGATATACAAGAAAATGAATTTTAAACACCTGGGGCAGAGGAGGGTGGGGGAGGTTGTGACACTTCAAAAGAGAAAAGAATTTCCTTAGGTCTGTGAGGGGGGTGGGCGCGCAGGGGGGAGAGAATTTCCTAAGAAAGACAACCTTACAAAGCTAAAATGTTTCTCCCTTGCGGACTTCTTTAGGAAATACAGAGTTCATGTTGTAGAGACTTATTCTTGGAAGACACTTAACTATTGTAACTCAAACTGATAAAATAGTGGAAGAATATGAAAATGATCCATCTACAGATAAAGAGGAAAACTGGAAAGTTGAAGAAAAACAGTCTGTTGAACTCAGGATAGCAAATGCCATCATGCGACAAATATTATATTCACTTGTTATGTGGGGAATGAATCTTGATTTATAAGACTGTGTGTAGCATATACAAGATAATAAATATTATCCCGTTTTTATAATAATCTTTGTTTCTGCATGACACTCGACTGGATTCTGTGACACATCCTCACTTAAGTATAGAAAGATTGTGTAAACATTATAGTGCTTTGGAAGCCACTGGTTACATCAGTAGGAATAGCAGAAGCAGGAGCAAGAAGAGAAATAAAGTATCACTTTGCTTCTGCTCTCATTCACTGAGAATTTTAAATTGACACAGTTTTATAAATATCTCCACTATTTACTAGAGTTTGTAGAGAAATGAGCACTCTCACGGTAACATAAGTACAAATTTCGGAGGACAGTTTGCCTTTATATATCATCAGTTTATGAGTTTATATAAAGGTTAAGAAGACTGTTTTATCATGAAACTGTTTATAGCAGAGATAAACTAGCCAATTAATGGTCATCAAAACATCAACAAAAACAAACACGTAGCAGTTGGATGTGATATTGTAACTCAAAATC
This sequence comes from Nesogale talazaci, assembly GCA_004026705.1. Lineage (NCBI taxonomy): Eukaryota > Metazoa > Chordata > Mammalia > Afrosoricida > Tenrecidae > Nesogale > Nesogale talazaci. The sequence continues at coordinate 480,361 of PVJH01000005.1, read as the reverse complement.
AGCTGTTTTAGCAAAAGGAACAATGCAGTTACTCCAAATACCGTAAGTGAAAGAAGTAGGATCTAAAACCAGGCAGAGTTGGATTTCAACTAAATACATGTCCACATACACAGAAAGCAAGATTGGAAAGGATTTATTTTTGGATTTTTAGTCCTATTTTGTATGTGTTCCATTATTTTTTACTGATGAACATGGCTCTGTTTTGCAAGTAAAATTTACTTGATAGCGAAGAGGACATTCATCTTAGAGAATTGTTAATAGCATATGATAAAGGCCAAATTAAGAGTGCAGGCAAGAAGTTCAGGAGAAGTTCAGAGGCATGAACCCTGGGGTGACAGTCAAAGGCTCCACAGAAAAGTCAATCAGGACCCCTGATGGAATGTGAGAAATGGATAAGGTTCAACATCTACAGAAAATTCAACACGAAAGATGAGGGACACCCAGCACAATGGTACCAGAGTTGGAAGTCATACTGCAGATTTAATTGATGAGGGTTGGGCTAAGAAATGCAGGAGAAAAGGTTGTGGAGACCCATTGCAAGGTTGTAGTGGCTCCTATACACTGTCCCAGACAAGTGTACTTGGTCCCCTGTCGGTCTCAATGCGGAGAAAGCAGTATTTTTCGTAGAGCAGTGTGGTTTGTAGAAAAACACTTAGGGAAGGGCTAGGAAGTTCTGTGCATATTATTTCTTTCTGTACTTTATTTGATTCCCCCCCCCCTTTCCTTATCTCTCCATTTTTCTTCATCACACTGTCTATTTTGTCTTCAGGGACCTAGATGAGATTACTTGAGATCGGTCAGAAATGCAGCCTCTCTGACAAAGCCTCTGCCACAAAGCGAACCTCTGGAAATGTGGAAAAAATAGGCAGCAGGAAGTGGGTTCAGATTTCACTGGGGGTGGGGGTGGAGGGGATCTGGCTAATGACCCAGATTCCAATGAAGAGCAGAGTTTCAATGATTGGTATTTTTGCCAGAAGAATGAGAAACCAAGCATGTTTCAAAGTTTCCCTGGACCCTTCTATAACGAACCCCCCAGATGGTTCTCGCGTCCCAGCCAGTGCTGACATCCCCTCCGTTTCTTTCTGCCATGGCTGTTGTGGGTGATTTAACCACTTTCTCCCCACCCACTCTTTGAACCCCGCTAGCCCAACTCATTTCCAACCAGTGTGTCGGCTCATCTGCCATGAGCGCTTCAAGGCAGGTCTCTTTCCAGGGTTACTTGCTCTTTCTTCAGGGCCAATATTTTTTTTCTCTGATTTATGGTCGCCTGGGCCCCTCCTTTGATGGCACTGAAATATTTGCCTTCTCCTCTTCCTCCAGCATCTCTCTGATGCCACAGAAACTCAGAGCCAATGTGCACCTTTTCAATTCGGGAACAAGTCGGAGTGTATCAGTGGAAGCTGAAAGAGTGGGGAGCCAGGTGATTTGTAGAGCCAAGTGCCTCCTGCACATGCCTCTGTAGGTCTGTGATGCTCAAGTGTCTTGCATGAGGAGGCCTGGTCTATAAAGACTAAACTGCACAGCAGACTGTTGGCAAAGGATTATTCACAGAATGTGTTCTTTCAACAGCAGCTTGGGTTCCTCCAAAAATCACACATATTTAATGTGTGTTACCCTTGCTAGAGAAGATGTTTGAGCAAACTTACATATATTTGTGAAACAGAGAATTAAGAGTAGCTGTAAATATTATATGGTGTGGAGATCTTATAGAACAGAATTGTTCCAAATATACTTCCTTTAAAATTTATTTATTTTATTAATTTTATAAACTCACTGGCTTCACCTTCTAGAAATGCATCTTCCAGTGCATCACAGGTAAATAAATATCGATTTAATTCTCATTTTGCATTTAGTGTATGTTTTTAATACTGTTCATTTTTGTATTACAAGGCAAGAAAGTAATGCCTATAGGAAAATGCACGCTTGGTGGTAAAGTTAAGAAAATGCATTAAGAATTGCATTTTTGTGGAACCCTTTCAAATAGCACAAGACCCTGCCTAAGACTGCTATACATCTTTCTAGGAAAGCTCCACAGGAACAGCTCTTCCACTCAGGCTGCTTTGAAATAGAAAATACAGGAGTTCTGCTGACGGAGAAGTTATACATTAGGTCATTAACAGCAAGTTCAAAGCCATCAGCCACTCCCCAGGGGCGAAAAACTATCAAATCCCTAAGTCAGCACTGACGCAATGATATGAAATTTAGGAGGTGAAATTTAGGAGGTGAAAATCATAAAGGAAAGTATTATGAAACTATTGCAATCTGTACTTTCTAAATATCTTATTTTGGGTGAGTAGAGTACTTGATTTTTCTATTATTTGTACAAGATGTATTAATTTCTAATTATGAAATAACACATATTTACTGTATTAAAATTAGAAAAGACACGAAGGTATCAAAAAGGAAACAAAAGTTCTATTATCCAAACATAACCAGAGTTTATATAATTTTAGTATATATATACTTATATATGTATTATCACAATGATAAAACTCTATAACTGTACAGAGATCCTAGAGATATATTATATATAAATATATTTATACATTTCCTGTGGGGTTTGTCTTTTCTGGATTCTGTGTGTCAAGAGCTCGTACATGCTCCAGTCTAGCTGGATTTGTAACGTAGAACTAGGGTCATAATAGTGGGGGGGAGGAAGCATGAAACAGCCGGAGGAGTGTTGTACATTTCATTGGTGCTATATTGTACCCTGCTGGCTTGCCCCTTCCTTGTGACCCTTCTGTGAGGGGATATTCAATTGTCCATAGATGTACTTTTGGTCTCCACTCCATACCCTCTCATTCACATCAATATGATTGTTTGTTTTGGGTCTTCTGATGCTTGATACTTGATCCCATCAACAACTCATGATTACAGAGGCAGGTGTGCTTTCTTCCTTGTGGCTTTGTTGCTTCTCTGCTAGATGACACCCTTCAGGAACAGTAATGGGAGTAGCAATACCATGAGGGTAGGGAAAGGGTGGGGGAATAAGGGGAGGGAAACAGGGAACTGCTGAGAATGATCAGTGTATAACAGCCCCCCACAGGTGGACAAACAACAGAAACATGGGTGGAGGGGGACAGCAGATGGTGCATGATATGAAAATAATAAAAATGTATAATCTATTTAGGGGTCATGAAGGTAGGAGGGTAAGGGAGAAAGGGGAAAAGAGGAGCTGATACCAAGGGCTCAAGGAAAAAGAAAATGTTTTGAAAATGATGATGGCAACATGATGTTGGATTGTCATAAGAGCTGTAAGAGCCCCCAATAAAATGATTTATTGATAATATATTTGATATAAGAATATATAGAATATATATAGATTTCTAAGATCTCCATACTTTTATAAATTTATGCTATTGTGATCATAGTAGACACACAGTTTCCCAATTTGTATTATTCATCTATTTGAATTTCCCTATATGACTTCACTTTGTTAAAAAAATCATTTTAATGACATCATCATATTGTCACATAGAGTATAATTTATTCATTTAGTTTTCTGGTTTTTGACATGCAAGTTGCTTTCAAATTTTTGTTGTTATAAAGAATACTCCAGTGAATATATTTATTTGTACATAAATCTTTGTACATAATTTTTCTAGTTCCTTCCCCAGAACGAATTCCAAAATCGAGAATTGCGAAGTCAAATGATGTAAATATGTATGAGATGTTTATTGACTTCCAGATTGTTATCTAGGAATGTTCCCAGAGTCCATGTTCCCACAAGTGTGGAATGAAAGATCCCACCTACCTATTTACAGAGTGTAGTCATTTGATAAGAGTTAATGTTATGTATGCCTTTTAATCCACATGACTTTGGTTACTTTATAAATTTATTTTGATGTGTTTTATCATTTACTAAATTTGGTTTATCATTTACTAAATTGTCTGTAAAATCCCTGTTAAACTGCTATTTTTCTACTGGAAGCTTTTCATATAGATTCACAAAAGTTCCTTTAAAAAGATATGACTCATTGTAACAAATTTTCAATTCGACACTCTATTCATACAATTACAAAATATACAGAAGCTTATGTAAGCCATTACCACGACCCTATTGCTTTTAATGTTTAAGGGCCATCCAATCATTCTTTTAATTTTTAAATTAATTTGTCCTTCCCTTTTTTTGTTTTAAACAGTATGGAGCATTTTTCTTGAGTAAAACTTGAGAGAAGCAATTTTCTCTACTATATTTGTTGACGTAAAAGTGAATTCTGTAATCTGAATTTACACTTCTAGCCTGATCCAACATGTGAGAAAATAAATAGATCTTTATGAAAGTCATGCACTGGGGGTATTTCTGTGATAGTAGCACAAGATAGATAAACAAGGTATAGTGATTGTGACTTCCCCATGTTTTGTTGCAATTTCATAAGAATTTGCACCTTTTACAATATCATATGCTTATACAGATATATAGAATTCTTTTACATACATAATTCTTATCATTTTGTCCTTCAGTAAAATTTTATAATTTTTAGTAAGGGTTCTCACATTATTAAATATTTTTCCCCTGGTTGATTTTTAAGTTGACATGTCTTTCCCCACACTATAGTGTCTAAATATCTATTTTTGGTGAGTATAATATTATTGATGTTTTGAATTTATGTGGAATTTAATATGGAATTTGAAATGGAATTCCTGAACTTAAGCAGAAACGTTTTGTGGAATTTACTCCATTTTCTTTGGATTTTTATACTGTAGAAAAATCTAAATGTAATTGGATTTTATCCTGTTTCACATTCATTTTTTTAGCTGGTTATATATAAAATTTAGTAACTTTTCCTCTTTATCTTAATATATTTTATATGAGGACATGAGAATTTTGGGACAGTAAACTTTTCTTCTGGTTTTTAAAGCAATTGCTTAACTTATGCTTGATTCTTTTTCAATGTCACCAATAATGCACAGAGTTCATATCTGATCTCAACATTTTAGAAATTTAACTTCCCTCTCTCATAAATTTTATCGCTAGTTCTTTTATATTGATTTCATTTAATGCAATATTGTCTTCATTTTCTTCTTTCTTTTTCTTTTTGTTTTTTTGGGGGGGCATCACTGCCCTCTGATGGTAGGAGTAGCCTTTGCTCCTGTGGAGCCACCACTGGAATTGAATATCCATCCCAGTGGACCGCAGTCCTGCACACAACCACTACGCCACCGGAGCTCAGCCCCATCTTCTTCTTTTAAGACAGATTTTCATTGTACTATTGAGTCTTTTTTTTGCCTACATTTCTCATTTTCTGATCTAGTTTTCAATCTCAACTTGAAACTAGTCCTGATCTTACTAAAGGTCTTTGTATATGATTTTTAACCTCTCTCTTCTTTTTTATCTTCCCCAAAGACTGAAGGGTAAGGGATAGTAATTCTTTCCCTAGAATGAAAAGAAGTTGTCCTTGAAAACTTACACATAGAAATAAGTCAACAAATTTTACCTCTAATGATAATCATCGTTTTTACTTACATCTCAGCAACTCTGGGATAGTGCAATAAGCATCACATTGTTGTTCCTGCTTGTGACTGTGCTATTTATACATCTTTGCACATAAGTAATCATGGAACACTAGGCAGAGAGGTCATTTCTCTTTAGTTCTCCTAAATGTCTACTTAGGTACTTTCAGAATATTATCTTTTTGTATATTGAAGGACTGAATCAGCTACACATTGTGTGATCAAATTGCCATCTGTTATTACTTCATGCTACAGAAAGAACAGTTTCTCTTGGATAAATTCAAGTCATTTAAAATGATTCTCTTGGCTGAGCCCCAGTGGCATGGTGGTCATGTGTGGGACTGCGGCCCACAGGGTTGGCGGTTCATATCTAGCAGCAGCTCTCCAGGAGCAAGGCTGGGCCTCCCACTCCCACCATGGGGCAGTGATGCCCACAAAAAAGAGAAAAAGATAGATAAAATGATTCTCTTACTCAGTGTGTGTAAAATAACCTGCTCTCAGGTTGGAAAGCAGCTCTTGATTATAAAGTAGCCTCAGCTGATGGAAGAAATGATGACATGAATGCTCCGAATGTAAAGTTTCTGAAATTCAGAAATTGCATGAGCCCAAAAAGGAGAAAGTACAGCATAATTATAAAGTGTACAAAGACCTGGACTTAACAAGTCAAGAAAGAAGACCACATTCAGCATTTCTCTAATTCAAAAAAGAAAAACTGAAGGAGAAAATTCAGGCCCTGAGTTGTAATATTGAAATATTCTAGCAGCACAATATTGGATGAAAGAGCAGGCATCAGAAGAAGATGAAAGAAACACACAGTCATGGTGATCAACAGTCAACCATCTTGAGAGGAACCATATGATGAAACACTGATACTATTGAAGGCAGAACTCTAAACTCCACTGCAGGCATTCATGAAGAACAAAGCTCCAGGAATTGATGAAATACCAATTGAAATGGTTCAACACACTGATTCAGTATTGGCAGTTATTTTGCCATTTTGCTGGGGATGATCCATATTTGTGCCCATTACCAAGAAAGGTGCCCAAGGCAATGCAGAAATTATCAAACAATATCATTAATATCACATACATGTAAAATTCTGCATAAAATAATTTAAAATAATTCCAGAACTGTGGGGAGGGGGGCAAAGTTGTTTGCTCTTTAGGCAAATGGGACAGGACCACCACCTTCCACAGGTCATGGCCCATCGGAGACCGCTGATGGCTCAGCCATGGGAGCTGCTGAAGCAATGGCTGGCCTGTCTCTCCACCTGAGAGAAGCAGACACTTGCCTCCTGTTCCCTGACTAAAGCTGCAGAGGGCAGAAGTCTGCGAACTTATCAGTTGTTTCATGTTCCCATCTTTGTTGTCCTACCTTGTCTTTGAAGAACTTTGCTGATGTGCTAGTGCTTCTTTTTAAACCTCGAAGGAATTCTCTCTTTGTGTAATCCTGTCATGTGAGTACAAGCTGAGTGCAGGGAATGTATTTAAGCCTGACTCTAAAAGTTTGAAGCCCTGGAATGTCTATACTGCAGGGACTCTGTGCCCTAACTTTGATTAACTCTTTTGTATCACTTTTTCCTCTGAGATCATATTCTTTCAAGCCCATTTAATTTGTAGGATAAGAGTAGGTATCTACATTATTTTTCACAGGATGACAGTGATAGGAAGCTGAAAGAAATTCTAGCCAGATTCAGAAGAGGATAGGGTATAAGGGATATCATCGCTAATACCAGGTGGACCTTGGAGGAAAGCAAAGGATACTAGAAAACTATTTGCTTATGTTTCATTGACTATGCAAAGGCTTTTGACTGTGTAGAGTACAACAAACTATGGATAGCATTGAGAAGAATGAAAATTCCAGAACACCTCCTCATGTTCAAGCCAAACCTATACAAAGACCAAGAGTCAGTTGCCCCAATAGGAAAGGTGTGTGTGAAGGCTGTAACCTTTCACCATATTTCTTCAATCTATATGAAGTGCAAGTAATCTGAGAACTAAATCAGTGTTCTCTAAAGTGAGTGCTACTACTGGAATGATCCAAGGGCACACTCAGGCACCTCCATTGTTTCCTGGATATAAAACAGAAGTTTTTAGTTGCTAGGGGCCACTAAGTAAATTTTTTCTGCAAAGGAAGTAGTAGAGCAAATAGGTTTGGAAACCTCTGAACAACACTAAGAAGAATGTGGCATCAGGATTGGAGAAGGCTTTTAACAACATATGAGATACAGATGACACAACTATGTTTGCTGAAAGCCAAAAGGACTGGAAGTAATTAGTGATGAAAATCAAAGATTACAGCTTTCAGCATGGATTAAAACTCAATGTAAAGAAAATTAAAGTCCTCACAGCTGGACCAATAGACCAATCACATTATGATAAATATAGAAAATATTAAACTTGTCCAAGATTTCACTTTCCTTGGTTCCACCACCCATGCTCGTGGATGCAACAGTCAGGAAATCAAACAGAGTATTGCATTGGGCAAAAATACATTTTCAAAGTGGTAAGGAGCAAAGATGTCACTTTGAGAAATAAAGTGGGCCTTATCCAAATCACTGTCTTTTTAATTGCTTCATATATGTATGAAGTTTAGACAATCAAGAAGAAGAATGAATGCATCTAAATTATGGTGTTGATGAAGAAGAATGAAAGTATCAAGGGTTCTTAGAAGAACCAAAAAATGGGAAGGAGTACAGCCAGAATGCTTCTATGTGAAGATGGTGAAACGTCATCTCGTGTGTTTCAGAGAGACCCATCCCTGAGAAAGGACTTCAGATTGCTAGGGTAAACAGAGGGTCAGCGATCAAGAAGCCCCTCACCAGGGTGGATTGATACAGTGTCTGCCAGGTGCACTGAAATTGAGGGTAAAGTAGGTGAAGGCACGATTTCCTCATGGGTGTGTCTAGGGTGGTATAAGTCGGAACTGATGGGATGGTGTCTAAAAACAGCAACAATAACCCCTCTTATCCATATTGCTAATTCTTTTTGCAGATACAAAATGTCATCATGGGTCCCATTTTGTCCTCTGCCATGCTGCACTAATGTGACTTTTAGTCCCTAAATAGATCTTCAACAAAGAAGTACCGATAGTGGTTTGGGCCTGGTATCTAATTGGCTCCTGCATTTTGGAGGACTGGGCTTCATAGATCAAAGTCATGCTGGCAGATGTATAGAAATCTCTGTCTTTCTTCCTGTGTGCTTCTATGATTTTGCCACTTAAGATGCACACAGTGATGGAAATACTCTCAGTAGTTTGGCAGCTTGTTGACTAATCTTTCTAGTCCTGTTGACACTTTGCATCTGAAGATATGTTCTTTTGAGTATTTAATGGGAAAACTCACAGAAACTGACTAAGGTCTCTCCAGACATTTTTTTTTAATTTTGCCAGATAAAATACAAAAGTGATTTTCTGATCATAGAGCCAGGGGTTGGTCTCACTCTCAAACTTTCATTTTATACTTGAGGGAGCTCTTTCTTTGTGAAGTGGTTGCACTTATAGAAGATTATATAAGTGGCCGTACATCATATTTTCCAACTCACAACTGGTGCTCTTATCATTCTAGCTCCTGAATAGTTTAAAAATATTTGAGTAAATGTGACAACTCTGCATTCTCAATCCAGGCTTATTATATTTACTATTGAAAAAAGGTGTTCTACATGAGTATGTATAACAAAATATTTATCTTGTTATCATTTTTATACTATATTCAGTGATGTTAATGATGTTCATGCTGCCATGCAACCATCACCACAATCCTTTTCCAGGTACTGTCATGACTCATGACAGAAGCTTCAGTCCTCCATTAGTTTCTACTTCTACAGCAAGAAGATGACATGTGTCGCCTTAAAAGTCAAGAACTACAAGGAAAACTCTCTCAAAGAGCAGTGAAGTTCCTCAGTATTTAATCGCATCAGGGAAAAGTCTCTGTGCTTCTTTCCATCTCCCTCAATACATAGTTCCAACAGTTTTATTTTAAGAAATACTCAAGTCGAGATAATAGTTCTCGTCAATGGGTTGATTCTTTAATACTTCATTTGTGATATCCATGTTCCAATATGGCCGACCTTTGATATTTTAGCTGCTAGATGATTGCTCATCTCGACTGAAAATGCCTCACCCAGCCCGAATGCTATATACCTCATATGGAGAACCAATTCAGTCCTGGGAAGACATAGAGCGGGACATGGTCATCTGTGTGTCCACTGGATATGGCTTTGTAACTGAAAAAGGTATGGGTAAAAATTTCTTCCACATATAATTTTTAAAGGAGTAAGACACTCAGGATTTTTGTTCAAGAGCCTAAATACTAAATTTTATATTCCATTGTGAATAATTTCTAAAATAATTTTCTTGTTCCCACATTTTTCTTCTCCCATATGTCCAAAATTAAATTTGTGTATTTATGCACTAGAATCTCATTGTTCACACTGTCTGATCTAAAGAATTCAACCTTAGTTCAGTTCATCTTGAACTTTATCCAAGGAGCTTATTTGCATAACAAACTAACAAAGCTTCATTTCCCCCAGGAAAGCAAGGACCCGCTGGTTTGCTGCTTTCAATTATTTAACCCACAATGTTTTGGTAATTCTAACTGTATAATATTAAGATTTATTTTCTTTAGTAATAAGAAAATATATGCTGGTTTTATTATTCTGCCTATTCTTTGGTTATTTTGTGTGATAAATAGCAGAAATTAAAAAGAACAGATATTTGTTATTGAACTGACTCTTGACCCTTACTCTATTTATTTTGAAGAATTTTACCCCCTTTCTGTAAGTGGTTATGCATTAGCAGTGACTTGATTTTCAGTAAATTTTAAAGAATATTGATAACATTTTAAAGAAGAGTAAAATATTAAGAAGTAAATTGCCTGGCATCCCTAAGATGATGACACTATATTATTTCTTTTTTGGAGGGGGAGGCATCCCTGCCCTCTGGTGGTCGTGGGAGCTACCCAGTGCTGCTCCTGAGAGCTACTAGATTTGAACTGCCAAGCCCACGGGCTGCAGTCCCTCACTCAACCACGTATGCCACCGGGGCTCAGCCTATATTACTTCTTTTAAGAAGTCAAAGTAAAATTATTATCTTCAGATTACATATAAAAGAGGAAATCCCATAAAAGGGGTATCCCAGTCTTCAGCATCCTTTTGAGGAGCCTGGGTGGTGTAGTGGGGTACATGCTGGTATGCTAACTGCAAGGTCAGAAGTTCGAAACTGCCATTGGAAAAAATTGAGGATTTCTACTCCTGTAAAGATTTACAGTCTTGGAAACCCACAAGGGCAGTTCTACTCTGTCTTATAGAATCTACTGTGTCCTGATAATCAACTTAATCACAGTGAGTTTAGAGCTTGATTTTAAGGATAACTTTGTGTTTAGCCCAGCTGGCACTAAATAATAATAACAATTACCCCCAAATAGAAAAAAAAATGAGTTGTTGGGATGACAAGAACTTGTCTTAGAGATGCAACAAATATTCCTTCAGTATCACCTTCTCAGTGGGAGAAAGTCTGGTTTTTGTGCATGATTACCCATCCCCACAACCCTTGTAGACTCTTCTATTATTGTTACCTCAAACAGGGTGCTGATATTGGCTTTCTTATCAACCAGTGTCCACACTTACTCACGGCTTTCACGTTGATACTGATTCATGGTAGCCTGTAGAACTGCACCTGTGAGTTTCTGAGACTGTAACTCTTTATGAGGGGAGAAAGTTTCTTTTTTTGCGTGTGGAGAGTTTTGAACTGCTCACCTTGCTTGACACAACCAAGCTCCTGAGAATCAGTCAGTATGAGCTTCCAGTTTTCTATGGTTCCCAAATGTATGGCCTATAAAAGAACTATAATCCGGCTGAGCCCCGGTAGCGTAGTGGTTGACTGTGGAACTGCGGCCGACTGGCTTGGCGGTTCATATCCAGCAGCAGCTCTCCAGGAGCAAGGCTGGACCTCCCACTCCCACCAGAGGGCAGTGATACCAAAAAAAAAAAAAAGAACTATAATCCCTAGCGTCTTCTCTGAAAAGACTTTTCAATGTAATAAAGAACATAAACACACTTGAAATGACTGCCACACAATTCAGGACTAAGCAAACAATTGGTGTAGTGAGGGATGCCTTTCCAGTCCTAGATCACTTGTCCTTTGTCAGTCATTCATATGTTTTGGAAAGGCTACTGTTGCTGGGACACCATTCTCCCTGTCTCATTGTGTTCTTTTGGCCTAACTGATAAATAAAGCCAAAGTCTGTTTCAGACAACCTAGTCAAAAGGGTATCCACCACACAGACAGAAATGTCGGCTGCTTTCCCAGAAGTAAGCCTGCCATCCATAACAACCATGAAGGGAAGAGACAAAGCTGGAAATGAAAATATCACTCACCTGACTGTTCTACATAACAAGGCTCTGGAGACAAGATTTGATCTTGTACCCTCAGTCTGTAGCCACATGATAATTATATATTGATTTATTTCCTTGTGATAGTAAGTCCGTCTTATTATCTTAATTAAAAGTACTAATTACCTTCCCCTATTTTCTAAATTCTTTCCACCAAGTGACATATGCTCTGCAATACCTGTTGGGTTGCATAGCCCACTTCAGTTGCTCTTTAGAAACTGATTAGACTAGATTGTTTGCCATCTCATAGTTTTCTTTGAAAGGATCTTTAGAAATGATCATTTTATGGAATTATAAATATTCAGTGTGTTTTGAAAAGGTCAAGAGAGGAGTGTCACTAGCACATGTATACTTATAAAAGAACTTTTCGTTCATTAACCATTCCATCATTCCATTCATGATTTTTCTGTGGCCTATTGACTTCCTCATGTAGGAAGAAAATAAGACAGTACATGCGTTTCAGTGCTAGCATCCCCTAGTAACTAATGTATGCTGCAATACAAAACCATTTGACATGAGGAGGGTCTTCATCAAAGATTGACAACCAGTTTTGAAACAGAAATGTGATTTGAAAAAACAACCCAAGTGCTGTTAGACAGGGTCCTTTCACACAAAACCCATCAGAGTCAAATGAGCACCTGATGGCATCTGCCGTCACCTCTGAGGAGTTCTCATTGCTGTGCTTTTCATCTTTCTGGTAGATTCTTTTTTTTTTTTTTGCACCAGTCTTGGGTTCGTCTTCCTTTTTTTTTTATTACAGTCTGGAAGGAAACCCTCCGTAGCAACTGCCATTCTCTAGAAATCCAAAGAATGTCAACACATACCTGGGATGATAAGCAAGCCAATGGGTAATGAGAGTCCCGAGTGGGAGCCAAGGATTTCTGAAGGCGCTTCAAGTTTATCATCATCCTGGACTTTTAATTATTTTCTATAAAGACATTGTTTCTCTCTTCTCTCTTCTCTCTCTCTCTCTCTCTCTCTCTCTCTCTCCAGAATTAAAGCAACTGATGGAGGTCAGAGCAAATTATGCCAGAATCCGAAGACAGGAAGGTCCTGAAGCCACAGACATAATGGTGTCTCCACCATCCAAACTGCTATCTCTGGTAAGCAATTCATTCCTGGAAAAGCCTTTAGATTTTCTGCTACATTTCAACTTAGCTTCAGTGTACATAGTCATACTCATGTTCTTGGTGCGGTATAATTATTTATGTTTTAATTCTGTTCAGTCTTTTTAAAAGCTATTACCTTATACATTTTACATAGTTGGCATTTGATGTCTCATATCTGTTCCTGGAAAGCCAATAAAATGAGGTAAAGTAATGTCATTAAGGTAACTATCTTATATGCGTTTTCTTACAAGAAAAGAAACGTGGAAACTGCTAGCAATTATTGAAAGTTAACTTAGTGGGGTTAAGTTACTCAAGTATCTACTATCTGATAACAAAATAGGTTCTTTCACCACCTAACGCCCGATTTGATCCCAAGGAACTTTTGTCTGGCCAACTGAGTTGCCTTCTTTTCAAAACCTCTGTGTTCAAATCCCACATTGGCTGAATGGAAATGAAATGTCGGCGGCCACAAAATGCCACACGAATCATTCTTTACTTCTCTAATTTCTTTGGTAATGCTGTAGGGTCCTTTGTGGGTCCTGATCGGATGTTGTTCAGGGGAGAGAAGCTAGAAAATACCTGACATATCTATCAGTAAGAAAAAGCCCTAGACCCTGTTCCACAATGTGGAGATTTCGGGGAAGAAGATAATATATTATTTGTAGAAGCTAGCCTAGAAGGATTTTTTTTTATCTTTTACTAAGAAGCTGAGAGTGGGTCTTAGTAATTTTAGGGTGCAATCTGACAGGAAGAGGGGAACTTTCCCATTAGGCTCTTCCTGGGATGGAAAAAGAATCCTTTATGTTTTTAAAATCATTGACACATCAAAATTTGGCTTCTCTTTCTTGTGGAAATTTTTCAGAGAAATGCTCATCCTCTCTCTCCTATTCTGCAAGCAACCCACAGCTCTTTTGGAATATAGGTTTTACCCTGGCTAGGTGTGTACTGCACGGCTTAACCTCGCTCACTCCTCTCTCGCCCACATTAATGCACGTAGGCGATAGAGGATGTCTACTTCCAGTCTACAGATCAGTACAACCGTGTGGATACATCCCTGCTGCCTCTAAGAGCACTAAATGCAAAGTGCAAGGAGGTGAAATTTCATACCATGTTACATCAACAGCAACTTGTCCCTGTGCAGGCATTTGCTCCATGTATTTGTGCAACAGGAGACATGTGAAGTCTTCTGAAGCACCTACAGGACATGCAGAGGGACAAAGATGTTGTGCAGACCTCTTTTCCTTTGTTGTTTCTTTGGCTTCTCAAACAAGAAGGATTAAGGACATCTTCCCAGTCAGAAAGTGGACCAGCAGGATGCTAATCCCCTGTGTTTCTCTTTACAAAGGACTTGGCACATTCCCTCACTAGACATAGCTTTGTTTTCTTTTTCTTCTTCAAAATTCCTTGAAAACAAACGTGTTTCTCTAGGTGAAAAAGTACCTATCATTTTGCTGCCAGAGCAAAACTGATTTGCTAGGAAAATGGTCTCATTTCACCCTGAATCAAATGTGCAAATTCTTGTGAAGTTCTTCGTTCTTGCCTGTGAATATGCCTGAAGCGAAAATTGGTAATATCACACAACACTTTATTAAGCATCAGGAGACATAAGGCAAAGTCTTAACTGAACTTTTCCATTACTAGTAAATGGGATTTTAGATGTAATATAACAGTCATCAACACATCCCATTTTACCAGCGAGGCAGCCATACTTGCCCAGGGTACCAAGCAAGTTCATTGTCACTGTTAACATAGATGAGGAACATCCCTGCTCTCTCCTTCTTGCCCGTGTGTTGGCTGCAAGGCAGGTTGGGGAGCAGTGCCCTACCTTTGGCAGGAACTATCACCTAAGACTCTTACAATTCTGTCCAACCCACCTAGGCTTTTAATAAATCCAGTAATTTCCTTCAGAGAGATGTTTATCAAATTCGAATCAGTTTCATATATATACATATATGGCAGATTTCAATATTTTTTTCTATCAACTGAAAACCATTTATTATTAAGTACTAAAGCCACCATCTCTTAGCCCATGGCCTTCTCCAGAAATTTATTTCCTGCTGGTTCACAAACACCCTTAAGGTGATCCAGATGTTAATCAACAGTGTACCTGCATTTGTGATTATCCTCAGAAGAACTGGATTTTTCTGCCCACCTCTTGTTTTTTTCTGCCTGATTAGGTGTTGTAGTGAAGTTGCATGCTTCGAGTAACTTAACTACTATGTGTGTGTCTGAAAGTCAGACAAGCATTTTGAGATTATTTATAAATAAGAACATTTTTATCTGACTGCTCTTCTGGCACTGAGAAAAAGAATACTTAAAATAATGATTGAACAGACAGAGGGAAGCTTTGTAGAGCTTAGCTTCCTCCATGTTCGCAGGGAGGTAGATAGGAATTTCCATTTTTTCTTGACCAAGACTAATAATTAATATTGTGTCCATGATCAAGAAGATAAAGCAAAACAAAGACAAAAGAGAAACACTGAGTTGGCTCCCCTTGGCAGGAAACCATGCAGGCATCCTGGCCAGTGAGGATCATAGTATTTCCTTGTTAAGCTGCAATCATAGCCCAGGTGTGCTAAGTGGCATCGAGATGTCGGTGATTCACCAAGGCAGCACGTTTTTCTGGCCTCATTTAGAAAGGAGTGATTTAACAAACCAACCAGCCAACCAACAAACCGAATGTGTGCTCTTACAGTTCATCAGAAAACAGGATGCAAATGTCTCCTTTCCATGGAATTTAGACCCAGTGCTAATCCTCAGTGGTTTTCTCTACACCCAGGGCTCTAGTCGGGCTTCTTGGATCTGACTCCCACCTTGCTTCCCTCCCACAAGTAGGCACAGAGAAATGAAGAGCAGCAACGTCGTTCCTAACATAACCAACTCGAATCCAGCACAGTTTGGGGTTGGTTTGCCGTAAAGTCACTGCAAAGCAACATCCACAAAGATCTCTCAGGAAAGTGCTGATGAAAGCCGAGTGCCAACCTCGTAACAGTGTGGCTGCCGGGAGTGCCTGCTGCCAACTATCGTATTTTCTAATTTTGGGAGTCCGTAATACAAAACTGCTATCAATAGGCTGTCACCCGTGTACCATATGTGCAAATAGAAAGATGAGAATAGAGGAAGTGCTCGTGCCCATGATGTAACTGAGCCCGCTGGGGGAGGAAAAAAGGAAGAGGCTGAAAGGTGAATTGTTTTGTGAGCACAGCAATGATTTTGAATGGAGTGACCTGCCGCTCACTGTCTGCTGCCAACCTGTGTCCCAGCCTGTGAGGAAACACATAGGGGCTGCGAAGAGGTTTATGGGCAAATTCCATTCTCTTTTCATTCCATTTTCCCACAAATGTGCTGAAGCCTCCTCCTGGCTGGACCTGTCAACTCGCTGGGCTGGTTGTTGCTCTCGAGTTACTCTATGCACAATGAAATCAGACTGATTTGGGGGTACTGGCTGGGCGGCCAGGGAGAGAACTTTAGAAGATCAGAATGAATAGTGCAGTTTTAGCTCGGGTGCAATTGATGCTTTGGAACGTCTGACCAACTGAGATGGTGGGTTGGTTGGTCGGTCTTGCTAGGCACCACCGCCAGCAGCTGTGCTTTGAAGGAAGCTGTCCCAAGGCAGGTTGTCCTGACATAACTGCAGGATATTGCTGCTGGGGTTAATGTCCCCAGCAAAATATGAGATGATGATATGAATTTCTGCTTTCTTTATGGGCACTTGTTCCCATCTCTCCTTCTCACCTCAGTTCCCCTTGCTTTTCTTTTCCCAGGGTGTTTACAAAACCCACTTCCTTAAAACAATCCCCTTCGGAGCACTTTGTGGACCCGCAAAGACCTCCCCTAACACAACTCTTCAAGGTTAGTACAAGAAATGCTGTGGGGAGTGAGCAACTGCATGCTTCCAGGCTCAGCCCCAGAGATTCTGATTCCAGTGGTCAGGGGTGGAGCAGGGACACGGCCTGACAACAAGCCCTTGGGAGGAAAAGTGGTGCTTGAGCACCTGTGAGAAGCTGCCCCATGGGCTGTAGGCCTGTCAAAAAAGCACAGTTCTCTATTAGCTGGGCATGACCCAAGCTTCTAGAACCTACCATTTACCTTTCTGACCAAAAGGCATTTGCTGGGCATAGGAGGCTTTGAATTTAATCTGTATCTTCTTGCTTTCTTATCAGCATTTTCTTAAGAAATGATGGGAAGGTTTCTAGATTGGGGTTAACTGCCCAGATACTATTAAGATCCAGACACTGGGAGGCTGAACAAGTGAGTTTGAGGAGCTGAAGCTACCCATGTTAATTAAGCTGCCTTCAGTGCTGATCAAATCTTGCTGTTTTAAAGGTCACATGAATAATGTCTACAGACATCAAGGAGCAGATTAATTTTGAGGGTTGGGAAAATAACCAAGTCCCTGGCATTTTCTTGTGTGTTTTTATGCATATGAAAAGAGAGTGCTTGAATTAAGTACATGGTTCCTATCAAAAAGTGGCCCAGTTTCCAGTTAAGGACTATGTACTTACTTTGGGAGAATACGTCTCCCAGGCTCCCTCTCTGTCTAGTTGATGTGTAAGCCTGAGAGTTCCTTTTCCTGGGAGGTGCTTCTGGGATGTGGAATGCTGCTGAACATGATGCATTCAATCACAAGGACTCTTAGGGAAAACTCATTCATGTAAATATAGATACAGATGGCTAGTCATTGTTCTAGGGGTGCTGTTCAGGCAACAATGAATGGGATCGGGTGGTCTCTGGTCCTGTGGAGCTCATGCAGGGCAAGGGATGGGGAAGGGAGTGTATACTCAAAGTAACGTAAATGAAGTCACCACTTAACAAGAAAGAAAGAAAAGGTGTTTTAGGACCTTATGAAGGAAATCAGATTGAGGCAGAAAATTCTTGAGTTGACAGGATGGCATATTCATGCATGGCATACTTCCAGGAGGTGACATATAGGGAACATGAGAATGAATGAGCCACGCTGACAGGGCAAAACTGGGCGATTGCTAAAGCAAGGGACAGAGTCTCAGACAAAGGTAGCAATCTGGAAACAAATCATGCAAAAGGCACTTAAGGAAGACCGGGGCTAGAACAGCGCTGCTCATTATCAATTCAGTGGGAGCCTCCCGTGTCATTTTAGATTTTCTAGTAGTCACATTTTCAGACAAGGTAGAAGGAACAACTGAAATATATTTTAACTTTATATCTTACCCAATATATCCTAAGTGTTATAATTTTTTAATTGAGTCACTATGATAGTTACTCAGGAGGGGGGTTGGGGTGAAATGGTTACTGTTTTGTTCTTAGGCTTTGCTCGCTAGTGTATCTGTTTATGCTTAAGGCACCTCTTCTTTCCGCCTAGCTGGATTCCATGTGCTCCACAGCCACTTCCTTTCTTTCAAAAACCTCAGTTGCTTTTATGTTCAAAGCAAACAAGAAAGCCCCACAGAGTTCAAGGTGCTGGGCCCAAAGATGTGAAATGCAGTAGGTGTGGTGGCTCAGATAGCATTGACCAAGGAGGCGGGAGGAGCAGGTGTGAGACCAGGTGAGCACAAGGCAGATTGTGGAGGTCCTAGGCCATGGTAAGGAATTTGGATTTTTACTTGAAAGTGCAGAAGGAGCCATTCTTCACACCAATATAAAAGTTGAATGAGGCATACCAAACCCAAAAGGAAGAACATGTTCAGCATCTCTTAAACAGAAAGAGTTAAATGAAAAAAAAAAAAAAAAAGCTTTGAGTGGAATACTGAAAGATCCTGTGGGCAAAATACTAAACCATGAAGTGAAAACAAAAGGAAGATTGAAAGAGTCACTGTGCCAAAAAGAGCGAGTTGATAGTCCACCCTCTCAGGAGGTGCACATGAACAAGAACCAATGGGGTTGAAAGAAGAAATTCAAGCTGTACTGAAGGCATTAGCCAAAAACAAGGCCCCAGGAACTGATGAAATAACAATGGGAAACATTTCAACAAGCGATTGAAACACTGGAAACATTCACTCATCTGTGCCAAGAAATTAGGAAGACAGTTGCTTGGCCAACTTGACTGGAAGAGATAAGTATTTATTCCTATTCCAAAGAAAGATGACCCAACAGAATGCTCAAATTATGGAGCAATATCACATGCAAGTAAAATTTTGCTGAAGATCATCCAACATTGACAGGAATATGATAGAGATTCAGGCCTAATTAAGAAGAAGACATGGAACAAGGAATATATCACTGCTGATATCAGATGGATCTTGGTTCAAAGCAGAGAATAGCAGTAAGATGTCTACTTGCATTTCTTTGACTATGTCTAGACATTCAACTGTGTGGATCATAACTAATTGTGGATAGCCTTGGGAAGATTGGGAATTCCAGAACATTTCATTATGATAATGTAGAGCTTATACATGGATCAAGAGGCAGTAATGCAAAAGGAACAAGGGAACATTGTGTGGCTTAAAATCAGGAAAGGTGCATGTCAGGGTTGTATGATCTCATCATATTTATTCAATCTGTATACTGAAAAAATCATCAGAGAGGCTGGATTATATGAGGAAGAATTTGACATCAGGATTGGAAGACTCATTAACAACTTGTGATATGCAGGTGACACAACCTTGCTTGCTAAAAGTGAGGAAGACCTGAAACATTCATGGATGAGGATCAAGGACTGCAGCCTTCTGTATGGATTATAACTCACTGTAAGGAAGACCAAATCATCACAACTGGACCAATAAGTGACATTGTGATAAATGGAGAAAAGATCAAAGTTGTCAAGAATTTTGTCCTGCTGTGATTCACAATCACTGTTCATGGAAGTAGCTGTCAACAGTTCAAAAGATGAGTTGTGTTGGGTAAATCTGTTTAAATCTGTAAGATCTCTTTAAAGTGTTGAGAAGTAAGGAGGTTACTTTGAGGACTAATGTGTGCCTGGCCCAAGCCATTGCATTTTCAATTGCTTCATATGCATATAAAAGTTAGACATTGGGGCTGAGCCCTGGTGGCGTAGTGGTTGTGCGCGGGACTGCACAACCCACTGGGATGGAGGTTCAATGCCAGCTCCACAGGAGCAAAGACTGGGCCTCCTACTCCCACCACCAGAGGGCAGTGATGCATCCCCCTCCCAAAAAAAGTTAGACATTGTATAAGGAAGACTGGAGAATGATCAATGAATTTGCATTGTGGTACCGGTGAAGACTATTGAAAGTATGATGGATGGCCAAAGGATAAAGTACATTCTGAGTGCTATGTAGAGGCAGGAATGGTGAGACTTTTGTCTTACACACATTGAGCATGTTGTCAAAAGAGATCAGTCCTTCAAGAAGGGCATCGTGCTTGGTAAAGTCGAGGGGCAACAAGAAAAGAGGCAAGTTCTTAACAAGATAAATTGACCCAGCAGTTGTCGGCAACTGTGGGCTCAAGGACAGAAACCAGTGTGAGGTTGGCTTAGGACCAGACAGTGGTAAGTTCTGCTGGATATAGAATTGCTATGACTGGGAACCAACTCCAGGACACCATAAAACAACAGGCATTACATATTGCGATGAGCTATTTCAGAGCAGAGACACAGTGACACAGTCGGGTTGCTTCTCGTGATGAAGAGTTGTTGTATTTGTAAGGAAGTGAGAAACATGGGGAAGTCTGGCAGACAGGCTGCCTGGTGTTTCTGCTCTAGAGACACCGTCAGCCTGCCTGAGTGGCAGCCTCTTCGTTGGCCTTTCCTGTGCTGGGTTACCTTGCACAGCTACGCAATTTACCCCAGGAATTGTCTTCTTCTCCAGGGGCCACTCTGATCTACGCTGAGTCATGGCTTTGCCCCCTCATGGCTTCTGCCCCTTCAAGCTTCTGTTTCCTGCCTTTTCTTGGGTTTCTGTTGGCCTCAGAGTCACTCTGTTAGATGAATTCCTTGCCTTGTGTCTTCCAGTGGAAGATTGAGGAGCTGGAGGCCCTACCATCATTGCTCTCTTTTCTCGTTGTTTTAATTACCTCCTAAGGAACAGGTGATCCCACGCATGGCTCCTCTGTTTCCTACGGACATGCTCTTACATTAGGTTCTTGCCCTCACTCTCTCAGACAGGGCTCATCATTTTCTCATTAGTCACGTTACTCCTACCTTGCTCCTTCTCAACTCTTTGTCCCAGTAACAACCAGGATGTTCTCTCTGGAAGGGATAGCATAACACATCCTTCTTGTTTAAGAGTTTGCTGCGCGCTTCCATTGTCATCAGGACAAAGTACAAATTCTTCCACATGAAATTCAAAGCCGATGGAGTTTGCCAGCTCTACAGCCTTGAACTTACCTACTACCCCTTTGCACACAGAGCTCCATGCTCCACCTTTCCTAAACATCCCTCCAGCACCTCCGAATTGTCTGTGTGCTGTCCTGACACACCTTTGCACATTTTCTCTCATTGCCACTTTCTCAGGAAAGCCTCCTTGATCGCTCCTACACTGGACTGTGTCAGGAACATCCTTCCACACACTCCATCTCTGTGCTCAAATGTAGACATACCACACAAATGCACCACTATCACATCGATTCTGACTCAGAGAGACATACTAATTTTCTAGTAGGCTGTAGTCCCTAGGAAATTTGGGCCATGTTTGTTTATTCTTGAATTCTCTATGTTTTAATATTCCTTACTATATAGCAGTCAATCTTGAATGTGAAATTTAAGCTAATATGTTGGTTAATGTTCTTCCTCTTTTTTTAATGCTTTAAATTATCTTATATAAACATATATACTGGATCAGAGCCTGGCTTTGGAGTAAAACTTTATTTTGCTAGCACATCAATCCTTAGAATATCACATTGCCTTCTTATAAAACAAGTAATACATTTGGTGATAAGACAGCACAGCCCAACATCTTTATCAAAAGACAAATCAGTGCAATGTTGATGATGACTGCTTCTTTAACAATATAACTTTTAAACTACTCCTGAAATCTGGTTGAAGGGAACACCCTTCTCGAATTAGAGCCCAGACAGCCCTGTAACTGCTTGACTGCTTCTGCCGTGGCTGCCTGGCTTCTGGGGGAAGACATGTCACCCCTTTTCAGAAGTGTGGTGATTTGTGAGTGAGAAGGGAGAGCCTGCTCTCTGAACCACATGCCCCCTGGTGAAGGCAGGCTACGGAAAGATGAATGGTATTATGAAGCAGACATCTGAATGTTTCCTATTAAATTAGTCCCACAGAGCACCCAGAATTCTCATTCCATAAATCATAAAGCAAAGTAAACTCACTTTCAGGTTAGATTGCTGTGACTTTGGCCTGTGGTGTCATAGATAATCAGAGAACAGTTAAACATTTGTCTGAAATAGTCATCATGTTCAACTTCTTTACTCAGTGGCACAGAGGTGACCCAGACTGATCTCTGCTGCCAGAAACAGCATGTAAATGGGAGCCAGGCAACTTAAGAGATTTCCAAACAAGAGTCATTGCCCCTCCTTCCTTCTGCCCAGTTTAAAGCTGCCAAGAGCTTTTTCAGGATCGTCTAGGTCCCAGGGCCTGAAATGAGCAAACCTTATCCCCTACAAACAATAGATGGGGAGGAAGCACTCATGTGCCCTTTCCCTACACTAAATGACATCTATTCATCATACCAGTTGGAAATTCACCTTCACCTTGTCACCAGGAAGAAACTCGGTGTTTCAAGCCTCTCCGTTCCTTGGTTCTTATCCTGCTCGCAAGAAAGATTACAGGCAAGAGATATAATTCAGACAAGAGTCAGAGCCACGTTTGGAACATAAAAAATCAGTTTATTGAAGAGGGATCCTTTGGAAAAGAAGTCCAAAGGACCCTTTGTTAGTGTTAAAGGCTTGGCAAAATGTAAAGCCGAACCTTTGTTGTGCAAAAGATGGACCTCCTGCCTAAGATAGTTGTTCTGGCAGCCCTTCTGTTACTGGCTGCTCCTCACTAGTGTACCTCCTTTTTTCAGGTCTGTAAATTCCAGAAGTTGTGCTCATATGGGGTTGTGTGAATATCCTGTCTTTCTTCCCTGGCCATGTCATTATTTCTAATATCTTTTTTCCAAGGATAAGCTCTCTTCCATTGATCAGGACCTCTTCCGTGAATAAGGATATGCATTTTATTCTTCCACTTCACTTTCCTTTTTGCTGCAGGGGTATGTATGGAAATATGTCTACACTTCTCTTTTGTGTTAAGATTCTGGCCAGATTCCTTCCAAGAGCACCTCTTCTCCCTTGCCAGCCTCTGACAGCCAACAACCTCGTCTTGGTCAAAGCACTAGAGAAGCAGGAAGGACCTTGATTGCATCAAAGCCACACTATTGTTTGGCAGCAAATAGTTACTCTGAGAATATTCTACATATCTGTGGGTTTATTCAGGCTTTTGCACTCTTGTGCTGATGGTCTAGGTGACAAGAACACTGGTAAAGAATGGAAAGGCATCGACTGGGATTCAAGATAACTTCGGAGGCCGAGCTGACTGAGCTGCTGCTTTCTTTCCTCTAGAACAAGAAAGGTACACTCTTCCAATTCTAAAGCGTTACCCAACTTTAAAAATCCAGTCCTGCAGTTTCTGTATGCCAGTACTAAGACATTCAAACTGAAAATTAAGGGAAATAATCAAATACCTAGAAATAAGTCTAACCAGGGGCATAAAGATCTTCCATAGTAAAAATTATAAAACATTGCTGAAAGATTAAAGATGACAAGTAAATAAACTGCTCTTCTCTGTCTTGGATTGGGAGACAATATTGTTAAGATGTCAATATTATCCAAAGCCATCTATAGATTCAACACAATCCCTACCAAAATTCCAACAGCCTTCCTTCCAAGAGTGGAAAAAGCAATCCTTAACTTTATACAGAAAGGCAAGGGTGCCTAATAATTAAAGCACTATTGAAAAAGAGAAGAAAGTAGTATGTCTCACACTCCTTGTTTTTAACATGTTGTAGAGCTACATGTTATGATCAAGACAATATGATAGTGGTATAAAATAGGCACGTGGGCCAATGAAGTCAAATTGAGGATCCAGGAAAAAATAAAACAAAATGCAGACCATACACTCAACTGACATATGACAGTGGTGCTGCATATAATGGGGGGAGAAAGAGTCTCCTCAATAAGCAATATTGGGAAAACTGAATTTCCATGAGCAGAAAAATGAAACAGGATCCATGACTCACATCATACACCAAAAAAAATTCAAAGTGGATTGAGAATCTTCCTCTACAAACAAAAACCATTAAAACCTTAGAAGACACTGCAAGGGCAACACTGTCCGACCTCACTTTTAACAATAGATTACCTAATACTATAATAAAAGCACAAATAGCAAACACAGTAAATTAATGGAACTGCATAAAAATGAATAGTTTTGTTCATTAAAAGACTTTACAGAAAAAGTGAAAAGAAAAGCTACCTTCTTGAGAATAGCTTCAGAAACCATGTATCCAATAAGGATCTCATAACCAAAAACTATATAAAACTTTGGCAACCTAACAACAAAATTACAAACGGACTAAGAATAAAGACAAAGAATAAAATGGACAAGGAACTTGTATAAACATGTTACCCAAGAGGATCCTATAAAAAGGTTCCCAGTATCATTAACCGTCAAAGAGATGCAAATCAAAACCAGAGTGTGTTACCCTTTCAGCTCTGATAGATGGTAAAGATTAAAAACTAAACTAAACCCTCCAAAACAGTGAGTGCCAGTGTAAAGAGATCTAAACCCTCTCCCTGGTGGGGATGCAAAATGATACCGTGGTTGTGGGAAACTGAGGGGGCGGGGGGGGGGGGTTCTGTGAAAACCTAGAAAATCAAAACTACACTTGACCACTCTTAGATCTCTGCTCAAAGACTTGAAGATGCTGATTTTAAATATGCATTGGGTACTCTTCATCATACTTAAACGTTTAAACAACTATTCACAGATGTATAGGTCAGTAAAATGTGGTGACACATACCATAGGAAGCGACTCAGCCAGCAGCAGAAACAAAACTTTGATGCGTGCTACAATATGTACAAAGCTTGAAGACATGATGCTGACTGAAGTAAATCTGTCACTGGAGGACACTTATTTAAAAGGACAAGGAAGGGCTAATGGATAAAGACCACAGTGTATTAGTGATTATCAGAAGTGGGAAGGAAGAGGAAGTAGGAGTTCATGGGGGTGGAAAACTCATTTTCAGAGTAGGTGTGGACAGTCTATTATTGTAATTGCTGTCAGTAAGTTGTGAAAGGTTGAACTGGAAAAAGTCATGTGATACATTGACAACCACAAAAAAAGTTGTACGTGACAACTCTCTATGTACAATCACAAATCTCTCAGGGGCTTGGGTTCCTTGGTTTGGAATTTTAATCATTATGGTTTCAAGGGACATCCTAGTTTATTGTCCTAATAGCATGTTTAGTGCTTCTGTTCTAGTGCCTGGAGCTCTGAAAGCTTGCATGCACCCAGCCAAGGCACTGCCCATTGGTTCTCTCTTTGCCTGAAGGGACAGAGGAAGGAGAATCATAGGAGAAAGTTAGGAATGTGTAACTACAATAATTGCTTCCATCAACAATTGCCTCCTTTGCTCTGAGAATAGAAGAACTGATCTAGCATTATTAAACATTTTGATCAAATATTCTCTAGAAGAATCTTAGTCAAGAAGGGAGATGCAGAATAGAGTGTCCAATTGTCATGGACTCCAGAATTTATGTAGCCATGGGGGCTGGGTGAACACCTGAAGTGAATGTCCAGAGGCCATCTTTAAAACTTGAACCCAAACCATCCCCCTCCCACCCCAAAGTCTTTAAAACTGAATGATAGTTCAACTACTTGAACATTATACTCTTTCCAGAATTATCTACATGGAATCAAATTTAAAAAAGCAAGTCAAGAGATTAGATAGAAATGTGACTAGGCAGTGAATTTATGTGAATTGGGAATAAACAAGTCCCAAAAGGTGAGAACGGTTACATAAGTCAATGTAGTCAACATCACTGAACGATACATGCAGAAACTGCAGAATAGGTTTACACTTTGCTGTGTATAGTCTCAAATAATAAAAACAATGTTTTTTTGTCATTTGAAAAAAAAATCTAATTCTGATTCAGTATCAGGATATGACTGGGCACCAAGAGTGGGACAGTCATAATTCCTGCTGATCCCTGGATGTCTGCCTCCCTGCTTGGAAGACCCTTTCTACAGGTGTTCATTAGAAATAATCTTCACCTCAAAGCCAAAAATCATCCTCACAGCAGTGGAAAAAATCCTTAGACTGGAAGACGCCCTCTAGAGAAAGACAAGGGTGTTGGAGTTAGAAGTTTTGAGTTGAGTCTTATTCTTTAAGTCCCTGTATATACCAGTCAGATGAGACAAGAAGCATAGAAGAGCACTTAAATGTTAAGATTGCCTATATCTTCCCTGCACCAGGCAGGAGTTTCACAAGTGTCACCTGTTTCATGGACTCCTCATGGGTCTAGTCTGGATCCAGGCATTTGACTTTTAACTGAAATATTTGAGGTTAAAGACAACCCAGAGTGGTCTCAGAAGAAAGGCTTGTCAATCACTTCCCCCAAAAAATCAGCCATGAGAGTAACCCCACTGATGTGCACAGGTTATTACGAGTCAGAATTGACTTGAAAGCAACTGTTTGTTATTACATCTGTTCACCCTAAAAAAGAAACAAATAACAACAAAAAAGCCCTCACTGCCATTGAGTTGATACTGATTTGTAGTGACCCCATAGGACTAGGTCGAACTCCCTCTGAGACTGTGACTCTTTACAAAAATTCTCCTGGGAAGTGGCTGCTGGGTTTGAAGTGCTCACCTCACACTTTGCAGCTTAACATCTGACTGCTAGTCCATCCTGGTGCCTTTCTAACCACCCTCTGAAACTAATATTTCTTCTAATTCTATTCCCCACCCCCCTCCATTTTACAAAATGAGATGCTTGAGTTTCTGAGAGGTTGAGTTATCTTGACCAACCAATATTGGCAGAACTGGACATCAACTTCATCTTAGCTAACTCATGATTAGCCTAAAACTTCTTTGTAAGTTTTGTATGCTATTGAATGTCACACAATGATATTTGTACTGAGTAGACAATTCTAATACTGGGTCTCCTGCATATATACATGGAATGATTGTAGGTACTTGAAGGATCTCCCTACTGACAGCTAAGTGAGGCAAGGCACACTCAACTGGATGGTCACCTCCCAGCGGGAGGTGCATCACCCTGTCTGAGTGTGGCCCTGCCCCTTTGTGAGAACACGGAGAGGCAGCCAGGGTCTCCTGGAGCTCTTGCCCTGCTCTGATGTCTGCATAGTCCACTCACAAAAGTCACCAACCTCATTCATATAAGGGTTTTCTCTGAGTGCCGAGGTCTGCTATTAAAGATCTCAACTCTTTTTTGTCTGGAAAGCATGCCTCTCTCTCTCCTTTATGTCTCTCAAACACTGAAGTCTGATTTTAATGGGAAAACTATTAAAAAAAACTATTATCCTATGAGGTAAAGTAAAGGCACTCAACTGTAAAAGGAAGACTTATCGATCAATTTCAGGTAAACCTTGCTTGTCTGACACTTTGCAGCTGAGGAATGTGTTTTTATTGCCTGGCCAGATAGTTCAGATTTCCGGTCAGTCTTAGTAAAGACCTCTTTTATAACATTGATAAAATTTTATCACAGAGCTATGAAAAAAAATTAGATTTCATAACTCACATCAGGCCATGAATGGGGACACCTCTATAAATTTTACAAAGTTTATCAAGGTTTAACGCACCTATTTTGATAGTTTAAAAAAAACACTTATACTGAATTATATATGTGTGTGAGTATATAAAGAAGCGTGTTCTTTTTTTTCTCCCTCTCTCTACATTACAGGAAAGAAAACTTTTCATATCGACTTGTAAACAGAAGACTGCAACAAACAAGACCCATTGTTTAGATGGCAGACAACTCTCCGTATTTAGGCAAATTGACTTCTAGAAAAACAAATCTGCATCTTCAGTCCCCAAATTTTTTTTAGTTCCACAATTTTAGTCCCCAAATTTATTTTTTAAAACAACCTAGATTTTTTTTCAATGTCAGATTGAGCTGACAAATCAGCTATGATCTATCTGTAAATTCATAGAGGGGTAGTGAAAAAGTCAAGGGCAAGTGTTAGCCACAGGGATTTTGTGTTCCAGAGAAGTCAATCTTGTATACATTTTCTGTTTTCCCTACTCCGTAGAGTGGCCTAAAAATCCCAGGCCTCCAGACGTGCATATTTCTGTCTTGTGAGCATCTTTTATCTTTCCAGCTAGGCGGCAAGTGCCTGGCGGGCAGAGAACCTCATCTCTATTTAACAAGACAGGGCTTTGCCCAAAAGGCTCAGGTATGAGTAGTGTGTTTCTTTGGGCTCACTGTCCCAGCGACATAATGTGAGACTTAGATATAACCATCTTTGTCCACTCGTGTCCTGGGCCATGTCCAGGACCCAAACACAAGGGAATAGGGGATCTGCTGCAGAGAATTCCATTTTTAGTCAGCTACTCATGATCTACAATCATCAGAGTGAAATTGAGTTGAGTTATAGTCTTTTCTGCTTTTCAGTTGCAAGAAACACTTCTCAAAATTGTGCAACTGAAATAAATGTGGTATAATCTAGGCATTATGTAGTTCCTAAAATATAGCTTTGATGATAACACATTTGGGTTTCAAATGCCAACTTTGAAGAAACATCTAAAGAGGATGTGAAATGACTTACAAATGAATTGACAAACCCTCCGTAGACGATTATGAAGCAGAAGTTCTCAGTCTATTTAGCTCATGAACTCCTTTAGGAATCTTTTGACTGCCATAAACTCACAATATATTCATATTCTTTTAGATGTTGATTTTTTCATACCATTTTGTGGGGTTTATGGATCTACCTTGAAAAAATCTATGCGCTTTCCAAATGTTAAACAAAACAAAACAACTTCTGATAGAAAAAAATAGTCCTGGACTCCAAAAATCATTACAGCTTATGGGACAAAGTATCCAAAGGATCTCTGAAATCAAAGATTTCACTAAGGAGGCATAGGGAATACAGAGCACAGTGGGGGATGCTGACAGAGGGGGGCATCTACTTGACCGTCTGTCAAACTTACAGTGTGTTTCAGCAGAAACTTATTTTTTAAAACAAGACTGCCCCTGTAGTTAATTTTAATAACAAAATGACAATTTTCATAAGCCTGACTTGACATACATTGAGATCTCTAAAAGGCTCAAGCTCTTGCCAATTTACTTTTTTTGGAACTTTAATACATTTTGGTGAGAGATGCAGTTATTTTGCTTTATGCCCATTAAAATTACAGTTTTGCTTCAAATCATGTGGTTTCATCTGCCTGAGCTACAACAGGCACTGTTGTTTTCCTTATTGCCATTGCTTTTATAAGTTGTTGATTTTATCAAATTTTATAATGTTTGGGGGATTATGTTGTGGCAATTCATATTTGTGAACTAAGAATGAAATAGTAATTAAAGGAAAAGCTAGAGAATTTTTGTTCCACTCAATGGAAGATTTTACAAAAGAACTTTACTATTAGTATTCATATAATCTAAGAAACATATTGAGCTAATTTACAAATGTGATTTATGATTTTCTATTTATCTGCAATTCTCTATAATCCTATGTTTAAATGTTTAAACTTTATAATAAACATGATCAAAGATTATGTCTGGTCTGGTGTGGGAGGAGTTGCATGAGTTGGGGGGGGGGGGGAGGCGGCGGCACCAGAATTTACTCTCAACTGGTCACCAGATAGTTGAAGCTCATTCTAAGTTCAATTATATAATACACTATCTTGTTATATCAACAATAAATCATGAATATTTCTGACCCCTTTCATGTGATTTCTGTATCTAGGGATCTTAAGTAAGGTAATATAAGGTCTCTCAAGAAGAGATATATACCTTGATCCCTGGCTCCACACAAGAAAGTATTCAAGGCAACGCCTGGTTTGTGATCCAAATGAGTTTTACGAAGGTTAAAAGAAGTTTTAGATTCACACAGACACCAATGAGATCCCTCATCCCCATATGCTGGGAGAGGGAGAGTGGGAGGGGAGGGGGAAAAGGAGGATTGGCAGGGGAGAGGGAGGAGCGAGGGAGAGGGGAGGTCCAGGGTCCTGCTTTTCAGTCTTTTGGTGGGGAGGTGTGGCTGATGACTCTGATCAACCCCACTGGCTGAATTGAATTCACCCTGACCTTTGAGCATGCACAGTGTACCATCTTCTCCTGACCCGATAGCTTGAACTCCTGAACATGCGCAACGGGCACCTTCTGTGCTAGCTACCTATCCGTAAGGGAAGGAAGTGCAAACTTTCTCAAACAGTTTGTTAATTTGGAGCATTCCTTGGAGAAAAAAATCTTTACTGCCTGGAAGGAAAAAGCACTAATTATGTCTCCATTTCTTACCATCTTACCTCCTACTCTTGCCAGCAGAAGGGCATATTCGGTCTGCTTCCCTTTTGTCCATCAGGAGAAGATGAGGAGATGCTGACAGCTTTGGCAGCGAAGAGCTGAAATCAGGCAGAAGAGGGATGTTGGTTTCTGAGACCTACTAGGAAATCGCTGCTTCCTAATGAGAAAAATTGGGGCACATGGTTGCTAACTGAAAGACTGGCCACTGCAATCCACTTAGAGGTTCCTCAGAAGGTATGGCCATCTCTTTCCAATAGCATGGAGTCATTGACTACCTGGTGGAGCCTCGGTCTACTCCGACACGCACGTGGAATCCACGCAGTGGCAATTAGCTGAATAGTTTTATGTTGGACCCTCCAGCTGTCTCCGCTGCTGCCCTTTCAAGGCTTTTGTCTGTCATGGGGGTTTTCTTCAAACGTTCAGAAAACTTTCTGATTACTTTATTCCAAATTATGTTACAACTAGATTTAGTGTTTCCTGAACCCTCAGGAGTCATAGGTATTATCCTTAAAACTGTTACACTTTAGTGTGAAAATATACTGGATTATATGAGTCACTATAGCTGAAATCAATGTATGTGGACCTGCACATTCTTAGATTGCCTTTTGTCAGGAGTCCTCTGATGAGGTTGGGTCTGAACATATTAACCATACTCTGAAAGAGACCTGGAAAGACTGCTCAGCGATCAGCCAGGTGTCTGGAGCACAGTACAGGCCCATTCAATCTGTAACATATCAAATGAAGAGTTGCGTTTCGACCCTGGCTTTGCTCACTGCTACCCAAGACCCCTCTGTGTTCATGACTCTGAAAGAATAATAACAATGGTTCCCTCCAGCCCCACAAAATTGTTTTCAGCATCAGATGAGATAGAGCATAGAGAAGCACTTCTATTTTTACTAAAAACATAGTCTTCAAAATTAGGCATCTGTTCTCATGCTGATAAAAACAAGAAGTAAATACCACTGGATTATCCTGGGGGGATGAACAAACCACAGATGTAGAAGTCAAGGCATTGTTTTTTCTAAGGACTTCAATGCTGGAAGGATGACACACCTGCCTGGTAATCAAAGATGAGGAAACACCCTGCCCCAGGCCTGAGCATCACTGTTCCTAGCTTTTCTTGTCTTCTTCCTTTCTTTTCTTTCCTTTACTCACAAGTCCCAGCTGCCTTGCAGACCAGTCGAGGGGGCTGGGAGGTTACAGTGCACTCAGGTAAGTGCAGGAGCAGGAAACTTCTGCCATCCCCTAACAAAGGCAAAGCGACATAACTGTAGTTGAAGATTAGCAAAAATTGCTTTAATGAGGTGTTGCTATCACATGTTTTTAGGATTTGGGATTCCTTAAGACCTTGAGAAGTAAGGCGTACTCTAAGCCCAGAGGAAATTGTACATTTACCCATGAAACACCCATTCTTTCAATTCTGTGATGCTAGCACCGCTCTCGGTGCTGAGGACAGAATGAAAGACATGACAGCATCTTGGCTCTCATGCAGTCGGCCTTCCCAGGAAGACAAAAACAAGCCACCTACCATTCAGTGGATTTCGCTTCCTAGGGACCCAGGTGTGTCGGAGAAGAGCCATGTTCTAGCGTAGCGGTTCTCAACCTTCCTAATGCAAGATCTTTTAGTCCCTCATGTTATGATGTTATGGTGACCCTCCACCACCATCCCCCCGCCACCATAAAATTATTTCTATTGCTACTTCATCACTGGCATTTTGCTGCTGTTATGAATCGGGAGACCCCAGTGAAAGGAATCAGGGTGGGGGAGTCATCCAGCAGGTTAGAGTGAAGGTGTGAGAACTCATTAAAACTAGCTAAGAAACGACCCTCAGCGGATCAGTCCTACTGCTTTCCATGCATGAACCAATTTACTTCCTGCAGCTACCGGCTCCGGTTTGCAGATAGGAGACCCTGGGATCACACTTTGGTAACCTTCTAAGAAGTAGTGGTGGATCCTGATGCTACCTCCCCCGGCCCCAGATCTCTACACAAGGGGTCAACCATTTGTTCGTGCCCCACCTGTCCACTGAGCCCCCACTCGTGGTTGGATCTGCACCTGACCGTGGAGATCAGGTTGGACCAGGGAGCATTGTGTCCCATCGTGCCTGAGTGTGCCAGGCGTCAGAGGGCAACCCCAAGGCAGTTGACAACTACCTACCACATGCTGTGCCAAGTACCTGTGAGGTCAAGATCTCTTCAGCGTTTTCCCTGCTTTGTGTCAAGAGAAGAAACGTGCACAGAGGAGAGAGAAGAGGTAACAATTTGTTCCTTTGATTGAACTTAAGAAAAGCAACTTTTTTTTTTTTTTTTGCTACCACTCTGAGTTCCTGGGATCTTTCTGTTTGAACTTGTGCAAATAGAAAACTTGGATTTTCTCTGTTCCTGGAGCTTTCCAAATCACAAAGCATTTGGTTTAGATTAAATCCCATTGACCGAGGCATCATAATTCACCTCTGACACAGAAGATCCCGTCACCGTTGCCTTATCTAACCTAAAAACTTATTATAGTAACAGAGAACACTAGGTGGGGTGGAGGCAGGGCTGGGGGGTGGAGAAGGTCACTCCAGTTTAAGAGTCACATGCACACAGCAGGCTGGTGGCTTTTTATAATGGAGAGGGGCGGATTCCGAAAGTCCAATCGGCAAGCATGTGTGAACATTTATATAAGACTTTTTCTTTTGCCCGAATCTAACTTATAGAGATTTTAATAGCGCCAGTAATTAGACAAGCATGCAGTCAACCCCATTATGTTCCTGTGTAATATCGCCCTCCCGGGGGCCTACCTTCCTGCGAGCCGGGTTCCCTGCATGGGCCCCTTTCCTCACCCTTGCTGCCACAGAGAGGCAGTTTGCTTTTGAAAGAGCCCACTGTTCACATTGTTTGTGTTCCCTCCCGCCTGAGGTTGGATGTGCTTTCTCAGGGGGTTCATCACTGCATTGCCCAGTGGAAGCAAAGAACAGAGTGGGGTCTGGCCGTTCATTCGCGTTCCCTAAAGCCATGTGGGAGCAGAGCAGTGTCGGGGCTATGGTGAAGGGACTCACATGATGCACGGCACCTGGCAAACACTTCAAAAGTGTTTACAGCTGAGTCTGTTTACAAAACACTCCCTGGTTCTGTTCTTACTCGACCTTCAGGATGCAGAACAAAATGCCCGGCTGCCCACTCAGAAACCATGAGCACTTCTGTAGCCATCTCCCTCTCAAAGCCCACCTTTGGCTCACACTGTTCTAATTTGTTCTCCCTGATCCGCAGTAAGATTTCGGTTCATCAGCCTGCATAAGCCCTCTGTAGGTGCCCACGGCAAAGTGGTGAGATATGTTACACAGCTTGGGTCTATCTTACTGTTTCTTCCAGAACTAAAAGAAAAAGTGTGTGTGTGTATATGTATTTGGCGATTTGAAATTAAGAACAGGATGTGCTGTCTGACTGAAATAAAGCTGCATTTCTAATCATAAGATTGCTGGTTTCCACGCACATGTACATATTTCCGAGAGGTGGTCAGAAAGCAGCTTTTGTTATGAGTTTTTTTAATGAAGTTATTCAAAAGAACCCTGAAAAGACTTCTGCAGTTTAATATTTTGAAGTTTCCTTTTTCCTGTTCAGCCGATAAAAAAATATAAATATCTATAAGACAACCCTAAATTAATTACCATGCCTTCACAGAGACCTGGGTGTTGTCTCAAATTCTAGAAGTCTGTGAAGTTTGCCTGGACAAAACACCCACTACACACAACAACAACATAAATCAAATGTCTAAGTCACACTCATAATTGAATTCGCTTTAATTGGAAAACTGATATTCTCAGTAGAGGCAAGCAGAAACAGCAGTGTAAACAATGTAGAGGGACTTGAATGTCAGCATTATTTTCTCAGACTCTATCTAGAATCTCTTTCTACAAGACGGGGTATAAAGCCTAATGAGTTGAAGTAGTTTTAATGGTTTCTCACAATTTATAACTCAAATAAATCTGGTTTTTACAATGCATGTAGTTTTTAGGCTCTGGTGACTGAAAATACTCAACAATTTTATGTAAACAAAGACTCGTGTGTGTGTGTGTGTGTGTGTGTGTGTGTGTGTGTGTGTGTGTGTAAAATTCGGATGAATGCAAGCAGCCTCGGACTGGGCAGTTTTCTGTAGGAGAATGGCTAATTCATCCAGGAGGTGTTCCAGGCACTCCTTAGGGGAAAGCCTATCTTGGGAGGTGCTGGCTGTTCAGCATTTGCTTCTGGTCAAAATTGGTTGCAGATGTGGCAAGTGACTGCTGGAAAGGATTCTGGGATTGGGTGGAAATGAAAAGTCCTACTGGCCCTTGGAGTGTTGGTGACAAAGGAGGTGGGTATTTCAGGTAACGAGTGGACTCTCTAAGGGCTTAGACTCTAAGTTCTCAACCTATGAGTCATGACCCTTTGGGAGTCGAATGACCCATTCACAGGGACCTCCTGATTCATAACA
The DNA here is from genome assembly GCA_004026705.1 of Nesogale talazaci. Taxonomy (NCBI): domain Eukaryota; kingdom Metazoa; phylum Chordata; class Mammalia; order Afrosoricida; family Tenrecidae; genus Nesogale; species Nesogale talazaci. Next base: position 445,592 of record PVJH01000005.1, on the reverse strand, counting down.
GTAGCAAAATGACAGTGATGAAGTAGCAAGGAAAATAATTTTATGATTGGGGTGGGGGGGCACCACAACATGAAATGGTCATGAAAGGGTCATGGCCTTAGGAAGGTTGAGAACCACTGGTAGAGAGGGCTTAGTCCAATAGCTATGTGATGGGCAGGAAAGGCCCAGCAGGGAGAACATGACTGCCTATAGCCTGGGCCACAAGAGCAAGAGAAACGTGGAATCCTGACATTACTAACATGACCATCACCTGAAGCCGAGACACAGCTGCTCTGTAAATCAGCTGAACATAAGGCTTTTCCAAAAGCTAGTGCATACTTTCTCAGTTCTTTTTGTTCCAACTTCCTGTTATCTGATCTGTCATGACTATTTCACTTTTTGCAGGAAAATGGAGGGTGTGTCCACTAGGTGGAAGTCAACAGGGACGAATAGCGGTAGTGTTTTTATTAGGTGACATTGAGTGGATTCTAGGTCCTAGTGATCCTTTGCATAACAGAATGAGACATCACCCGGTCCTGTGCCAACCTAACAATTATTCCCAGGTTAGAAACCATCGTTGAGGCCTCAGTGTTGGCCTATCTTGCTGAGGGCCTTCCTCTTTTTCAATGTCCCTCCACATTACCAAGCCTGATGTCCTTCAGAAGCTGGGCTCTCCTGTAGCGTTTAGGCCGGGATGTCTAGAGAAACAAAACCAATGACACTTGTTTATGTACAAGAAAATGCTTTGCATCAGGAAGAAACCTTACCTCAAGAAAGCATCCCCTGCCATTCCATCTTGAGTGCATGAGGTCCGGTGCTAGTCAGAGGCCTCTTCAGACTCACATAGCTGCCAGCCCATGACTGAGAATGTAAGAAGGATGTAAGAAGATTGCAGGCTGGTGGGTGAAGAGTGGATCCAAGGTCAATAGGAAACATGGCAAGGTGCCGATAGTTCTCAGGGTCTGGTGGCCCACATGGGGCTACCTCTGGAGGCAGGCACAGGGGCCTGGTAAGCAGGAAGGCAAAGGTGCAGAGAGAGGGGGGGGGCAGTTCCAGTGTCTCGCTTATTGAAAAGACCACACCCCCAAGGAAGCATCATCAGGCTGTGATTTGATTGATAGGTTGGATTCCAACCCTACATGTTCACACAAATTCTAATTGACATAAAATCTGTCACAATCAATAACATGTCTGAAATACGTGAAGCAAGTGCCACCATCCCTGCCTTTAAAGAGCATTCTGGCTGTATTTTTTACAAGACAGATTTGCTTGTTGTGAAATTCAATGAGGTGATATATATATATAACATTTAGTGCAATCCTTGATACTTCTTCCTTTAGCATTGACTCTTGCAGTATTGGCTAGTTCTTTGGGGTACAATGTCTGTGCACTCTTTCCATCTTCTCCTGATGCTTCCTGCTTCGGTCAATATTTTGCCCATAGGGTCATTCAATATTACAAATTGAGGCTTGAATGTTTTCTTGAGTTCTTTCAGTTTAAGATATGTTAAGTGTATGCTTCCCTTTTGGTTTTCCAACTTTGGAGTTTTGTGCCTCATCATTATAATATTTTACTTTGTCTTTCCAAGCTGCCCATTGGAATTTTCTATTCAGCTCTTTATGTCACCATTTCTTCCACTTGCCTTTGCTCCTCTATGATTAAGAGCAAGTTTCAGAATCTCTTCTTACATTCACTTTAATCTTTTTGATCCTTTGCATGGCCTTTTGCTTTCCTAGTGCTTCATGTTCTGAATGCCATTCCACGGTGCCATTAGTGTAAATACATCGACTCTGTGGTTGAGATGTTCTCAAAGTTCAGAAGGGAAAGACTCAAAGACATATCTTGGCTCTCATGGACTTGTTTTAATTCTCTTCAGCTTCTATGTGAACTTACATATGCACAACTGGTGCTCTATTCTGCAATCAGCCCTTAATTTAACTTGAGCTAATGATATTCAGTTTTTCCATCACCTCTTCCCATAGAAGTAGTCAACTTGAATTCTGAATATTCCATCTGGAGAAGTCCGTGTATTTAGCCTCCTTTTATGTTGTTGGAACAGGTATTTTCTAGGAACATGTCATTGTTCTTGAAAAATTCTGTCATCATATGAGACCTCTAGCTTTATTTCTATCACCAAGACCATATTTTCCAACTACCATTCCTTCCTCTTTGTTTCCAACTTTTGCATTCTAATCACTAATAATTATCAATATATCTTGATTGCATGTTTGGTAAATTTCCCACCAAAGACATCAGTAGAATGCTTCAATTTCTTCAACATTAGTTTTAGTGGTTGGTGTATAAATTTGAATAGTGGTGTATGAATTAGATTTCCTTGCTTCAGATAGATACAATCCTATCATGGACAGCATTGTACTTCAAGTTATCATTTGAAATGTCCTTTCTGATGATGAATACAATGCCATTCCTCTTGATTGTATCATTCCCAACATAGTAAGCGATATCATTTTTTTGATCCACAATGGCCAATATCAATCTATTTCAGCTCACAGACAAATAGGACATTGACTGTTATGCATTCTACTTCATTTTTGACAACTTTTTTTCAGTTTATTGCCACGTGATCCACATCATACAATTCAGCATTTCAATCATGTCAAGAAGAATTGTACAACTTTCAATTTTCCTAGACTTATACTTCATACATTCTGAGTTCTAACTATTAGTTTTTTGCACCTGTTTCTTCTCATTCTGAGTCTGACTCCATCAGCAAGTGAAAGTCCTGAAGGCTTTACTCCCAAAGGTTTTTCCTTTAGTGGTTAGTGTTTAAATTTGAATAATACTTGTATGATAGTTGACTCTACTTCAAGAAGGCAGCTCTTCCTTGGTTACATTGTAAATGCCTTCTGGCATGAGGGGCTCATCTTCCAGAACTGTCTCTGACAATGTTCTGCTTTAATTCATTTGATCTTTGGTATCTGACAATGTTTTGATGCTGTCCATAAGATTTCCAGCGACTAATTTTTCCAAAGAAGACAGCCGATTTATTCTCAGGTCTGTTATTAGTTTGAAAATTATGCTGAAATCTGCTGCTCTGAGTGACCCTGCTGGTATTTGAAATATCAGGGACAGAGCTTCCAGCATTCCAGCAACATCCAATTCCCCACAATAAACTGATGGACAAGTGATAGTGTCACAATAGTAGAAGGGTAATACACCTTGATTTAAGCAATGGCTCTGCCCCTTCCTAACTTGATTTTGAGCAATATTCTAGGCAAGTTCTGGTGTGAAATGGGTTATGCTTAGGTCTGCTGACCACAAGATCAGTAGTCTCTTAGTAGAAAGGTGACGTGCTGTGTTCCTATAAAGATATAGAGTTGTTATGTCTTGGAAATTGACCTAGTGGCAATGAGTGAATGATTAGTGAGAACAATGGCTGTTCCATTGATAGAAACCTTCGCTTCCATGCAGGAGACCTGGATTTAATTCCTGGCCCAAACACCTCATGTGCAGGCCAGCAGCCATATTTCTGTGAAAGCGTATGTAGTTTCATCATGCTGAAAAGGCGTCAGGAAAGCTCCTAGACTGACTGCAATGAACTGGTCCAGTGACAATCCCATGAATCACAATGGTCCAATTTATAATGCCTTGTAGGGAGGTTGCAGGAGAAAAGTAATTTTGTTCAGTTGTGATGCGCTTGCCATGAGTTGGGATCAATATATTTTGTACATATTAGCTTAATATTAGTATTTATTTTAGAAGTGTTATGACATTCAATGAAGTTTTGTATCTAAAGCATTTAATGCAATGCTCGATACGGAATAAGTTATCAGTAGATATCATAACAGCTAACATAACAAGTATTGCTAATCTAAGATTGAGGATTGATCCACAAGATGAAAAATAATCCCAGCATGGAAAGTTTACTCTATAGCAGTAAGTGATTTTATGATTTATAGGATATTCATATATTTTATTAATTCCTGCTATCTTGAGGTGATGGTAGTTGAATTGATGTTGGATTTATCTTCAATTTTAATACTGGTATTAACAAACAACAGGAATATACTACTGGAAACTTAAACAACCAAGAAATTATTGGAAGGGAAATGGTGGGGGGAAGGGTGGGAGGGGGTTCATGGAATTTAAGGTGTGCCAAGCATTAAAATGGGGGGGGAACACCTTGTATTAGGCCAGGTCATCTAAAGAAACAAATCTAGGGACCCTCCTCTATGTATGAGAAAGAGCTTCATATCAGAAGAAAAATAGATATCAAGAAGGCATCCCACCCAATCCAACCCAAGTGCCCAAGTTTGATGCTAATCCACAAATGCCTCTTCAACCTCATGTAGTCACATGCAATGATGCAAAATGCAGGAAGAGCATAGGCTGGTGGATGGAGAGTCCTGTGAATGCATAGTCAGTGGAAACATGGCAGGGTTCCAGCAGCTCTCAGGGTCAAAGGCAAAGTCCAGCAAGCAGGAAGGCAAAAGGTCAGAGAGAAAAACAGGTTCCCATATCCATAGTCTAAAATTAGTATCAGGGACAGAGATTGTGTCTGATTTCCAGGCTCAGTTTATATGCTCAACACTGGTTGTATAAGGGGATAGATAGGTAAAAGGTTAATAGAAGCTCCATCTTATTCACAGATCCTGGAGGAAACTGGGATACTATGAATGAGGAAATATGTGCTATGAGGTAGCATATGTGCTGATAGATAGGCCAGGATGCCAACCTGGCCAATAAGAACATTTGAGATTAATAAGTCGATATTTGATTGGAAGACAAATTGATAAATGGATCTGCACAGCCTGCCCCCACCCCCTTCCTCTCCAGTGATCGGGTCAGGGTGTGGCTCCTTTAGCTAGTTCTCTGTCTCAACTTGTGAGCTATACCACCTGTGGGAGAGCTAACCCATGAATCGTGCCACTAAAGACTGAGCTTCCTTTGAGACTAGTATTGAGAAGAAAACATTGGCCAGATCAATAGCTCATACAAAGTACCAGGAGAAGTATTAATTTGCTCAAACAATGAAATCATAACTGGAAGAGCAGCTACAATTGGAGTCACCACCTAGTTAAGTTTGCAATAATCCACTGTCATTATCCAAGATCTGTTTTTTTAAACAGGCCAAAAAGGTGAGTTAAACAGGGATGTGTTATGAATCACCACCCCTGTACCCTTCAAGTCTTTGATGGTGGCACTGATCTTGCAATCCCCAGGATTGCACTATTGGTTTACAATTTTCTTAGGCAATGGCCATTCTAATGGTGTCCATTTGACCTTTCTGACTACAATAGCCTTTATTCCACATTTCAGGGATGCACTCTGGGGGTTTTATCTATTCCAATGATGCATTTTGTAACTGGGGAAATAACAATAGGATGGGTTCAGAGGACCCACTGGAACTCAGTGAGGGGTACATGAGCTAAAACTCTATTGATAACTTGATCTCCATAAGCCCCCACTCTAACTGGCAGGTCTTTGAAACATTTTTAAATTAGAGTCAGTTCAGAGTCAGTGTTCCATAATGCCCGAAAAGTTTGTTTATTTCCTTGTCCCCAATGAATAGTCACTCTTGTGAAAGGCTGCAGGTCTCTTTGGGGAAGGCTAGAAGAAAGACTAACCATATAAACCGTCGGTGATATCACGGGGTCCTCCATCAAAGGAACTCAACTCAGCCTTCTCCTCATTCAAGGAGCTGTGGGTCTTTAAAATGGCTCAGACTTGGGAATTGATTGAGCGGTCATGATTCTTGATTCTGCTGTTCACCTGCTCTAGCATTCTTCTGCCTATATAGATCACGTCCATATTTAGTAGGTTTCCCATGTATTTCACTCCTAGGAACACCCTAGCTAAGGTAGCCAATGCCATAAGTCCACACAAGGCAGGTTGCTTTGTTTATCGCAGAGACCTTGCTGTCCATTATGATAACCACGTCCACCACGTCTCTGTTGATTCACTGCTGACACCTGCCCTCTACCACCTTGGGGCCCAACCAGCCCCATTATAGGCAAATGTCAGAGTTCACTTAGCTCAGTTCTCACTGTTATTCCTTGTATACATAAAATAGCAATCACGGAAGTCTTCAGCCATGTGGGGACCTACTTCACAAACTGGTTCTTTATGGTTGTGGTGGTTGTGGTGAAAGGTATGTCCTCAGGGCCCTTCAATGGGATTTTTCTGATGGATCCATTCCAACATACCAATTTCCTTAGGCTTTTGATTGCCTTCTTCTACAGGGTACCTAGGTAGGTCAGGTACCTCAAATTGGTCTAATCTAGGCCATCTGGCAGCCCATACTTCAGAGAACCAACCAAATCAGCAATTAGACACTCCCTTAACTTTACTTTCTGAGACATTAAAGGAAGAATCTGTGCTTAGAGGCATGTCAAGAAACTCAGACTGGTCTAATGTTACATTCCTTGCCCCAGTATCCTACACCCTGAGTAACCATTCCCAGGGATATCTCCCAGGCTACTGTTTATATGTATTAGAAAACTCAACCCTATCTTTATGAATATAGCTCACTCCATCCTGAGTCATCATCTGAACCTCACCATCAGGAACTTCCTGAGACTTAAATGTAGTTACAGGTCTAGAGGAAATAATGGATCAGTGGTAAGGGGGTGTTTACTAGGGGCACTCAGTCCTATCTCCTAAGGCATCTCCACAAGACAATGTTCCAGCTGCAGCCCCACCTGGCATTTCAGTTTGGACAGTTTGATTCATCTGCTTGAGTGTGGGTTGCTTTACTGATTGTTAATCCCCTCAAATGGGAGGGGAGGATCTACAGACTGGGATGGCTCAACCGACTCTAAGGAATCAATACCCTCCTCTTCTGGATCGTCAGTCCATAGGCTCCCATTCCATGTTTCAGGGTCCCAAGTCTTTCCAAATAATGCCCTTACTTTAGCATCAGGCACTTTTCTAGACCTGAAATTCAGCTGACACTGTAATTCAGCTACTTACATGATGAGACTCTGGATTTGGCTTTCGGCAATGTCAGCTCTCTTCCTAGAGAAGAGAAGACTTTCCTTTGTGGCACATGCAGAAGCTTTTAGGTCCCCTATTTAGCACTTGAGATGTGCTTCTGAGGTTCTGAGATTAGCACTTTCCTTGATCACATTTTTTATTATGAGAATCAGCCAACCAACTTCCCTATACTTCTCATCCTGATAAAACTGCTAGAAAATATTAAACACATGATCACCAGAGCCTCTCCTCTCACCAGCACTTCATCTATCAGTGGTGATACAGTGGATATTAGCTTTGTGACTTCACACCATGGATTAACATAACCCTGTCTAGTAATAGTGACAGCCTTATCCATGCTCTGTGATAAAAGTAAATGGTGAACTACAATAACACAATCCTGACAGGATGCCTAATGACCCAGACCCTTCAGGAATAAATGTCTGGGTCACCTCACCAGGCAAAGAACCATGGCCAGGTGAGGTGCTGGCCAAGGTCAAAGGTAATACAGAATGGGTAGTAGGAGAAGGTAGTTCTACCTATAGTTATAACCATGTAATCAATTGCAAAAGTGTAGTATGTGATTGTTGGTTTATCTTCTTTATATGTACTTATTGAATATCTTTCCTTTGTTCATGTATGCTGTACCAGATACAATTAGATTCAATGTGTTTTCAATGACATGTTTGATGTTAGGTGTGAGTGTGATTTGATTAATGTCTGGAAATTATGTATGGCTAAACAATTGTGTATAGGTGTCAAGTAGACATGAGGTGGAGTGTGATAGGTTGGTTTATTATGCCAACCTGGCCAGTAAGTACTTGTGGGATTACTAGGTTGCAGTTTGATTGGAGGACAAAGAAATAAATGGTTCTGCATGGGTTGCCCTATCCCTCTCTTGCTCCAGTGTGTGACTGCTGTAGCTAATTCTCTGCCTCAGCTTGTGAGCTACACCCCCTGTGGGACAGCCAACCCATGGATCAGGTCCCTGGAGCTTGAGGTTCCTTGGGGACCTGCTTCACCACTCTGCTGGTGTGTACATTGCTTGAGCTTGAGGCTGTTGGATCCTGCCAGCTTGCTTGAGTTTGATAAGTCCTCCAGTCCTGCTTCACGAAGCAACTGAGCTGCTGACTGTTGATGACCCACCTGGTTGGTTGCTGCCTGTGACCAGACTGCCTGCATTTCTCTATGAAAGACTCAGCTGTCTGCTTCCTTGACCTTGGACCCAGCAGCCCTCATGAGTTAAAGTATTTCCAGGATATTAACTGTTCCATGGAAGTGAGGTGACTTGAGCCCTCGGTACTGGACTAATTAGCTGTTATATTTCGTCCTTCTGTGTAAATTCATAAGTGTCCTAATTTGTTTCTCCAGAGAACTCTGCTTATCACAGTGGTCAAATCTCATAAATGTCTATCCTTTCTTAGCCAATCATCTGTAATGTATTCCACAGAATTTTCATTTTGTTTTAAGTCATTTGTTCCTAAGAAGATATATGCATGTTGCACAAATCACATTTCAAGAGCAAAAAGTATTTAAAGGCAAAATTCAGTTTTTCTTGAGTAGGTTTAAAGGGAAAGCAATGCCCACCCTCCGTCTTTCACCTGCCCTTCTCCAAGACTTGCTTGGAACTTACCAATTAAGGAACAATACTCTGAGAGATCATTTACAAACACAAATTTATACCCATGCTAAAAGGACTAGAAAATTATACCCACAATCACTGCCTACATGACTGCAGGTTGTTTACTACACAGGAATACTCAGATGAGAAGGCAAGTGGAGCAGAAATTCAGCAACTGCTTTCAAAAGTCAATCCATGTGGACAGTCACATCAAGCCTGGTTCCTGTGGTTCTGTGTCAGAGAGAGAGCATGCCATTTTCCAGTTCCTACATAGATGCTTTGGAGACTGAAGTGCACATCAGCGAGAAGGGAAGAAGAAAATGAAGAAAGCAGGAATAGCAGATTTCCTTCAACTTCTCCATCACCTCTGTTCTAGTTCTCCCCACTTATTTCCCCTAGAACCAGAAATTCTTAGGATTGAAGGAGATTTGAAAGACCTTCTTTCCCAGGTATGCATTCAATGTTAAAATATGACCTTCTCTCTCACATAGCCTCCTTGACAACTAATCACTCAGGATATAAACTTTGCTGTTCTACTCTGGGAAAGCTGTGAGAATTTTTCATTATAAAAGGGGGTACTCCCCCAAAAAACATATGTGATCTGAGGGCAATAGTGCATTTAGAGTTTGTTCCATCAGACTGTTAATCATGCTTTCTATTTAGAGGTTCTGAAAAAAGTGAATAACAGTGTGCGGCAAAAAAAACCTGATTCATGGCAGATGGGGAACTGGTATTGCCCCCATGAAAATATACCTGCTCACAAAACCATCTCAGGGGACAGTTGTTGTTTTTTGGGAGGTAGAGTTGCAAAAAAGCAGCAGGCCTTGCTTTCTTCATGCGCCATACTCATCTGACTTCTTTTTGTGTGATATCTTTTTGCCTCCACGAATGAAGGGGATCATGAAAGGACAGTGATTTGACTATAATGTAGGAGAGGTGAAGGAAAAACAAGGGAGGTGCTATCAGCCATCCAAACTGATGAGTTGACAAAATGTTTCCAAGAATGGAATCACAGGTTTGACAAATGTATTAAGTGTAATGGACAGTACTTTGAAAATGATGTTTGTTCTGTAAATACTAGCTTTGGAAAAATTCTGGGGTTTTTTGGTGGGGGTGGAGGGTGCTAGTTTATATTGTCCTTATAACTTCTATTCACGCAAGTAAGTTTGGTGGGTGGAGCTACAAGGAACAAGCCTAACTGTTTTTAACTTTTTTTTTTTCAAATAAGAGATCCTCTATGAGTTGAAGTCAGATGTAATGCTTCCACAGAGCTATACCTGTGCTAAGATTCAGGTCAAGTGATTTTATAATATATTAAATGGTAGAGTAAAATTTTGTCAAATGGCCTTTCTAGCTCGGTCTGTCTACCTCCCAGTACCAGATTGGGTGGAACTGTGCCAACAGGACACGTGTTGCATGAATAGTGGGGACTAGTTCATGACCACGGTTATCGCTAGAAGAACGAGTCATCGCTGAAGCAGGGGGAATGAGAATGCTCAGGATCATCAGAAGAAGCATACATTCAAGATCTCTATCTGAAGTAGCCAGGGCCCACACCAGAGACACTGGAGGCGGTGACAAGGAGATTTAAGAGAGGAGCAGCACCAAGATGATGGGCCTATGGGGCAGAGTCACAGGCTGGCTTCCTGGCCCACAGAAGCACAGGCTATGAGACCACATGGCTGAGACTCAAGGCTTGAAAGAGACTTGACTGCTGGCTGATGTGAGATGTTGCTGTAAGCCAATAAGTGTACCTGACTGTTTTCTGACCATACCTGTTAAAAAAGAAAGTAAGATTTCCTCATAAGTTTCTTCATCATGGGTATTATCTGAGTTCTGTGGAATCATACCCAGCAGACAAGTAGAGTACCATTTCCACGAAAGGAATGTTTGATGCTGGAATAGAGCAGGGTAAGAAATGATGGAGGGTGGACCTATGTCTGACCCCTTCTTCATAGCCAGATATGGGCACCCTGTGCCATGTACTGCAATCTAGTTCAAAGTTCCTTTTTTTTTTTGATCTCGTGTGTCCTATCATGGTCCCTATATAATGTATTCTCCAGAGGAGCAAGCCGTGCAAGTCTTATCTAAATCTTACTACAGCACTAAATATTAATAATCATAAGATTACTGAAAATAACAGCTATCTGAGCAAATTTAAAGCTTCCTACTCATCGGTCACTTTACCTATGATATTTAATGTGTTCCTGACAATAGTCGTTTCAGAGCCTGCTATAATCCTCCTTTTACAGGCGAAGAAACTGAGGCTAAAAAGTGACTTTATTCACCAAAAATCCCCACTATTAGAAAGTGTGGTCCTGAGGGGCTTCCGACTTGGGCTGGAGTGCTTTATCTACTTTGCTGTCTTTTTCTTTTCTTTCTTTTTTTTTTGCCACCCAATTTGGTTTCTATTTTCATTCACCAGACACTGGTCAAATGAATGTCTTCCAGAGAGGGGGCCTTTGGATGCTCCATCTTTTAGAGCAGTGACCGGCTGCCTGTGCCGACACATTCACAAAGTGTCCATAGTTTGGACGGTTTCCTCCAGAACTTCAATTTCCAGGATGGTGATCTTCTCGGTGAGAATGGCAGTGGTCCCTTTTTCACACCTGTACTGGCCAAGCCTGGTTCCCTTTTTATTGGGCACTGAGAAGGGGCGGAGGAAATCCAGCTTGCTCTTGCTGATGACACAGAGATCGATGTTGCTTCTGGAGCCCAAGTCATCGAAGATGCCAGCCTCGATGGCCTCACTCACCAGCCTCTTGGCCTCCTCCTCCTCCATGTCAGGCCAAAACTTATCTTCAAATACAGCCATTGCTGCCAAGAAACCACAACCCATGGTGACATAAGGCAATTCATCCGTTGATCCATGAGGATAGATACTGTAGAGGTGAGGTCTGTAACATTGACTCCTCCTCAAACTAGGGCTGCACCAATGTAACCTTGATACCTGAAGAGCATTTGCTTCAGCATGCTTGGCCATCACAACTCTGGGAAGGTGGCCGGTGGACAGGGAATGGAGTTCGAAGTTGGAGGAAATGAGTTGGGTTGTCATGTCTGTGTCTACGGCTGTCCCAGCACCACAACAATAAATGTTAGGGGATATGAAGTATATTTTTGAGCAGTTCTTGTCCGCGACCACCATTCCTTCAGTGGCCCTTGTATCTGCTCCCAGAACTATGCCCTCCTTGTAGACCACCCCCACGATGGTTGTGCCTGTTTTCCGGGCTGCTGGAAGCTTGTCACCCTTCTTTGCAAACTCGGCTTCCAACACCTCATTCCTGCAGCAGTTTTCAAAAGAAAAGCCTCCAACCGGCCGCTCATACACCAACACAGCTGCCATCTTCCTGGAGAAGCACTTCCGGGTCTGCTGTCTTTTTCTTAATTCAGCTAAGAAGCACATTAGTTATTTTCCTGTTGGTGGCAGTGGCTTTTATTTCCTTTAAACATTTCTCCTAACTTGTTCTCACCAAGATTTCACCAACTTTTAACAAAATGTATGATTCTAGGCTGTAACATGATTTTCATCACGTGTATGGACCATTTTTGTTAGAGAAAGGAGACTGAATCAAAAGTATAGAAAGGTTGTGGGAGAGAAGGGGTTGTTGTGTCTGCATGTCTGCTTCAAGCATTAAGCTGCTGTTTAACTGTGTTGAATGGCTTGGGGCTTTTGAGCAGGCTATCAAGACAGGGGTCTGGGAAGCCCCAGCGAAGTTTCCATGATTCCTTCAACCCCCAGCAGTAGATAAGTTTGGTGCAGCCCTAACTCGCCCCCACGCTAGCTGCTGCTGCTTTTCACTCACTCACCCCTGGGGATTCTCAGAATCAGAGTGCAGGTGCTCAATTCTGCACACTCCCCAGAAGATGACTACCTTTTAAGCCAACTCCAGGTGAACACAAAGAATTCTCCTCAAACCATGGGTGCAGGTTGGTGCAATTTCCCTAACCTTTTGCTGCAGTAGCTCAAACTGCTTCCGTAAATCAATTTATATAGACATAGTTGTTCTTTTAGCAGTCCTAGAATTTGAAAACATCGATAAGTCTAATCACCTTACCAGAGTTTGCTTTAATAAGAGGCCAAAATTAATGTAAAGAGGACATGGGCAACATACTGACATGATGCTAATTTTAAGCTACATGGAAGACTCCCGTGTGACCTGAACGAGAGCCCTTTGGGGTTCTGAGAGCAGCGGTTCTGTCTGGCCAGCTCCTCATTTAATCTCTGTGCCAAGCTCTGTACTCTACATACGGTTCACTTCCATCGCCGCTGAGCTGAGTCAGAGTCGTCGTAACTCGCTAAGCAGAGCAGAACTGTTCCTTAGGATTTCTGAAATGACAAATCTTTACAGATTCATCTTTACAACCTCGTCTTTCTCCCGCAGAGTGACTGGAGGAGTCGAACTGCTGCCTTTCTGGTTAGCAGACCAGTGTTGAAGGAGTGTCAACACACTGGTCAGCACACAGGAGACGGTAAACCTCCTTCAAACCTCAGCCTTCTCCAAACAAATTGTTGCATTAAAGGTACTTGATCCTATAAGGGTTTGTGAAGCCTAATATACCTTTTAAACAATTTACCTCAAATGCTGCAATCTGTTTTCTCTCTGTTAAAACCCTTAATCATTTTAGATAAAACAGGCTACTTTTATTTTCCACCAACTTCTCTTTCAACTACCGCCGATGATAACTCAAAGGCATCCCCTTTGGCATGCACATCATCTAATCCACCCCTGTTCAATCTTCCCAAGCAATGCCTTAAGAAAATTCCAACTTTTGGTGCCTTTAAAGCCGACCCTCTGCTGAACAAATAACATTACCTTTAAGCTTGCAGTGTTTTCAAGCTAGGGAAATGTGTCACCGAGATATCACATTCAAGAAAGATGACGCTTCCTTATAATGACCAGGCAGGATACCCTTTCCTTTGTGTGTGCAATGTGGTCCGCTAGGTGGCGCGTCAGCACATCAAAAGCTCGCTCTGGCCTTTGGGGCAGAATACACTACACTGTTTTTTTTAAACTAGGTTTTCAATTACCTTGCTTGCAATATTATTGAAGCTCTCAGCAATTGTGAGCTGAGAGATTCTGAAGTGACGGAACTGAGTTATTGTGTCAGATGAAAGAAGTTCGAATAGGACCCTGCTGCTCTTCTGATGAAATGAGGTTTGGGGCCCAGCACACCTCTCAGGTAACTCTCACAAGGTACAATTAAAAAAGGTATAAACCAGCAAAAGAAATGGACACAAATGGTAACAGAACAATTAACAGCCTATCGATCTAGTGTCATGGAGGCCAGATTTGAGAACATGAGGAAATATGAGCCCAGTCCTGGTAGGCTCAGGGAGCAGTGGGGATGAGACGGGAAGCTCCCAGGACAGCTTCTCACGGCCAGCTCCTCTGTGGCTGCTTCCTTCCCAGCTGGGCCCTCTATCCCATCCAGAAAACTCACTGTTTGACCCAGAGAACGCTGGAAAAGCCTGCTGTCTTTCAGATGTCATGAAAATAACCCTGGCTTAATAGCGACAAGTTTTGTGAAGGAATTCTGTGAAAGCTTTGAGACAGAGACTTGACAGGGCTCTCTTAGTTTTGCAGGTCTCCAGAATTTCCTGCCTTTCCCACGGAGCACTCTAACCACCTTGCTCGATCCCCTTTTCCTGGAAAATATTCGAGTTTCCCTTTACTGACCAGTTTGCACCTTCGAAGTCAGGAAGGAAAGGGGCTTTGGCAGGGCTTCCTGTAGTTACCATTCTCCTTAGGAATCTTTCAGCTCGTGTGTGTGGCTTTAAGATCCGAGCGCTCTGTGCATTCTTCCTTGGCACTGGAGGCCCGGGCAATTGGTCTTGCCCGAATGCTCATAAACCAGACCAAAGCCACTGGCTTGGGGTAGACTCCAACTCAAAGAGACCCCACAGGAGGGGGGCGCTACTTCCTAGGGGGTCCCCAGCTTCCATCTTCCGGAAGTAGATGATCACCTCTGTCTCCCAGAGCAGCTGGTGGGGTCGAGGCTCTGACAGATTGGTTAGCAGCTGGGATCTTAAACCATGGCACCTTGATGCTCCTAGGTGCTCCTGCAGCCCTTGCTCTCTCTCTCTCTCTCTCTCTCTCTCTCTCTCTCTCCCCCCCCCTCCCCCCCCCCCCCCCCCCCCCCCCCCCCCCCCCCCCCCCCCCCCCCCCCCTCGCCCCGACACAGGATCCAGCTGTTGCTTTGAGCCTTGTCTCCCGTCTAGACTGGAAGTTCGGTGCGGGCTTTCCTGTCTCAAGTATTATTCTGTCCTCATTTTTTGTTGTCCGCTACCAGCCAGTTGGAGACTTCAGGTGTGGGCAGGGTGGCACTGCTCCCGAGGCTTCAGAGACTGCCAGGCTTGTCTTTGAGAGTTCTTGGAGTCAGCTTCACACTACCAGCTTTTGGCTAAGAGTTGAGTGCTGAACCATCTGTGCCCCTCGGGGAGCTCACCATAGCCTCAGGGGAGTGCCTCACAGTGGCTGGTGCCCACAGAATATTTGCTGAACTAATAAATTTCGGTGGAAGACAAAGCAGTGATTGACTCTAAAAATCTTCACAGTGTTCACAATGATTGCTCGATAACCTACGGTGCAACGCCCTTCCCTTGTCTTCCTGCAGCTCCCATCTCGCTAAGGAGGAAGAGGAGGATTCGGGTCTTTTGCATTCAGTCACCGTCCAAAGCAAATAACTCCCAAGAGCTGCCATCCCAATCGCAGACGCTAGACTGTTATTGAATTGAATACAGTCGGTTAAATTAGCATGTACTGACCACCAGTAGATCTGGAGACCCAAGCTCTCCTGGAAATAGAGGGCATCTCACCTTCACCAGGGATGACCCCAAATATACCATGATCCGTCACAGCACGTTTTCATCTTCCTTTAACTAGATAGGAAGAGTTGAATGTACAAGAAACATTCATATGTGTGTGTGTGTGTGTGTGTGTGTGTGTATAAAAGCAGAGGGTTTTCAGGATTTTGTCCCAAAGGACAATTGTGTGAACAGGGCTAAAACCCCAGCCTCAGGCCAGGAGGTTTCTAAAGGAATCTGTAGCAAAGAGGTCAAGCGATTAGGCCCTGGAGCTATCTCAGAATCCCCAGCTCCATCACTTCCTGTCATGAGACTTTTGTATGTTACTTAACATCATCCCATGAATCTATACTTTGTTAAGAGAAAAATATAATTATCTCATAAGATTGTCAGAAGAATTAAATAAAATGGTATGCATATGTTCTTGGCAGAGTGGCCCAAAGCTGGAGATAAAGAAACATTAGCTGTAAGGTATTATTATTATTATTCCTATTTCCCTGGATGGCTCTTCTTAGGAGCTTTTCATCCATAAAGGCTATTGATGAGGAATATTGCAAGTGAATATTCCATAGGTTCACTCATCTATCCTTTGACTTGTCCATCAGGTTAAGGCATCATGGTTGTACATAATCAGGAGTAAGCACTAAGCCTACTTCAGTTTCATGTATTTAAATCACGAGATAAAGAATGATAGTCCACTTCATTTTTTTTTTTATGTAGACAAGCTGTCTCTCTATGGGTCCCCAGATTAGGTGTCTACTTTTTTCCTGGGCTTCTGTCCATGCAAGCAGGTATTCATAGCTGAGTACTAGCTCTCGTGTCTCCATGGAGTCTTCCTGGGAAAGTTTGCAGGGTGGAAGGAAAGATGAAAGACAAGCATTGGAAACTGGAAAGAAAGGGGGACAGTGGTGAGGGTCAGCTGGGATTGATGTAGCACTGCGGGGTGCAGGGGAAGCAGGGCTGGCCAGGTGCTCCCACTGGGTACCATGGCAACTGCGAGATGCTCCCGAGGGTACAGGAAAAAAGGAAGCCTTAAGTTGAAGGAAGTTTGGAAGCTTAGAGAAAGGGGAAAGTAAAACCCTCATCTCTATTCAGTCTATTCCAGTAGTGACAAGAGTGGCTCAAGAGCCTGAAGAGTGAAACATCTTAAAGGACACCAAGTGAAAAAAGGCACCCTCCTGCCTGGCTAGCAATCGTTCATGCTGAAGGAAGAAAATGAGAGAAAGGAAGGCTCCCAGAGTCCAATGTTGGGATTCTGGTGGCCATTGCAGACTGCCTTTAAGTGTCTAATTTTCCACCATTAACCTCCCTCGAAGTGTCAAGTTTCTCAGCTGCAAAATCAAGAGGAGCATATCATCTTTGTAGGATAATTGTGGGGGTCAGATATTTTGAATGTTCTGTATGATTGGGAATATAAACCACATGGTGGTTTGTAGAGACAAACTAACCACATTTTAGGAAAGAGACGGGCTTCCAGGTAGACCTAGAATTGTTGCTTGCATTGAGAGAGGCACTGAGCTTCTGTGTTAGTCCAGGTAGACTTGAGAAGCAAATCCATAAATATGCATATGTGTATAAGAAAGAGTTTTATATACAAGAGCAACTTACATTAAGAAAATATCCCAATCCAGCCCAGTCCAAGATCACAAGTCTGATATTAGCCGATATGTCTCATACTATAAGTTCTATAAGTTCTTCTTCAGACTCATAAAGTACTTGAAATGATACCAGGACAATCACAGACCAGTGGATGCAGTCTTGTGTATCCAGTGGCGGTGAAAACATCTCAGTGCTGGCAGGGGTCTCCCCATGGCTCCTCCAGTTTCCAGGGCTCAAGGTCTATCAGCATGCTGCCATGTGTCTTGTCAGCTGCAATGTCTCCCAAGGACTAAGCTCTAAGTCTCTCACATCCATAGAAGAAATATTGAGAAATTTCCCAGAATTCCCAGGAGAAAGTCATGTGCACATAGAGGTCTCATTGACTATCTCCAGATTGACAGGCTAGACTCCACCTCTATAGTCCCAATCATGAAATTGACACAAGAGTGCATGACTACCACAGTTTCCCTTGGCAGATGTAAGGCCAAACTTCAACTACACACATGCTGCCCTTTGGTGAGGGGGTTCCTGTGGCCAAGACCAGTTACAGGGGCGCAGCTGGCATTTCTCAGCTTCCCTTCCACCCTGCTTTCATGTAAGCCCTTCCACTGTCTCTCTCTGGAGAGTGAATCTGCATAGCTGGTGTATTGAATGGAGCCTACAAGAGGATTTCTAGGCAACAAAAGAGAAAAATAACTTTGTCCACACTATCAAGAAGCCTGCTTTGTGGGGACTATCAAAACAGATCGTACAGCAAATTGGTGAAGGCCACATGGCATGTCAGAATGTATGTACAGTAATTGAAAAGTATTGCGTGCACATTTTCAGTATCCGGGCAATCTCCCAGCACACAATGGCATCAAGGGATAAACTGCGCCATAAAGGATGGATTCCTGCTGCATCCAGAACAAATGTCATGCACGTGCCCTGAGGAGGGCAGGAAGGGTATCAATGACTCTAATGGTTTCCAAGGGAGTTGATGTGCCTGCTTTCCATGGCGCTGAGGCAAGAAAGGAGCTCTGTAAAAACAGCCTCTGTTTTCACAGTTCCCGGTTTTAATTGGGCTCAGTCCTACAGTGTACTCCTTGGTGTCCTTGGATGCCCTCCTGGTGATGAAGGCATTGCTTCCTCACCTGGGTGCTGGGTGAGGACTTCTAGAGGTCCCAGATGGCTTCCTTGCTACACCCCAATGCCAGCTCCCATGGTTCAAATCATCAGTTGCCCCCCACCCCATGCCTCCCGCCTGGCTGTGTCGTGCTATCCCAAACATGAAAGGGAAGGTCAACTTATGTTGCAGAAGACCGTGGGAAGACTTTGCTTCACATCGTGGACTTCTTCATTCAGTGTCCTTGGCTTGGGCCGGTGTGGATGTGCTTGGATTCAATTTCAGATCGGAGACACAGCTCCCCTGAGCTCCATTGGGAGCCTCACAGAAGAATGAAGTGACAAAGGGACCGCTGATCTTTAACCCCAGCCCTTTGACAACGTTTGTCATCACTGTTGGTGGCCGCCCTAAACAAGAACACTTTGTCTCTCTGTCCATTGTGGACTAGCCCTCCCAGTCAGTCTTTGCAGGATGCTGGATGTAGCCATTGAATCAGGAGCGGTATCCATCCACCTAGGGCATCAGGTTGCATCAGGAAGGCAGGTCATGCAAGTGGAGCAATAATCAGTCAGGAAAGATGAGGGGAAATGAGAATAATAATAACAATGGAGAAAGGCAATTCATATATACTCAAGAGTTATTCTCTCCCACCCCAGGTTGAACTCTGTATGGGAGGTTAGACATTTTGTACAAGGTAGTACGGCAGAGAGAACTCTGCTTTCATCCCCACCTCTGAGTCAAGAGTCTGAGAACGTGACTATTTTGTGCTGCCCAGGAGTGAACTTGAAACCAGTGGACCTTTAGGAGTTTCCTGAGACCAGCGGCTTAGACTCAGTGCTGACTGCTGGGGTACCTCCATGTGCCAGTACACAGACCGTGCTCTGTAGGGGTTTCAATCACTGATTTTATTGGAGGTAGTTGCTTGGCCTTTCTCCAGAGTGACAGTCAGAAGTTGGCCATAGGAAACATGCACACCAGCCAGGGACTCCAGGAGCTCCACTTCCCTGATTGCCTGACACTTTACACTCACGGCAACCCAAGAGGACAGACCAGGATTTTGCGCAGACTTTCCGAAGCTCTAAATCTTCACAAACTCAGACTGCCACGTCTGTCTCCTGCCGTGTGGCTCTTCAGTTTGAATTGCCAGCCTTTGGGTTAGCAGCTAAGGACTTAACTCCAGCAGTTCTCAAACTGTGGGTTGGGCCCCCTTTGGGGGTTTAATGACCCTTTCACTGGGGTCACCCTGTTCGTGACAGTAGCAAAATGACAGTGATGAAGTAGAAATAAAAATAAATTTATGGTTGGGGTGGGGGTGTCACCACAACATGAGGAGCTGTATTAAATGGTTGTGGCATTAGGAAGCTTGAGAACAAATGGCTTAACCACTGTCACGTGACCCCTTAAAATGCACTGACAAACACACACACACACACACACCCAGGAAACTGCCTACATTGATGTGGCAGTTGACACCATTCATTTCTATTTTTTTTTAAATCACTTTATTGGGGGCTCGCACAACAATGATCACAATCCATATATAGATCCATTTATCAAGTACATTTGTACATTTGTTGCCCTCATCATTCTCAAAAAATTTGCTTTCTACTTGATCTTTTGCTATCAGCTCATTTTCCTCTTCTTTTCCACCCTCCTCCCTCCTGAAAACTTGATAATTTATAAATATTATTGTTTTGTCATATCTTATACTGCCCAACATCTCCCTTCACTCACTTTTCTGTTGCCTGTCCCCCAGAGAAGAGGTTATATGTAGATCCCTGCAATAGGTTCCCCCTTTCTACCCTACCTTCCTTCCACCTTCCCAGTATAGCCACTCTCACCACTGGTCCTGAAGCTATCCTCTTTCCTGGATTCCTGGTGTTTCCTGTTCCTATCTGTACAAGTGTTCATCCTCTGGTTTAGCTGGATTTGTAGGTTAGAATTGGGATCATCATACTGGGAGGGGGGTGTAGGGGTGGAGGAAGCATTCTTTTCCAATTTTTCACCAACCTTCAAGGCTCTGGCCAGAGTTCCAACCCATCATTATTGAGTAGCTTCCAATGGAAGTAATCACACAGGACAGAGGATTTCCAAGACCATAGTCCTTATTAGAGCAACCCAGGTTAACATTGACCTTGTCACAAGACAAGGCTGTCTGCTCCTGTACAGACAGATAGGCTTGCAAGCCCTCCACAGTAAGATTGGGAAGAGTCCGGGTTTATGGGAATGCATTTCTTTATCATCTTTACCAAATAGATTGCCACACTTTTCTCCTGGAGAGAGGCCCATGAGCTCAAGTCCAAGCTCATCTTTCAGTTAATTGCTGAGTACTTCACCACTGTGACACCTCTCTAAAACTCCTTCCTTGGAGGTTTTATGAATTCTCATAATCCTCTTTCATAAGAATCATTTCATGCCAATGAACTACAGAAATCTTCAGCATCAAGCTATTGCCATTCATTTTCTATTAGAAGCTGAGCTTAGAGAAAGTAAGGCATTGACCTGAGAGTATTTCTCCTAAGTATGTTACAGAGCCTTGATCACAGTTAAAAGTTCTGGACATACAGAATGCAGGACAGATACGTCCCTCAGGAACAGTAATGGGAATAGTGATTCCATGAGGATATGGGGAAGGTGGGGAGAAAAGAGAGAGGAAGGGGGAACGAATCACAGTGATTGATACATAGCTCCCAAAACCCCCATAACCCCAGAAACATGGATGAAGGGAGATAGCGGATGGTACAAGATAGGAAAATAAAAATCATAATTTATCAAGGGTTCATGAGGGTGAGAAGGTAAAAAGAAGAGCTGATACCAAGGGCTCAAGTAGAAAGACAATGTTTGGGAAATGATGATGGCAACATATGTACAAGTGTACCTGCTACAATTAATGTATCGATTGTTATAAGAGCTTTAAGAGCCCTCGATAAAATGGTTTATTTTTTTTAAACTTTGAAAATTGTAAAAAAAAAAAAAAAAAAGGATGATCTTCTTTACCCATCAAGTGACCAGTACTTGTTTGCTTTCTATCTTGTTGATATCCCCAGCTGTCTTTCCTTTAGCTTTTGGGAAGAAAGTGCTCTTCATGTTTTCAAAAAACTGGCAGAAAGTTTTGTCTAACTATTATTTGTGCAAATAAGCACACTGGGGATTTGAAGAGTAGTGTAAGGGAAGGTGTAGGTCTTAGAGTGACCAATGGCTTTGGAGAGAATGCTATTTGGAGGATTAGGCTGGAGTCTAGACTTCAAATATTTATCCTGGGAAATGTTTGCAAGGAACATGAGTCAACAACTCCAAACTCCCAAACACATGAGTTGACCACCCTGAATTTCGATTCATGAGTTTGCCCTCATCATTCTGCTCCTGCCTCAACACAAGTTCTGGATCATCCTACATGGACACCTTCCATGCCTGCACAGGCTCCAGAACTCTGTGCCAGGCTGTACACACACCTGAGACTGCCTCTGCCCCACCTCAAGTCGCACATGACTTTACTTCAGTCGTGCTTTGTTCTGAAGTGATATTGCTCAGTATGGCTCTATGTACCATCATTTTTGAAACTCTCACCAAATGACTGAATGGGAACATGCAAATAAAGTGTAGGGGGCTCCAACTCTGGGATTGAATAATTTTGTCATTCAATTGGATATCTCAACACCAAGAAGAGGAAGACCCAAGGTCATCGTAAAATGAAGAACCTCACGAGGACTCATCTGAAATCCATGAGTGGAGAAGTGGAAGAACTAGCAGCCCTATCAGATAGAGTAGTGGATTTTCCAGCCCATTCACTGCCATTGAGTCAATTCGGGGTCAACCCTTTAGGACAGAGTAGAATTGCCCTTTTGAGGTTCTGAGACGGTAACTCTTTACAAGAGTAGAAAGCCTCTTTTTTTCTCCCATGGAGCAGCTGGTGGTTTCAAACCACGGGCCCAAAGGATTTCAGACCAACATGTAACCACTACACTGCCATGGCTCCAGCTCTAGGTCACAGCACCAGTATAACTGAGTGCTTCAAGGCAGGAGGCTGGTTGGAAAAGTCGACTGTCATGTGGGGCTGAGGCCAAGGATCACTAGTTGAACTAAGTGAAGAGTTCAAGGACCAGAGAGAAATGTGCCCAATAGCATGGCTGAGAAGACACTTTAGACACACACACAACTCTAGTATATAAGACCGCTATGAGTTGGGACTGACTCAAATGCACCTAACAACAACATATGTGTAGACATAGATTCTGAGAATTCCCTCTCTTCCTCCATGGAGGTGGGACTGTCTCTCTCTCTCTCCTTCTGCTTTACATTCTGTTCACAAACCACATGGAGCCATGCTGGTGACAGTCAAAGCCCTGGAGATGCACCCACTGCCTTTGGATCCCGAGAACTTTTGACCCAACTGCTGTGATCTTCTCTCATTCGGCACTACCGTATGTGTGTGTGAGTCTGAAGAGGAATTCATGGGCTAATACAGAATTCATGAAATTGATCTGGACTGGGCTGGGATGTCTAATTGATGCATCCTTCTTGATATAAAGTTCTCATTTACATCTATATGAACGTCAATGAATTTGTTTCTTAAGTCAACCCAGACTAACACAATAGATATATTGATAAAAAGAACTAGTTGTATACGTGTGTGTATCATTAGTTTTACTTCTCTAGAGAACCCACTTTCATTTACGTGGTAAATTCCCCGGCTATGAATATATCCTTAAAATGCCATGTGATTTCACTGGAGAGACAAACTGCTGGCAACACTTGAGCTCATCACAATAGCAACAGAAAAAAAAATCCATGAGATGGTGGTTACACAATTCAAACACATTTTGTTCAAAGCCGCACTGAAATTTATATTTTTAGAAATAATTTCAACACAATAGGATAAGTATAAATGCAGAGACCAATTTAAGATCTAAAGAGAGCTCTTAAAAGAAACATTACTACCTTCTCACACAATCAAGAGCAGGAGTCAAAGAGGGTTGTGGGGTTTTAAAGGAGGCTGCTGAGCCAAGTAAAGCAGAGCAAAGTCTCTTATATGCAGACTTCCAATGCATCAAACAGCTTTGACGTTAGAGAAACCAGGAGCAATTGAATAGGCTTTGGACCATTGAGGGTAGGAAATAATTTTATCTACTGATTCTCAACAAATGCAGACAAATGAAAGCTTAAAGTAAATACGTAAATGAAAGAATATCACTGAAAGTCTTCAGCAGCCATATGGAGCAGTGGCTATGCTTTGGGTTGTGAACCACCAGTGCAGCAGTTCAAAACCAGTTCACCCCACAAGAGAAAGAAGACTTTGCGTTACAGCAGAACCCCAGCACTCAACCACATCAGGACTTGAGAGAATCAGATTTCAACATAAAATGCCAAGAAAATTTTGCATTGAAGTTCAAACACCGGAATCTGATCCAATACACATGATTTTCGTAAAGAAAAGCAGTTCACCTTTCAGTCATTAGGCGCTAGTTGACATTGTTAGTATGCATCGTTTAAACCTTTTGCAGCTGTGTTCCAAGTGTTTTGCTATAATTTTCGTATTTTGTGGCTTTTTGTACTGTTTTTAGAAAAGAAACATAGGTCCTAACAAAGAGTTTTTAAAAAAATAATTACCATGATAAGGATGGGTTAGCCATTTATTGATCTTGTTGAAGATAATTTAGTAAACTCTTTTAGAGAACAGTGAAGGAAATACCACGCTAGGCAGATTTTTTTTTCAGAGAAAGCCAGCCAAGTCCTAGTGAAAAAATGGCAAAGAAGAGGAAAACTCCTGAACAGCAGCTGCCAGTTGATTTTGTAGAAGACGATTCCCCTTCCAAACCATGACTCTCTCTCCATGCCACCTCTCCACATCCGTGTCCACAGATCCGGATCCTTATCAGTCTCAAGGTATGAGCCATGCTGTAGTGGTTAAAAAATGTTTTTATGATGTGTTTCTTATATAAATTATATTATTTCACTCTGAACTTATTTACTTTGAAATTTCTGTGTCAAATTTCTAAAGGCAAGGTGAGGGTAAAAACTTGTTGGTTAAGGACAGATAATCCGTTTTCAGTTATTTCTTATGGGAAAAAAATTATGTGAAACACAACTGCATCACATCTCGGAGTACCTTCTAGAATGGATTAGCATCGAGGTCCAGATTTCTACTGTATCTTAAAGACATAGCTTCCAAAATTCAAGTGAGTAGAGTTCTACTCTGCCCTATAATGTTGCTTTGAAATGGAGTCAACACGATGGCAGTGAGATTTGGGTATGTCTTCATGCGTTTTGGCTCATATTTAATGTAGAATAAAGAGGTATGAACCTTTCCTTAAAGTAAAACTCCCAACTCCGCCCCAGAGCTTAGAGTTCCAAATCTTGGCTTGACAAACTAAGTCCTAGGTTATCATCTGTACCCACCCAACCCTCATCCCACTCTGCCTTGCAGAATTGTTCATTTTCAAAGTTCAAGTTTTTAATCCTTCTGGGCAAGGCTTCACTAATTAAAGCCCCAACAACCTTCAAAGCAAATGAGCATTTGAGGGCACTGGGCACCATTCCAGGGCTGAGTCCATTGTTTTATTTCTTAACGTTCAAAAAGACTGCTTTGTTTAAATCTGAGCTTCCATAAGTGCACTTTACACATGGTGGGTCTCTTCCCTCCCTTTTGGCTTGAGTTTAATTCATCACAATCAATTCTACAAAATTGCACCCAAAAGCTCGTTCTTGTTGTTTTTGAGTTCAGATTATTTGATTAAAAAAATACTCACCACATGTCAATCCTTCAGCTCAACAGCCACATGTAGTTGTTCTGGATATATAATTTCTGAGTTCAAAAAATACAGCAGCATTGTGGGTACTACGTGCAAAGAGCAATGAATTACTGGTGAAAATAAAAGGGATTTGGAAAGTGGCCCTTGATCCTCTGTGTTAGACTGAGTTCTCTTAGGAGTAAAGCCAGTGGCATATATACGACAGAGAATTGTCAAGAAATCGGTTCACAAAATTATAGGAGAGTGGGTAGATGCAGTTCACTTGAAGTCTGTGAGTTCAATGTTAAATTAGAGGCTTTTCCTGACTCCAGGAGCTGCTGGGGGGATGGGGGTGATGGGGAGACTGATGAACTAGGAAACAAGAAGAGGTAGCAAGAAGATGAAGCCGGAAGATCACAGCTGGTGGATGAAGAAGTGGATGAATCCAAGATGGGCAGGTCCGACGGCAGGTTCTGATGGCTCCTAGAGCTGGCAGTCAGTAGGCCGGGCCAATGACTCAAGTCCAAAGATGACCCTTGAAATATCCAGTCTACATAAATATTCAGCTGGCGACACCTCCGAGGAAACATCATTAAGGCTGTTATCTGAATAAGAGATTGCAATCCACCCTAATTGTCCCTCAGCTGCTTGACTGCACACATCAGATCCCGTCAGGGACTGATTGTATTATTTTAGATCACACCCTCTCGGGGCAGTTTCCCCGACCTCAGCACTGAGAATCCTGGCCCAGTCAAGTTAGCACAGAACCCAACTAGCACACTTGAGATTGGGATATTTCAAGGAGTGTAAGAGTTCATGGGTAAGATTCTTAATTTCTCCTATTTCCATGGTTATATCTGGAAAACAAAGGCAGACGTGCTAGAGAGAGAGGAAGGCTATTTCCCTAGCAGCAAAGCTAGTCAGCGGTGAACTGTCAACTTTAGATGTTTGCTTGGTGGATTGCAGTGTTGGATGGTGAGGTGGGGAAGTGGGGCAGGGGGAGCAGGGAGAGGAGACACGTGGATCCTGAAATAGCCTGCTGTCTTTACAGGTTAAATGCATTGCATTTTGATCATGCAAGGCTTTTTCCCCTCTGTGACAAGCCTTAACTTTTTTTTTTTTACCTTTGATGGATAGCTTTTCCATTCAAAGATTTTTCCATTGTTGTAAGTTAAATCGTTTCTTAAAAGTAATTGCAATGGCCCTGCTTAGTAAATCAATACAAAAAAAGAAGTATGCCCATCATGTAGATATCTGTCTTCTTAAATCATAAGTAGCATGTGGGGCACAAATTAACAGACTTCAAAACAATGTAGCAGTTTTGTCTCTTCTCAGCTCGTGATCAGATAAAAATCAAAGCCTCCCTAATGAATTCTGGTTTTCGATGTAGTTGTGTCTTTGAAAGTCATTGATAGTCTGTTGCATTATAGAATAATGATACTTCCCCCTCCCCATTCAGAAAATCCTCAATTAAGGTTAGTCTGATGACATGGAGATTTCTGTGCTGTTATTACCTTCTCCTCACACCTGATACCTGCCTATATTAATTACCCTTTGGTACAGGGCATAGTGATCAGGAATAATGTTAACATCTGAATTGACTCAGAATGAGGAACTTTAGTTGGTTATATACCCTATTTTGACCTTGAAAATAAACAGTGTTATCTATAGAGCAGCTAAAACTGGGCCACTTTGTTTGAATGTTTAAATTAAAATAGCTCATGTCTTTACCATATCAGACAGTGGAAACCCATTTGCAAGTGACTCATTCAATGGGACTGTGGCGGTTACATAGTTTGAGACTTAAGAGTGAATGGGTAGACCTGTAAATCAGGTTACATCTTGAAGACCTCATTTGGAGGCACTAAGGAGGTAAATCGCTCACTGGAGGTGGGACACATGTTCACACCCTGGGAGGGATGCTTGCTGACCAGATACATGGAGCTATGCTAGAGTCCTGGAGCTGAATGAGTCAAGTGGCAACCCCTGCCAGCGCTGGGATGCCTCCACCACCACTGGATCCACAAGACTCTCCACTCATTGGCCTGTGAGCTTCCTGCATTTTGCATCATTGCATGTGTTTTGTGGGTCTGAATAGGGATTTATAGATTGGTTGTGGGCATGTGGGCTAATATTGGGCTTATGGACTTAGTCTGGACTGGGCTAGCATGTTTTCTCAACATTCAATTGCTCTGGTATATAAAGCTCTCTCTTATACATATGAATGTCTCCCGAGATTTGTTTCTCTAGTCTACCTGAACTAACACAGAGACTTTTCAAGGGCTTACATTTATCATCGTTGTTGGCCTTTTAATTCTCACTTTCTTAGATATCGCCTCTTCCTTCGGCGTAATGTAGAAACTGAGGGTACAGATTCTGGAATCACTTGTAGCTGAGTAGTTGGGGGCAAATTACTTACCCACTCTGTGCCTTTGTCCTCCTAAGTTTCTGGCAGCATGAAATATGCACAAAGCATATCCCCATACTGACTGCCATTGAGTTGATTCCAAATGACCCTACATAGGGTTTCCATGGCTATAAATCTTTGGAAGAGCAGACAGCGTCATCTAGTGGTCTTGCAGCAGCCCAATGCCTGACCCACGTTCCCCTGCAGGGCGCCTGAGAAGAGGACAAACACTTAGGACACTCTCGACACCTATTAGCTTTCCCCCCTCTGTTCCCCATCCTCCCCAAATGGATCACAACCCTTTCTCTTTCACTTCCTTTATGCTGTCTGTGCAAGTAGAAGTGTTTTCTGACAGCTTTAGTAGTCGTAGATGTAAGTGCTGAATTTGCAATGATCCTACCCTCCAGGTCTTGTTGAGGACATGTGTTCTGGGAATGGGGGAAAGACCTGAATTCAACTCTATTTTATATAGGCCACTTTATTAAATCTTAACAGGACAAAGACAAATCATTTGATTGAGCATGAGGCCATAATGGTCTCCAAAGGGTTTATGATCACATTGCTAATTATAGAAAATAGAACTCAAAGGAAATTGACCACAAATTTATGATTTGGCAGCAGATCAATTTATCACTGCAGCAGCAGCAGCAGCTATGGAATCGGGAAGGCACCATGATTGAAATGTACATACAACTGCCCTTTCACAATGTTTACAGGGTTAGTTCTGACACCCTCTGACACTCTTGCTGGGTGTAGGGGTCCTGACGATGAACTCTTGGTGCTCTGATATCAATTAAGGTCACACCCAGTGAAATCTCCAAACACAAGATTACCCTTCTGAAGACTGGCTAATAGTAATTGCCTTGTAAACACATAATGCTTAAACTTTTTACAGTACTCGTGAATGGCGGGAAACACCTCAATAAAGACTAAATTCATGCCAACACTCCAAATGGAGTTGGAGTTCCCACTGTGAAGCAAGTGCTTAGGATTTAAGCTCTGGTTGTGTTAGGCAAAGCATGGGGTCAGTGAGAGAGGAAGGCCCTCCAAGAGATGGAGTGACCTAGCGGCTACAGCAAAAAGAACAAGCACACAAGGAGGAGGATGGCCCAGGGCTGGGTAATGTTTTCTTCTGTTGACACATGGGCACAAATAAAGCCAACCCTGTGGCACCTACCAGCACCATCCAAACATGCTTACGGCCATCTCCTCCTCTGTGCCTTGGACTCTCCCTATAATCCTCCAGCTTCCTTCATGGTCCCCTTCTTACCCCTTCCTTCTCCTACTCATTCTTCTCAAACCCCTTCTGAACTTCCTAGGAGATGAAAGAATCAGAGCACTTGGGAGGTTGGAGGCGGGGGGGAGTCCCATTTGGGGACAGGAAAACCCTCCCAACCCTCTCTGTGTTTCTCTTCATTCATGGCAAGATGAAACAAAATTGTGATTATGAGTTCAGTTATCTTCATAGGTTCTGAGTTGTTCTACCCCTAGGAAGCAGTGGGAACCAACAGGTCAAACGTGAGGGTGATGGTGGCGGTGGTGGTGGTGGTCAGGCACTCCTTATTCACAGCTGGTTTGTTGAAGGCTCTGAGGGAACCCCCCCCTGATTGTTAGCCAGCAGGTCCCAAGTGCAAGTGTCATGAAAAGTCCCAAGCTTGCAGCTGCTGTCTTGGGCAAACATGACTATCTGGAAGACAATGCCCTTTAACTTGTTAGGTCTGCCTGGCTCCCAGAAGTTAGGGTCAGAGGGGAAAAGTGCTGCAGTCAGTTTCAGAGAAGTGGGAACTGGGGTTTTGCTTTCTCCTTGGTAGGATGTGGAGCTTCTTTTCAATAGACTGAAATACTTAGCTCCCACTTGAGGCTGCAAACTGCCAGGTAGAACTAAGTAACAGTGGCAACTCTGCTGTGAGACTCCTAGTTCACCGCAGATGCCACCCCTCTCCAACCTTTTGAATGTTACTATTCTGAGCCCATTTGCATTTGTATCCTTGTCCTCCCGGTGGCTGACCTAAGTGCATACCCTTCATTTATTTGAGTTAAGTACATTAGCAAATCATCCCTTTACATGATTCAGCAGAGAATTCCAGAGACCCTTCCTGAACCGGGCTCAGTGGTGCCATGATAACAAAATGCAGGAAATTCCCCGCACAATGGAATCTTTCACAGCTGCTTGCCCTGGCTGCTGTCAAGTGAACTGAACGGAACGACCCTCTGCAATTGCTCAGGTCATTTATTCTGAAAGCTCTACAGCAGTCATGAAACGTCTCCATGGCCCAGCTTTGGACACAGCTAAAGAGTCTGTGGTCAGACTCATGACAGGTCTGCTTAAGACATTTTCCAGAGTGCAGGTCCTGGACTCCTCGTTGCAGGATGCTAACCAGCGCCCACCCCACCCCCTACGCCAGCAATTCCCACCGCTTCAATTCATCCTGGATTCAACTGACAGAAAAATGTGCATCAAACGTCAATCTTAATACAACCCTTACCTGTTGAAAACTCTACAGAGGCTTCCCACTGCTGTTTGTCTCCAGTCTACCCTGTTCAGTCAAGTATTCAAGGACCTGCATCAATGATTCTGTCCTTGAATGAAACATCTCCAGCTTTACCTGAAATTGGACCTTAGCAGGGCCCTTCTGGTGGAGGCTAGCCAATCTGTTCTCACTCTGGGTTTCCATTTATGCTTCCCCTGGTAGAGTCCAGCCCTGCTTTCCCTCCTACGTGATCATTCCATTTTTCCATTGTCCTTCCATCAGGTACTAATTTGATAAATACTACCTACGATCTCCCCTGTAATGAGTCCGTTGTGATTCATAAGGACTGTATATAGGACAAAGCATTTTCAGCTGAGTGTCACTGGGTGGACTCAAATAGCTAACCTTTCAGTTAACAGCTGGTCCCATTAAACATGGATACAGTGAGCGACACCAGGAGCTCCACTTAGTCACTTGCCTGTGCGTCAGTTTTCACTCATAACAATCCTAACAGAGTAAAGCTACACATGGGGTTTTCAAGGCTCTCAAGCTGTGCAAAGGCAGGCTGGTCAGTGAGAACTCTCTACCCTGCAGTTAATAACCCAGTGTCTAACCCACAGGGCCACCGGGCTCCTTTCAGGATAATGCTGCTTGGCATAGCTCAATTTATGAGCTTCATTCAAAGAGAGCAACTCTATACTGATTGTGTTAAGATGTCCACTGTCTCCTCTTGTATTCATAATTGTGTTAGTCCACGCAGACTAGAGAAACAAACTGATAGACAAGCAGATGGATATAAGGGTACAGTTTATATACAAGAGAAATAGGACATTAAAAAGGATCCCAATCCAGTCCACTTCAAAGTCATAAGTCCGAGATTAGCCCATATGCCCGATACCACTCTGTAAAGTCTCCTTCTGACTCACGAAGTCATAGGCCAGTGCGTGCAGAGTCCCGGCACTGACAGGGCCCTCCCCATGGCTCCTCGCTTCTAGGGCTCAGGGTCCATCAACAGTCTCCAGTGGTGGTAGAGGCAATTCAACGCTGGCAGGGATCTCCACGTGACTTTGCCAGTTTCAGAGGTCTGGTTCCATCATGGTAAGTTCATGTGGCTTCTCCTCTGACTCCTGCAGCCCCTCAGATGCTGCCATCTTTTCTTGTCCATGATTCATCGTCTCTGAGAATAACTCCCAACAACTGAGGAGATAGCTTCTCATCTCCAGGAGGGAAATAGCATGACATTTCCCAGAAGTCTCAGGAGAAAGCCATGTCCACACAAAGGCCTCATTGGCTACTCAATGGCTATCTCCAGATTAACAGGCCAGACTCCACCCCTACATCTCAATCATGAAATTAACATAAGCACATGACCGCCACAATAATAGAAAATATTTCTCAAAAACAAGTACCAGATAAACACTACTTATCAACTGATGTTGACAAGAAACCGATTTACCATTCTTCTCCTAAGGAGTCCCCAGAAATGATAATGTTTAGCAAAAGATCTAGATCTAAGATGAGGATCTTGATTTTTCTTTTCTGCATTTCCAACCTCCAGTATAGGGTTCCAAATCTGAGATGAGAAGATAGTGAACCACTGAATCATATTGTCTTTAATATTAGTAACTAATTCCCACAAATTTTCAAGACTCTCTTTTGACCTAGAGGCAAATTTCTCTAGTGACAAAACTACAGCAGCAACTGAGAGAAATAGAAAAAGCACTCTAGAGAAAGATATACTTCAAATGGAATCACTATGCCCTCCACCCCCACCCGTTTACTTCACATGTAATATTTAACAAATTTACATTTAGTTTTATGATCTATAAAATGGAGTTGATATATAAAATAATAATGATATGAACAAGAACAATGAGCAATAGTATGATTATTATACAACAACCATAACAGCTATATTTTCAATGCCAAGTCCTATGAGGGGATTTTTAAAACTTCATGGGAAAATTCCATGGTTTTTTAATCCCACTTTTGCACAAACTTTTTGAAGTTTGTTCATATGTATATTTTATCTTCAATGCTTGTTACAACCCCACAGCATTGATATTATTTTCACAAATGACAAAATTGAGGCTCAGAGAAATAAAATTACTTCCCCCAAATCAGACAAACAGAATCATGCAAATAGGAATTCTACAAGCCCCTTCTCCAAAATTCCTTACCTTCACAAGTACACACACACACACACACACACACACACACACACACACACTGTGGCTCTAACTGGCTCCAAGGCATATACCGTATAAACTTTTAAATAAGCCGAGTTGTTTCAGTACACTTTTATGCAGTTTTTGTGGTAAAATTTAAAGTCTCAGCTGATGTGCAGGTTGGCTTATGCTAACATATATGTTATGTTCTCCACTGCACATCACTGGAGTGATATGACAAAAAGTTCATAGACAAACATGGAATTAAAAGATAATGACATTTCTTCACAATTTTTTTGCAGATAAATAAGGCCTATGAAAGGAGTTCAACAGTATAATTTCTTGCCCCCTATTTCCCTTGGATAACAACATGGTGAACAAAACTTTTTCATCCTTATCTATCTCATGCTTTAGTCTCACTCTTCCACTTCAATTTTTCTCTCTGGCTTGACTTTCTGGCATAGCAGACATGGAACACATTTTCAGAGTATTTGCTCTCTGCTCATGATGTCAGGAAATACAGACTCTCCTCATAGTCCCTTCAGGTGCCTAATGTATCAAGGGTTTCTCCTGTCAGCCACACATCTCCATACCTACTTCTTGAAAATGATCTCTTAGGTTAATTTCCTCAGAATTTCTTTTACTCTTGGAGCTTAAAGTGTTAGCTCTCCTAGGAGTATTTGTGTTTTAACAGCTTTAAGGACAAGGCAGTAAGCAGGCCTTTAGAGAGTCAGCAGTGCTGGCATTTAATCTGATGTGCCTGAGAAGAGAGCCATCTGTTCTAAGGATGGGGTTTGGTCCTCATGCCAACAACCGGGTAAAAAAGAGAAATACATGTAATAATGTTCATGGTCCTGAAGCCGTCATTATAGATCCAAATATTTACTCTATGGCCATTGTAAGTTCCTGGATTGAAAACATTCAACAATCTTTGGGTTAAACGATAATTTCACTTAATATAGGAGTACTTCTGAAGAATAACCAGAACTTACATCCTGCTCATTTCGAGTCTACTGGAAAATCAAGGATTTTTTTACTCCCACAGATGACTCATCAAAAGGCTTATTGTATCCCACCAGCTCTGGTTGGATCACATGTCTATTCTTCAACTAATCCCCCTGCTCATTGCAATGAGGAACTCCCTGTTTCAGTGCTAAACTTGAAGATGTTGTGAACTTCACCTGAAGCATATTGACCAAAGAGGAGTATATCAAAGAGGTGAGCTATAAGTCACTTAACTCACCTCCTTGACATACCCCTATCAGTCAGTATAGTTTACTGGCGAAGAGCACAGGCTTTTTGTTGTGGTCACTGGATTTTAATCAGATCACTGGATTCAATTACTACTTGTCTCTTCTTCTCACAAGTGACATTTGGCAAAATATTCATGTTTTTGAGCCTCAGTTTTCTTATCTGTAAAACATAGCTTATGGGTATGTGAGTTCAAGAGTTAATACATGTGAAAGACCTTTAACTCAAACCAAATCCACTGCATTCTAATCGACTCTAAAAGTTGATTCTAGCCACTCTAAAAGTCAGAGGAGAACAACTCCATCAGGTGTCTGAGGAAGTAATTTTTGACAGAAAGAGACCATCACGTCTTTCTTCTACAGAACAATTGGTAGTGTCCAATCACCAAAATTTTGACTATAGTCTTTGTGATGTGGGCTACCCATTAATCAGTAACTCCATGGGAGAAAGATGAGGTTGCCTGTTCCCTTAAATAGTTCTTAGAAACCCAAAGTCCACTCTGACTCATAGGGTTAATATGAATCCCAACTAACTCAATGGCAAGGAGTTTCGGGGCTTTTGTCTTTGAAATCTTTGTTGGGGTAGAAAGTCTCATCCTTTTCCAGAGGAGCAGCAGATGGATTGCAACTGATGGCCTTGAAGTTTGCAGTCCAACACATCATCATCCAGTATGCCACCAAGGCACCATAAATATTTTGCTACAGTCATTGTTGTTGGCAGGTGCCATGGAATCAGCTCCTATTCATAACAGCTCCATGTGATACACAAGAAAATCCTGTCCTCTCACATGCCAGGCTCACAGTGTCGATGTTTGAGCCCATTGCTGCAGTCACTGTGTCGCTCCATCTCCAGGAGAGCATTCCTCTTTTTCCTGATCTTCTACTTGGTCAAACATGGTGTCCTTTTCCAAGGACTGCTCACTCTTGACATCTCCAAAATACGCAAGGTGAAGTCCCGCTCACGTAAGGTCCAAGGGGCATTCTGGCTTTATTTGAAGATGTAGTTGTTCTCCTGACAGTCCAAGAGATGTTCAATAGGCTTTGCTCAGACCCTAATTCAAATGCTTTCATTATTTTCCAGTATTCTTTGTTCACTGTCCAGCTTTCACATGCAAATGGGAGGTTTGAAAGTATAATTTGATCCAAGCACACTTTAATCCTCAAAGTGATGTCTTTGCTTTTTCACACTTTAAAGAGAGCATGTGCCACAGATTTGCCAAATACAAAACATCCATTGATTTCAAGATGTGGCTTCCATGGATGTTGATTGTGAATACAGTTGAAATCTTTAAAAACTTTGGCCTCCTCTCTATTTTTCATAATATTGTTCCAGTTTTTAGGATTTTGCTTTCTTCGACTTGAGTTGGAATCCACTCTGAAGGGTAAAGTCTTTCATCTACTTCAGTAAGTACCTCAAGTAGCATTTAGTAATCAAGAATGCCTCTTTTGCATGTCACAGGTTTTTCATGAACCTTCCACCAATCCTGATGCAATGTTTGTCATCATATAGTTCAGTGCATCATATTATTTGCTAAACATGTAGCTTTAATATGTATGTTAAAAGAATACAACTATAATGAACACTTTTCTTGATTTTACATCATACAGTATCCCTTTGTCTTTATAGATAACTACCTTTTGATCTATGTATTAGATCTTCATAAGCACAATTAAGTGTTCTGAAACTCCCACTTTTTGCAATGTGAAGTTTGTTATGGTCCATACCATAGAATGCCTTTATATAGTCAACTGAAGCCAAGAACAATTCTCTCTGGTAGTCTGCTTTTAGTCAGGAACCAAATGAAGTCAGCAATGATAATCCTTTTTCTATAGAGTAAACATGCTCTTCTGCATCTGGTTTGAACTTCTGACAGCTCCCAGGGAAAGTATGCTGCAACCGTGTCTGAAAAATATAACTTACATGTGATAGTAAAAATATTGTTTAAAAATTTTCACATTCTTCTTGTTCACCTTTCTTTGGAATAGGTACAAATATGAATTTCTTCCCATTGGTAACAGTCTTCCAAATCTTCTGGCATCCAATAGTGAGTGTTTCTAGAGCTGCATCTAGTTCTCTGAAACATTATAAGTGGTGCATCATCAATTTCTGGAGTGTTGTTTTTTGCTAATGTCTTTAGTGCAACTTTGACATCTTACTTCAACACAGTCAATTCTTGAACACATGTTGCCTCTTGAAATGTTGACCATTGGACAATTCTTTGTGGTACAGTGACTCTGTGTATTCCTTCCATATTTTATTTTTCCAGAATTAATTCATATTTTGCCTATAGAATCCTTCAGTATTTCAACTGAAGGCTTGGTTTTTTTTTTCAATTATTTCAGCTTGATAGATGTGATACACATCTAGGTAGATAGGTAGATAGATAGAGATAGATATACTAACCCTAACCCTGAGATATATTTACATATATATTTAATTCATTTATTTTTAATTAATTTATTTTTATTAAGTAACTTTATTGGGGGATCTTACATCTCATCACAATGCATGCATTCATCAAGTGTGTCAAACACATTTGCACATATGCTGC
Source organism: Nesogale talazaci (assembly GCA_004026705.1). Lineage (NCBI taxonomy): Eukaryota > Metazoa > Chordata > Mammalia > Afrosoricida > Tenrecidae > Nesogale > Nesogale talazaci. Next base: position 409,971 of record PVJH01000005.1, on the reverse strand, counting down.
CATCATTATTAGAAAAAGTGTTTTTGAGTTGAGGCCCAATGTTCGCTTAAAACCTCAATTCTTAACATATATATATATATATATATATATATGTACATAGTTCTATTCCCCTCTCATTATATATATATATATTTACATATGTTCATGTCTGTATTTAGACCGCTATAAATGTCCTTTGTACTCTATATACCTCCTGGTCCTTTCCTCTGTTTCCTTTTACGTTCCTCTTGTTCCACTATTGTGTTCAGCCTTCATTCAGGTTTAGTAATTCCTAGCACAAGTTTAGTAATTCCTCGCTGCTATGCTACCCTGATTAAGCCTCACTAGGCATCGTACATTCTTCTCTCCATTGATTTTTAGTTAACTTGTTGTTCCCTTGTGCTTGGGTTAGTCCCATGCCTCATCCCCTGCACCCCCCTCACCCCCTGCTTCCTTTCTCCCATATCCCCAGGAACCATTGATCTTGGTCTTATCTCTGAATTATTTATCGCATCTATCTTATGTAGATAGACATGCAGATACATTAATAAGGACAAAAACCAGGCAAAGACAAATAAAGCAACAAAGGAAGTCAAGATCAACAAAATAATAATAACAACAACAAAGAAAAAAAAGCCCTGATAAAAATGGAAAAGCCTATAAATAGTTCAAGGTCTGTTTGTTGGCCTTTACCAGTGTTTTCAGGCGCATCTAATGGGATGCTATACTCTGTCTCTAAAGTCTATTTTCGGTATTCCCCGGGATTTCATCACTTTGTTCTCCTTCCTGCTCTGTTGCATACCCTAGTGTTTTGTACAAGTGTGATGGGGTCAAATTGTGCAGTGTCTCCATTGTTATCCCCCACAGCACTATGATTCACTGAGGGATGTCATGTCTCATGGTGGGGTCACCCCTATGGTCCTTTCTGTGTGTTTTCTGCTCTGAGCAGGAATATCATCCTTGGGACTTGGTGCGCCAGGATGTCCTCCTCTCCCTTTCCATCCATTTTCATTTCTCCAGTGTTTTCTAATCTGACATACCCCTCTCCCCAAGCTGTAACCCCAGTGCCATACTCTCAAGAGCATTTTTCTGCAGTGGAGGGGGGGGGGTGTCCACAGAGTTGTGATTGGAACTGGCCCCACAGACCTCTCTATTGGTTCCCTAGTACATGCCGCTATGTTGTATTCATGTCTTGGTGCATAGCACTGAAGCCTGGTCTCTCTCTCCTTCTCCTGTGAAGATATAAACAATATCATCCCCTTGGGTGGGTTAGTGCCCTGCTCCCCACCTACCCATGTCTTTTTTCCCCCCTCTATCTTTCCTCCTTCCTATTTAGTTGACTGTTATATGTATCCCTGAATTAGGTTTGGCCCCTGTGGTAGCTATATAATTGTCAATTTAAGGATTAAGGTTGTAGAGGTGGAGTCTAGCCCATAAATCAGATCATACAGATGTGGCCTCTGTATGGGCCTGGCCTTCTCCTGAGAATTCTGGGTAATCCTGATTTTCCTCCTTAGAGTTGGGAGACACTTTCTATCTTTGCTCATTCCCTGTCAGTTATCTCAGAGGAGATGCCACGTGGAGATACCCTGATGAATCCAGAACCCTGGACCTGAAAAATCCACATGAAATTCCTTGTCAATGTTGAGATGCTTACAATACCACTGGGTTTACAAGAATTCTCACCTGCTAGTCTGTAACCTTCCTGCATTCACCATAATTGTATGTGTTTCATCAGTCCAAAGAGGACTTTATAGATTGCTGTCTGACATATGGGTGAATATTGTACCTATGGACTTGATCTGGATTGGGCTGGGATTTTTTTTTGTCAATGTTCAATTGCACTTGTATATAAACCTCCCATACACACACACACACACACACACACACATATATATACACATATATATACACATACATACACACACATATATATAGCGAGAGAGAGACAGAGAGAGAATTCATGAATTTGTTTCCCTAGTGTACCCAAACTAACACAGTCCCAGCCACAGTTGCTGAACCTCACCTCATATATATATGAGCTTTTCCCTGATGCCCCATTTTATTTAAGCTTACCTCAGTGGACTCATGTTGGACTTGTCCTTTTGTGTTTGACTTACGTCACTTAGCAGGATTTCCTTTAGTTCTTCCCATGTGGCAATGTGCTGTTTGCTTTCATCACTGCTTTTTAGAGATACACTGTACTCCACTATTTGTATATATCACAGTTTTTGGATCCATTGGTGGAAATTTGGGTTGTTTCCAATCCTTGCAATTGTGAACTGTGCCACAATGAAAACTAGAGCACAGATGTCTGGCCATGGTTTGGTTCTTGTCTCTTCTGGGTAGATGCCCACTAGGGGGATTTCTGGGTCATATGGTAGCTCAATCTCCATTTGTTTTAGATATTGCCAAATCGATTTCAATAATAACTGTACATACCTACAGATCCACCAGCAGTGGCCAAGAGTTCCTGTGTCCCTACAACCCTTCCAGCACTTGGTACTTTCTGATTTTTTTAATAGGGCTATCTTTGAGAGTGTTTGGTGATATCTCACAGTTATTTTAATTCTCATTTCTCTTATGGCTAATGATTGGAAATATTTTTCTCACATCTTTACTGGCCATTTGGATTCCTGCCCCTGTAAAACTTCTGTTCAGGTCCTTTGCCCACCTCTTCAGTGAGCAGTTTCCTTTCTTTTTGGAAGCTTGCAAAGTATTGTAGATTTTAGTAATAAGTCCTTTTATGTGTCACTTCTAAATATGTTTTCCCAGTCTGTGGATTCTCGTTACTCTCTTGGTGAATTCTTTAAATATACATAGGTGTTTTATTTTCAGTATATCCCACTTGTCAATTTGTGACTCCTCTGAATTTGTATCCTGCCCTTTTTCCAATAGCGTATCCATACCCTGTACCATGCTTCTCAGGTTTGTGCCAATTCCCTCATTGATGGCCCTAATAGTTTGGAGTTTTACCATAATATCTGTGATCTACCTTGAGTTTATTCTTGTGCATGGAGTAAGAAAAGGATCTTGTTTCATTTTCTTTAGGTGGATATCCATTTTTTCCAGCCCCAGTTATTGAAGAGAGCATTGACTTCCCACTTGATATTCTTTGGGTCCCTATCAAAAACTAGTTGTCTGTATGTTTTTATTTCTAGGTTTTCAGCTCTTTTCCATTGGTCTGAATATCTGTTGTTATACCATTACCACACTGTTATGACCACTGTGCATAATGTGTGATAAAACAATCCCTCCTACTGTGTCCTTCTTGAGGAGTTTTCTGGGCCTCTTCCCTCTTCACATGAAGTTGTTAATCAGTGTTTCCAATTCTTTGAAGAAGAATGATGTTATTCGTATGTGGATAGCATTAAACTTATATAGTGCCTGGGTAGAACATGTCTTTATTATATTGAGTCTTCCAATCCATGAGCATGGAATATTTTTCCATTTGTTGAGGTCTCTCTTGGTTTCCTCTAATAGTGTCCTGTAGTTTTCCTCATACAAATCTCTTTTTTTTCCTTAGTCTGGTATGTGACTGGAGATTAAAATTTATACATGGCTATTATAAAGGGTACTACCTTTTTAATTGCCTCTTCTGTGATCTTGTCTGATGTGTAAAGCAGTCTGATAGACTTCTGTTTGTTAATCTTGTATCCTGCCACTCTGCCACATTTCTCTGTTGCATCCAACCCTCCACTTGTGGAGTTTGGGGGATTTTCAATAAACAGAACCATATCATCAGCTCATAAGAATACTTTTGCCTCTCCCTTCCCCAGATGAATACCTTTGATGTCTTTTCCTTGTCTTGTGTTGTTAGCTTGTACAATGTTAAATTGGAGACAAGGGACATCTTTGTCTAGTCCCCTTTTCTAGTGGAATTGTTTTTGTCTTTTCTCCATTGGTTACTGTTGGCTGTTGATTTTTCATATATAGCTTGTATAATATTAAGAAACTTTTCTTTCATTCCTATCTTCTTGAGTGTCTTAAGCAGGAATGGGTGTCCGATGTCGTTGAATGCTTTTTCTGTATCTATTGATATTATCATGTGGTTCTTATAATTATTCATGTAAATATGGCCAATAATACTAATGGTCTTTCATAGGTTGTACCATCCCTGTATCTCTAGCATGAATCTCACTTGGTCATGGTGAATTATTTATTTTATATGCTTCTTTATTCTATTGGCCAGTATTTTGTTAAATATTTTTGCATCAATGTTCATTAGGAGTTGTGTTAGTCCAGGTAGGCTAGAGGAACAAATTTCATAGACACGCATATGGATATAAGGAAAGGGTTTATGTACAAAAGGAATTGAACACTGAGAAAGCATCCCAACCCAGTCCAGTTCAAAGTCTTAAGTCCGATATTAACCCATATGCCCGATACCAGTCTATAACATCTCCTTCTAAATCACGAAGTCACAGGCCAGTGTGTGCAGAGTCCTGGCACTGGCAGAGGTCCCTTCCTGGTTCCTCGCTTCCAGGGCTCAGGGTCCATCAACAGCATCCAAAGGTGGCAAAAGCAACACATCGCTGGCAGGAGTCCCCTCAAGGCCACTCCAGCTTCAGAGGTCTGGCTCCATCAGCACAAGGCTGTGTGACTTCTCCTCTGGCTCCTGCAGCAGCTCGGACACTGCCATCTTTTTTTTTTTTATTTTACCCCCCCACCCCCCACCCCCGAACTGCCATCTTGTCTTGTCTGTAATTCCTTGTCTCTGTGACTAACTCCCAACAACTAGGGAGATAGCTTCGCGAGACTTCCCAGACGTATCAGGAGAAAGCCATGCCCGCACAGAGGCCTTATTGGCCACTCAATGGCTATCTTCAGATTAACAGGCTAGACTCCACTTCTACATCTCAATCATGAAATTAACATAAGCACATGGCTGCCACAGGAATATTGGTCTGTAGTTTTCAATTTTTGTGGGATCGTTGCCTGCTTTAAGTATTAGTGTTATATAATTTCATAGAAATAGTTTGGGAGTCTTCCATCTTTTTTCTATGTTCTGGAAGATTTTCTCTAGGATTGGTATCAGTGCTTCCCTGGAGTCTCGGTAGAATTCTTCTGGGAATAAAGTGACCAGATTTTAAGCGGGACACCATTGACCAGGAGGAGGGGGGAATTCTTGATTAAAAATTTCGTCTATATGGAGCAACAAAAATGTTCATAGAACACAAAAATAGTATTGTATTATATTTATTTAATTATAAAAATGCTACAGGACACAGAACAAATTGTTAAAAAGCAGAACCTAAGGTCACCTTGCCTGGAAAGTCATCTGGTCCATGGAATTTTGGGGTTGGTAATCACTTGATAACCTTGTCTATTTCTTCTATTGCTATGGGTCTGTTGAGGTTCTTGTCATCCATTTGGGAATGTCTAAGGAGGAATTGTTTTCCCAAGAATTTGTCCATGTCTTCTACGTTGTTGATTTAATTAGCATATGGGCCTTCATAGTACTGTGTAATTAACCTTCTGATTTCATTAGAGTCCATTGTAATGTTCCCTGTTTCATCCCTCATACTTGCTAATGCAATTTATTCCTTTCTTTCTTTGGTTGGATTTTCCAGCAGTCTATCAATTTTGTTAATCCTTTCAAAGAACCAACTTCTAGCTGCATTCAATTTTCCCCATAATTTTCTTGTTTTCCGTCTTCTGTATATCAGCACTTATTTTTATTATTTCTTTCCTTTTGCTATTAGTAAGATTGATCTGTTGACTCTGCTCTGATTGGTGTAAGTTTTCTGCCAGCATGTCAACCATAAGTCTCTCTTACTTTTTTATGTGTACATGTATTGCTATCAGGCTTCCTCTGGTAAATGCCTTTGCTCTGTCCCAAGGGTTTTCGTACATCATATTTTTATTCTCTTTGGTTTCTAGAAACTTCTTGATTTCATCTCTGATCTGGGCCAATACCTGCACCTGCAATTGTTTGCCCATGTTTTCTTCATCATCCTTTTGTTGATTTCTAGCTTTATGGCACAGTGATCAGAGAGAGAATTCTGTATAATCTCTATGTGCTTGAATTTACTCAGGTTCCACTTGTGTCCAAGCACGTGATCTATCTTTGAGTATATGCCTTGTGGGCTTGAAAGAATGTAAATTTTTTTTGCATTTGGGTGGAAAGCTCTGAAAATATCTATCAGATCAATCCTCCAATTGTGCTGTTTATATCTGTAGCCTCCTTGTTAAGGTTCTATCCCTGTGATTTGTCTTTTTTCAGAGAGTGGTGTATTAAAGTAATCTACTGAAATTATTAGGCCTGTGATTTCTTTTTTAATCTTTTAAAGTGTTTGATATAGGAATTTTGCAAGTCTCTTACTGGACGCATATATACTTATTATGCTCACTGATTCTTCATCTACTGTTTCCTTGAGAATTATATTGTTCCCCTTCTTGTCTCTAATTATGGCTTGTACCTTGAGATCAATTTTGTCAGAGATTAAGAGTGCTATCTACCCCTGCTCTTTTTACATTGCTATTTGCTTGGTATATTTTTCTCTAGCCATTAATTCTCAACGTGTTTTTGTCTAAAAATTTGAGATGTGTCTCATGTAGGCAGCAGAACAATGGTTTATGTTTTATACAGCCAGTGTGTTAGCCTCTGCCTTTTAATGCCTGAGTATAGACCATTGATATTCAGTGTCATTGTATCCATCTGTGGATTCAATGTTGTCATCTTCTACCTTTTGTGTTGGATGCTTTCCTACCTATCCATCTCATCAGAATGTGTGTTTCATTCTTGCCTTCTTTCCACTATCGAGTTCATGCTACCTTGGAAGCTGTTTTCTCTTTTTCACCTCTAGGTGGAGTGGTTGTATATGATGGTCTCTTATTTGTGCTTGGTGAGTATTGATCTGCCCATACCAGACGGTAAGGATCTTTTTTACACTGGATTGCTTTTCATGTATTCTTTGAGTTTTTCCTTGTTTGAGAAGACTTACTTCTCAATCTATCTTAATAGATAATTTGGTTGAATATGGTATTCTTTTTTTAATATAGTATTCTTGAATTTATGTTATTTTTCTTCAATTTTTGGAATATAATACTTCACTCCCCTCTCTTCTTCATTGTGTCTGCTGATAGGTGTGAACATATTCTTATTTGGGTACCTTTATAAGTGACTGTTTGTTTTTCCCTAGTTGCTCTTATGATTTTCTCCTTTTCCTCATAGTTAATTAATTTAATTTAACTATTATGTGTCTTGGTGACTTCTGGGAATTCAATCTGACTGGTATTCTTTCAGCCTTCTGGGTTGTTGCCTGATTTTCATATATTAAGCTGGGAAATTTTTCCTCTTAGAATTTCCTTGCTGTGTTCACTGTTGACTTTGTTGTGTCTTGTTCCAGTAGTGCAATTATTCTAATATTGTTCTTCTTCATGGCTCAGACATGGCTCTCAAGTTTTCTCCAGCTGCTTTGATTGTCTTATATGCTCTTCCTGTTTGTTGAAGGCTACCTGGTTATCCTCTAGGTCACTGGTGCAAGTATCTACCTCCTCAAGTCTGTTAGCAAAGTCTGTTAATTTGCTACTGAATTTTGTTTTTCACTCATCCCATAAGTGTCGTATATTCCTTTGGTGCATTGCCTTTATCTCCTCTGGTATTTCATCCTTTTTCTGTATTGCTTCTCTCATATCCTATATGATTCCAAGCAGCATTCTGAAGATTTCTTTCTGTGGCAGGTCAATGTCTTCTTCTTCTGTGCATGTTGTTAGGTTCATGACTTCTTCCAGAATTGTCTTCTGTTTCTCCTGCTTTTGTACTGAGACCGTTAGAGCTGTTTGCTATTTGTGTTTTAGACGAGCCTGGCACTATCTTCCAGGGTCAAACAGCACTGAGATCTCGGGGGACTTAAACTACCTTAAGGTAGCTGTATTCAGTGGTCAGGCTACTGCTGCATCTTCCCATGGTTTCACTCTTACCATAGTCAGCCAGTATTCCATTATTTGAAATGTGAGTTGAATAGTTAGTTCTTTCATAGGATGCTGCTTGAGTGGTTGTAGATCCCCAAGGATGGAGTTTCACTGGCTGATCTTCCAGGAAGCCGTAGTTGTGTGTACCAAGGGGCTTGGAGTGCCTCAGATGGAGTGTGTTGTTTCCCTCTGCATCTGGTGTGTTGTAGAAAGTGGGCGGACTTTCCTGATGTAGGGCACAGTAGATGTCAAGATGTTGGAAAGATCCTGTTGGAAAGATCACTATGGAGGTTGGGCAGATGTTCCCGAAGCAGCATGGAGTACCACAAAAAGTGGGAAGGGGTTCCCCCAGTCACATGAAGGGTCTTGGAGTATAGACAGAAATTCACCCAGGCATTTAGAGGGAAAATCCCCTAACAGCTTGGGGTGTAGGGAAGGCCATGCATGATCTCTCCAGCTGTGTGAAGAGTCAACACGTGTGGAAGGGAGTTCCCTCCACTGGGCCATCAGAGTTTTCTCAGGCAGAGATGAGTGCCTGGAAGTTGGTCGTTGCTTGTGAAAGGAAAGAGAGGGAGAAGAGAAGAAAAAATGAGAAAGGAGTGAACAAAGCCAAAAGCAAAATTAACAAACACACACACACAAACAACAACAAATCAAAAACAAAATCAAAGAGTCAAAAAAGAAAACAAAGAAAAACTGAATCTGCTGAAACTTTGGTGGGAAAGAGAGAAGAGATAGAAGAAGAGAATAAAAATGAAAATCCAAAGAAGAATAAAAGAAAGAAAAACATTTTGTATGTAAAGAAAAAGCTGAGCCCTGTGTTATGCCATGTGCAGCACTGCCACAGGGAGCAGGCTGGAACTCTACTCACTGGGTGGATGGAGTTGCCCTAGGCAGAGGGCAGTGGGCTTGAAGCAATCAGTGGAAGGCATGTGAAAAGAAAAGAGAGGGAGAGGAGAAAAACTAACGAAAGAGAAAAAAGAAGAAAGAATAAAAAGGAAAGATAGAAAGAAGGGGCAATAATAAGATGGTGCTCACTAAGACTGGTGAGAAAGAGAGAAAGAAAAATAACAAATAAAGAGATAGCTGATCTCTGATCACCTGAAGGTGGGATTGGAGGGGTTTAAACTCTGCCCCAAGGTGGCAGGTTGGTTTGCCCTTTTGGTGCAGAGTCCCCAGGTGCTGGGCTGAGTTGCCCTAGTCTGTAAGATCACTGAAGCGACCAGACAAAAGTTTCCTCTGCAGCATGGATTGCTATAGAGGGCTGTTGCAGCTGCCTTGTGTTATGTGCAGTGCTCCCACAGAGGGCAGTGTGAGTTCCCCCTGCCCTTTGGATAGAGTTACCCTTAGTGGAGGTTAGTGGCCTGGAAGCCAGCAGTGGCTTGTGAAAGGAAAGACAGGGAGAGGAGAAGAAAGAGAAGGGAAAAGAAGAAAAAAGAAAGTAAAGCAAAGCAAAACAAAACTGGACCCACTGAGACTGACTGTGGTGGGAAAGAGAGTAGGGAGAGAGAAAAGAGAAGGAAAAAGAATAGAAAGTTGGGAAATAATTGACACCCGATCACCGGACTATGGGGCTGGAGGAGTTTCAATACTCAAGGTAGCAGAGTGATGTGCCTGCTTAGGGTAGAGCCCCACAGAGGCTGGACAGAATTACCCCTCGTAGGCAAGATCGTGGTGAAGGTCAGGCAATGGTGCCCGCGGCCATGTTGAGCAATGGAAATCACTGGCCTTGTGCCACATGCAGCACTGCAGCAGGGGTGAGAGTTTTCTCACCTATGTGTGTGGCTCCAGTACAGATCAGGTATCCCCTAGCCACGTGGAGGAAGAAGGGCATAACCTCCCAGCTGTGTGTAGGACCACTGAGGCCGACACAGTGGGCTTGTGGATTTGCCCTAGCTTGTGCCAAGACCACTAATGTGCCACTAACTCAGAGTTGGTTTTTCCCCCCTGGCCAGCTGGAATTGAATTAAACTAAATTAGGCCACTGGCTATGGGATCTAACTTTGTGCTCCATGAGATATTCTGGAACTGAGACTTGCTCCAGAGAGTCTTTGTAATGTTGAAAGCCTCCAGGCTCTATAGCTAACTCCTGGCATTCCTTAGCACAGGGTCCCTTATTATGCTACTGTTTGTTAAAGGACCTGTTCAGCTTGTCTTGAAGTTAAATAATGAGCCTAGGATTTGCGGTTTTTACCAAGAAAATATATTTTCTTTTTTTCATATTGGGCTTATGTGATGCCCTGATTTGGGGGCTGTCATGCTGATCCCCAGGGGAGGAGATCTAGTGTCGCAGAGAAGTTGTTTTCTTCTCTGGCAACTAGAACTGAATTTTCTCCCTGGGCTATGGCTACCCACTTATGGTGTGCCTCACTAGGATGTGATTCAGGTAAATTTCCTGATGTCTTTTCAATTGCTCCAAATCTAGGGCCATCCATGCCAACCCTGGCACCTAGGCTATGACCACAAGGTAGTTAACTGCAAGGGAAGCTCTGTGATATCTTGTGACTACCTTTCAGAGGTTCTCTTCTAGTCTGGGATGATGACCCGCGTTGGATGACAGTCTGGGGAAATAGCTACTCATTGCCCAGATGAGGGCGCTGGCAGAGGCTCGGTCTGGAGTTCACAAGTCCAGCACAATGAACCTAAAGCGTCTTAGTGTGCTCTCGGTTCTCTTTGTGAGTACAACAGAAAAAAGTGGGGGTTGGCACAGACCCCAGCACCCTGATTCTAATTTTAGGACTCTGCCTCCCCATCTTCTTCACCTTATCTCTTAATTTTCTGGTCTGGCAGCAGGTGCTCTGGGCCGGTAAATCTAACTGGACATCTTCCTTCTCCCTCAGCTTGATATATTATAAGCAGGTTATTCCTTTTGTACTTTCAAACTGCAGATCTTTGCATATTTCATTATAATTTTAGTTTGTCTTCTCCAACTGCTCATTGAACTTTCTGTTCAGCTCTTTAAATTTGTCATTTCTTACTTTTGCTTTGACTACTCTACATTCAAGAGCAAGTTTCAGAGTCTCTTCTGACATCCACTTAGGTTTTCCTTTCTTTTCTTTTTGTCTTTTTCATGTGTTAATGGCATATCAGATCTCATTTAGATTTTCTTGAGATGGTTTCTAAATTCAGGTGGGATACGCTCAAGGTCATATTTTGGCTCTTTTGGACGTGTTTTTGCTTTCTTAGCTTCAACACCAATTTGCATATGAGCAATTAGTAATGTATTCTATGGCCTTTTTTGGTTGATACTGTTGAGCTTCTCCATCATCTCTTCCTACAGTTATAGTCAATTTGATTCCTGTTTATTCCATCTCTATGTATCTTACTGTTTATTTCTTAGAAACAAGGTATAATAAATCGTTGGTCATGTAAAAGTCTAGCATGTGATCTCCAGCTTCATTTTGTACCACTAAAGCCATGTTTTTCAATGAATAACCCTAAATCTTTGTTTCCAATTTTTGTTTTTCCACATCCAGTAGCTATCAGTGCATTCTGATAGTATATTTGATCAATTTCAGACTGAAAACTTTGGTAGAATTCTCCAATACCTTCATGACTACCTTCCGTGGTTGGTACATAAATTTGAATAATAGTTGCATTGATTAGATTTCCTTAAAGGTAGACAGGTATAATCCATTCTCAGACAATGTTGTACTTCCAGATAGATTTTGAAAAAAGAATTGATCAATTAATTCCATTTCTCTGATATTTGTCATTTCTGTCATAGTCAACTATAAGATTGTCTGACTCGAGACTGACTCTCATAACCCACCCCTAAAGCAATTCTGAGCATGCAAGGAAAAATAGAGAGTGTCGGAAGGGTTGAATGACACTAGGAATTAATTATCTAATATATTATGGTACCTTCATGCCTACTACATGTCACATACAAGACAATGTTTAACAATTTTATAAAGGAGGTTTCATCATTCTGAAGTTTATTCCATAGTGGAAAGATATAGCAAATTAATAAACAGGTGGAGACACTTGCTGTGAAAAAAATATTCAACAGGATAAGTAATATAGTAAAGAGGGCAGTGGCAGTTGCTAGTTTATGTAGAGTAGTTAATGAATGTGCCTTTGTTTATGTGACTCCTAAAAATGATTTAAAGGAATTGAAAAAACCACCCAGACAGATGTTTGCGGGGGGGGGGGGGGGGGAACTACACAGAGGTAACAGCAAGAGCAAATTGAGGTAGGAGAATATTAGTGACTTTGAAAAGCATCAGGAAAACCAATGTGGCTTGAACAGAGTCAGGCTTGCACTGCAAAGCAGTGCAATCAGAGGTTGAATTGGTGGCAGACAGAGCAGGGGAAATTAAAGCTCTTAAGACTGTTGTGAGGTTTTGGCTTTTGCTGTGTGTGAGATGGAAAACCGTTGACAGGTATTAAGCAGATGGTGGTATAACCCAGCAGTTATTTAAGTTACTATAATACTTGAAGTCATTACATCAGCATTTCAAATACCAGAAGGGCCACCCATGGTGGACAAGTTTTAGGAGAGCATCTAGCCTAGAAAAAAAAAGACAACAAAGAAAGGTTTGGTGACTCTACATGTAAAAACCAGCCAATATAATCTCTCTAGAGCATAGCAGAATACTGTCCTACATCCTAATGGAAGATGCCAGGTGCCATTAAGTCAGTTCCTACTGATAGCAACATTATGTACAACAGAATGAAATACTGCACTATCCTGCTTCATCCTCATAATTACACTATGTTTGAATCCCTGGTTGCAGGCACTTTTTAAATCCATCTCTTTCAAAGTCTTCCTTTTGTTTTCTGCTTATCTACTTGTTTGACATCTTCCTCTGAATCCAGCCTCTAAGCAAAGTGACCTCAAAATGGACTTAAGTAGATCATTGATCATGAAGATGGGTGAGATTTGGTTTTATTCTACATGGGATTACCATGAGAGGAAGTGGATTCAACTACAATGACCAACATATATTAATTAAGAGTATCATTTCCAATTGCTGTGTTCAGCCACAGCAGGGGTAAAAAGGTCAGAAGTGGAAGTAGGAAGACAACTTTGTGGCAAGAAATTGCCCGGGGTGGGGGGTGGGGGGGGCGCGGGAAGGGAAGGGGAGGGAGGGGTTTACCAGAGTGGTCAAATGTGGTTGGAATTGGCAAGTATTTTGAAGGGAAAACAGATGAGATGTGATAGCAAATTGGAAGTGCAGGTGTGGAAAGAGGGGTGTTCAAGATGAATCACAGGTGTTTGTTCTGAGCAAATGTAGGAATAGGGCTGCATTCTGGAACACTGAAGGGAGAACACGGCTTAGGGTTGGAGTTGCCATTGTTTTGAATACTTTAGGTCTTAGATATGATGTTTAAAAGAAATATTAAATAAAAAAATAGTGTATGAATTTGGAGTTCCGGGAAACAATATGGACTGGGAATTAAGCCTTGGTAGTTGTCAGCATCAAGATGACATTTAGTCCATGAGACAAAATAAATAAGTAAACTGATTGAGTTTGTTTAGATGGAGTGAAAATACCCGGAACCTCACAGCCTCAATGGAAGGAAATGGGCAAAATCACCATTGCTTTGAGTGCTTATATATACTCTCTAAAGGACTCTGGTATTATAACAATTTTGCCTTGGTTTGACTTTTTGCTGATCTCCAATTTCCCGCCTCGAATAAGACTTTTTTTTATTTCATTTTAAACTTTGTAAGTGTTTTCCATACTAAACCTCATAAATATTGACACATCAGGAATGTCAGGATAAATAGGGCTGCCAGAACAAATGCTGAGCTAGCCAAGAACAGAATTCTGGTTTATCTTGGAAGGCAGGACCTCCAAGCAAGACTTGGCCCTCTACACAAGGGTAACTTGTCTAAGCGTAGAGAGACATCCTGGCATGGTGGAGATGGTACTATAGCCCATTTTTGTCACTCTATCGACACTTATGATGGGGCATGAGAAGGTCAGTTGCATCAAAATGACTTCCAGGAACTGAGGTCAGCATAAGCAGTGCCCAGGCAAGCAATAGGCTCCTCCATCCCTATTGGCCAGTTGATTAAGCAGGCACATCATCGGGCCTCTTTGAAGAGGAAGGGTGAAGTGGGATAAAAGAGCAGCACACCTGTTTTCACTTGACTCCAATCCTGAAATAATTTTGTGGTTCCTACAAGATTTGAAACAAATTAAATTTGAAAGTCCAGAGAGGGCAGCTTTGAATAGTTGGCTCTGTGGAGAAATGTGGGGTTTGGCTGCAGGAAATGGCTTAAGTGAGAGACTGTATCCCCCATATTTGGTGGCTGGGGTGGCTGTCAGTGTGTGACTGTTACTTGGACCCTGTGTGCTGGAGACTTTTCCCAGGTTACTCTAGCAAGTAGCCTTTGAATATCTGAGGAACATTATGATGATTAAAATAAGAAGTACAGTTGTCAAGAGGAAGAGCATACATACAATTTAGGGGATCTGGGCTCTAAGTAAAGACCCATGCTATCAGATAGAGAGGCAGTGACAGAATCTTGTCCCAACCAGTACAAAGAAGGTTATTGTTAGCTGGAACCTCTAGGAGAAGGATTTGGTTTGTCCTTCCTTTTAACAAAGAAATGGACCCAGAAGGAGTTAACTGCTATGGAGAAAGCTGAAACACCTTTACAGGAGGGTCTTGATTGGAGGTATGTGTTGGGTTATTTCTTATGTGGAAATCCGGATAAATAGCCATAAGTGTTGTCAGGGAGTCCCACACCTAGACCCACCTGTGTGCCTAAGAACCAGCGCCTCATTCACCATAGTGAGGGTGGACAGGCAGGAATGAATGAGACACTCAGGAGCTGGGGTGATGAGAAAGAGAAGTTCTCTCCCTAGTTTCTAGGTGGTAGCTGAGCTGTGCCCTTTCCCACAGACACTGATTGAGCATTTCCCTGGTGCTAGGCAGTGGGTTGCATTGATGGGATTGGGCAGGGGGCTTCTAGCTTAGCTTACGTACAGGTCTGTCACTTTGATCTTTGTTATAGACACAGCCAGATGTGACCAACATGACAACCTGCCTCCTTGATCTGTTGCCAGCTACAGATTTAACAGAGAATTTGAGAGATGTGAGGTCATTGCCTTTTATGGTATCCATCATTAATACCTCCTTGGCAACGGGCAGAATTTTCCTGTCTGGGACCTAGGGCAGCTGATTAAGCACTCCTGCTAGCCCAGGGGCTGATCTTGGCTGATTTTCAGTCTTCTCTTTGTCCCCTCCACAGAAAGAAAAGTGGGAAGACACGATTGTGAGGCCACTTTGACCTTTGCTTTGGGATCCTTGCAGACAGAAATGTTTCAATCAGTCCACACCACAGAGACCTCTCTAATGAGGACTTGTCAAAAACCTTCCATTTGATAAGGGGCGGATTCAATTGCTGTGTCAATTTTCCTTCTCACTGATGTTCCCGTGGCCTTTGATAGTACAGATCACATGCATGTAGGCATGTCTTTCATGCCTCTGAGCCTCATGGGCAGAGGTCTACCAAGACATCATTAATATGCACCTCAGTAGAGCTGGTGGGGAAAATGGATTGAAAGGATGGAGTCAAGGATCTCTTTTATGTGAGCTCAGGAAACCTACCTGATCCATGTGCTAAAATGTAGATTGTTCTCCAGAGAAAGAGACTCCGGGATCAAATTGTAGCTGTTTGTGTCAGTGACATTTTGAAATTAGGACTAGTTACTGTCTTCTTAAATATTAAGGGCTCTCTTTAAAGATTAACCCAGTGCTGTTATTCTCCCTCTCTGAAATCTTCTCTTCTATTAAGTTGCTATATTAATAGGAGATTTTGGGCTGCAAACAGTTACTGGAGGGCAATTCTAGATAATGAAGTGAGGACAGGTGAGGACAGAGGCACCCTGATATCACAAAGGTTAGGTTTTGTTACTAACCAAAAGGTGAGAAGGTTAAATCCCTCAGGAGGAGAACTGCAGGAGAAAGGCCTGGAGATCCGTTCCCATAAAGATCACAGCCAAGAAAGCCCTGCGGCACACTGAGTCTCTATGGTTGCTGTCAGTGAAAATCTACTCCATGACACACAATAATAGACACAAGGTTTAGCCAAAGAACAAAAGCCAATTCAACTCCAGATACAGGAAGAAATAACTATTCACTATTAAATAACTATTCTCTGTACACTAATAACTTCATGATAAATAGAGAAAAATTGATGCTGTCAAAGATTTCAATGATCTACAATTAATGCTCATAGAGGTAGCAGTAGGAAAACCCCAAAACACTTCACACTGGATAAATCTGTTCCATAAAATCTCTTTAATGTGTTGAAAAGCAAGGATGTTACTTTGAGAACTAAGGTGCACCTGACCCAAGCCATCATATTTTCAACTGACTCACATCCATGTGAAAGTTGGACATTGAATAAGAAAGACTGAAGAATCAATGCTTTTGAATTATGATGCTGGAGAAGAATATTGAAAGTACCATGGGCTTCCAATAGAATACACAGATCAGTCTTGGAAGAAGTACAGCCAGAACGCTTGTTAAAGACAACGATGTCCAGACTGCTCAGGGACTTTGGACATGTTGTCAGGAGAGACCAGTCCCAGGAGAAGGACATCATGCTTGGGAATGTAGATGGATATCAAAAAAGAGGAAGGTCCTTGACAAGAAGAATTGACACAATGACTGCAACCATAGGGTCAAACATAGAAAAGATTGTGAGGATGGCGAAGGATGGGGCAATGTTGAGTTCTGATGTACATAGGGGCTCTAGGAGCTGGGACCAATTCAATGTCACCTAGCAATAACAACTACCTCTGAAATAAATGTTCTCCAACCAATTTCCCCATTCCTAAATTCCACACTGAACTATTTGGTCCAGCTTGCCTGATGTGGTTCATCATTGGGTAACAAGGGCATCCCAGTACAGTGGAAGTGATGATTCTTCAAAAGGTAGACATGGTTCTGTTCAGCAGAGGAGTGCATGCAAACAGCCAAGTAAGTTCTCACCTCTGCTACATCAGAGGAGCCGTTTGATTGCATTTCCTTCTTTAAACCCTTCCCTTTTGGTTTTGTTCAATTCCTTCCATTGTGAGGTCTTTCTCAATAGAGGGACTAGAAGGACCAAATGAAATACCATATTAACTTTCTAGGCTTAAATTTTAGCACTTAGTAGGAAGATATGATTGATTGCATTTGAATAGTCTAAGTTCTCTCTGTGCTAGCTATTTTTCTTCTATCCTCTGCATAGAGCATTTTTAAATGCAAATGTGAACATGCCCCAGTATTCTCCATTGCCACTAGAATAGTCAGTGCATATTGGGACAATATGAGTGCTTGGCTCATTCCTTTGTTCTGTGGCAAAAGCTTAATAGCCAGCACTCTGGGAATGAAGGACAAGACATTAATTCATGCCTATACATGACATACTAGGTTTATAAAACTCTGTTTACAAATAATAATAAAATTTCCAGTAGTATAAACTTTCTACAAACAATGAATCCTTACAGAACGCCTTTGTTGATTTTTTGCTGGTAGTTCTTGTGTCTGTTGCCAATCTCCAATTTCAAATGATGAACAAGTATAGTACCAACAAGTATAGTACCAAGTGTAGTACTGGTTGGTTTTGTTGTTGTTGTTGTTTAATGTTAACAAGTACAATGAAAGTGAAATCCTGAAACTTTACTTTTTATTCCATGAATTATAAATTTCCAATTAATGAAAGAATATTTATTCATCTTTGTTAGTCACAATTCAATGGCAACAGACTACAGGGGTAGTGACTTATTTAATGTGGTTCTTCTAGCCAAAGTCTCTAATTCCCAGCAAGCAACCTTCCCATGCCTGGGTCTGATAAATAAGTAGGGGAATAAATGGATAGGAGTCACTAGTGAGTAATTGAAAATAAAATTCTCTGGAGTGCCATCCTGCTGGGTATAAAAGAATCAGGGGTGGGGATTGAATTACCAGCAAGACCACATTCTTGGACCTAAGATCTCAGCACAGTGAAATCTCTTGGATCCAGATGACTGATACATTAGAGGAGCAGGAGCAGAACCAGGAACCAGAGCATGGAACAGAGAAATGGACATCCCCACCCATGGAGCAAGTACAGTTGTGTGTTTTTATGGCAAAAGGCTGGCTTGTGGAGTGGGGTACCTCTGAGCACTTAATCACCGACCCATGGAAATGGAGTTGAATGTCTTTGGGCTGAGACTCCTGGAGTAAGGTTCCTCTGGGACTTAATTCAGGGAGCTCTATTTGTTGATCAACAAAGCTTAAGCGGAGTGACTTCTGGTTGAGGCTTATAGCAAATTGGTATGTTCTTGGGAATTTTTTAGCAGACATGGCAGCATTTTATAACATGTCCTGATAAACAACTCAACCATGAACCTTTCTCACTAGTATTGCAACTTTCAATTTCCTTAATAAACCCTTTCATCAGGAATTTTGTTTGAGTTCTGTGTAGCCATTGAAATGGATATTAGAACCTAGACATCAAATAGAGACTTAATTAGAACAACTGAAATACATGACACACTTTTAAACCCAATTTGCATCATTCACAGTTTCTTCATTTTACTAGACTTAGATAATCAGCAAAAAGATAAACCGCACCCTGATTTGGAGCATTTGCCCATTTCTATGGTATAAATTCTCAGAACTGTGGCTGATGTTAGACTACCAACATAACATTAAATGCATGCAAAGTCCACACAATGGATGGTGTGTTAGTCTGAGTTGACTAGAGAAACAAATTTATAGACATTCCTATGTGTACAAGAAAGAATTTTATATAAAAGAGCAATTGCATATTAAGAAAACATTCCAGTCCAGTCCAGCTTAAGTACTTAAGTCCAATTTTAGCAAATATGTCCTGTACTAGTCCATAGATTCCTCTTCAGACTCACACAACACATGCAATGGAAGATCACAGGCCAGTGGATGGAAAGTCTGTGGATCCAGTGGTGGTGGAAATATCTCAGCACTGGTGTGAGTCTCTGCATGGCTCTTCCATCAGCATAGCTTCATATACTTGTTAGCAAGAGGAAGCAGAGAGAGAGAGTGTGTGTGTGTCCCACTTCCAGGGAGAAGACAGGAATTCCCAGTATCCTCAGGAGAAGGAAAGGCCCACACAGAGGCTTCATTGGTTATGACCTGATTGATAGGTTAGACTTCATCCCCTCCCTCAATTTGACAGGAGTTTATATAACTGCCACGGATGGCACATATTACACACTATTTCATAACCTCAAAAGTAGATGGTAATGCATAGTTTTGCTTCAACTTTAATATAATTTATATTTTATGTTTACAAAATGAGTTTTAATAGTTGTTATGTTAAACAAATCACAAAAGTTCTGGAATTTTAATAAATGTCTCATAATTCAACTTAATTCCAGCATACTGCTGAACTCATCACTATTAATCATTTTAAGCAATTGAATGAACACAAGGTTCTATCTGATTCAATTGGCCTGATGAGTATCTTTTCTGCCCTTTCCCACCATTCACCTTCTACTCCAACCTTCAAAGAACGGACAGTGCTCTAGAGGCTATTGATTATTTTATTATTTATTTATTACTTACAAAATCATTCACTTACTCAACTGCTGCTGCCGTCGGGTCTGTTTAAGCTCAGAGTGATCCTCTGTAGGACAGGATGGAACTGTCGTAGTGGATTTCTGAGACCGCACCTGTTACAGTGGTAGAAATCCTCCTCTTTTCCTCAAGGAACAGCTAGTGGTTTCAAACTGCTTACCTTGTGGTTAGCAACCCGACTTGGTATTATTATGCCCCTGGGGATCCCCTTAGAGTCATCTTGCTCGTTCAGGGAGTTAGGTCACTGCACTCTGTATCTGCGCTGCATGCAGAGTTGGAGCACTGCCTTGGTCAGCGGTGAACGTTGGACAGCTGCCCCGTCACAACTGATGAAGCCTGGCCAGGTGAGTGACCAGCTGGGGTGATCAGTCAATGAGTGTCATCGCCACGATGTTTTCAGGGATTATTGAGAAAGCAGGGGGGGTGTTGTTTGTTTTGGGGGCATCACTGCCTCTGGTGGTTCTGGGCACTACCCAGTGCTGCTCCTGAGAGCCGCTGCTGGATTTGAACCGCCAAGCCAGCGGGCTGCAGTCCCGCACTTAACCACTTATGCCATCGGGGCTCAGCTCTGAAAACAGATTCCCCCCCTCCCCCCCACTGGAGCTGCATTGGAATTTCCAGTGTGCCATCTGTCCGACTTTGGCCAAGTCAATCTGAGTTAACCACCAACAGGAAAAAACAGACCCCAAAGGGTTGGATAAAGAGATCGTGTATTATAGCATCTGAGTATCCCATTCAACCATTTTTTATCTGCTTCAATTTTCTCATTCTGTAAAGTGAATATAATATCAGTAATTATTTTAGAAAGTTTTTTTTTTGAGAATTGTATTAGTTACCTGGAGTTATGTTAACCAAATATCACAAACTGTGGTTTATAGCAACAGAAATGATTTGTGTGATAGTTCTGGTAACCCAAACCTCAAAACCACATGGCTGAGGGGCCGTGTTTTCTCTGAAAGTTCTAGGAGAAACACCTTTCTTCCTCCTCTCAGCTTCTGATACCCCCAGCTGCAGCTTCTGGTGGGCACCGGTTGCAGCATAGCTCTGTGCTCACGTAGCTAATCTTCTTTCTGTTTCTCTTCTTTCTTGAGGATGCTGTCAGGTCGGATTAAGACCCACCCTACTCTGGTATAACTTCACGTTACCTGATAGCTTCTTCAAAGCCTCTATTTCCAATCAAGATCATGTGGTCCTTATTAAGACTTCAGCATATTTTTTGAAGGACACTATTCAATCTCTAACAGAGAATATATGAATTAAGACATGTACATCACTTAGCAGAGTGCCTGCACTGTTTAGTACCATGAGCTGATAATCTTTTCTTTTTCTTTTTTTTTTTAATTTTTCTGTGACCAGTTTAAATGGGTTTCTGTTACTTGTAACGAATACAGGTATGCATAAAGATTCAGTTGGTGGTGAAAAAAAAATATTCAGGTCTCTGCCCAGAGAGGTTACAAGCCAGGCTATGAGGAAAAAACCTTTATTTATTCATAACCTCTCAGTTTCAGTTCATTCCTCCTGTTTTCCTTTTGTTTGAATCCATAGTAGAATTAGACTTCTGATAAAAAACAGGCACTGAAATATATATATATATATATATATATATAAACACAGCATACATATATATATACACATATACATCAAATGAGGGAAAACTTTTGTATCAGTACCTATTATGTAACAAATTAGCCCCAGAGCTATTAGCTTAAGAGAGTAACTTATTGATAGTAATTTATTGATCATGTTCTGTGAGTCAAGATTGTGGGAGCAACTTAGCTTGGCCCTTCCTTCATAGGCCTTACATGTGACTCCCTAAGAAGTTGACTGGTGCAGTCGTCATCTGAAGCCTTGGCTGGAGCTGGCTGTCTCCAAGATACCAGTTAAGATAGCTGACGCCTTAGTGCGGCTGGTTCCTTCAGTTCTTTCTACCTGGACCTCTCCTCTAGCATCTTCAACGAATCATAGCCTGGGGAGCAGCTCACTGGATCCACGAAATGTGCTCGAAATTGCATTCCTACTTTGACCCAGCCTCTGGAAGTCCTAACTCAGTGTGGGAGGAGACTATGCTGCCTTGTATTTGTCACACTGACCAGCCTTCCATTACTGCGATAAGAGATTACTTCAAGAGTGTAAACGCAAGTAGTAAGGTTCCTGTGGAGTTACCCTGGAGGCTCACAATCATCATCTCAAAAGAATCAAAACTCCCATATTATTCCTGACTTTGGAGGAGAGGAAAATTTTTAGGTTGCTCCCCAATTGACTTACTTTTTCTTTTTTTTTTTTTTTGGTCGGGGAAGGGGATATGGAAAGACCAAAATACAGTTTTTATTTAACTACATTTTTGAAACATGCTACATATATATGCATGTATCTATTGTAGTTGTATTTTAAACATGATATAAATAACTGTATCACACAACAAATATAGAATTTGTATTACCTTGATGATCTTTTTTAACCAAAGTAGTTAGAATATCTGTTCTTTTATACTCTCCATATCTCTTACACCTGCTAATTTTTTATTAACTACCATTTAGTAGCAATTAAAATTTCACGAAGGCTTAGTTTTCCTTCCCCCCTTTATTTTTTAAAAAAAGGTTTTTTGGCATATAATTCACATATCATACAATTTAGTAGTTCAATTATATTAAGAGGAACAACCATTTCCACAATCAATTTCAGAATATGTTCTATCTCACACTCCTCATTTTCCTCAGTTTTCCTGCAGTACCCCTAAATTAATTAATTAATCCAGCACCTATCCTGGAGTTCATATATAGAAAATCATACAAAACACAAGCAGAAACCAAAATTCACTAACTAAACAGAGAAATCCCTCAATTGGAAAGCAAGCAGACTATGTTAAGAAATGGAGATCAGATGACAAGAGATTACATTTTAACCTAACTCCATCTGCCACATGCTCTTTACAATGCTCTGATAGGAAGACTATTCACATCCTTGCACTACGGCCAGAGGGAATTCAACAGAGGCTTATTTTGTGGGTGGGCCCTACAAATGGATTTGGGGCTTCCATTGTCATCCACAGCCTTCTGTAAACTGGTTGTTCGTAATTTAAGCTCTGAAATCATTCCCTTCTTCAGTTCTGGACTTATTTGCATAGTTGGATCACAGAGGCTGGTGTGCTTCTTCCCTGTGGACTTAGTGAATGCCTCACCTAGATAACTGCTATATTGAGGCAATCTTTGATTCTTTCTGCTAGCCAGGCACCAGGTCATTTGTGTTTGAGGTAAAATCCACTTCACATAGTGAGGTTTCCACATAGAATCCTTCTGGTGTGGCCTCTGAAGCATGTTGTATGCCTCAAAAAGACAGAATCTTAAACAAAACAAAGCAAAACAAAACAGAATCTCAAGCCCCAGCAATCTATAGAACTCAGCCGGGTCACCAGAATTGGATAGAAACTAGATCAAAAGTGTTCAACTAGGGATATGGGACATATTTTTCCCATGGGGTTTTATATCGAAGTATTATTAAGTGGGTGTTTTTTCACCCCCCTATGGGAGTTTTCTGCATCCATTTTTCCAACCATCAGAAGTTAATTGCCTTTTCTGAGACATACATGCCTCTTCCACCATCTTAACTTGAATTTCTCATAAGGTTTACTTATCTTGCAGGTAGGAGTGTCTGTTGATGGGGAATGACTTTTTTGTTGTTTAGCCCTGACTCAATTGTGTTCTCTTTCTCCCTCTGTCTTGAGAAACTGAGCTCAGCTGAGGTGAGGACCTCTGTTAAATTCAGCATTTCTTAACAACTAGCCCCACTATGGGAGAAAAACAGAGTTTTCCACTCTGTAAAGACTTATTCAGAAACTCGCAGGGCCAGTTCTACCCCATCCAATAGGATTGCTGTGTGTTGACATCAACGCGATGGAAGGGAGTTTGTCCTTTTGTGACAAAGCCAGTGCTAGATGACTTCTGCCCATGAGGCAGGCCCTCCACCTCCTTACTTGAGAGATTGGATTAGACAATTAAGTGACGAGAGTAGAAGGCTGCTTTGTGTTGGTGTTTATCCTTACAGTAGTGGACGCATATTATATTTGTCCTTTTGTGATTCACAAACTTCACTCAGCACAAAGGTTTCCAGGTCCATCCATGTCATGAGGTGTTTCATCACTTACTTTAGGGATATGCAGGATGGCATTGCGTGTATGTACCGTACTTCTACTGATGGGCATTTGGTCCCTTTCCTTCTTCTTGTTATTGTTAACTGGGCTGCAATAAACATGGGGAAGCATACATCTGTGTGTGTCCCATCTCTTACTTTACTGGAGTCTACATCCAGAAAATATATTATGGGATTGAATGGTATTTCTATTCCCAGTTGTTTTAAGTAGCACCATAATTCTTTCCACGATGGTTATACATGTGTAAATGCCCACCAGCAGTATATGAGTTCCAATCTCTCCAACCTCTCTCCAGAATTTATTATCTGCTTTTGTTTTGAACTGGGCTATTGTTGTGGGGATAAGGTGACATCATATCATTGTTTTGATTTGCACTTCTGAATGGCTAGTGATGATGAATACTTACTCATGTATTTGTTAACCACTTGAGTGTCCTCCCTTGTGAATTGTCTATTCATATTCATTGCCCACCTTTTAATTGGGTTTTTTTTCTTATTGAGGTATTGCAGACGTCTATGGATTTTGATCACTAGTCTCTCATTTATTATGTCATTGCTCAAGATTTTTCCCAATTCATAGGTTTTCATTTTACTCTTCTAATGAAGTTTTTGATGTGCATAAGTGTTGTATTTTTAATATGCCCCATTGATCTCTTCTGTATGCAATGTGCAATGCTGCCTATATTATATTTTGTAGTCCATGTATGCCATTAGCCCTTAAGCTTGTTTGATTTTTTTTCATTAAAGATTCTTGTAGTTCTGGAGTCCACATTTAGGTATCTAATCCATTTGAGTCTGGTTTTATATATGGGGTGAGGTATGGGTCCTGTTTCATTCTTCTGCAGATAGAGATCTAAGTTTTCAAGCACCACTGTTTGAAAGGACATCCCTTATCCATTTAATGTTTTTTGTTTCTTTGTTGAAAATCAGCAATCTGCTGGTGGATGCTTTTATTTCGGAATTTTCTACCCTATTCCTTTTGTCTGTGTATTTATCATTGTAACAGTATCAGACTGTTTTGACTACTGTGACTGTGTAGGAGGTTTGAAAATCAGGTTGTGCAGAACCTTCTGCTTAGTTCCTCCTTCTGAAACGTTTTTTTTACTTATCCTGGGCCTCTTTATACATTATATGAAGTTGGTAATTAGTTTTTTCACTTTAGAAAGAATGAGGTGGAGATGTGAATCAGAATTGTGTTTTGGGCTGAACCCCTGTGGTGTAGTGGTTGTGCGCGGGACTGTGGCCCACTGGGATGGAGGTTCAATTCCAGCTCACAGAGCAAAGGCTAGGCCTCCTACTCCCACCACCAGAGAGCAGTGATGCCTAACAAAAAAGAATTGTGTTTTATTTGTAGAATGCTTTAGTAGTGTTGACATTTTCACAACATTGAAATTTCCCACCCATAACACAGGATATTCTCCCATTTGTGGAGGTCTCTTTTGGTTTCTTGCAATATTGTCCCAGACATTTGATTTTTGTATAGATCTTTCTTTCTTTTGTTAGGTTTAGTCTTAGGTGTTTTTGAACTTTGTATGCCTAATGTCAAGGGTATTGTTTTCTTGATGTCTTTTTCATAGTTCTTTTGGCTGGTATATGGAAATCCAATTTGATTTTGGCTTGTTTACCAAATCTCTCAATTGTTTTCAAGAGTATTTTTGTAAAGTTCTTAGGGTTCCCTGTATATAAAATCACATCATATATAAACAATGAGAGTTGTCTTGTAATTCTGGATAAGATTTCCAACACTATGTTGACTAAGAGTGGAGGTAAGTGATATTCTTGTCAAGTTCCTGTTTTCAGGGAAAAAATTTTTTTTTCATGTTTTCCCCATTGAGCATGAAGCTGGTAGTTGGATTTTACTATATATAGTCTTTATAACAGTAGTGAATTTTACTTCTATTTATATTTTATTCAGTGTTTTAATCAGAATGGGTTTGAATATTATCCAATGCTTTTTATGATGTAATCATATGATTCTTACTCATTGTCTTGTTTCTGTAGTATTTTACATTGATTGCGTTTTGAATGATGAACCCATGTGCATCCCTGGCATGAGTTGCACTTGGTCATTATGGATTTTTTTTATATGTTGTTGGATTTTGTTGTACTGAATATTTTTTGAGAATATATGCATCTATGACTCTGAGGAATATTGATCAATAGTTTTTTTTCTTTGTGGCCTTTGCCCCATTTTGGTATCAGGGGTATGCTCATTTCATAGAATAAGTTTAGGAATTTTCTGTATTTTGTAAAAACCTGTTTAGAATTGGTGACAGCTCTTGACTGAATACTAGGTAGAATTAACCTGTGAAGCCATTTCTTGGTTGGATATATTGATGATCTTCTCTCGGTCTTCTGTTTTCGTGGATCTGCTCGGGTTTGCCACACCTGTCTGCACTGAGTCAGGTAGATGGTATATTTCTAAGTACTTTCATATTTCTTCTCAAATAAGTCTCAAACTTATTGTGTGTTACTTTCATAGAAGTGTGCTATTCTTTTATAATTTCATATGGACCTATTTTGATTTTGTTTTCATTTTTAATTCTAGATGTTTGCGTCTTATCTTTCTTTTCCTTTGTAGTTGGCCAACAATTTGTCAAAATTGTTAATCTTTTCAAAGAACCAACTTTTTGTCCTGCTGAGTTTTTCCCTTATTTTTCTGGTTGCTGGTTCATTTATTTCTACACAAATCTTTCTGATTTATTGTCTTCTGTTGTTAGAGGATCTATTTCTTTTTCTTTTCTATGGTTTGTAGCAATGCTGTATGAGCTGTTGGTTTTGGATGCCTCGTCATTTTTCATGTGTGCATTTGTTGTTTTAGATTGCCCTCAAATAATGGCTTTTTTGTGTCCAAAGGTTTTTGTATGTTGTGTTATCATTCTCACTTGATACAAGGAATTTCTTAATTTCATTCTTTATTTGATCTATTACCTATCTGTTTTTAAGTAGTATGTTGTTGCATGTGCTTGACTTTATGCTCCTAGTCTTCCCATTATTGTTTTCCAGTGGTATAGGACTATAATCTGAGAAAATGGGTTATAGAATCTCAATATTTTTTAATTCACTAAGGCTTGCTTTGTGCCTTGGCATGTGATAAATTCTACTTACAGTTTTCACTGAAGAAGGCTGTGTGCTGTGCTGCTGTGGAGTAGCGTACTCTGTGTGTGTAGGAGGTTGAATTGATTGTGTTCTTTTTTCCTTGATTGTGTTATCTCTTCTACTTCTTTATTGAGCTTCTTTCCTCTCCTGATGATATGCTTTTCCTTGAGAGTGGACTATTGGCACTATTATTGTTTAGCTGTTTATGTTTGTTTTCAACTCTTCATAATGTGATTGACATATTCAAAGGATCTTTCACTGGGTACGTATGTGTTTTCTAAGGTTATATAGCCTGGGTATATTGTGCCTTCAAATGTTAGGTAATGCTCATTTTTGTCACTCATGCTATTCATGTTGAAGTTTATTTTGTCAGAGATTAATATTGCCACTCATGTCTTTTTATGGTTGCCATTGGCTTGGTAGATTATCACTATTCTTTGATGTTTAATATATTTTTGTCTTTGAATTTAAGGTATGTCTTTTGTAAGCAGCTTATAAATGGATCTTGATTTCCAACCCACTCTGTTACTCACAATTTCTTTTAATTTTTCCCTGTCTGAAATACCTTTATTTCTCCATCATATTTGAGGATAATTTTGCTTGATATAGGATTCTTGGCTGGCAGGTTAGTGGTTTTTTTTGTTTTGTTTTGTTTTTACATTTCAGAATTGTATATATGCCACTTCATTGTTCTCTTGCCCCCTTAGCTGCTGCTGAGAAATTCAAGCTTCTTCTTCTTCTATTTTGTGTGTGTGTGTGTGTGTGTGTGTGTGTGGCATCACTGCCCTGGTGGGAGTAGGAAGCCCAGTCTTGCTCCAAACTTATTCTTACTTTTCTTCCTTTACAGGTTCTTTTTTTCTCTGGATAACCTCCACACTCTGTCCTTTTGTTTGATGTTGGAGAGTTTGATTTTGACATGTCATGATGTTTTTATTATCACAGTCTTCCATATTTAAGATTCTATCAACCTTTTGAAATTGTTTGTCTCCCATTGTGATGTTGGGAAATTTTCATCCATGTTTTCTCATACTATTTTCTCTGTAGATTTTTGTTGTTCCCTCTTGCTACAGAATTCCCATTAGACATACTGTATATACTTGTGGATAAGCTGAGTTTTTCAGCACTTTTTTAAAAAGGCAGGTTTTGTGGTAAAATTAGGTGCCTTGGCTGATATTCAGATTGGCTTATACTCAAGTATAGATGGTAGGTTGTTTCTGTTGATAGTGTCACACATTATTCTCAGGATTGTTTTTGGATTCTTTTGCCATTTTGGGGGGGGAAGGGGTATCACTGCCTCTGGTGGTCATGGGCACTACCCAGTGCTGCTCCTGAGATTTGAACTGCCAAACCCGCGGGCCCTAGTCCCACACTCAATCACTTAGGCCACTGGGGCTCAGCCCCCCTCCCTTGCCATTTTTGTTGATTGATCCTCTTGTCAAAGGCAGCCAGTGTGATTATCTTTAAACTCACTGATTCTCTTTCCCTTTATTTCCATACTATTTCTCAAGTCTTTTACTATGTTGCCTAATTCTGTTATCTCATTGTAAAAATGTTTTGGGTTTCCTACTTCTTTAACAATTTTGGTTTTTCAAGTTCTCTCTCTGCTGAAAGGACCTAAACATAGGTCTAAGCATTATTTGCCTGGAAGTTTCAGAGACTGATTTTCAGAGTACTCCGTTGATTTGGAGAGTTTCAATTGTTTGTGTTTCTTTTCCTTGTTATTTTGAGTTTAGTGCGGTTTGTTGCTGTTTCTTCAGCAACATTGTGCAGTTGCTATTTGTAGTGGGTAAGCTTTTAGATCATTGTGGTAGCTACATAATCTGTTGTTAACTTGAGACTTAAGATGAAAGGGTGGAGTTTAACCTGTCAATCAAGTCACAGATTGATGACCTTATTTGGAGGAGCAACAGTGATAAATAGCTCACTGGAGGTGGAACACAGACATACTCCTTGGGAGACGTTCTAGCTGACAAGACACATGGAACTACGATAGTATCCTGAGCGGGAGGAACCACATAGAGGCCTTGCCAGCACTGAGATGCTTACAATGTCACTGGATCTATAAGACTTTCCACCCCCTGCTCTGTGATGTTCCTGCATTTGGCATCATTTCATGTGTTTCATGAGTCTGATGAGGACTTTATAGATTGATATCAGACATATGGACTAATATCAGACTTATGGACTTGATCTGGACTGGGAAGTTTTCTTGATATTTAAATGTTCATGTACATAATACTCATTCTTATACACACATGAGTGTTTTTAAATTTATTTCTCTAGTCTACGCAAACTAACACAATTATGTAGGAATATTTGGCTCTCTCTTGTGACATAGGATGATTTTAATTGGAGCCAGAAGACATACAATAGTGAAATCGAAAGAAGAGGCAAGAGCTGGGTAAGTAGGCAAAGTGAAGAGTGAGGAAGAGAGAGAATAAAACAAAGGTGATGGTAGTAGTAATAAGCAGACATCTAGAGAGGGCAACAGATTTACAAAACCATAGACAATGTAATTTAAAGAAGGGTAATCATAATTACTGTGTTTCATGAAATTATATGGAATTAATGTTTCATGTAGCAAAGAACAAAGCATTCTAAACTGAACTAACAGAAAATATCATGATAAATGGAGGAAAGGTTGAAGTTGTATCACATTGTGTTTCTTGGATCCACAATCAATGTTCATGAAAAGAGCATTCAAGAGCTCAAATGATGCATTGCCTTACATAAATCTACTGCATAGATCTCTTTGGAGTTCTTTGAGGACTAATGTGTGCCTGATGCAAGTCATGGTATTTTCAGTGGCCTCATATGCATGTGGTAGTTGGACATTGAATAAGGAAGACCACAGAAAAATCTAGGCAGTTGAATGGTGGTGCTGGAGAAGAATATTAAAACCACCATGGACTGCTAAAAGGACAAACAAATCTGTCTTGAAAGAAATACACCCAGAGTGCTCCTTAGAAGTAAGGATGGTGTGACTTTGTCTCACCTAATTTGGACCTGTTGTTGGGAGAGACCAGTCTCTGGGGAAGGATGTAATGCTAATGAGGGAGGTCCTTGATGAGATGGATTGATATAGTGGCTGCCAAAATGGACTCAGGCATATGAACCGTTATGGGGATGATGCAGGAACTTTCTGTGGCGTACAGGGTTTCTATGGCTTGTAACTAACTTGTTGGCGCCTAACAACCGTGGAACTATATTTCATGAGGAAAAAGATGAAGAGCAGGAAGTGATACTGAGTAAAGCAAGAGAAAGGTGTTAGCAAATATTGAGACAAGAGGATTCAGGTGTATATGTGTGTGTGTATATTCAGAAGCAGAATTAAAGGCGAGAGAATGAAGGAAAAACAGAAAATAGGAAGAAGCTAGAAGAGGGAAGAAAAAGACAAGGAGTTGGAGGGCAAAAACAATATGAATGTGCAGAGAGACAAAAGAATGGGGTGTTTCTTGGATGTTGATATTGAAGTTCTGTTGCAATGGCAACATGAATGTGAGGTGATCTGTGCATTTAGAGAGTGGCGGAAAGGTATTTTTTGGCGACTGTGCCTGAATTGATAGACCTGCCTGGTTTTCCTGTTGGAGGAGTACATATGCTCAGGACAGAGGTGTTGAACCAGAAGAGGAAGTGTGAGAGAACTAGAAATAGATATTTAAGTTTATAATATAGCAAAGAAATGAATACTAAAGAACATCAAAAAAGTACAAAATCACCTTGTGAGTGTGGAAAACTCCTCCATTGGTAGTATTATATGTACATATGTGCCGGGTGGAGGAGGGACGATACATGAAGGGAAGATCACTGGGAAGAAAAGTTAGCAGGAGGAAGAAAAAAATGGTGAAAAGTGTTGCTTGGGTACTAAAAGTAATATGCAACAATGTATGTCGACCACTGCCCATGTGGTCTGTCATCCATCCACACAGGGCTCCCACAGTCCAGGGAGGTAAGAGGTTTGGATGGCTGAGTTCCCTCAGGGGCCAGCAAAACTTGGCTGTACTGGGGAGGAACAGAACTCATAGAAGCAACTCATGCTGCTGGTTAGAGGTAAAGAGGAGTCTATCAGGAGTTGTTGCTACTCTCCCACTTTAAGAAACTTTTTGGTTTTAGTTAGCTTTTAAGTTGATATTGTCACAGCCAGGAATTGCAAGATCTGCCTCCTAGTAGAACCTCTTGATAGTTACTGAAGAGATCCTCCCTTGCTTATCTGGTGATCATATCCCCCATATTCTTCAAATGGGCTTTTCAAAATGTAAATTTCCCTGGCATTAGTGACTCAAAAAACCTTGATGCTATAGCATAAACATATCAGAAAAGTCCACTGCCATCAAGTTGGTTCCAATTCATAGAGACCCTATAAGACAGTGAATAAAAAAGCTTCTTAGGGTTTCTAACATTGTAAATATCTAACGGACCAGTTTCAACTTTCTACTTTGCAGTTGAGTTAGTCCGGGTAGACTAGAGGAACAAATTTCAGAGACACATGCATATAGGTATAAGGAAAGGGTTTATATACAAAAGAAATGTGACCCTAAGAAGGCATCCCAATCCAGTCCAGTGCAAAGTCATAAGTCCAATAATAACCCATATGCCCAAAATCAGTCTATAAAGTCTGCTTCCGACTCAGGAAGTCACAGGTCCGTGGGTGCAGAATTCTGGCACTGGCAGGGGTCTCCCCATGGCTCCTCGCTTCCAGGGCTCAGGTCCATCAACAGCATGCCACTCCAGCTTCAGAGGGCTGTCTTCATCAGGGCAAAGCTGTGTGGTCTCTCCACCGGCTACTCCAGCCTCCCAGCCGCCGCCATTCTGTGTTGCATGTGGTTAATCATCTCTGAAACTAACTCCCAACTACTGGGGAAGATAGCTTCTCATCTTCACGACCGTGAGATTTCCCAGGAGCCTCAGGTGAAAGCCATGCCCACACAGAGGCCTCATCAGCTACTCAATGGCTTTCTCCTGATTATCAGGCCAGAATCCACCCCTACATTTCAATTATAAAATTAACATAAGCACATGACTGTCACAGCAGTAGTTGGTGGCTTGGACCTCAGACCTTGCAGTTAACATTCCAATTCATGGTACCCCAACGACTCTGTGAAACATGCCTCTCTGTGCCATCAAGTCTAAGTGAACCCATAGCAACTTTCTAAGGCAAAGTGCAACTGCTTACTAGGATATCTGAAGCTATAATCTCTACAAGAATAGAAAATCTAATTTTTTCCTCAGCAGAGCTGATAAATTCAAACTGATGACTTTATAGTTAGCAGCTTAATAAATAACTAATTATGCCACTAGGGATTCCCATAAAAAATATTTGCTGCTAGATATTCAAATGTGGAAGTTAGTTTGGAAGAGATATAGCCAAAATTTCTCCTTGGCCTCTACAACATACTCATTGTTATAACTCCTTTCCTGCCTGTTGAAGTTTCACAATTGGAATGACCTTCTTAAGCTGAAAATTAAGATTTGCAGAGTGATCCCACATCCTTCCTAAAACAAAAAAAAAACCAATATTTTTTCAAATTTATGTTTTTTACAAAACAACCTTATTACCTTCAAAGTACTCTGCATCACTTACTACATTTGTCAAATCTGTGTTCCATTATTGGAAACATTTTTCAAAATTATCTGTTTAATTCACCTCTTCTATGTTATCAAATCACTGTCCTTTCATGTCCCTCTTCACTCGTGAAAACAGAAAGTAGTTCCATGGAGCATGCCCAGGAGAAGCATGCTGGTGTGAGCATGTGCATTGTCATGGTAACAAAAAGAGTCCCATATCTGTCACAAATCAGGACTTTTTTGTTACACACTCTTAATGCAATATTTTCTAAACCTCTATGTAGAAAGCCTGATTTAAAGCCTGATTTGGTAGAACAAACTCCAAAGGCACTACGAGCCAATATTTTCATTAGTTTCAGGAAGCTGATGGATGTCCAGAACAAGGTTTTTCATCAATTGACACTTCACCTTTTTTGGAATGAGAAAACAACTTATGCACTTGAATTTTTCTCATAGAACTGTCTTTGTTTTGTATTTTTTTTTTGGAGGGGGGCATCACTACCTCAGGTGGTTGTGGGCGCTACCCAGTGCAGCTCCTGAGAGCCACAGCTGGATTTGAACTGCCAAGCCCACGGGCCAGAGTCCCGCACTCAACCACTTACACCACCAGGGCTCATCCCCTAGAACTGTCTTTGTAAGCTGTGTTCAACACCACAACTGTTTCTGTGGCATTTTTCCTGAGCAGAAAATTTCACAGCTGTATGCTGTTCTCGTAAATCAGCATCATAAAAAATCAAGGTTCGAGTGAAACTGCTTTTACAAAAAAATTCACTATGACCCGAGAACCTTCCTAGGCAATGCCACTGGGTGCACTAACTTAGAGCTATTTGCCTGATGCTAGCCTGGGGAGGGGAGGTGGTCGAAATGAGTACCACAAATCTCTACTTTGCCCAGCACAATTCTGGTTTTGGGGGTACCCCTTCTATATACTGCTGCATACTCACTGGGGCTTAGTTTGCTCTTGAAACATTTGACAGAACTGGTGTGAGTTTCTTCCTGTGCCTCATCAGTATTTCCAAATGGCAAGAGTTGGTAGCCTGCTCCTTTGCTTCCAAGCACAGGAACATTTGGATCCCATGTAAGGATTGGCAGAGGCTCAGATTGGAATCCTCCATCATCTCCCTTGCCTTCCCCTTTAACCTTGTGGCTATTCATCTTCTTGCTTCTTTTAATTCTGTATATAGGCAGGGAAAATGTTTGATTTGGATTAACCTTGAGCACCTGGGAAGCACGGAGAATTATAGACTCTGGAAACTGCACCTCCCAAACTTAGCTTCAACTTTTGCTCACTAACTCTCCCCTCTTAGGTACCAGTTATGAATCTCAGGAAATACAGTTGAGGGGCATCAATTAGAGTTGGGTTCTAGGCGTCTATGTTAATTTTATTACTGCTTCTGAAAACTTGATCTGCTTTGTTCCTAGAGCCTTTTGTAAGTATCACTTTCAATCATAATCATGCACTTATTGTAATACACATATATTAAACACCTATGAATGATTCATGTGTATTGCTCTGATACTGAGCAGGTTTCAACAGAATTTACAGTCTAAGACAGACTTGAAAGCTGCAATGATCTATTTCCAAAACTGAGTCAATGAAAGCATTGTTGATCACAATCATCTAACCTGCAACCAACCATGAGACTGGTCCTAGCTACAGCAGTGACATTCTACTGTTCCATTATTCAAGGTATTTCCATGTGTCAAGGGCTAACTGGATAGCAGCAGCTATCAAGAACATTAACTGTGTGTCATGAGCTCTGAGAGGCACTGCAGCAATGAAGAGCTCATGCTTTCGTGTGAAAGACTGATATTTGTCGGCAGATGCTAAGCTTGTGAAAAGTTCCTGTGTCAATGGAAGACTCCTAGTCAACTTCATAGAGGAAGTGATAAATTAATTGATTCCTTAAGGAGATTTTTTCACTAAAACAAGCAAATGACTGATAGGAAAATATCCACTGCCATTGTGATAATGACATAATCTGTTCTCAATTTGAGACTTAAGAGTGAAGAGGTGTGACTGAGCCCTGGTGGCGTAGTGGTTGAGTGCGGGACTGTGGCCCACAGGCTTGGCAGTTCAAATCCAGTAGTGGCTCTACAGGAGCAAGGCTGGATAGCTCCCACGACCACCAGAGGGCAGTGATGCCAAAAAAAAGTTCCTTAAAAAAAAGAAGAAAGAGTGAAAAGGTGGATTTCAATCAACTCACAGCTTGATGACCTCATTTGGAGGTGCCATGGAGATAAATAGCTCACTGACACACTTCCTGGGAGACTTTCCAGCTGACAAGACACATGGAACTATGCTAGTGCCCTAAGCTGGAGGAGCCACATAGAGACCCTGCTAGAGCTGAGACGTTTACACCATTGCTGGATCCACAACATTTTCCTCCCACTGACCTGTGACCTTCCTGCATTTGGCATCATATCATGTGTTTTGTGAGTCTGAAGAGGACTTTATAGATTGATATCAAACATATAGGCTAATATCGGATGGACTTGATCTGGACTTGACTGGGATGTTTTCTTAGCATTCAATTGCTCTTGTATATAAAACTCTTTTTTATACATGTATGTGTGTCTATGAATTTGTTCCTCTAGTCTTCCCAGAGTAACCCAGCCATTATCATATCTAAAAATATGGAGGCTTGAACTCAGTATAGAGGATGAAAATAAAGAGACCCAGAATGATAAATGTAAGCGATGAGTCATGATGGATCTTTTTGGAAAGTATCACCAATTCAAAAGTGTGGGTATGGGCGTTTTAGGTAACTGATGTCAGCCATGGTGGGAGGGCATGAATTTTGTTGTTGTGAATCTACTTTGGAGACCATTGTGCTAGTCTAGGCAGTCTCATGAGCACCTTAGCAGTTGAATATTATTTAGCTCCCCAGATGAAGCTGGAATCTGTATAACTTTCCCTCAATTTATGATCTCTTCATAGTTGCCTAGCCCTGCTTGAAGTCTGCCAGGGCCAAGGGCGCACTTCTCCCTATTGACATTTTCTATCTTTGGGTATTAATATAATTAGGGCCTTGGGAGGCTTCCATTAATTTCTTCTTTCATTACTCAGATGGGGTACAAATCTAGCCTTTATTTTTTGTAGAATGTCAATGTTTCATTAAGTTTTCTCAATTCCACATCTATGGAATTATTAGCATACGGAAGGATTCTTTGCACCTCATTGATGTAAATTTTCAACTTACCCAACTGCCAACAAAAAGGATGGAGGCTTGAGTCCACCCAGGGATGCCTCAATGGAAAGGCCTGGTGATTTAATTCCACAAGGATCAGTCACTGAAAGCCCTTTGGATCACAGTTCTACTTTGACACACAGGGGTCAGGTCATAACACAGAACCAACTGCATGGCAATTAGTAACTGGCCTGTATCTGTGCTCCAAGGAAGGTTATAAAATGAAAAACCCTAAGGAAGATACCACTTCCTGGAGCATGAGGGCTCAGGTTCATAAAGACAACATAATTATACATCGATGGACTCACTGATTAATCATTAATATTAAGGATTAATAAGGTCTGATTTTGTTGGGAAATACGAGAAGTCAAAAGGCGCTTACAGTGATTTGCTACTGTAAAAGTGAAAAAGATGGTAGTGAAAGGGCAATGTAGACACAGAAAGCAGCATGACCATGTGCGGAGATATACAGATTTTATCTGTTATTCATGTCAGCCTATAACATGATGAATAGTAGGACAGCAAAGGATGTGTCCTCTGGAGTTAGGCTATTGAGTTGCTAACTCTATTGTTTTATGTCCTGAGCTATTCAATCTTAGAAATATTACTTAATCACCTTATGTAGTTCTCTTGACTATAAATTATGATAGTAATTACTGACTTTACAGGCTTGCTACAAAAATTAAATAAATAAATTCACATAGAGCGATTAGAACAGTGCCTGACATCTTATTCCCATTGTCATTGAGTTGAATCAAACTAACAGCGTCCGTACAGGAAAGAGTAGAACTGTCCCATAAGGTCCCCAAAGTTGTAGATCTTTACAGAAGCAGACTGCTACATCCTTCTGATGGGGCACAATCACCAATATTTTAGTTAGCAGTCAAGTGCTTTAACCCCTGTGGCACGAGGAATCTTGGCATAAGTTTTATAAATATATCTTGGAGACTGGTTGATATCCTTTGAACATGCAGTGGTTATGCATGACTATAAATTCGATAGGAACTTCATAAGCAAGTTCACCAAGCAGAATGTGAGAAAAAGAC
Source organism: Nesogale talazaci (assembly GCA_004026705.1). Taxonomy (NCBI): domain Eukaryota; kingdom Metazoa; phylum Chordata; class Mammalia; order Afrosoricida; family Tenrecidae; genus Nesogale; species Nesogale talazaci. The sequence goes on along the minus strand of PVJH01000005.1, from coordinate 373,478 downwards.
TGAAATAGACTCTGGTGACCATCCCCCAGGCCAGAAAGGTTGTGAACTTGGGGCAAACTTGGGTGTCTGTTTGGCTGTAGGATGAGAGGTCACCTCAGCATAAATGATCTGTCACATCACTCCTGTTTCCCATAGGCTCTTTTCCAGAGGTGCCTTAGAGCAGATATAGAAGCAAGTTGCTCTTCAGCTATCAGTTGGAGTTCCTGGCAAAGGGATGGTGGATGAATTCCCGGAGAAGCCACAGGAAGCTGGAGCTTCTAGAGGTTGGTATGTCTTTGAAGTTAAAGCCTGTGGGCATCTGTGCACTCAGGCAGAGGCCACAGGCCTCTGGGCTAAGCAAGGTCACTGTTATCCCAAGCATGAGGACAGCATGCCCTTCTGGCCCAGGGGCCAGCCTTGGTGCTGGCTTGGCTCTTGGCACAGACCTCAGGAGTCGCAAAAAGTCTCAGGGATATATAACAAAGAACACTGAACTCAAGCCAGGAGACCCTGACAAGGGTGATCATTGACAAAGTACTCACTGTGGCTGAGTCCAAATCATCTTTCCCTCCCCTGTGTGGAAGTCCAAGAGTAGTTCCTTTCAAGCCCACCCACAGGCAACTCAGAAGACAAGACTAATTCTCTGACTCTGAAAGATCACTGTCTGGACAAGCCTATGGAACTCACACCTATGGTTTCCTAGGAGTTGGAATCAAGTCCTTGACAACTAACCCCCACTAAGAGAGGACATAAGAATGGCCCCAGACCTACTTCCAAGACACCAGCTATCACAGTGTTACTATGCAGGTCAAAGGAGTTTCTAGGAGTCAAAGTTCTTTTGAAAGTGGAAAATCTTGAAAATCTCTGAATGTACTGTGCGTTTGCCTTCTGTCTGTGTCTGTAAGACCTTTCTTCTACATTGTCACCTGTTTTTAGATACTTTGTCTTTCTCTCCTCCTTTCCCCATGCCTATTTCCCTTGCCATACCCTCCTTTCCTTTTCTGTCCTTGTGTCTGAACTTTGTCATCAATTCCTCAGAGACTTCTCTATTATCCCTAAAATTGTGTTAGGGACTTTTTTACAGGATTTCCCACATTGAGCTGCCTTTAATTTTATTAGAACAGCACTTTTTTTTCACTCTGTTAAAAATGCCCCTTTAATGAATTATCAAAGTGAACTTCTCAAGAGTAGACTTGTATCTTGATCACTGTAGTAGTTATAGCACATAACATAGTCTGAGTGCATATTTGAAGAGCTAAATGAATGAAATGACTAAATTCTTATGCAGATGTAAGTGGATATCACAATATTATTCAACCAAGAGTTAAAAGTATGAATCTCTTGATTCAGGCACTGTATTCAAAGGTGGAGATGCAAACATAACTAAGACCTTCCTTTCTCCCTCCCACTCCTAGCAGAGAAGGGACAATTGGTATGTCAGTGTTTGGTTACCACAGAGTACTGCTCAATGGAATAACAGGGAGGTACAGACTAGATGCAATGAGCCTTCAGGATGTATTTGATATAAGGTTCACTCATGGGCACTGCCATATGGTGTGTGATGCTAAAAGAAGCCCTGTTCCCTTATATTGGCTGCCGGGGTTGAATACTGCGTGTGGAAACAAGACTGAGTTGGTGGTGAGAACCATCTGTGGTGGGTTGGTGAGGAGAGTGCTGTCATTATTAAAAGAACACTCCAAAATGAAATCAAACCACCTTTTATATCTGGAAGAGTGGGGTGGGGGAAGTTCATGTCTTTTTTTTTTTTTTTTTTGCAGTTAAGACAAAATCATGTGTAGCAGGGTGAATATGCTTCTTTCTAATATTTCTTATCTCCTTCCTCTCATTTGTTTTTGGTTTTTTTTTGTCTTGGTCCTAAAATAGATTTCAGAAAAAAAAAACAGAAGGATGGGGGAAGACACTGATTTACTTTATAAAGTCAAAGACTTGATGACAGTGGGTTTGTTTGTTTTGGTCTATTATATTCCCATAGAATGGTTTTCAATTATGAAAATATTCTGGGGCAGTCTTACTTTCTCCATGATTTTAGGGAGATTCTTCACCTTACTTCTCTGTAGGTATGAGATAGGCAGGAGCCATACAAGGGACCCAAGGGCGTTTTCTCTTAAGTCATAAAATAACTGGCTCTAGAACTTTCAACAAGTAAATTTATTTTTCAAGCAAGTTTTCCCGCAAGGTCTTTGAGTCTAAGTACATTTATAACCAGAGACAAGTTTGAAACCTAGAGTCATCTGTGAAATTTCATTTCCTAATCATTGCCCCCGTTACAGAAATTCTATAAAACTCATATTGGTTTTCAGTCACACGATCTCTTACAGTCATCCCTGTCTATCTCCGACTTTCATGTAGCACATCAACAAGTATCACATCATCATTTTTCCAGTTATCACACTAGGTCAAAAAGAAAAAAAAATGAATGGCACAGAGAGCAAGGACAAAGCAGAAAAGGAAATTCATGAATATTTCTGGGTCAGGATACCGTATTCACTTGTTTCATTTGCCTGGATTCATTGAGATCTCATAGCGCCCTAGGAGTGGTGAATTTTTTTTTGTTTTGTTTTTGTTGTTTTTTTCTTTGGGAGGGGGTGGGCATCACTGCTCTCCAGCGGTGAGAGTAGGAGGCCCAGCCCCACTGCTGGAATTGAACCGTCCCAGTGGGCCGCAGTCCTGCGCACAACCACTGTGCCACCGGGGCTCAGCCCCTGAATGGTGAATTTTTTAAAGTCATTTTAATGGGGGCTCTTACAGCTCTTATTACATTACATACATCAATTGTATCAAGCATATTTGTACATATGTTGCCATCATTTCCAAAACATTTTTACTTGAGACCTCATTAAAAGTTTTTAAAAAATCATTTTATTAGGGGCTCATAAAACTCCTATCATGATCAATACATATGTCAATTGTATACAGACCACATTTGCACATTTATTGCTATCATCATTCTGGAAACATCCTCTTTCTACTTTGGCCGCCCAGTACCAGCTCCCTGTATTTCCTCCCTCTTCCCACTCCCTCCTCCCCATGAACCCTTACCAACCCACAAATTGTCATAATTTTATCATCATACACTGTCCAATGAGTTCCTTCACCCACTTCCCTCCACCCTCCTGACATCACCAAAGTGGTGAATTTTTATATGCTTCATGAGATTGTCCAGGGACATAGAGTTTATGGGTGATGAGAAGGATTTGAATCCAGCTCTTTAAATGTAGTATTCTATCTGCTCAGTAAAAGAAATAATGTGCTAAACATTAGAAATCCTGGTGTTTCTGGTGTCTGGGACTTTTTCCAATTTGCTTTCATGAGCGGTCTAAATTTTTGTTGCCTCAAGCAGACATAGTGTCTACACACTTTTTGGTCTTCTTAAAAATACAAACAAACAGGTCTGGGATCCTGGCTTAATAGAAGGGTTGTATAGTTTTAGTTGTAGTTAATCAAGTGTTCATTTAACTTGCTTTTGCTTTTCATCAGATCTTCTGCTTCTGATGTATCATATTTAATTTCTACTATCTTAGGCCATAGAGGGACATATGATGAACTCTACCTCCATTTTCAGATTAGAGCAAAATTAGACCTTAAAATATGGTCACAGATGTAAGTGCACCTGCATTTCAGTCTTCTTCCCATTTCCCAATGCTAGCCTACAGTCTTGGTTCTTATCTATATTTAAAACTGACATTGTTAAATGCATAAGCACATCTGAATTATTTATACTTAGGTTTATACAGTCTCCAGCTGCAATCGTATATTTCAATATCTTTAAATTCCACATTGCCATCTGGACTAGATTGCTGCTAAATCAAATCAGATAAACGTTACCTTTCCACTATCTCTGATTTATATCAACCATTCATTTCCAAAAGCACAGGCCTGCTAAATCCAATCTACTTTCAAAAACCTTATGAAATTAGCCCAGATTTGAGGATTTGATATTCTTTTTCTGAAGCTTCAGTTTTGAAAGGCCATTTGGGTGGAAAGAAGTGCTACATGGAACCAGTAAAACCAACAGCACTAGATTTCCTTGTTCTTGGGCACATCTTTTAGGCTTTACTTCATCCAATCTTTCCATTACTTTCCCACCCAGATCAAGCTATTGTAAGACAGTTTATAGGCCACAGAAATAGAGTCAAGGTTTAGGATATTTCCTCTGATGTAATTTGGCACTTTCCTGAGATGGAAGAATGCTTCAGCCAAATATTAAAAGGTAAGTGGAGGAGACTGAACTTTTAGAATTCTATTTTTACAGTCCACTTTAAACGGATACTTCTTTTCCTAGAGAACTTCTTTTCCTTGTTTGGTGTTAGTGACTAAATAAACTGGCATTAATAACTCCTCACCAGAAGAATCTAGGTCTGAGACCCTCATTTACTGGCAAAAACCATGATGACCTATTGTAGTTGTCAATGAACAGAATTAGTTCTATCTATGCCTCAAACAAGGCATGAGACCATTTTGCATTCGGAGCAAAAAAGCAAGTGAGTAAGTAGGAAACTCCATGAAGAAAATATGCTAAATTAGGAAGGGATAGAAGCTTGTAGGATATGTGACCAGTACATTTATTTACCTGCATGTATTTCCCTTCTCTCTCTCTACTCATGCAATTCCAAATCTCAACTCATTTAGCAAGTCTAATGACTGAAACATGAAATATTTTCACAAATGGCTCCACTGAATGGATCTGCAGTCCATCAGTATACGGTTGGAATGATGTCATAAATGGTTACATTTTAATCCTTCCTGTATTTTCTAAATGGGGAGGGAGCAGGAGGCAGCTAGAGAAAGTGGTTTGCATATGATATTCTAAGCCTGAATAACTGAATACAAATCCTAAATGCAGGAACGAAAACCTGTTCTTTCTCAGTATGACTAATGCTAATTTTTCTTGCACACACACACACACACACACAGAACACGTCTCTCTTTAATGGTAAATTACCATTTATTGTAAATGTGCCATCGGAGGAAGCCATAAGTCATTATTATTGGCCTATTATGATTCATTCTACTTTACCCTTAATTAAATAAAAATGTGCACTTTAGGATAATACACTTTTAGCACGAGTGTTCTTTTACTGGACTCATGCCTGCTAGATTTTACAATCACAGTTTTAGGGGCAAACACTTGACTTGCAGAGCAGATACCTCATCATAATTACTGGTTGTCCTTCATTTCTATCTGAAGCACAGGAGATGGATCTTAGTGTCTGATTTAATGGCCTCTCATTGAGGTGTGTGAAATAAAAACGCTCATCTGTCCTCAAGGGAAACTGGAACACCTAAGTGGTACAAATGGTTAATGTGTGAACGTTGCAAATAAAAGGCTAGACATTTCCGTCTACCCAAGACCCCTGGATGAAAACCCTGGTGATCTACGTCTGAAAAATCAGGAAGTCAAAGTTATTTTTGAGGAATAGAAAACCTAAACTTCTTAGAGGAGAGAGAAAGAAGAGATTGATAGCTCTTTGAGTTAGAAAAGGAAACTTAAATTGAGAGAAAAATACAAAATGAAAAGAATTAAAATAGGGAAAGGGGCTTAGTAAAAGCTAAAGTTATAAAAAATATATATTTCAAGGTACTTTTCTCTGGGAGAAAATTAGACAGGCGATGTCATCTTCACAAATGTATTGTTTCATTTGAGATGAATAGATATTTCTGGTATGAAAAAAATATTTCTAATTTATATCTTCCCATACAGAACATTCTGGTGACTTGCTAATTTCCTGTGAATTCCTACTGACATACTGTGTCTGCTCACTGTTTCTTCTCATAGGAGGAGGCAATTTTCAATGTGAACTTGTAACTGAGATGGCGTTTCTCAATGTACAGAGAAGCCACCATCAGTACTGCTTTCTGTCCATGGCCACAAAATTTTTGCTCCAAAGTCAGAACTTCATGTGTAAAATGGCAAGGGATAGAAGAGCAATACTCCGGAAGAGCACAAAGGAAGAATTTAAGGGTCTGGCAACAGCACTTATGGTTGTCTTCATGGTGATGTTTCTTTTTTTAAAAGTAGATGCAAGAGTCACAAAGCGTCATTGGTAAATATTGTGAGGCAACAAACCTTACTCAAGGAAAATGGACAAGATATTGCCAATCCCAAGAAGAACGAATATTGAGTATTACCAAGAAAGTTGAAGTGTTTCCAGAAGAGAGAAACAGAGGATAAATAAAGGGCAGACCAGAAAAATTATTATAAGAGTGCATGTGTGCCAATTAGTAATAAATATTGTAGGAATAAAAATAGCCCTCAGCATGAAGAAGGAAGGTTACTCAGTAATTAAGGAAATTGAGAGGCATATTGGACATCTAAAATATCAGGAAAGAAGCTAATGAAAGCATAATTGCAGATAAAAATTATAAGAGTGTCAAAAATGACTGAGGGGCGATGAAGTTGCAAATGAAATGGAAATATCAAAGCCAGGCTGATAACATATTACTTGTGTCCTAATTGCTGTAGGTAAAAAGCAGAGGGAAGACTTGATGACAGCAGTAGGCAAAAAGTGGGGCTCAGGCTAGTCTTTGAGAGTCACTTGCAAGAGAGCAGGTCTCAGATTGACAGCTCTAGACAAGATGAAAAACACCTTTTCAAAAGTATTCATTCTCAAGTTTTTTAAAAAACTAGGACAGTTTGAATAATCTATCATTATTTTTTCTCCCAGGTGCAATTAGATTGAATCACATGAGAGTACTGATATTCAATCATTTGCCTTGCTGATGTCATACGGTCCATTTAAAAGGGTGGTCAGGGTTATTACTGCTTAAAGTTGCCATTAGTTCTTTGTGGAATCTTTGTGGATGTTTCATGCAAAACGCAATCTATGGATAAAAGATAAACAAATCATCTCTAGCTCCCAGGCAAAATTTTCTTTAGTATGCTTCTATTTCTCTAAACATGCCTGTGTGTAGTCTGGGAATTTTCCTGTTGGATATTCCCAGTTCACCAACACCAAAAAACGGTTTGCCCCTGGATGATAATGGTAAGTATGATTTCCAATAAGGCATTGATAAACTGGAGGGTAAGCCATTTTTCTAAATGAAAAATATGTAAGCTTTTGGACTACAACCTGCCTTGTACCCTAACACACAATCCATTAATGATAGTGGTTCTAATACTAGCAATATTTTCATGACATTCTTATTGTATTGGATGTTACTTAATAATAAATAAGATAATCTACCAATATTGAGCATGATTAAATTGTCTCATTGGGCTTAATGTATGTTAATAAATATAAAGAGGAACTTTTCAGCATCCCTCAAGGGGTTAGAGACTAACAAGACAAGACAGTTATTTTCAGCAACAGCCAAATAATTGGTATTTGATAGAGTTGTCTGATTCGCTGATCATTAAAATTATAAATGGATCTTGTTTGGCCTGAGTGATTATGCTCATGCTCTGGTGCCTCTGCCCTTCAAGTACTGGAGCATATAATGAGACCCCTCTTTGACCTTTGAATAGCATGGTGACCACATCTAGGCTGTGACATCCATGGCCCAGATAAGCTCTCAGAACCAGATGGTGTTTTCAAAGAGAATTAACACAGGATCCTATTACCATTCCTTGGCTCACCCTAAACTACAGATAAAATGACTTGGGAATGTCACATCTTGGGCATATTGTTCCGTCATATCCCAGAACTTTTATTTCCTGAAAAAAAATTAGTGATAAACATAGGTGAATCAAAATAATTTTCAGATATTTTCCTTTCTAATTTCATTGACTGTTTATGTGATAAATGCATGTCACTTGCTAGCTCTGGGTATATCTGTGCATGGTTGTTTTTTGTGCCCATCAGAATTCCTTTATGTACTGTTAGATTGAACCATGTATTCACCAATGTTCAACAGCTCTCCTCCCCGTCAAGTTGAAATCCATTTATGTGCCTATATTTAGGATTAAAGCATTGTAGAATTGTACTATCTAGTTATAAGGGCATATCTATCCTAATCCCTTTAGTTTAGATACTACTTTAAAGTAGGAAAAAACCCAAAGTACAGAGAGTTAGAGTTAGTGGTTAGATGATGTGTCACTGAGAACCCAAATGATTGGTGGATGCCAGAACTAGAATTCAGATATTTTGGCTCCACAGTTCTAGCATTTTCCCCCATAGAAGGCCAATAGGTCTGAAGTGACTTTCACAAAGTTAATGTCAACTGGAAAATTGTTTCTATTGTAAGCTCCTTACAATATTTTCATCCCAATTCAGTATAGCTCTTGGTTATGCCATTTTCTTAGAGAAACTCAGAATGACCTTCAGCTTCAAGACCTTGGTATAAGAAAGTCTCAGGGAAATAAACAGGACCATTGGAAGGTGTTGGTTGGTTGGTTTGGAAAGAAAAGGAGGACTGATCTCAGTTGTAACCAGAGAAGTTCCACTTTATGTCCTTTAAGTGTATGTTGTTAATCCATATAAGATTGCACTTGAAGTCATGCAAGATCATCAAACTAACAAAGTACTAGTATATCATATTTTAAAATGTTTACTTAAACTCCAGGTCTACCTAGCTTAGCTGGCCAAGCATGTCTGTTCTTGAACTGATTCCCACTCAAAGTGATCAGTACAGGGACAGAAGACCCTCAACAATATGAATCAACACAGGAGGTTTAGCAGTGGGTTCAAACATAAGAACGTTTGTGAAGATGGTACAAGATTGGGTGGTGTTTCATATTGTTGTACACAGGGTTGCTATGAGGGAGAAACAACTCAGAAACAGACAACTTAAAAACAATAATCTGGGTTCAAGTTCAATTCCTAGAGGCCACTCTGTCCATGTCTGAGAAACTAGTCATGGAAAATCTTACAGATATCTGCAGGACATTGTGAGATAGTGAAAGCTTCATAAATAGCAACAGAATCTTGTCAGGGATGTTGCCAGAAGATGAGCTCGCAGGCTCAAAGGCACTCAAAATATGACTGCAAAGGAGCTGTCTTTTTAAAGTAAGGTTGACTATAATGGTGTGGGTGGAGTAAAGCCTTGGGAAACTCCATTGGCTGATGGCATGATTCAAAATTAGAAGAAACACCTACAAACATCTATTAATAGGAGAAATTGGAATGTACAAAGTGTGTATCTAGGAAATTAGAATTCATTAAAAATGGAATGCTAGACACTGGTGAACTGAAATGGATGGGTATTATCATTTTGATTGTTATGGGGTTACTATGTGGAGATGGACAAATTCAAAAGGAATGTCATCACATTCATCATCAAAAAGGGCACTTCAAGATCTTCCTTGAAGCACAATGCTGTCTGTAATAGGATAATATCTGTTTATATACAAAAAATCCAGTCAATACAATTAGTATTCAAAGTGATATTCCAACTGCCAAAGCTAGTGAAGAAATTGAAGAATTTTACCAACCTCTTGATAATTTTACCAAAATCTGAACTTGATCAAAGAAGTAACCAAGATGCACAGATAATTATTAATAATTGAAAAGAAAAAGGTGGGGGGGGTGGAGAGGAAGGAAATCTCACTGCCATCAACTCAATGCAGACTCAGTGACTCGATAGGATGGGGTAGAACTGCCTATTTGAGTTTGGTTATTGGAGTAGAAAGCCATGTCTTTCTCCTCTGGAGAGGCTGGTGGCTTTGAACTGCCACTCTTACTGATCACAGCCCAACTGATAACCACTATGCCCCCGGGGTTCTTCAAGAGGAAGGAATAGCTGTTGGAAAATATGGCTGGTGAGAAAAATCAAGCTAGAGATTGCATGATAGAATTTTGGAAGACCAACAACTTCTCCATCACAAATACTTTTTTTTTCAACCAAAAAAACAGCAACTATACATGTGGATTTCTCAAGGTGGAAAACACAGAAGTCAAATTGACTACATCTGTGGGAAGAGACAAGAGAGGAGTTCACTATGAGCAGTGAAAATGAGGCCCACAACTGTGTGTATAATAGATCATCAATTGTTCATATGCAAGTTCAGTCTGACACTGAAGAAAATTGGAACAAGTTCACAGGAACCAATGTATGACCTTGAGTACATCAGACCTGAACTTTGAGAATATCTCAAGAATAAGCCTCACGAATTGAAAACAACAGAAGACAAAGAAAGCTGTGAGATAGCATACCTTGAACTTGCTGTCAGTAGAGACCAGTCCTTACATAGACGTCGTGCGTGGTAAAGTACAGGGTAAAGAGAGGAAGACCCGTGATAAAATGGATTCATAAAGTAGCTGCAACAATGGGTTCAAAAATAGGAACAGTTGTGAGGATGGTGTAGGACTGGATAGTGTTTTGTTCTGTTGTACAAGGGTGTCTATGGTTGGAACCAACTTAATGGCACTTAGCAGCAATTGATTATGCAAAAGTATTCAAATATGTGAGCCATAATTCTGATGACATTGAGTAGAAAGATGTTTTCAGAATATTTCACTGTGTTCATGAGGAACAGTACAAGGACCAGGAAACAGTAATTGAGCACAACAAGGGACTAGTCTGTGGTCTAAAATCAGGAAAGGTATGCACGCAGTTTGTATTCTTTCACCATACTTACCTATCCTGTTTGCTGAGTAAATAATCTGAGAAGCTGGACTATATGAAGAACAATGTGGGCATCACCCTTTGAGGAAGTATTATTAACAGCCTGCTTGACAAAAGTGAAGAGAACTTGAAGAACTTATTGATGAAGATCAAAGACTCTAGTCCTTATTGCGAATGACATCTGTACATAAAGCAACAATCCCCACAGCTGGAGCAATAAGCAGCATTATGATAAATGGAGAAACAATCCAAAATGTCATGGATTATATTTTTCCTTGGATCCACAATCAACTTCCTTAGAAGGAGCAGCCAAGAAGTTGCATAATGCATTGCATTGGTCACATCTGCTACACATGACCTCTTTAACGTGCTGAAAAGCAAATACCGGTATATCATTTTGAAGACTAAGGTGCCCGGAAGCCAAGCTTTAATATTTTCAATCACCTCATATGCATATAACCATTTGAGTAATGATGTTTGTGAAGAATATCAAATATACCCTGAATTTTCAGAAGAACCAACAAATCTGTGTGGAACAAAATTTATCCAGAATGCTCTTTAGATGTAAGAATGGTGTGGCTTCATCTCTTGCAGTTTGGACATTACCAGGAGAGTCCAATTCCAGAAGAAGGAAGTCAGGCATGGTAAAGGAAAGCATAAGCACAAAAAGGACTCCCTCAAAAAGATGAATTGATGTAGCAGCTGCAACAATGCACTGAACCTTAGCAATGATTGTGAAGATGGCCTAACACTAGGCCACATCAAAACACTGTTATACATAGAATATAGTTGGAATTGACTTGGGAGTGCCTAATAGCAAATACAACCTAGCTGTCAAAGGAGATGGTTGATGACTAGATAGAGGGATATCATAAATGAAACATATTTTTATGGTGACACGGCCATGGTAGGTTTAGAGTATGTGTAAGTCCTTGTAATTTATAGAATGGAACCCTGGTGATGTAATGATTAGCAGTTTGTAAATACCAGTTGGTTTCAAGGAGAAAGAGGAGGCTCTATGCTCCCATAAAGAGAACAGTCTTGGAAGCCCAGAGGGAAAATTCCACACTGTCCTGTAGGGTCTCCCTGAGTTAGCATTGACTCAATGTCAAGGAGACACACCACAATTTATACATGCAAGGAAAAAAATCAATTAAAGCTAGGTTCAAATAAGAAACACTGACTTAAGGTGAAATGTAGAAATAGTTTCGGTTCAGGGCAGTGGGAAAAATGTCACTTAAGTCATGTTATTTGATTTATTCCCACTTGGAAAAAGTGAAACCAGCCTAGAGACCCTCTGGGGCCATCAGCTATATTGCAATAAGTCAGTGACTCAAGCCTCGTCTTTAATGAACTTCATTTGCTCATTGCCCTGGGAAACAAGCAATCCTTTGCTTAGCGATTTAATTGTTTTCTTTCTTCACTGTTTAAACCCAGCTCTTCAGATATAGACAGAGAATTTATATCATGTTTTAAATGGTGTACAAGCAGTAGATGATGTCTCACTTGGGCAGACTTAACACCACAAGATATTAGGTATCTCCCCACAGATTCCTGCACATAGAAACCAGGGTTTTGAGCCAATTCATTCCAGTTCAACCCATACGGAGGATTTGTGTTTTCACCCCCCAGATATATTGAATCAGAATGTACATTTCAACAAGATCCCTGAGCAGTTCTTTTTTGAAAAAATCATTTTATTGGGGCTCTTACAGCTCTCATCACAACCCAGCCATCCATTGTGTCAAGCACATTCCATGGGCAGTTCTTAGATAGGGTCTGATTCAGTACATTCTAGGCAGAAATATAAACTCTCAGCAAGGGGCCACACTGGACTTGACTGGTTCAAAATCCTGACAGGAACCAATCCCCGGAGACTGCTCAATTGGGTTTCTCCAGTAACCAGACTGCCCTGAAGCTGTTTTCAAAGTGTAAAATCCATAAAATAAAATTTATTGCTCTTTTCTGTATTTTACTAGTGATAGAAATTTGAGATAAAATTTACTGGAGAGATGTAAAACTCTGTTGATAGGGAAATGAACTGTGTTCACAGGCACTCAGATTGGGTGTTTTGATCACTGGAGTGAATCTAGGTTTCTCCTCTCTTTTTGTATAATTGAGTGCAGGTAAATATAAAAATGTCAACATTTCTTTAGTCTTGTACTTGAGGCTGATAGGATTAAAGTACATTCAAGGACTTCACCACTTCTTCTCCTATTAACATTCAGAGTTCAGAAATGAACAGTTTATTCTTCTTTTGGTTGAAGAATGGGCTTGTCAAGGATAATAAAAAAAAAATCAGTACCCTAAGAGCAATGTTTGCTAGAGAAAGGAAGGTAGGGACGGGGAGTTGTGGGGTCATGCTAGAGAGGAAACATGAATTTAGAAACTGCCCTAGAATTTTCCCAAACTCTTCTTGATATCATTAAACTAATGAATTATAAGATATGCTAGTTAAAGTTTAATAAAACTGAAAACAAAAAAGAAAAGGGAATTTTATCGGACTAGCCTTTATAATTCTCCTAAAATGTTTCCCTGTTGATCAGAACCCACTCTGTCTCAAGAAAAGCATCATGGGTCATTCCTAAATGAGCTAGTACTTTCAGTATATTGTTTTAAATTATTAAATTGTTTTAAAACTGTTATTATTTTTAATATTGTTTTAAAGTTTAACAGAAAGAAGGATAGAGAGAAAAGAGAAAGTAAGAGAAGAAGAGGAACAGGAAAGGAAGAAGGAAGGGAGGCAGGAGAGAAGAAAGAAAAGAAAAGAAAGATGGATCAAAGATATTCCTTCAGGAAAGGGGGTCACTTACTGAAATCCTTTGGTGTTTGTTCTACAATTCTTCAGCACAGCCCCAGAGAGCACTAAGCATTCTTCATTTGAGATGCATGTACACTCATATGTGTGTGTTTTATGCCTTAGGGCATTTTTCCCCCAAAGTGTAGGACTGCTGGCTGGTGGTAGATGAAAAGATTTATGTGGGGCAAGGATGAGCTTGTCATGTGACTTATGATGAAAAATGCTGGTTTTCCATTTATATCAGTCAACAAAAAATCTATTTTTAAAAATAAGCAAGCATATTCAGCAATAATAATGTCTTTACAAAAGAAAATAATGGTACTTAAGATCACAACAAAACTAAAAAGTAGAGCTGGAATGACATGGCTTTGATTAGTAATTGTAGTAGAAGAGCTGGAAACACCCAAGAGGAGTCCTGGTGATGCAGTGATTAAGCACTTTGGCGCTCACCGGAAAGTTGATGGTGGGAATATACCAGCTTTCCCAAGGGAGAAAGGTGCAGCACTCAGCTGCCATACAGCGTCGCACTCTTGGAAACCATGCAGCGGTTCTACCTTGTCCTAGAGGCTCCCTAGGAATCAGAAGCCACCTGTGGGCAAAGGACTCAGTTTTGGAAGACATCTGTGAAAAACAAAATGATTAAAAAATCAAAAATAAATAAAAAGAAAAACAAAATGAACTTTTTAATTTTTCTAGTTTATTAGAAAATTGAATAATTCCCTCACTTCTATGACCCCTAATGGTAAAATGGTTAAGTGCTTGGCTGCTAACTAAAAGGTCAGCATTTTGAACCCACCAGTCCCCTGAGGGAAACAAAACACCTGTCAACCTGTTCCCACCTGCTCCCTACAGCCTGGGAAATCCTACAGTTCCACTGTTGAATAGGGTTGCTGTACATCAAATCAACTTGCAAGGCACACCACAGCAACCAATCACCATATTTTTGTGCGCTGTAGAAGATGATATGTCTTCTCCATACTTTTCATTTCCCTATTTGACCCCTAGAAGACCTTCTATTTGATAGTGGGGCCCTGTGTCTAATTCTTGCCATCGGCATATAGCCGGGGGGTCATTCATCTCTATGAATCTCAGTCCTAAAGCCTGATGCTCTGGTTTCTCTCTCTACTCTCTTGAGGACTGATGGCAGAGCACTCTGCTTTCAAGGAATAGTCGCCTACGTAGAATCAACAGATGAGAGTATGTTCTATATGAGAGTAGTTCTATATGACAGATGTGGATTATGCACATTATACGTATACATGCTAAAGATAAGAAATGAAGATATGTCAAGAGATTACAGAAGAAAATAGTATTTTCTTTGAGTGCTTGTTATATGCCATGAATTGTGGCAAGTATTTTACTCACATTTCTCTTTCAGTCCTTACCACAAGGAGACCCCAAATGGCACAAATGGTTGAGGTTCAGCAAGTTGCATAAAGGTCAGTCTTTGAAAGTCCTTTGGTAGGAATATCTCTGCTGTGTACACTTGGTGTCTCTATGAGTTAATGTCCACTTAATGGCAACAATCAACTGCTCCCCTTTCCATAATTTGATAAAGAAATAAACTAAGAAGTCAACTTAGAAACTTAAGAAACTTAGAAACTTTCTTAAGTTTCCTTCCTCACTATTAGACCCAAGATGTAAATCTAGAGACCTTGAAATGGAGATGAATGGTGATCACTTATGATCTGAGTGGATTCTAGGTTGAGGAAAAGTGTGAGGCAAGATGATACCAAAGCTCTAGCTATCATGCTAGGAGAAAAAATAGTAACTCTAACCATGATATGGGACATTTTATTTCTGGAAGAAAAAGAAGTATTTCCATTTTTATTTAAAATAAAATATAATTGATACTAATGAACCTCTGGCTGAAAACAATACTTTGATATTGAAATCTCTATCTCAGAAGTGAGGTTGAGTTGAAAAAATAAGAATTTGGAAGTCAGTAACTTGAAGACAAGTCAAAATCATCTGAGAAGGGTTAGGGAGACTAAGTGGATAACAATATCAATGACAATGGTGAAAGCATCCTGCTGTGTGTGTGTGTGTGTGTGTGTGTGTGTGTGTGTTTGGGTGGGTGGAAAGAGCTGAAGACAATAAAATAAAAGCTGGTGAAAGAGGAACTAAGAAACTATCAAAGAATGAGGACGACTGCTATTTAGCTTCAGAGCAATTCAATTCAATCTGTATCCTTCTGGTGCTTACACAACCTAAGGGACTAAATTAACTTCAGCGGATAATTCTGTACATCAGATTCCTGAATGTTTCCTTCTAGCCAGGAAAACTTCCTTTTCTCTGGCCCATATGAAAATAAAAGACAAAAAACAGAGTAAAATGTACCAGTTACTTCATAAGATGGCTCAGTCTCCCAGTACCCTTTGAGACTGGAGATACAAAGGAGTACCCCAAAAAGGAAAAGGGAAAAAAAAGCTCTACTAGGTGAAGCTTTCATAGCATGAAATTTTCCCACCAGACAAGTGTCCAGCAACTTGCTCTGAGTTAGTGCAGCTAGTGGAGGCACCTAAGAAGGTTCTTTTTGGTCACAGTGAATTTTTTAATAAAAGTAGTTTCACTTGAACCTCATTTTTTGTGATATCCAATTTAAGGGAACAGTGCAGGCTGTGAAATTTTGTTTCCTATTCTGGAAAATTTCTACAGGAACTGTTGTGATGTCAGAAACCATCAATGGACCTTTAGAGTGATGGGGAAGTTATCTGGACTATTTTGGAGCTCGGTTCAGTGAATCTTAAGGGAAGATTTGGGAATGAGAAGGATCACCATGAAGTTCTGACTGGCCAGGAAAAACAGCGTTGACTAGGAACATGCCATGCTTTGAAAGAACACCTCCAAAGTGACCCAGACTTTTTTTCCCAGGTCATTAAACATGGTGCTCTTTTTACAACCCCCAAAACAACAATCAAGCCAGTGGAAGATTCCATTATCACCTCACCCCCAAAGAGCTGGACAGGTAAAATCAAAGATCAAGGCAATGGTCTTTTGCTTTTATTTTTTGATGTGAAGGCGATAGTATATTTGGAATTCATTCCACCAAGTCAAACTGTTAATCAAGCTTTCCATTTAAAGCAGTGGTTCTCAACCTATGGATCTCAACCCCTTTGATGGTAAAAATCATCCTCTCCTAGAAGTCACCTGATTCATAACAGTAGCAAAAGTACAGTTATGAAGTAGCAACAAAAGTAATTTTATGGTTGGGAGGGTGACTATAAGATGAGGAACTGTGCTAATGGGTCACAGCATTAGGCTCTGAAATGATTGCATGATGATGTGCAACAAAAAAGGCCTGGTTTTGGCAGATAGGGAACTGAATTGCAATGACAATGATGCGCCTGCTCATGCAGTCATCTCAGTGGACCAATTTTGGTCAAAAAACCCAGCATGCTTCCCTTGCCCCACACACCTTACTCACCTGACCCTGCTCTGTGCAGCTTCTTTTGTGTTTCTGCAAATGAAAAGGGACATGGAAGAACAGTGATTTGATGACCGAGGAAATTGTTCTCACCCTCTAAACCAATGGGTTTGAAAAATGTTTCCAAAAATGGAACAGCAGATTTGACAAATGTATTAAATAATGGAGAGTACTTTGAAGGTGATAAGATTATTTTGTAAAAAAAAATAAATACATAGCTTTGAAAAAAAAATTCTGGGGTTTTTGGGGCTAGCCACTCATACACAGGAGACCAGTTTGATCAAGCGGGTTAAATGATTTTAAACAAGTAACTAGGCCAATCAGTTAATAACTGTTTCCTCTGAATTGCCTTAGGTTTCCCACCCTTTGGACTGGCTAAATCAACTGTTCTTATAAAAATTACTTTAGTCCTATCATTTTTTTGAATAACTATTTCTAAACTGAAGGCTTGCTTAATCATACTGAAACAAATCATAGCTGGAAGAGCAATTGCACTTGTGAGTCTGAAGAATTATAGAATTGTAGAATCATATCCAACTTAGAAAGAACCTCAGGGTCACTGGTGTCCCAGATTGCTTGCTTTTACAAATGAAGAAAACAAATCACAAGGAACTGAAGTGACCAATTTACTCAGATGGTCAGTCACCGAGCCACGTCTGGAAGCTCAAGAGTCTTCTGCTTTTACATTTAATGCTTCCTATATCATCTTCTGCTGTTTGTCTCAACACACAGCTCGTCAGCCAGTCTCCTGCAAGAGATATTTCTAAATATTTAGCTTTACAAATTCTGCTGATATAACTGAAAATGTAGTCTATTTGACCAATCCTTTGATCAAGTTAAGTTTCTAAATTTCAAGTTAGACCCTCAAACATATATTGAACACATATCACCCTCAAAAAACCAGCATATGACAATTGTCATTGTATGTATCTTTCCTTTGAGCATAAACATTTTTTAAGATTCATAAATTGGGAATTTGTGGGTAAAAAATGAATAGAATAGAAACTGTCTAGATATTTTTTTTTAATTTTATAGTCCTCAAACCACTAAAGTGATATCTTTTTCCATATGTATCAACAATAATTACTTTAGCAATGGACATGAATTATATTGATGTAGTAATAACTCATGAACAGATATTATTAAAGAATGAAAGGTACATTGAATCAAGTTGTGTTGAATTGAAGGAAAAATGGTTAAAGAAATTCACTCCAGGGTGAGAGATTATATATCAAGCTGTAGCCTAAAGTGAATTTTTATAGCCTAGTTATAAACCCTTGGAAATACAGAGACATTTAACTGCAGTTGGCATTTTTACGATTAAAGCAAGAGATGTACTACCTTTAGAATCCACAAAATTTGTTACTTTAGCAGTTGTAGTTTGATGCACACCCAGAAAAATGCTGAAAAAAAACTGTACAGAAGAGGAATACTCTATCTTTCAGATCTTCTAATGAAGAAAAGAGCAGGGCTGACGAAAGAAATGAGAATGGAATGATGAGCATAGCAAACAAGAGAATGATAGAGATACAAAAAGAAGGAAATATGTGCCAAAATAAAAATCTAGGAAAAGAAGTGAGACTAGAGAAGGAGGAGGAGGAGGAGAAGAAGAAGAAGAAGAAGAAGAAAAAGGAGAAGAAGAAGAAATTGAAGGGAGAGAGATTAAAACCTTTCAACTATCAAAATGATAATAGATGATAGCTGCAAAATACAAAATACAAATCTATGAGTCATACTGATTCAAATGAGTGAATGTATAAGAGGAACAAAAGAAAAGCTTTTTCTTCTGACAAAATATCCACAAATCAATTAGAATAATTGATGAAATTAGACAGTCACCAGTTAGCAGCTATCTTCATAATATTAATGATGCATTTTATAAATCCATCCAGGACCTCTTTGACGTGTTCAGAAGCAAAGCTGTAACTTTGAGGACTTAAGTGTGCCTGACCAAAACCATGCCTTAGTCCTTCCCGTGACATATGCAATGCATATGACAATGCAATATGTTGTTTGACTTCTTAACTGAGTTTTGTGGATCCAAGAAAAATGAAATCCTTGAGAACTTCCATCATTTGTCCATTTATTATGATACTATTTATTGGTTGAGTTGTGGTGATTTTTGTTTGCTTTTCAGCGGTTCTCAACTTGTGGATCACGAACCCTTCAGGGTCAGAACAACCCTTTCACAGGGGTTGCATGATTCATATTAGTAGCAAAATTATAGTTATGAAGTAGTAGCAAAAATAATTTTATGGTTGGGGCTCACCACCACATGAGGACCTGTATGGAAGGATCATGGTACTCGGCAGGTCAAGAAACCACTGCTTTACACTGTGTTGCAATCCACATTGAAGGCTGCAGGTTTTCACTCTCACCAACAATTGCTTCAAACCTACCTCGTCAGCAAGCCAGATTATGTCATCTGCATATTGAAGGCTGTTAATAAGCTTTCCTTCAATCCTGATACCACATTCTTCTTCATAGAGTTCACTTCTCAGATTATATATGGAGTAAGTATGATGAAAGGATTCAACACTGACATATACCTTTCCAGATTTTAAAATATGCAGTCCTCCCTTGTTCAGTTTTGATGACTACTTTTGGAGCCATATACAAATTTCTTGTGAGCATAATGAAATGTTCTAGAATTCCCCCTTATGTTAGACAGCCTAGAAAAACAAAACCAGGACACTAATAATTATATATACATATATATCTTTTATAGATAGATAACAAAACTAATGAACAGTTAATTAATCTATAGAGCAGTACAAATGGCTCAGTGCCGCTCACTTCCATGAGACAGTGAATACACTGACAGTCTTTCAAGTCTTCAGGTCCCATGGGTAGTTCTCTGTAGAGCAATTCAGACTATCCAGCCACAGGCAGCAAACAGCAAGGCAGGTCACCAACAGTAAGCTAGATAACAGGGCCCAACAGTCCTCAACTCAAGAGAGATATATTCCAGGAGCTTGGTGAACCAGGTCTTGAAGGAACCTCAAGTTACAGCAACACAATCCATGGATTAGATGTCCCACAGGTAGCGTAGTTTGCAAATGGAGGTAGAGAACAAGCTAAGGCAGCCACACACTGGTCCGATGATCAAAGAGCAAAAAACAAAGCAGGCGAGGCTCGCCGAGCCATTTATTTCTCTTCCCTTCAATTAATTCCACATGTGTTCATTGGCCATGTTGTCACAATAAACCTATTGATCACATCCCTCTTCTCAATGTCTGTTACAATCCACACAGTTGGATGTGTTTGCATAGTTAGTAAAACATAAATAAGCATTGCAGTGCTGTAAATAATTTAGTGGGAACTCTTCTTGTCCACTAAAGGGGTTTTTCCTAAAGGGTCTGGGTAAAAGGAAGTGGGAGATTAAACTGGTAAGATTTAGTTGTGAGTGGTTGTGCACAGGGTTGATTGTGATTGTCATCTTGCTGGGTATAAAGTGTGGCATCTAAGAAATGGATATTGGGATTTGACCTTGAGAAGGCTGTGGCTTGAAGTTCCTCCATCCATGGGGCCCTAGTGACACTGGAAGAGTGGTACAGGGACGGTAACCAAATCAGGAGTCAAAACCTGAGAGAGAATGGTGGACTTCTCAGCCAACAGAGCAAGTAAATCTGAGTGTTTTCACAGAAGGCTGGCTTGTGGAGTGGGGTGCCTGTGGCCTCATAATCTGGTGAGCTAGATTTGCTTGCCCCACAGACCTAGAGCTGAGTTCCTACAGGCTGAGGCTGATGATGGAGTGGCATGCTCTTTGGGCATTTATTGCAACCCTAAAAGTGATTTGTAACATTGACCAAATAGGGTTGAGGCCAACAGGCTGAAGGCTGAAACCCAGAGAGATGCCAGACTTGGGGAAAAATATAAGAGAGACTGTCTTGACAACAGTGTCCTGAGGTTCCTGAAATGTCATCTATTAACTCCTTAATAAATTCTGTAGTCATTAATTTAGCTATGAATCCTGCGTGGCCATTGCGATGAATTCTTGAACCAGCAAAAGCAAAGGGATTCTTGGTTTGTGAAGAGGATTAAGGATGGAGGGTAAATGCATGTCTGTTTCCTGTCTTGGCAATTAGCACTGTTACCTGAAGGTGGTCAGATGTTGCTTCCACACCACTTTCACAAACATTTCTGATTGTCTCTGCTTTCAGCTAAGATCTATCTCATGTTAGCAAAGATATCCTTTGTGCCATCTCATCTTCGCAATCTGGGTCGAACTTCTGGCAGCTCTCTGTTCATATACTACTATAACCACTGTTGAATGATCTTCGGCACAATTTTACTTGCATGTAATAGTCATGACATTGTTCAATAATTTCTGCATTCTAAATGGGTGTTAATATGAATCTCTTCCTTTTGATTAGCCTGTTTATTGTCCTCCAAGTTGCTTGGCATAGATGTGTGAATGATTACATTGCTTCATCATCTTATTGAAACATTTCAATTGGCAGTCGGTCAATTTCTAGCACCTTGTTTTACACTCATGCCTTCCATTCATGTTGGAATTCTGCTTTCATTTTGACAGGTTTTTTGTCTTATGCTACCTCTAAAAATGGCTGAATGTTAACTAATTTTGTTTGGTCCCATGACTGAGTGTATTCTTCTACTTTTGATGCTTCCTGAATCATTCACTTTTTGTCAATCAAAGCCTTCGATATTCCTATTCAAAACCTTTCATTTTTTTCACTTCTTTCAGCATGAGATATGTTGAACATATTTTTTCCCTTTATGAACTTATAAACTAAGCTGTTCAGCGCACATTTCATTATAATACTTTGTCTTATCAAGCTGTCCTTTGAAATTTTCTGTTCAATTTTTAGAATTCATCATTCTTTCCAGATGCTTATCTAGTATACATTCAAGAGCAAGTTTCAAGGTCTCTTCTGTTTATCTGCTTTGGTTTTATCTTTCTTTTTTGTTTATGGAATGACTTTTGCTTCTTCACATATGATGTTCTTGAGGACATGTCTGGTTTTTGGTTATCAGTATTCCATGTATCAAACGTCTTCTCCCTATGGCGTCTGAATTCAGGAGGGGGCATATTCTCAAAGTCATATTTTGGCTCTCAACTCATGCATTTGTTTGCCTTTTCTTCCCTGAACCTGAAATTGCATACATGTCATTGATTTTATTTTCCTTATTGAACTTTAAGCACTCTTTACTTATTATAGATAGCAATTTACTTTCTTAATTTTCCTATTTTAAATACTGTTTAATTGTACTTTTAAAAAATTATGTGCCATAAATATGTTCCCTTACAACCCAAAGGATCTTTAATTCTCTCTGCTCATCTTCTTTGATGAGTTCAGATGTCACTTAAAGGTCTTCCATGTACTGCAAAATCTTATAGCTTGGTTCATTATCACAAAGACTTTAAGTCAGTGTAGGTCAATGCCTGTTCCTTGTTCACTGAAAAGTTAATGTTACACAGGTAACCTCTAACCAACTCCTCATTCTGTTCTTCAACTCCAACATCATATAGAGATACTGCAGTGGTTTGAAGTGTCCTGGCAGATAGGTCCAATATTTCCAATTACTGAGAAATAAATTCAGGCCAGCCACAGCTTCCAAAGCTTGACATGAAATAGTAACTTTATTTGAGAAGTGCTGTTTTAATCTATGCTGTAGTACCATTTGGAGTCTTTGGCCAAGATAAATAATTAACTTTCTAACTGTGGTGAAGACTTTGCCCTTTGCTTTACTAAGAAAATGTAAATCTGTGCCAAGCATATTTGTTTCTTAATTATATGACAGTGACATGTGAATAATATATATTAACTTTATAGGACAAAACTAAGCAAACTGGGTCATTCTCAATGGAGCAAGTAGTAACTTTATATAATGCTGTGCCAACCTTTGTATCATGATCTGAAATCCTAAAGATTTTGTATGTTTTACATGCTTTTCACATATTTAAAAAATTACAGTTATGCATCCCCCTCCCTGTTTATGATTGAACAGACATGATCACATTTGAAAGGAATGCTGTTTATGCAAACCACATCACAAAGAGGAGTGGTTTTTTTTAAGTGTGTAGGGGGTATATTATTTGAGTGTGTTTTAAAGTACTTCAGTTTAGAATCTAGAAGAGTTTTTGTTAAATTTCAGTTGGTGTCATGATATCTTGATAGCATTATTCTAAATCTACCTATTTCTGTGTTTTTTGATGAAATTGGGAATAATAACTCTTCGCCATTTTAAAGATTTGTTCAGGAGTAACATTTATGTGAAATCACTAATATCTCACAACCCAGGGAACCCAGGAGAGCAGACTCAGACCTGCAAATAGAGTTCCTTTTGCCTAGAGGGTCTCCACAGACAGTTGAATTGAGCACCTTTAGACCAGATATGTGCTTCTTATCTCAACCATCCTCACCTCTCATTCCTGCCTTATTGTACCCATTGCTCACATTAGGTCTTGGCCTCTGCAAGCACTTGAGTATAAGACTGGACGGTTGTTTCAGTGTGGTCCTCAGACCACATTACATAACCGCGTGTCATCAAGTCAGTTCTTGTCATGAGCTCATGACAACTTCATATACATGAGAGTAGATCTGTGTTCCAATGGCTAGTCAGTGGCTGATTTTTCATAAGAATATCAAAAGGTCTTTCTCCATGGTTCTTCTTGAACCTGTAGGTTTGGGGCTAGCATTAACTCCTAGACCCTGGACCTCTGGAAGAAAGCTACAAAACAAGCACCCATGTGCAGGTAGGAATCGCTGGGTGGTGCACACAGAGGCACGTGTTTTAAAAGAAATGCCCAGATCTCAGTCCTAAGCCCACCATTATTAGCGGATTGTGACTCACAGCCACCCTGAGCAGGGCAGATCTGCCCCAGGGATTCCAAACTTGTAATCTTTGTGGAAGCAGACTGCTCTCGCTTTCTTCCATGCTACGACGGCTCATGAGTTCAAACCACTCACCCGTTGGTTTGCTGCTGAGCACTTAATCACTGCACTACCAGGCCTCCTGGGTCTCAACCCAGATCCATTAAATCAGAATCTCTTGAGGTCCAGGGTCTAGGAATTGATGCTTTTAATAAGAGCCTCTAGACAAATGTAAGATGTTGTCATTTTTCATCTTTAAAAGAGCAACAGTGATACATGCATGGATTCCTCTGGGAAATTAAACACAGACACTGTGGCAGCCACAGGCAGCGTGATCTAGAAGAGCCTAGCTTTTTCTCAGTCAATGTATGCCTCTTGTCCCAGGATTCTTGTCCAAATGTATGCTTTTCCTGGATAAAATATGGATAAGATTAGATGTGGGGAAGTTGTTTCCTCTTCCTCAGTTTCCGCCTCTGTCACCTGGTTAGTGGGATATTTAAAGCTGCTTCTTTCCACGGGACTAAGTTAGGATGAACTGTCTGTTTCCTTGAAAGTAAGCATGGAACAATTGCTCAACCCCCAAGTCAGCATGCAGATGCACTGACGAACTCTTTCTCTTTACTGCATGGTGTAAGAATACTGGTAGTTTACAGCTTATGTAGTTTACAGCTGTTTGTTTGCCCTCCCAGCACCCAGTCTCCTTTTTCA
The DNA here is from genome assembly GCA_004026705.1 of Nesogale talazaci. NCBI lineage: Eukaryota > Metazoa > Chordata > Mammalia > Afrosoricida > Tenrecidae > Nesogale > Nesogale talazaci. The sequence continues at coordinate 349,201 of PVJH01000005.1, read as the reverse complement.
TGATAATGGAATCCAGGTTTGACTTTAGGGAACTCCCCATCAGGTCAGAGGACTCTTAGTTGTGTTCCAAGAACCAATCTTGACCAACCAGATTTTGCCTCCTTAGAATTTGCATCTTGGACAGAGTAACTGAAGGTCAGAAAATAGGCAGTTTCACCCATCACAAAGAGACTGTCCACACTTGTTATAAAGACAGGTCTGTAGACTTCTGCCCATTCCAACGCCCATTTTCTCGGTGTGTCCTTTCACATGATGGGCCTCCTTTAAGTCGTTGCAGCTAAACCTCCTCCCTCTTTTTTTTATCTTTCTTTGAGTCAACCACCTCTACTACTTGCAACCAAAGAAATTTAATTCATCTCCCCGCAAAAGACTGTGCTTTCTCTCCCCACAGCGTTACACAGCAACACCCATGAAGGTTCTGGTTAGCAAAGGGGGGGGGGGCCTAAAGAATGCTGCAGGGGGCACACCTGCAGACGAATTTTACCCTCCTAGCAGCTGATGCCTTGATTTAGCCTAGCTTTGTAATTCTTGTTCAACTCCCCTGATGCAGCCTGACAGTTTGAGGAGTACTGTTTCTCCATGATAAGAAAGCGTTTGCCTCAGGGAGGAGGGAGAAGATTGAATGGAAGTGTTTTATATTCACTTGAACCACAATCATTTTGCTGACACAGGGCAAGGTATTAACAGGGTTTTGCTGTTGGGGAATTAAAAGCCATTTGGCCTATCCCTTGTTCAGACGTTTCTCATTTTTAATATTGTGGTTTAAATGCAGTAACATGTGGCTAAGAAAAAAATGAAAATGTGCACCCTGACCTCTATGGATATTCAAATCCCCACATTATTGTGGTATTTGGGGGATGTTCCAGTTTGAAAGATTTCCATCCACCCTTTATATTAATCGTCCTTGATCCTCTCACACACTCTTTCTCTTGATATGTTCTCTCCTGGATTATCTGGGTCTCATCATTAGTTGTGCATTTGAATTACCTGGAGAGTTTTTAGAATATTGATACATCGCCCACCCATAGAGTTACTGATTTCTGGTGTGGAGTATGATCTGGATACCAGAATTTGTAAAGTTCCCAGATGATTCTAGTGTAAAGTTAAGTTGAATGATTTGTGCTCTGCAGGAGTGGTTGGTAAATATGACCCATGGATCATCTCTATCCTATCACTTGTTTTTAAAATCAAGTTCACCGGACCACAGCCACACTCATTCATTTATGTATTGTCTGTGGCTAGTTGATTATTACTATGACAGAGTTGAATAATTGCTACTGAGACTGCATTGCCCACAAAGCCTAAAATATTTAGTATCTGGCTCATCACAGAAAGAGTTTTCGACACCCTCTCTTGAGCTTTGGTTCTCAAAGTTCAGCATGCATTGCAATCACTTGTAAAACTTATTCAAGTGCAGCATGTTGGACCCCAACATTAGTGAGATCTGAGAAGGGATCCCAGAATTTGCACAAGTACCCTGGTGCTGCCAATCCTGAAGGTCTGGGGTCAACACTCTATCTAGACTCATGGTTCTCTGACTTTACTGTTGCTGTTATTAGTTGCTATTAAGTTGGCTCTGACCCATAATAACCTGATTTATAGTAGATGGAAAGCTGCCCAGAGGCCCTGAAAATGGTCCTTCATGATCACTGTTATGGTTAATTCCATTATTGCAGTGATGGTGTCATTCTCATTCATTGAGGGTCTCTCTTGCTTTTGCCACCACTCTCTACTCTATTTATCAAGGAGTCCTTGGTGGCCTCGTGGGTTAGGAAGACGTTGAGTGGCTAACCCCATGGTCAACAGTTCAAACGTATTGACCAAGCATAAGGTCCCTTTCAAAATATTCATCTCTCTTTGATGATGCATACAAAGTCAGTGAGTCAAGGTCTCGGCGTCTTCAGGTCTGAAGGGCAATCTGCTTGCGTTTCCTCGAAGGATGGTCTTTTTATTTCTCTGGCAATTTTAGTGCAAGTATTCTGCACCAACACCATGATTCCAGTACACAGAGTTTTCTGACTTCCATTTTCATTTTCTCAAAGCTTAATTGCCTATAAATCACTTGAGCTCCTGTTAAAGTGAAGATTTTGATTCAGTCAGTCTGAAGCTTGCTTGGTATGAAATTTAGTATTTCCCACATGTTCTTGGTTTTTTTAAAATTTAACTTTTTATTGTAAATAGGGTGAAGGTATACAGAGCCAATTAGTTTTTCAGTCAACATTTCATACACACTTTGTTTCCTGTCATGATTGCAATTTCCATGATATAATATCACTTCTTCCCTATGTTTCTTGTTTTCTTCTTTCTGAACTCTGTAATTATCTTTGGGTAAATGTTGCCTTTTTAATGTTAAATAATTGATTAGGCTAAGAAGTGCGTATCTCCCAAGGGTTGTTTATAAAACTATTGGGTCATTGGTTACACAGAGGGCTGCTATCCACAGAGTCAAATGTTCAAAACCACCAGCCTCTCCACAGAAGAAAGACAAGAATTTCTATTCTAATAAAGAGTTGCAGTCTCAGAAAACCAGAGGGGAAGTTCTACCCTGCCCCCTAGGGTTGTGATGAGTTGAAATTGGCTTGTTATCAGTGAGTTTGGGCTGATAATTGAGCAACAGGTGTGAATTCCGGTCCAGGGATATAGGGCTACAAAGGGCCATAAACCAAGTGGTTCTGATAGTCTCTATATAATGAAAGAGACTGCTCTTTTTAAAAAATCATTTCTGAGTTTTGTTCCATCCTTTCTCCCATTCCGTCCACAACCTTTTAATGTGAGTCCTTTGGGAGCAATGTGTAGTGGTAGCCATCAAGTTATTCTGGGTCGGGGAGGTTGATGTGCAGGTAGTCTATCAATCTACTGGATTGTCTCCATCCATCTTCAATTTTCTTCCCTCTTTCTTATGGCTGGGAAGAGACAATTGTAGCACCTTAGATGGATCCTCATAAACTTTTAAAGATTCCAGTTACTACTCAAAAAAGTGGGATAGAAAATATTTCATGCTATGCCAATAGACCTTGGGACACCTAAGTGCCCCTGGGACTATTGTCCTGAGCCCCTAGGCCTAGTGACCTTTCCCTTAAGGTGTTAGGGTACAACTAAGAAGGTTTCATGTATTTGTCCTTATATGCTCAACTATGTTTACAGATGTGTTTGTTGGTTAGGTGTTTTAGTCCAGGTAGACTAGAGAAATAAATGAATAGACACGTATGGATGTAAGGGTAAAGTTTATATACAAAATGATTGGAACATTGAGAAAGCATCCCAACCAAGTCCAGTTCAAGTCATAAGTCCGATATTATCCTATATGCCCAATACCAGTTTATAAAGTCCCCTTCCGACTCATGAAGTCACAGGCCAATGGGTGCAGAATCCCAGCACCAGCCAGGGTCTCCCCTTGGCTCCTTGCTTCCAGGGCTCAGGGTCCATCAACACCATCCAGTGGTGGTAGAAGCAACTCAGAGCTCTCCACAGGGCTTCTTCAGCTTCAGAGATCTGGTTCCATCAAGGTAAGGCCAGGTGGCTTCTCCTCTGGTTCTTCCAGCTCCTCAGATGCTGCCATCTTATCTTGTCTGTAGTTTGTCATCTCAAAGATTGACTCCCAACAAATGAGGAGATGGCCTCTCATCTCCACAAGGGAAATATTGGAAGATTTCCCAGGGGTCTCAGGAGAAAGCCAGGCCCACACAGAGGCCTCATTTGCTACTCAATGACTATCTCCAGATTAACAGACTCCACCCCTACATCTCAATCATGAAATTGACATCTTGAATACATAACCACCACATTAGGTAAATACACACATAATAATATTATATGCATCATTTGTATGTATCACTGATTGCATTTCTTTTCATATAGTTTGTGTGACAGCCACTCCTGGAACATCATTAGTGCAGGTTAGTGTGTACCAATGTTTTCCTTGGTTGCAATGAACTTTTGCATTCCTACCAGTGACTGCCCTTGTCTCCATAATTTTTTATTGATTTCTCTTTAATTATATATTGCCTAGTTAATAATTCAACCTCCTTTCCCTTCATGTCCAAGGTAACCATCCAATAATGTTTCCTTTACCATGAAGTTAGTTAATGACAAAAGAAAAAAATATTTTATATAAGACAAATTATTCTCATTTGCCTTTCTAAGAACTACTCTGGCTGTATTTCTTCAAGAGTTAGATGCAAATATAATTGGGGAAAATCTTGACCAAAAAGTAAAAAGAAGTTTGAAATTCAGGTCTGGCCAAAGAGATAACTGACCAAGCCAAACAAAAAGAAAGCGCTCTGACAATATGACTTACTTTGCACATGTTATCAGGAGGGACCCGCTCCCAGAGAAATATATCATGTCTGGTAGAGGGTCAACAGTATAGAGAAAGATCCTGAAGAGTTGGGCTGACATAGTGCCAAAAACAGGCTCAAGGGGCTGAGCCCCGGTGGCGTAGTGGTTGTGCGCGGGACTGCAGCCCACTGGGATGGAGGTTCGATTCCAGCTCCATGGAGCAAAGGCTGAGCCTCCTACTCCCACCACCTGAGGGCAGTGATGCCCAAAACAAACAAAAAAAAAAACAGGCTCAAGAGCAGGGGCGATGGTGACGTGACCTGGGATTGGCAGTGCTTCGTGTTGTCGTGGTGCATGGCATCATTATGAGTTGGGAGTGACCCTGTGGTACCCTAAATAAATGTGTCTTGTTATTAAAATTATCTAAGGCAATTTCCAGAAACACATAGGCTCTAAAGAGTTTAGGTTAGTCTGTTAGACTAGAGAAACAAATCCATAGACACTCATATGTGTATAAAAAAGAGTTTTATATACAAGAGCAAATATACATGAAGAAAACATTCCACTCTAGTTCAGTGCAAGGTCATAAGTCCGACACTATCCATATGTCTGATGCCAGTTTATAAAGTCTTCTTCCGACTCACGAAACACATGCAGAATCCTCACAAGCCAGATGGGTCCAATGTCTTTGGATCCAGTGGTGGTGTAAACATCTCAGCAATGGCAGGAGTTTCCACACGGCTGCTCCAGCATCTAGGGCTACATCAGGACAGGTTCATGTTGCTTCTCCTCAGGGATGTCTCACAGAAAGTCTGCCTTGTCGGTAGGAAGTGTCCAAGGAAGTGAGTGAGTTAATGTCTACAGCCTCCGAGAAGGAATGACCACATTTCCCAGAATTCTCAGAGGAGAAGGCCAGGCCCACATCGAGGTCTCACTGGCTAGATCTAGATTGACAGGCTAGACTCCATCCTTACACTCTTAATCCTCAAATTGACACCAGATTAGGTGACTGCCACAGAGTTCAAATGAAATATCTGGGGAAATCAGTGCCCAAATTTTTAAAAATTAGTAAATGCATGGCCAATTTGTGTGTGTATGTGTGTGGCGGGGGGACGGGTACTTTTAGCATAGTCTTTACAGCTCAGATAATGAATTTAAGATTAAAAATAGTAGGCGAATGAAAAGATAGTCGTTTTGGGCCTTTGCACATAAAACTACATAACAACTGAATATAAAATGCAGTTGGCATTATTAAAATCTGTAAATGCTAATATGCCTGTTTCAGAATTAGACAGCTCTATCAGACCCCAAAATGAGGAGATATAAAAAAAAACTGAGTGATGCAATGCTAGAACTTAAATAAAAAGATCTATTTTGTGTGTAGTCATCTTTATAAGAATTGACTCCCAATTTGCTCTGTGAACTCTCACCCAAATCACAATTAGAAAGTTCAAAACAAGAATTGATCATGTATTTAGTAAAAGACCTGCTCCATGATCAAAATAATAAAATTAGAACTAAGTATTTTTAAAATAAGCTCAAAGCATAATTTATAAGAAATGTTCTCTTAAAAAGAATGCAGTGTTTCTCATTAAAAACTATCTAGAAAAGTGTGAAAATAAATATAATTCACAAAAAAAACTGAGGGGATAGTGTATGGACATCAATACCTTTATCATTAAAGCAGAATAAACTAAAGGGGGAAAGAAACAGCATATGTATATTTTCATTTTGTTTTGTTTTGATTTGTTTGGGGGGGCATCATTGCCACTGGTGGTTGTGGTTGCTACCCAGTGCTGCTCCTGAGAGCTGCTGCTGGGTTTGAACCACCAAACCTGCGGGGCTCAGTCCCACACTCAGTCACTTATGCCACTGGGGTTCAGCCAGCATATATATTAAGAAATATATGTATATATTATATATATTAAGAAATGTTTATTGTTAAAAGTCATTAGTAAGTTATAAAAATAAACAATATCATTCACTAAAAGTTTACAAGTTGACATTATTAAAGATAAAGCCTAAAATATTTAAGTGAAATAAATACAAAGAACATATGCATTCAAAAGCAAATCCTTTGGAAAGAACTAACTCTTAATTATGTTAACTTTAGAAAGTTTCATTAAGTTAGAAAAAAGACAAATCAAGACTAGATGAGGTGAGCGCTTAGATGGCTGATGTAATCAGGGATGCTGAAGAGATGGGGAGAATAACCAGGTAGGCACTTCCAAACTTCTGTCCACAAATCAGTGGAAAGTGATGATTAACTTGCAGATTCTTTTGTGTGTGTGTGGCATCACTGCTGCTTGCAAGTTCTTTATATCATACTTGACATGTGAGCTTAATACATACCAACTACTAGTATTGTTGATGCTATTATTGTCATCTTGTCAAAGAGCTGATAAATATTATCTTCTGTTATACATAAGGTCACCTTAATCAGAGCCAAATGGAAAATAACTAACAGCAGTAACATTAGTTACGCAAACATCTCCACAACTACATCAGCCAATAAAGCTCAAACTTCCTTTTCTGAGAACATTTGCTTAAAACTATACTGGGGTGAGGATCATCTTTATTATTAACAAACATTTGTGAAACATACCTTCTATGCAAGATCTGTTAAGATATAATGAAACATAAAATATAACTTCTACCTGCCAATAACTTAAAATATTCCATAGTTCATATGTACATGTGAGCAATAATTTCAGAGTCTGAACAAAGAACCCAGTAAACAGTTGCAGCAACATCTGTTATAGGAGGTCAGGAAGAGAGAAGTCCCTCTAGGCTGAGGGAAGAGGAATTCCTAGGATTCAAGTTGAACCCTTAATGGTGAAATAGATCAAAACCGATTTCTAAGGGAGAAACAAAGGCAGGCTAGAAAGAAAATCAGGTACTTCGGGGTCCTCAAACTATGGCCTGTGGGCCACATGCAAGAACATTTATCTGGCCCACCAGGTGTTTTTGCCACTGCTGCTGTCTTGCTTAGCAGCCGACTCATCCCCGGTCTGCAGTGAATTTGTTCGTAGTTTTTTGTTTTGTTTTGTTTTTCAACTATAGTCCGATCCTACAACAGTCTGAGGGACAGTGAAATGGTCCCCCATTTTAAAATTTTGAAGACCCCTGGTTGGATTTGGGCTAGTTTAGCTAAAACCAAAAAGTGTTTCTTACAAAGAAGCTGGGTGACAAATGACATTTTTAAAAGTAGGGACAGATGATGAGGAATCATGAATTGAAATCTACGGAGTTTGGAATTTGCCATCTTGTCACATGGTGGAGAGCAGACAGCAGAGCAATGGCATAGCCCAGGGTTCGGCAAACTCTTGGGACCGAAGAGTTGATCCCGTCCCTCCTAACAACTTTAAAGTCACTCAAGAGCCTTAAATATGTTTTTCCGAACAAATGGAATCACCGTGATCTGAAATAATGACCTTCAAATGTTTTCATTTGACAGCCGCATGTTCACACTGAAAGATGGCTGGCACAGCCAATAGCAGGCTTGGCAAGACTGTGCTGGGAAGCAGTGTGCTTTGTGGGTTTGAGGAGGTGAGTAGATGTAGCCAGAAGCAGCAGGGCAGCCTCTATGCAGGGAAGCCATTGGTACCATTTGAATCTCCATAGCACTCTGATGAAATGGTAAAATGTCATTATTCCCATTCCACAGGTGGGAAAACAGCACGGCTTGCTCTGATCCAGCTAGAAGCAGCAGCTATGTAGGCAATGAAACTCTACCACGACGTAAAAGGCTGGCACTGAGCTAGTTAGCTGCACAGTTATATATTTCAACTCTACACAACCTTGGACTTTAGAGTGATTCGTTATTTAGATATGTGTTGAACTTCTCTGGAGACGGTACTTTGGGAGAGAAAATCGTTTGGTCTACAATGCATATGAATGTATATACTACTAACTGGAACTGGTCAAACTTTCCAAAGGCATGTACTTGAACTTGGAGTTAGACTCTCTCAGTAAAGCTTAGCCTCTCTTTCTCCATCAACAGCCCCTCCTGGCTGGTCAGTATCATCTCCAGGACAGTCGAATTTGCTCTGTGCAACATGAAGTGGTACCCCCAAAAGCTGGCTACACGGTGTCTGTGAGATGTCTGAAAAGAAGTCCAGGAATTCAGTTAATTAACCACATCAGTTTCTTAACGTGATCAATTTTAATTAAACTGAATTTTAATAGAGATCTGTGTAGTCTGTAGAGACCAATTGCTAATTCTACAAAGCATGTGCTGCTTTTCAGTTCAGATTTGCTCCCATCTAATTAATATGGATAGAGCATTAAGCCTTTTTGGACTCTGGTGGTTTTCATTTCATGACTATTAATGATTTTAATGAACTGGACTAATTCAGTAGTTTTCATCCCAGTGTTTCGGGGCTTTGTTCATCACAAATTTCAGGTTTATAATTGGTTTCCAGGTCTTAACAGTGGTCATTGATCAGCTTCAGCAGTTCCTTTTACAACTCAGTAGGCGCTGGAGACTTGGTTAACCCTTTGCTCACCAGGGCCTGGGATGATGAGCACAGCACTGAAAAGCAGGGCCCCAGATAAAACCCTCCACCCAACACAAAGACAGGGCAAAGGAGGATTTGCAATGTACCTGGCGAACTTAGCCTTTGTCACACCAGCAAGACAAAGGCTTTCACTGATTTAAAAAAAAAATACTAGCCACTCACTTATTTTCTCAGCCTTGATTTTTAGCACTGCAGTAGAGACAGGCAATAAGCAAGTATCGTTCTTATTTTGGTAAACTCGATTTCCTAGTCTCATGCAAGCCCAGCCAGAGGGTCAGATAAATCATGGAAAACAGAAGCAGGGAGGCCACCCTGAGAGACGGCAAAGCCCCTGAACACTAGCGCAGATGCAGAAATGAAATGGACACCCTGATGACTCAATGCTTGAGCCTTGCCTTCACAGGACGTGGACTCCACCTCAGTTGTGAAGCTTTGTCCCTCATCCTTAAAGTGAGCGATGCTCTTCCAGTTTTTCTTTGGTGGCTCCCCATTTTTAAAAAGCAAAAGCAGCTGAGCCCTTGTGGCCTAGTGGCTGTGTGCAGGACTGTGGCCCACAGGGTTGGTGGTTCAAATCCAGCAGCAGCTCTCCAGGAGCAAGGCTGGCCTTCCTACTCCCACCTGGGCCGTGATGCCACACACACACACACACACACACACAAAAAGCAAAGGCAAAACTTTCTAATATTCTATGTCTAAAATGGTTCTTGATGGTTCAGACGTCCCGCTTTTTAACAATTTCACAGTGTCCTGCAGCATTTTAAAATTATAATAAATATATTACAATACTATTTTTGCTTTCTATGAACACTTTTGTTGCTCTATATAGACCAAATTTTTAATCAAGAACCCCCTCCCCCCCGGTTCAATGATATCCCACTTAAAATCTAGTCGCTTTATTATTGGGCCTCCTTATTCCTTTTTCTTGCTGCTGTTTCATCACTCAGTTTGGAAAGGGACAGTCAGGAAAGACATACACTGGAAAAGGGCACCCCAAATCTTATGTCTTTAAGTGTCCTTTAAGTAGTCGTACAAATCTCCTCTGCAGTCTGGCTTCCAAAAATGTACTTTAGAAGTATCAGAAGCTATTAAAAGCTTGATTTTTGTAAGCCTTGTGTCAGACAGGGTTCTTCTAGAGAAACAAAATTCAGGACACTAGTAATGCCTTTTTATATGTTTATATACTGAGAAAGTTAACTATAAAGCAATACAGATTGCTCAGTGCAACTCACTTGCGTGAGGCAACTACAAGACTAGCAGTGCTTCAATTCTTGAGGGCCGCTGAATAGTCCTCTGTAGAGCAATCCAAGCTATCTGGTTACAGGCTGCAAACGGCAGAGCAACAGTCACCAACAGTCACCAACGGTCTCCAACAGTCAGCCAGATAACAGAGTCCAACAGTCCCCAGCACTGCTCCATTTCAAGTAGAATGGACTTTCTTTGAGGAAGTCCAGGCATATCTTTTTGAAATATTCCAAGGACTTGTTTCTGAAGCCAGAGATTGAGTCGATTTGGATTCCAAATCTAGTTGGAAGTCCTTCAATCATTTGGTCAGTAAAAAAAACGAAAGGATACTAGAATGAGCGAGAGCACTGAAGCTGAAAATAAACATTCATTAAGATGGTAACATCTTGAGTTTAGGGTATTTGACCTCATTAAGCAAGAATCTTATAGATATGATGATTTTTATTTGTCATCTGTTATTTTCAATCATAGAGGATTTCAAAGACAAAATTTAACTGGAGACAGCATTATTGTTTGCAACAAAATTTTTTAAATCCAAAAATCATATTAAAAAAATTAATCCCCCAGTGGCGTAGTGGTTGTGCGCGGGACTGCGGCCCACTGGGATGGAGGTTCAATTCCAGCAGTGGTCCACAGGAGCAAAGCCAGCATCCTACTCCCACCACCAGAGAGCAGTGATGCCCAAAAAACAAAAATAAATTTAATCCAAGAGCGGTTAGGGTTAGAGTTAGAGTAAAAAAACCCAAGAGAAATATTATTAAGAAAGATGGAAATCATTTATTTAATAATTTTTGCTCTGTCTTGGTTTGGTAACATTGACTCCTAGACGACGTCTCTAATCAGCTGAATTGATATCTTTACATGTATTAAATCCACTTCCATTGAATCAGTACAGTGAGTCATAGCAATCCTGCAGATAGAGTTGAACTGGTCCCTAACAGTCCCACTGTGGTGCATCTTATTTCTTATCTTTCTCCCATAAAGTTGCTGCTGACTTTGAACTGCCAACCTTGTGCAGTCCAAAGCTTAGTCCATTATAGCACCATGATTTCTCCTCATATATGCTAGCTAAATAAGCTGCCAGTCATCATAGAGTTGTCTCCAAGTTTCTCTCTCAATCCTTTTTAGTCTTGCTTTTATCCCACAGTAACTGAAATGCTCTGTCATCTCAAAAATGTTGAAAATAATGGCTTCCTTGTAGGGTCATTGTAGAGATTAGCACACTTGGTAAGGTGCCTCAATAAATTACAGCTTTTATTACTTCCCAAGTCACCAATGACCTTCTGATTGACAAATAGCTTCAGGTCCTCATTTGCCAAGCTGTCTTAAGCATTTGACACCGTTGATACACTGCCTGAAACCCTTCCAGAAACCATTCAATTATACATTCATTTTTTCAACAAATATATATGGAGCACTTGTTATGCATTAGATGGCAGTCGAGGAATAGAGATAGCGTGATGAACATGACAGGAGGTGCTTGCGTTCATGAAGTTTTTATCAGAAGTTAAATATGTTGGCAATTGCCACAATGTTCATAAGTGGTGGAGCCAAGATTTAAATCAAGATGATCTGTTCCAGAGTCCAAAATCCAATCCTATTAATGAGTAGAAAAGTGTCACAGAAACAAGTACTTGGGATCTGGTGGTCAGGGAAGGCATTTTGATAGAAGTAGTATTTGAATATTGAGAAAGAATAAAAAACATATAATATTCTAGTAGCAAGTGAAGGAAACATACTATTTCTAAGATAATGAGAGGAAGAAAAGCCAAGAATTCAGTACAAAGTGAACTTTGACAAGAGGCATTATAGCATGTTCAAATGAGAAACAGAAGAGAAGAAAAGGAAAACCAAAGAGCTTTTCAACGTGTCTTGCTATATAGGAAAGCAAATGCACGAGAGATCAAAGGAGGATGGTAGAAATCAGAGAAGGGCTTTCAAAAAGAAGATAATTCAGAGCATTTGTCTACTGCAGCAGTTCTCAACCTGTGTGTCAAGACTCATTTGGGGGTCAAATGTCCCTTTCATAGGGATCATCGATTCATATCAGTAGAAAAATTGCAGTTATGAAGTAGCAACAGAACTAATTTTATGGTTGGGGGAATCACCACATGAGGAACTGTATTAAAGAGTCATGGCATTAGGAAGAACCACTGGTCTACTGGTAGGATGATCTAGTTATAATTGAACACAATGAGCAGATAAAATTCCAGTAGCAAAGCTATTGGTTAGAGGAGAAAAACTAAGAGTCCATGCTGATGTTCAGGGATTTGCCTTACACAGAAGCAAGAGCAGTTCCTTCACTGCACCAGACAGGGCGTTCTAGTCCACTGGTGTGTGTACAGAGCAGGAAGATAGAAGGCAAGACTGGGTCTATGGTATATGCACCAGGCAGAAACAAGGTCATGAGTATATGAACAAGAAAGATAAGTGAGCTCTTTTGGTCCTTGCCAAAAAGGAGAAGCAGATCTTATTGGTACAGTGAAGGAAGAGGATACCGATTCTCTGGGTGCATGTGTAACTAGGAGAGAATAGTTCATGATACAAAGATAGAGTTGTCCTTACACTTAAAGCAAACATTTCATGATCACAAACCATGTTCTCTCCATAACCAGGCACCGTTATTATTATTGTCCCTACAGTACAGAAATGTGGAGTCTCAGAACATATACTATATTTTTCAGACCAAAAGATGCCCAAGGCGGGGGCGGGGAAGACGTACCTGCCCACAAGACACACCCTGTTTTTAGAGTAGGAAAATAAGAAAAAAATATTCTGAACCAAATATTACTAGTGTACTAAAATCTTCTGTGACACCACACCTTCGGATCATAAGGTGCACCCTCATTTTCCCCCCACTTTGGGGGTTGGAGGGTGAATCTTATGGTCCAAAAAATACGGTACCTAACTAGTGGCAGTTCACTTGGCTGGTAAATAGCAAAACTGGAATTTGATTGAAAACTGCCTCTTCTGATTGCTGTTATTTTTTACTTAGTGAAATGAAAATGTACCATCATTAATTGAAAGTGAAAAGAGAGAGCAAGTTGGAATTTTGAAAACAGAGGACCAGGTGAGATAATTTGAGAGAATAGAAAAAGCAAATTGATTAATGAGACATTGGAGGGCTTCCATGCTGGGTTGAGGGTTTTCTTAAGATTTGAGTCATATGTTTTAAATGAAAGCAGCCAGTATAGTTTAATGATTTTGTTTTGTCTTGTTTGCTTTGTCTCTAGTTCTTGTTTAACTGCCCAGATATAGCAGTAAATTAAATCATGCTTGGGGACTTGCCAGGAGACTATGATGGAGGGGCAGACAAAGCAAGTGATAGAATATAGAAAGCTTTTTTGTAGTGATCAACCATGAATATAAACAGATAAGGAAGAAAGACCAGGAAGAGAATGGGCTATATTGAAATGGGAATAGGAAGATGTGGATGTAGTGGAGTAAGTTGAAAAATGAAGGTATCTGTTCATTAAGATTTTATATTGGAATATGGGGTATTTGACACTAGTGTTTTCTAAATGTAATTATTAATGATGTCAAGATATACAATTGGATTATGGAAAGGGGTGTGTGCAGAAATAGTTGTTAGAAGGAATTATGTCAAAGAGCTAAAAAGCAGAATGCATAAATAGACATTATTAGGGGTGATGGCAGAGTAAAGAGAGAAGGAAAAATAGTGATCTAGGTGCTAAACTCTACAGTGATAGAGAAGTAACTAGGGGAAAGAAGAGAGAGGGGAAGGGGAAGAGTGAAAGTGTGAGAGAGAAACGGTGTAATCTGAAGTTATCTTAGATCAACTGGTTCAAAAAAGCCAGTTGTTTTGCAGGTGAAGGAAAGCACAATGGTCTAGAGACAGCGATGAGGACCAGAAGGACACCAATTCCTAATTCCAAACACAAACATAACTTTGTCAGATGATAAATATGGGGAAGCTTCAAAAAGGTCCTGGAAAATAGAATAAAGGATGACAGAATTTTTCCAGGATCTTGTCAGAATACATATTTTATGTAAACAAATATGTATACATGTATGTAAAAAATCTATAGTATGTAAATAAATATGTAAGTATTTATTTATGTGAACAAATATGTAAATGTGTAAATATTTATTTATGTAAATAAATATGTATACATGTATGTAAAAATACATGTATGTAAAAAAATTGATTACATCTTTACTTCAGTCATGTGCTATACAACATCCATTTGGGCAATATATGGCTGCATAAACATCTGTGATAACAACCCTCAGAAAGCCAAAAACTCGATGCTGATTCATAGCACGATCCCTGTGGATTTCCGAGACTGAACTGCCAACAATGCCTATTGCAGCTCAGTGTTTAACCTCTACAGCATCGAAGCTCCTGAATAACCCCCATAAGACCTATTATATTAAACTCAAGTACAGATAAGGCTCATAATAATAAATGGGTGCTACTTTTTGACAGACATCAAAACATGCTATTAAAGATGTTTTATATCTGGAAGTATTTCTTTGATTTTTAGTCATATAGAGCTGTATAATATACTAAGACAAACATTTGACTGGCTGACATTAAATATGAATTGACCTGTTTCAATTTACATACAAATTTAACTTCAAGACAGGAATAGAGCTCATTTGTAACTGGACTGTTTATATACAATATGATATTTATAGGGCATTCAAATCACATCCCATCCTAGTTTACAGATATATTGTGAATGTATAAGGGATGTACGATAGCATAGGACAAAAGTCAATACACACACAACTCTATAAGACAGACTAGAATTGACCCTTAGCATTTCAAGGCTGTCATCTTAATGGAAGCAGATAGCAATGTGGTTTTTTCCAACTACCTTTACGTTAGCAGATCAGTGCTTAACCACCATGCCACTCTGTCTGTCTCTCTACCCCTGCTTCATCTATCATCTATGTATGTATGTATGTATGTATCTATATCTATTAACACAGAGACACATATAATATATATAATTCTATATATACATATGGAATTTTACCTTCCAATTTTAGTCATACATAATAAAATACATACTTTTCCACTTTCTGGTTTTAAGCATTATTTATTGAACTTGCAATATGAAAGATTTTGTGCTCTCACGTATCCTAAAGTCATTCTGTCATATGAATTCTATATTTTTCTTTATGAAAACTTGCACAAAAATAAGATCAGACTTGCCGATCTTATAAGGACCTACAGAATACTATGGAGTGATTCTACTATATCCTATAGGGATTCTATGAGTTGTTATCAACAATGCTAGGTGTTTTTTTTTTTCTTTCTTTTCTGCCTCTTGGCCTAACGGTATAGTTCTATCCCCATACTCGCTTTAAAATATCAACTTTCAAACCATAAATCCTACATCTTGGCTGATGTCCATGCAATACTATCCTCATTTTTAATATTTGACTGTGGGTTTTTTGTTTGCTTGCTTGCTTGCTTTGTGTCATTTATAATGTCAGGGTATTGAAATTCAGCTATGTGGAATATTTTGTAGCACTAATCTAGCCAGGATTCCCAGGGGATTGTATGGGAAAACAATCCACATTCTCATGTATTCATTGCCCTTGTCATAGTAGTGCCGTCATCACCACACCTGCAACAGATCCTGCTTAGACAGCTATAACAAGCCTCTATCGGTTCTCTCTGCTGCAAGTTACTACTCCCTTCTCCTTTCTATTGTTAGAATTATCGACATAATGGACAGTCTGATGTTATCTCCCCAGCCCTCAAAAGCCTCTTTTAGTGCATCACAACTTTCAAGATTAAGGTCATTAGTCAGGTCACCATCAAGACCTTTGAAAGCTTAATTCCAATCTTGACTGCCTTAAGTCTCCTGCCCTCCTTCCTATCCAAGTACAGAAATTGCTTCCCATTCCTCAACTGTGAAGCTCCCTTTCACAACTTACAACCTTAAGGGATACTCCTCTTGCTGGATGAAGTTAGTTAAGTTGAGTGTGGTTTCCCCAAGATGTTGTTTTCGTTGTTGTTGTTGTTAAAGGCTATTGACTTGGTTCCAGATCCTAATCCCTGTAGTCTGTGAATATTAATTTAAAGATTTAAAAAATGAAATCACAAACCTAATTGTGTTGAGGGTTTTCAACTGGGGAAATTATCCCCAATGTTGAAAACCTACAGCCATCATGTCCAATCTGACTTACAGCCACACTCTAGAAGAGAGAGGAGCTGCTCCTTTGGTTTGGGAGCTGGTACCTCTTTAAGGAAGCAGATAGTCTCCTCTTTATCCTCAGATTATCTAGATGGGCCCTAAAAGCAACCACAAATATCTCTAAAAGAAGGATTCAGGGAGAGGGATTTTTGACTACAAAAGAGAAAGTAACTGACACAATGACAGGAGCAAGAAAATGGGACGTTTGAGAAAAGGGTCACAAGCCCGGGAATGTGGGAAGCCTCCAGAAGTAGGGAACAGCAGGAAAATCAATGACCCGTTTTTTTTTTAAAGCTTCTCCAGTGATTTCAGGGCACAGCTAGTTTGAGAATAAAGAAGCGAGCTCAAAATGTATTGAAGGTGGGACTTCCCAGATAGTCTAATGGAAGAAGAGGAAAGATCTCATGCATAATAATATCTCCCATAGCGGCTTTACAGCAGACCAATAATTTTATCGCCTGCATCATTGGTAAAGTTGTCTGTTCTGAATAAGGTCACTGTTAAAATGCAAATCAGTCACCTGATAGAGAAAATGCATTAACATATTATTGTCCTAGCCTAGATTACATGATTCTGTCTTAGTTAACATTTCTAATCACCACACAAGCCCTGTTCATTAACTTCACAGCAGATGCAGACCTGGGAACGTGTCTTCATTTGTTAGAACTTGAGATCAAGCTTCTGCCCCCTTCCCTTGTTTCCCCAACACGTCTCCCAAGACAGAAACTCGGGATTCCAAGAGGAGATTAATGTGAAGTCCTGAGTACAGGTCCGAATATCAACGACACCAAAATATCATTTCAAAATAAGGCAATGTGGAATTTTAAACCTGATTTTAGCTGTTCTAATATATACAGGGTTTTTTTTTTTTAAGCTTGTTGAAACGTGGAGTTAAAAGCTCATGGACTTTTTCTATCAACTTTTTTGAAGCAATTGCATTTAAAATAAGTACCACCATCACCGTCTGGTCCACAGTTCAAACTCACACACCCTTCTTTGGGAGAAAGACAAGACTGGCTGTTCTCATAGACATTCACAGCCATGGACACCCTCTGTAGGGGTCGCATGAGTCAGAATGAAGGAGATCGCACTGAGCTTGATGTTGCTGCTGTTCATCCTTCAAGCTTCGATATGAACTGGCTAATAAAATACTGATGAAATCTTAGACTACATTCAGGCCAAATCACTGTTACTTATACAATATTTAAATAAGGAGAATTAGGACTTCCAGGACACAGGAAAACTAACCAGGGGCCAGGTGAGGAAGAGACAATTAGAATAGGAAAGAACTGAAAAACATTCTAAATGAGGACAATACCCAATTCATATGTCACTTTCCTTGATGTTCCCTCTATGTGTAACTAGAGTTTTCTTCTGATTGATGCATCAATTTTGTTTCTTTTCTTGTATCTCCTATAACATTGTAGTATTGCTAGTCGTATGTTCTTATTTCCAGGTAAACTAATCCAGAGATTATGTCTCATCCTTCATCTCTCAGTTATTCACATAGTTATTTTATTAAATTACTCTTGTGGCATTCTATGATGACTCCATTTTCTTGATATTTTTTACTTCAAAGTTATCAAGAAAAAAGAGCATTGTAGGCAGAAGCTCCATATTGGCCTAACAAGGACAGGATGTACACCCTGGGTAAGAGGAGTTTCAAGCAGGTCACTGTGTTTCAACAGAAGTTTCTCTGTGTCGCTGTTGCTGTTCTTGTTGCTAGGTGCCTTTGAGGCAGTTCTGAGCCACAGCAACCCTGTGCCCAACACTGTCTCACGACTGTTCCTAAGCCTGAGCCCATTGTTGCAGCTACTGTGTCCATCCGTCTCATTGAGGGCCTTTCTCTCTCACTGTCCCTCTACTTTACCAAGCAAGACTTCCTTCTCCAGGGACTGGTCCCTGCTGACCACAAGTTCCAACTGCTCGATATAGTCTTAGAATTAATGATTGGTTTAATAGCTGTTAAATAAAAAGCAGGGTCACAGAGGTATAGGTTCAAAGGTAAAGAATTTTTGCTATTGTTTCTGGTGCCCATCCATGGTTCCAACACATAGCATCCCTTTGGAAGGGATACTGGAAGGAAGGACTGCCCAGTCCTGCATGATCCTCCATTAGTAGGTTTGAGCACTCAATGCAGCTGCTGTGCCCATCCACTACCTGGAGGGTCTTCATCTTTTTGCTGACTCTCCGCTTTGCCAAGAGTGATGTCCCGACCGGTCTTGATTCCCAAGGAGCATTCCGATTCTGTCTTCCAAGATATCTTATTCATGGTATTTTCGATTTTAATCACCAATATCACCAATACCAATATCAATTTCACTTTGTGAAATGCACAAAGTGGGGAAACAGGCACATGCATATAAATAAAAATGAATGGAAAAAATGTTTCCCTGGAATTCGCCATGCTTACCCAGAGATGGCCATGCAAAGTTTTCTACCTCTGTTTACTCCTATCCTGGTTCTGTTTTCTTTCCTTGGTCTGATGAGAAGAAGGGAGTGGTCGTGAAGTTAGCCTAACTTTCTGCCTGCTTTCCCCTTCAAGCAATTGCTGAAAAAATTCTATGGGGAAAGATGATAAGAATCAAGGAGCAGAACAGAATTTTCCACTCTCTCCTGGTGCTGGTGAGAAAAAGAAAAATGGTTGTACTCAAGACCTGCTAGTTGGGAGTAACTGGGAAGCACATCAGAATACCCATCAGGAAGCCCAGGAAGCCAGGAGCTTGGGCACAAGCCAGTCATGAGGAAGTCTGCACAACTGCCAACTATCATGATCCCCATTCTACCTGACAAGTCCAGCTGGACTGGAAGAGGTACACTGGTACAGATGGGAACTGGGAAAACAGGGAATCCAGGACAGATGAAACCCTAAGGACCAGTAGTGAGAGTGGCGAGGGATATGTGAGAGTGGGGATACCAGATGGGTGGAGAGAAGGTCAGGTAGAAAGGGAAAGCTAATTACAAGAATCGACATCTAACCTCCTAGCTGGAGGATGGACAGAGGAGGAATGGGCAAAGGGAGATGTCCGGCGGTGTAAGATAGTATCATAATAATTTACAAATTATCAAGGGTTCATGAGGGAGGGGGAAGCAGGGAGGAAGGAGAAAAGATGAAGAGCTGATGTCAAGGCCTCAAGTAGAGAGCAAATGTTTTGATGATGATGGCAGCTGGTGTACCAAGGTGCTTGACACAATATATGTATGGATGAATGGTGATAAACATTGTACGTGCCCCCAATCAAAAAAAAAATTTTTTTTTAAACTACTCAACCTCATGTCAGCACGGTGTCTCTTTGGGTAAAAGATTACCCACTCCCTCTGATTACCAAAGGTTAGAATGAGTCTTTGAGGAAGAATATATCACTACCAAGAGCCTCTAATATTTATTATAAATAATGACTAGTTTCAGTAAAAAAAATTTCTGGTAATAATCAACAGAATCAAAAGGAAAACTGACAACAAAATAGACCTGTAGATTCCTTACTTTGCAGTGATATTGAAAATAGACATTGTTGTGATGAGTATGCTCAAGAAAAAATAAAGTATTTTACTAAATATCTGGCACTTTCCTTTAACATAAAAGCATCAAGTAAGAAATGTAGTAACTGAAATTAACTGTAGTAACTGTAAATTAACAAGTAACTGTAGTAACTGAAATTAAGCACGGTTTTTTACATCAGAGAAGGTATAGTGAAAAAGTTGAGCAATAAAGTAGAAGGCAAATCAGTAAAAAACCAATCAGACTGGACCACATAGAGCAGGAATAAAAAATACAGGAAAGAACACAGAGGCACAAAGAAAGATAGGAGAAAAGGAAAGTGAAAGAAAAAAATCTGAAAAGCGGCATACAGCAATGGTATTCCCAAACTGTAAAGTGACCAGAAGCCCAATGATGATGCTCCAGGAACCCAGGCGCTGAAGAAAGAACAGCAACAAACCATCATCTCCATTCAAAAGAAACCTCTATTGAGACAAAGAGGAAGTCTCAAAAGCAATTGGAAACAAATGTTAGAATAGTAACATTAAGGGTGGCAAATGACTCCTTAACAAAAATACTATAAGTTAAAAAGCAACAGAATAACAACTTGAAAGTATTGAAAGAACAATGTCACCTTTAAGATATAGGCAGTAAATATATTCTTCAAAACTGAAGTGTGAAAATGCTGGAATAAAAAATGAGCAGGGGCTGAGCCCCAGTGGCGTAGTTGTTGTGTGCGGGACTGCGACCCACTGGGATGGAGGTTCAATTCCAGCAGCACCTCCACAGGAGCAAAGACTGGGCCTCCTACTCCCACCACCAGAGGGCAGTGATGCCCCCCCAAAAAAACCCAAAAAATGAGCAATAAAAAGGTGTGTTAGTCCAGGTAGAAGAGAAACAGATTCATAAAAACGCATATGGATATACAGGAAAGGTTTATATACAAGAGGAATGGAACATTGAAAAAGCATCCCAACCCAGTTCAGTCCTAGGTCATAAGTCCAATATTAGTCTATATGTCCGATACCAGTCCATAAAGTCTCCTTCCAAAGCACAAAGCACGTGCAATGACACCGAAACAATCACAGGTCAGTGGATGCAGAGTCTTGTGTATCCAGAGGCAGTAGAAGCATCCCAGTGCTGGCAGGTGTCTCTCCATGGCACCTTGTTTCCAGGGTTCAGGGTCCATCAACAGTACCCACTGGCGGTAGAAGCATCTCAGCACTGGCAGAGGTCTCTCTGTGGTTTCCCAAGTATCTCAGCATTAGCAAGAGTCTCCACGTGGCTTCTCCAGTCCCAGAGGTGTGGTTCCATCAGGTTAAGTTCTGGGCCTTCTCTTCCCCCTCCTCCAGTCTCCAGGACTCAGGGTCCATAACATGCTGCCATGTTGTCTTCTCGGTACACCATCTCCAAGAGACTAAGTCAAGTCTCTCACCTTTAATTAGGGAAATACCAGGAGACTTCCCAGAATTCTCAGGAGAAAGTCATGCCCACACAGAGGCCTCATTGGTTATCTCCAGATTGACAGGCTAGACTCTGCCCCTACACTCCCAGTGCTGAAATTGACACAGATCAGTGACTGCCACAGAGCACCCCCTTGTCAATTTCACACTTTTACAAAACTCTGTAACCACATGTAACTTTCAAATAAACAACAAACTATCTATACCTAACAGGATAAAAGAAAATGCATACAATTCAACATATACCATCATCATTTAAAAAATAGCGTTCTATAAGTGAACAAAACAAAAAAAATTCTGTGCCTTACAATTGCAATTATGTAATATCTACACCTTGATCCTATAATCTTATGAGTATATATTCCCCCATCTCTAAGAGTTTGTAAGCCAACTAGTTCATGCCTTTAATCCCCCATTTTGGATTTCCAATTTCTATATTGCTCACTTACATCAACCCAGTTCTCTGAGGAAGCAATCATATTTTTTGACATGAAGAATCTTCATTCCAGCTGGAACCTTGTGAAGTCTGCATCCATAAATGTCAAATCAGGATGGGCCATCCATAAATTCTGAAGCAATATGCATCAGTTCACAGGCTCAAATAGCTTCTCTTCATCTGATGGTGTTCTGATCAACTCAATGTGGGCTGTCTTACTTAGCCTCACCAGGGTATCCATTGGTCGCCTTCCCTTCAGATCATGGTCCCATCACAAATTCTCAACATGCCTAGCCCTTTCATGCTAGGTCATGAACTTCAGACCAATCAACCCACTCTCATCTTCTCTATTTCCTGTGAACCAAGTCCACAGGTGTCAGTGGCCAAACTCATCCCACCTCATCCCACCTCTGCATTTCTCCCACTTCTACTCAAAGAGTATAGGTCCAGTTGATCACCTAGCAAGCATTTCAGGCTGCCACAGGCTCCCTTTAACATTAAGTCCCAGAGAGGAGTTATCTTCATTGTTCCATATTTTTCCAGCTTCTGAAAATGACCACTAGTTCAAGATGTCCAAAGAAAGAGTTTCTCCTTCATTTAGTCAATCTGGCCCTTAAGCAGACCTCTCAGAATGCCAATGTCCTGAGTGCTCCAAAACATTGGTTGGGTATAATTTCTTCAGAGATGTCTTTCTAGGTGTGGGCTAACCCCATCTAAGGATAGAGTTGGGCTAACCTCTTCAGAGACATCTTTGAAGGTGTGTCCTAAACCCATCTAGCAGACAAATTAATTGCTTTAGGAAATTGGTTTACAAACTCTCTATTTTCATACTTCCCAATAAGCATTTTTATACATCCTTATATCGACAATAATAAACATAAGAAATCAGTATAAACATAGAATTAGATACTAAATTCTTAAAACAGTCTAGCTCAATCCTTATTTAGTCTATCTAAGTAAGCTGCATGAAGCAGTGGCCCAAATGCCCACAGTTCCCACTCCTGTCACATTACCTTCTCTCTCCCAGTCTGCACCTATGGCCTCCTGGGGAGTTCCTTATGGTAATTTAACTGAAGAGCAGAAAAGTCATGCTTGGTTGACAGATGGCTCTGCACGGTATGCAGGTGCAACTCGTAAGTGGACAGCAGCAGCACTATAACCTCTTTCTGGGATCTCCCTAATGGACAGTGGTGAAGGGAAATCCTCCCAATGAGCAGAACTTTGAGCACTGCACCTGGCTGCTCAGTTTGCCTGCAAGGAGAAATGGCCAGAGGTGAGACTGTATACTAATTCATGGGCTGTGGCTAATGGCTTGGTTGGATGGTCAGGGACTTGGAAGGAACATGATTGGAAAATTGGTGACAAGGACTTGAAAGTAACATGATTGGAAAATTGGATCTTTCTGAATAAGCCAAGAAAGTAAAGCTAATAGTGTCTCACGTGAATGCTCACCAACGGGTTACCTCTGAAGAAGAGTGCTTTAACAATCAAGTAGATAAGATGACATGCACTATGAAGACTGGCCCACCTCTTTCCTCTGCCATCCCTGTTATTGCCCAATGAGCACGTGATCAAAGTGGACATGGTGGCAGGGATGGAGGTTATGCATGGGTGCAGCAACATGGACTTCCACTCACCAAGGCTGACTTGGCCACAACCACTGCTGAATGCCCCCTTTTCCAGCAGTAGAAACCAACATTAAGTCCAAGATATGGGACCATTCCTCAGGGAGATCAACTGGCAACTTGGTGCAAGTTGATTATATAGGACCACTTCCATCATGAAGGGGGCAACATTTTGTTCTTACTGGAAAATACACCTATTCTGAATATGGATTTGCCTTCTCTGTATGCAATGCTTCTGCCCAAACTACCATTCATGGACTTACAGAATGCCTCATCTACCAGCATGACATCCCACATAGCATTGCTTCAGATCAAGGAACTCACTTCACAGCAAATTCAGTGTGGCAATGGGCCCATGCCCATGGAATCCACTGGTCATATCATGTCCTTATCATCCTGAAGCAGCCGACTTCCTAGAACAATGGAATGGGCTCCTAAAGTCACAAGTGCTGCACAAATTATGTGGTAACAACTTGTAGCATTTTTGCTTCCTGTCCAGCAATCCTGTGTGCTTCAGGCCTGGAAGTCCTGGTCCCGAAGGAAGGAACTCTCCCACCTGGAAACACAGCAAGGATTTCACTGAACTGGCAGCTGAGAATGCCTACTGGCTACTTTGGGCTTCTCATGCCTTTGAATCAACAGGTCAGGAAGTGTCACTGTACTGAGTGGTGTGATTGATCCTGATTACCAAGAAGAAATTGGACTGGTATTACATAATGGGGGTAAAGAAAAATATGTCTGGAATCCAGGAGATCCCATAGGCCAACTTTTAATGCTACCATGCCCTGTGAAAAAAGTAAATGGTAAATTACAGCAACCCAATCATGACACGACAGCTAATGACCTAGACCCCTCAAGAATGAAGGTCTGCTCTACCCCACTAGGCAAAAACCTACAACCAACTGAAGTGATTGCTGAGGGCAAAGGTAATACAGAATGGATAGTAGAAAGTAGTTCTACCTATCAGTTATGACCACTTGATCAATTGCAAAAGCAAGGTTTGTGATTGCTCATGTATTTTCTTTATATGAGCTTATTGAATATCTTTTCTTTGTTCATGTATAATATACCAAATATAATTGGATTCAATGTGTTCTCATTTATATATATGAAAGATGTTTGATGTTAAGTTTGATTTCATTGATGTCTCAGAATTATATATGGCTAAAGAATTGCATACAGGTGCCAAGTTGGCAAGGGGTAGATTGTGATAGGTAGTTTTGTTATGCCAACATGGCCAAAGAAGATAGGGAGGTTTGTTGTGACAACTTGGCCAATGAACATGTGAGATTGATTGAAGGGGAGCCCCACCTTGCTCTCTTGCTCTGCGGACCAACCAGCTGCCTTGTTTGTCTTTTGCCTCGATCTGCAAGCCACACTACCTGTGGAACACCTAATCTGTAGACTGTCTCCCTGTGAGTTGATTTTCCTTCAAGTCCTGCTTCACCACGCTCCTGGAGTAGACATCTCTTGAGCTGGAGACTGTTGTACCTGGTCATCAGGCTGACTGTTGGTGACCTGCCTTGCTGTTTGCTGCTTGTGGCCGGATAATCTGAATTGCCCTACAGAGGACTGCTCTGCAACCCTCAAGACTTGAACTGCCAATGTACTAGCTGTCTCATGCAAGTGAGTTGCACTGAACCATACGGACTACTTTATAGATTTGTTAACTGTTTATTTTTTATGTTAGATATCTTTCTAGCTATATAAATATATGGAGAGAGAATTATTAGTGTCCTGGTTTTGTTTCTCTAGAGAACCCTGTCTAACACAAAAGTGTAAATATGTACCTAAATATAAATAAATGTAACTATAGATGAACATTGACCATACAACACTATCTAATAATTGGAGTAAATAAAACATACATAGGCTTAAAATGCACAATAATAATAAAGTCAAAAGGGAGTTAACAGAAAATGTAAATGCAATAAATAAAGTTAAAGTTAGTAAATCTCTGTATTATCTAGGAAGTACTAAAAATATTGATTTAAATTAGATCTTAATAAGTCAAATCTTCATGTGAGTATAACATAAGACTTTATGTTTAATTCATTATTTATAACTAATCTATCTATAAGTGATATGTCATGAATAATGCATTTGATTTATCGAAAACTTCAATAAAGGAGATAAAAAGAAAAAAAGGAAAAGAAAGATTAGATAACCCCTCTGAAAATAGATATACACCCAAATATTAGGTGCTCTTAAAATTACTACAATTTAAGTACCAAAAATGTCTGATTTGATAAAACCATATACATTGTAGAGTTACTATACCTTAAGTATAATAAGGGCACTAAAAGTTTTACTGCACATGATAGAAAAATGCAAAGCATGTGAAATCTGAGCCTGAAAGGATTTAGAAGCCATTTGCTGATATGCTACTTTATAGGCCATGAGGTTGAGACTCAGGGCCATGCAGCGAGGCAGCAGGTCCTGCGGGACAAGGACACTGGGCTTCAGACCCCCGCTCTGCCTTTACACAACATAATAATAGGTCAATTGCCTTCCAAGTCGGCATTCTACATTCATCTGAGTCAAGCCCATTCGTGGTCTGCTATGTTTGACAGAAGAGAACTCTCAAAACATATCTCTGAAATGGTTTCCTCCGTGGAAGCTGTACGAGACTTTTGATTTGTGTAGCATGAGTTATAATCGCTGCTGCCTTGCTCAGAGGATGAATGTGTGAGGAGTGAGAGATCTCTTCTTGTGCTTCTTCTTCTTCTTCTTTACTCCACCCCCCTCTGCCCCCGCCCTCTCCCCTCTTCACACTCTTCTCCATCAAAGATTTATGACTAGAGAAAAGATAAAAGAAAAACAAATGCAAACTCTAGGCCAAGAGAGTCTTCTTGACTGTATTTCAACTCTGCTAACAAATTGCCTGATAAAGTTCACCTGGCTCAGTCGACAAATCAGATGGGAAAATTTAACCCATTACCCACCAGGATCACTTCAGGGCAGACAGTTTGGATCGTACATTATTATGTAGTTGATTTATCTGTAAGGAGATGTTTTCATTGATTGTGGAAGGTGAGGTGTTCGGAGTCCTTATTCATGAGAAACATTCCCAGAAACCCTGCTCTAACTCGAAGTCTGGTGGGGGGTGGAGGGGGGGAGAGCACAGCCTTGCCCGTACCGTGGTCTCTCTGCTATTGTCTTTTCTCTTGCCTTCATCTGCTTACCCAACAGGCTGACCTGTAGCCTTAGCTTTGCCCCAGCTTCTGTGTTAATCAGAATAAGAGAAAGAAGCCTATTAATAGCTTTAAGCTTTGCAATTAGGTTTTATGAGTAGCCAAGCTTTCTCACTGACATAGCAGAGTAAGTCCAAGATTTCTTCGAAGTAAGTGAATTATAACAGTCTCTCTCCACAGAAACATGTCTCCATAGAGACCTGCAAATCCACTATTGTTTTCCCCACTAATAACATGCTATTGTTGCTGTTAGCTGCCATTGAGTTAGTGGCTCCTCACACCAACCCTGTGCCTGACAGACTCCGACACTGCCTGTTCTGGCCCCATCCTCGCCATCATTATGCTTGAGCCCATTGCAGCCTCAACTGTGTCAGTCCGTCTCCTCGATGGTGTCAATCCCTCTTTTTCCAAACAATGTCCCTCTCCAAGGACTGTTCTCTCTTGATACTATGTACAAAGTACATGAGCCCAAACCTGGCCATAAGCAGTTAAGGAGCACTTTGGTTGTGCAGTCCCCAGTACTTTCAATATTCTTTCAGTCCATAGAACTTTCACAGAACAATTCAACATTCTGGCGGCATATTTCAAATGCACCAATTCCTCTATAATCTTTCTATTCATTCCCTAATTTTCACATGCATATGAGGTGATTAAAAATGCCAGGTTTGGGATCAGGTGCACCATAGTCCTCAAACTGACCACATCCTTGCTCTTCAACACTTGGAAGAGGTCTTGTGCAGCAGCTGTGGTTTCCTGACCGCTGCTTCTAAAAGCATTCGCTGGGGAGCCAAGCAAAGTGAAATCCTGGACAACCACAATCCCTTCTCCATTTACCATGTTATTGCCTGTTGGTCCAGTTGTGGGAATTCTGTTTCCTTAACTTGGAGCTCTAATCCACAGGGAAGGTCTTCATCAGAAGTACTGCAATTAGTTAGCACTTACTTATTTCATTGATTAATTTCCCCTTTTAACCAATATACTGGTTCATCATTTATTGATTACTTATTGAGCGCTTATGTGCCCAGAAGGTTTGAGGGTGCAGTGGTTTCAGTATTAGGTTTCTAACTGCAAAGTCAGTAGTTTGAACAAACCAGCCACTCCATGGGAGAAAGATGAAGCATTATGCTTCTGTAAAGATTTACAGCCTTGGAAACCCTATGAAGCAATTCTACTGGGGTTGTGTTTTTTTATTTGATTATTATGTACCTGTTCAGAATTGAATTGTATACCTCAAAAAAATGGATTGAAATCCTGGTCCCTAAATATCATTTCTGATGCCGCATGAATCTTGTCTGAAAGCAGAGAATTCCAGAAAGCAGCTCACTTGTGTTTCATTGATGAAGCAAAGCATTTGACTGGGTGGATCATAGCAAACAATGGATGGCCTTGGGAAGAGGAGGAATTCCAGAGGACTTCATTGTACTTCTGTGGGACCTGTACGTGGGTCAAAAGACAGTCTTGCTAACAGAATAAGGGAATATCACATGGATTAAAAGTCAAGAAAGGTGTGCAACAGAATTGTAGCCTCTCCTCATACGTATTCAATCTGTACATAGAGCAAATAATCAGGGAAGTTGGCTTATATGGAGAAGAATGTGATATCATGATTGGAGGAATAGCCTGCGAGATCCAGATGACACAGTCTGGCTTGCTGAAAGTGAGGAGGACCCGAAGCACTTGCTGATGGAGATCAAGGATGGCGGCCTTCCAGATGGAGTACAAGTCAATGTGAAGAAAAGCAAATTCTCACAACTGGATCGATAGGTCATGTTGGGAAACGTAGAAGAGATTGAAGCTGCTAAGGATCGTGTCTTGCTTGGGTCCACAATCAATACTCATGGAGGCAATGGTCAAGAGATCAGATAGCACATTGCATTGTGTAAGTCTGTCGAACAAGGCCCTGTAAAGTGTCGAGAAGTAAGGACATTGCTTTGAGGACTAAGGCGCACCTCACCCATGCTGTGGTATTTCCCATCGCCTGGCTTGCTTGTGGAAGTTGAAGACTGACTAAGGAACACCTAAGAAAATACCATGAACTGCCAACAGAGCAAACACATCTGTCTTGTAAGAAGTACAACAATCGGAATGTTCCTTAGAGGCAAGGACGGGAAGATTTTGTCTCAAGTAATTTGGACAGACTAGTTCTTGGAGAAGGACATCATGCTTGGTAGCAGAGAAGAACAAAAAAGAAAAGAGGAAGACCCTGGGCAAGGCCGACCGACATTGAGGCTGCCGTAATGGACTCATCCACAGCAACACTAGTCACTTGTTAGGGCGGTGTGGGACCACCGGACATTTCCTTCTCTTGCACAGGATACTGCTATTGTTTGAAATGAACTGTATGGCACCTAAAAAGAACAACAAATAGGATCCTGTTTGATAATAGTGTTTCCATTTTACTGTTATTAAATTACACCTAAGTGGATGTACATTATAAAATGAGTGGGATGCACACAGGGACAAACACAGGGAGAACAGATAAATAGAGACTGATCCTTTAACAATGGATTGTGGGCAGCTAATAGATGCTAAAATGGCAAGGAAGTACCTTCCCCAGAAGGCATTCCCTGAATTCAGACTTATAGCTTCCTGAACTATGAGAGAGAATAAATGTCTTCCGTAAAACCATTCACATGTGCTCTCTGTGTTGTCGCAGCAGTAAGTCACTACAACAGTTCCCCAAACTTTGCACTATATTATTTGATCCTTATAACAAGTCTGAGGCACATACTAATGCTATTACCACTTTATAAATGGAAAGGTGAATGTTTCAGAGAGATCATATAAACACGCCTTGTCTGTCAGTTTGTCATACTGCGGTGGCTTGTGTGTTACTGTGATATTAGAAGATACATCGTCTCGTATTTAAGTTACCAGCAGGGTCACGCAAAGTGAACTAGTTTCAGCAGAGCTTCCAGGCTAATAGAATATAGAGAAAGAATATACTACTTCAGAGGAATTAGCCTCTGACATTATCGATAGCATCAAAACATCGCAAGTTACTAAAAACCTCATTAAGCGAAGCAACACATTGTTGCATCTAGTAGGAGAAAATGAGCCCCAGGGGCCAGAGAGCACTCAAAGGATGGCTTGGGAAAAGCTGCCTTCTCAGAGTAAAGGTGGCCATAAGAGTGTGGTCAGAGTACAGCCTGCAGGAGTGAAGCCTTCAGGGTCTTCATTTGCTGATGGAGATGACTCCAAATGAGAAAAAAACCACTGCAAGAATTAATTAATAATTGAAACATAATATGTATAAAGTACAAATCTAGGGAAATTAGAAGTCATTAAAAATGAAATGAAAAACACAAAGATTGATATTCTAGGTCTTGTGAACTGAAATTGACTGGTGTTAGCCATTTTAATCAGAAAACCAAATGGTTTACTGTGCAGGGAATGACAAAATCAAGAGGAAGGGCATTGTATTTCTTGTCAGAAAGGACATTTCAAGATCTATCTTGAAGTACAATGCTGTCGGTGATGGAATAATAGGTATTGTCATACAAAGAAATTCAGTCAATAGAAGTGCTGTTCAAATTTGTGCACCAACCATTAGTTTGTGATGAAGAAAGTGAAGAATTCTAGCAAAGTCTTCAGTTTAAAATTGCTCCAAGGTGCACTCAAGAGTCATTGATAATTATGAGCAATTGGAATACAAAAGTTGAAGACAAAGAGAAAGGGATATTGGTTGGAAACTATGGCTGTGGTGATAGAAACAAAGCTGCAATCTCATGGCATAAATTTGCAAGACCGAGGACTTGTTCATGGAGAAAAGTTTGAGGTTGTCAAAGATTTTGTCTTGTTTCCACCCACAATTAATGATCATGGGAGCAGCAGTTGAGATGAAACAAGCTGCACAGACCTCATGAAAAGTTTACTTTGCAACTAAGGTATGTCTGAATCAAGCAAAAGTATTTCCAGGCACCTCCTGTGCATGTAAAAATTGAGCATAAGGAAGACTGAAGAAAAAATGCTTGCAAGCTAGAGTGTGGTGAAGAACGCTTCTTAGAGGCAAATATGATGAGCCTTCATCTCAGGGACTTTGGAAACATGAGGAGAAGACACGGTGAATGGTAAAATTACAGGGCCAGGGAAAAGAGGAAGGCCCTGAACAATGTGGGTGACCACAGTGGCTGCACAGACCAGCATGGGACTCAGCAGTTCATACCCGCTCAGCAGATCTGAGACCTAATGTCTTGCTGCATTTGGCAAACTAGTTGTTAAAATGACTCTTGTACACAGGTTATTCTCTCAGATTGGTGGCGGGACAGCCACCAAATGTGGAAGTCACAAATTTACGTACCTTATTGTGTTTAACATTCATCTGGGCAATAGTGCATTCTAAACATGTGCTCATTCTGTCCATTTTAAACAGGTTTAAAAAATTAGATGGAACTATGCTCATAATAGTTATGTATTTCATAAACACATTGTGCTTTGGGTGAAATACTATATTTTTATTCCCTTGTGTTTGTTACTTCAGTAAGCAAATATAATGTAAAGGGGAAAGGTACCAAACAACCAGAGGGTGTCACACTGTTAGTCGTTTCAGCTTTGTGTTAAGCCCCAAATTCCCACAAGATATTCTGAAGGAATTTTGCAATTCCTAAAAGTGTTCCACAAGCTGGGAATATTGTCAGAACAATTGCTGTGAGTTCAGCAGAAGCAGAAAGGGGTTTTCCAAAGATAGACACAATGCGTTCAGAGAAGGGAAGTCGCCGAACTCTTTGCCACACATGCAGCACAAGGACTACTGTACAAGTGGCTTACCTCTAAAGGAACAGGATCCAACTCCGACAGTGATAGGGGACTAAGGAAAAATCACACCAGCTGATGCTCAGATAAAAGGGAAGAGGTCTATAAGTGAGCATGCCAATCAAGAAGCAATATGGAAATATCTTTACAGTTTATTGTGTTGCCATGTATCATTTAATATTTTCATTAGTATTTTAAAACTCTCATGACAATTTTGTGTACCTCTTTTATTGTTCTTATTTAAGTATTAACTGCATGAAAACATAAACTACATTTCATTATGTTGTTTGTATACATTTAAACTGGTCATTAGGGCAGCAAACCGGTTGTTAAATGATCTGAATTCCCCCCACAGGCTCACACTTAAAAACAGGATGGTGCAGGATCTTGGGGGGTTCCGTTCTGTGGCTCACAGGGTCGATGTGACCTAGACACCAATCATTTAACATGTGGCAGAATTGGGGTGTGAACCCAGGCAATCTGGCTCCAGCATTTATATTACTAAGCAACTTAGGTGAACTTAGCTGAATTGGCAAGCACCCCACATAAGGCCAAAATTCTAGCCTGGCTTTTGTTCTGTCTGTTTGAGTCTGATACCTTGTGGAACTCCTCATAAGAGCTTTCTGTATAAGAAAGAAGAGATGTCCTGGTATTGATTGTAATGATGGATGCACAGCTCTTATGAATGTCATTGAACTATGGAAATATATGATATGTTTATCTCAGGTCAATGAAATTGTTAAAAAAGTAAGCTAATCATTAAAACTTTTTTAAAATCCCAATGTGAGATCAGAGACCAGCCGCATTCAGTTCCATTTTTGGGACTGTAAAGAAATTTGTCTTCACTAGCTGTTAGGACTTCGTGTCTGAAAATTTCAACTTCCATTCCTCCCTCTAACAGTTCCCCAACTACTTCTAAGCTTATGTCCTTTGAACACTGTGTTTCCAACTGCACAGCCACTTTTATGAGTACAAGCTGCCAATTGGACACACCTTTCCAGTCTCAGACTCATTTACTAGTCTCCACAGAAATGTGGGGTTCTTTAGGTCCCAGCATGCCTTGTTCCTGAGAATGCTCCGCCATTGCAGTATGCAGGCACACAGAGACTGTTTAACTAGAGCCTATAATCATTTCATAGTAAACTCCTAATAAGGTGTTCCCAAGAGTATCAGCATCTGCAGCAGCCTGTCAGACCCATATTTCAGGCTGCCCTGTTTTGGCAGGTAGAATTATGAACTGTTGCTGGTTTTCAGTTAGTTATCTTTTGCCATTCTAAATCATTTAAATGATTTGCAGATTTCTTTTTTTCTTGTGGATATATTTTCCTCTACTTTGCTGTTTGGTAAAATAAAACTCCTTAGGCCTTCACAGAAAAGGCCTCTTGAAAATGAAAACCACACTAACGGATAGAATGAGAATTTCTCTTGGTGACCCCTTTGTCATTCCCCGTGCATTAAGTCATCATGCATTAAGCTTAATAACTTTGGACTAATGTTCAAAAGGAACAATGGAAGTCTTGGAAGTGACATGAATATGGACGTCCAAAGGGTAAAGAGCAGGTGATATCTTCGCACCGCTGATGAGGGACAGCCTCATAAAAGGGAAATGAGGGCTGTTAGGCTCGATGATGATCATTGGGTCCCTACTGCTCATTGTAAAGCTCTCAGTGGTGAGGGTGTACAGCCCACATATGATGGGTTATAAGGTGAAGATAATCATTAAGCACCACGTTTGTTTCTAAAAATTTATCTGCCTCCTATGGATCTATGTAGACATACGTCTGTTAATGTCCCAAAGGGAAAGATTGTAGAATTTCCCTTAAAATTCTGTTATCTATTTTAGTTCCTTCTAAGGATTGAGTCCTTTTCTAGCTAGTGACCATAAAAGTGAGAGCTAATGTGTACAGTGGGGATGCTTAGTTGGCAACCTTAGAACACAAGTGGGGAGAAGAGTTGGATTCATAGAATTAATAGGAGCCTGGAAGACCTTGATTAACAAATGACACGAATTCAGTGCTTTCAGGGGCTGGAAAGAAAATGTCCAATCATAGGCCTGTCTGCTCTCCTAGCCATCTCTGTAACCACATTGAATACAACCACTAAATATTCCCATTGACTTTGAGTTTCTCCAAAGTCAAGGTTCTAAGAAGAAGTATAAGAATGGCTACCAATAGCTATCTCCTAGCTTTATCTTTGTGGCTTTTAGCTGCTTTTCAATCCATTCCAGCTTGCAGCGCCTCATAGACACAAGAGTTCGAGGGTTTTCGAAGCTACCCATTCAGAAGTAGATGGAGAGGCCTATCTTCAAGAGTGCCTCTGCATGTGTTCAAATCACAAAGCTTTCTTTTTTTTAATCATTTTGTTGGTGGGGGAGGGGGGGTCATACAACTCAGCACATGCAAAGCACATTTGTACCTTTGATGCCATCAAGAGTCTCAAAACATTTTCTTTCTACTTAAGCCCTTGGTATTGACTACTCCTTTTTCCACTCCCTTCCTGCTCCCCCTCCTGCATGAACCCTTGAAATTTATAAATTATTATTATTTTGTCACATCAAACGCTGTCCAATGTCTCCCTTCACCCACTTCCCTATTGTCCATACTCCAGGGAGAAGGTTATATGTAGATCCTTGTTATCACACAAACCTTTTTGCTACTAGTTTAGTGCTGTTATTTGTGTCATCCAATGATTCCCTTAGTCAAAAGCGATGTAATCAGCTAGATGTGACTGAGTTGGATGTGGGTAAGATCTACCCATCGATCAAACCAATATCAAAAAGGACTTCCCCCCAAAAGTAAGTTAGAAGAGAGGATGGATGGATGTCAGACAACCAAAAAGATACCATGTACAACAATCACACATGACACTAGAACTATACCCTTAATATGTGATATACAAGGCTGCTTCATGAA
Source organism: Nesogale talazaci (assembly GCA_004026705.1). Classification (NCBI taxonomy): domain Eukaryota; kingdom Metazoa; phylum Chordata; class Mammalia; order Afrosoricida; family Tenrecidae; genus Nesogale; species Nesogale talazaci. The sequence goes on along the minus strand of PVJH01000005.1, from coordinate 315,125 downwards.
AGTTCACGGAAAAATGAAATCAAAGATATGGACTTTTTTCCTCCAAATTTTTGGAAGCCCCTTTGAATATGGTGTATTCAAAACAACTAAAGATGGATCCTGTTATTCTCTAGCAATGGTGTCTAAATGATGCTCCTTCAACAACAGCATTCTCCCCTCTTGCTCTTGTTAAATTGGAATTAAAGGCACAATCTAGGAAGGGCTCAGCTCACAGTTTTAGAATAATTTAAGAAAGACAACATGTTCCTCAATTTGTACCTTAAACATCTAGCCCACCAAGACTTTGTAAAAAGTCTTTGACAAGAGTCTTTGAAATGAAGAGATGGTACACACACAATGTAGCAAGTCATAGCCTGCTACTAGTGCTCTGTTCCACAAACAGGAAACCAGTAGGATCTGAGTGAAAGCACTCCTTCTCTCACCAGTTGTGATAAATGAGAAAGCATCCCTAGATAATTGGATGTCTCCACCTTAGACTGAGAAATCGGTTCCCCACCCCTGTATTTACTTTCTTATTTAGGATGCTGGGGTGTCTGAATTTCACAAGTACATTTGCTTAAAATCAATGCTATCATAAAGTACCACGTTTCTTAATTTTCTCTCATGTGAAGTTAGCAGGAAAGATCTAAGTCCTTTTGTCTCATGACTGAAATGCTCAAGCATCTAAAAATGCCTTTAGGACTTCAGAGAGAAGCCACCACAGTGCATGACACTTACATTCTTTTTATAGACTCAGCTCTGTGCTGTGTCTTTCTGCAACCTAATATAGCCAGCTACTGCATTCAGTGGCAAGTGAAAAAAGAGGTCTGCTTTCACTAGCCATGCTTGCTTCAAATTGTGCAGGGCATTGTAGGCTCAATGTAATCCCAATTCTGTAAATGAAGGCACAGACAACAAAAAAAGAAAAGGGTGACATAATCAAGTGGTTAGATATCTTTGGGGGTTTGTTTTTCTACAGGTGAGGTTATAGCTGAGTTTTACTTTCTTTCATGCATGTCTATTTTCTAAATGTATACCAATTCAATAACTTATTTGATATTGTGTCAATTACTGGAATCTTGTTTATAGTCAATGCATTCAGTGTAGCTTCAACTTCTTTTAATATCGTTGTTTCATAAACATAGCCCACCTCCTGATAGGTGAAATATCAACCAATTATTTCTGGTAAAGTGACTCTGTTTTCCTTTCATCTTCTTTTGATGTTGACTACTCTGTTCAAAATTTTGCCCATAGAAACCTTTAATATGTCAAACTCAAGGATTGAATTTTTTGTCTTCAGTATTGAGCTTGTTCCTCCTTTGACGAGGTCATTCCTTTGTCTTCTTGAGTCACCTTTGAAATCTTCTGTTCACTTCCTTTTACCCCCTCATTTCTTCCATTCTTTACTATTCTTTCTTCAAAAATCAAGTTTCAGAGTTTCTTTTAACATCTATTTGGGTATTTTCTCTCTTTCCTATTTTTTAATGATCTTTTGCCTCCTTCCTGTATGACATCATTCCAACCAGTCATGTCATCTTCAATCATTAGCAGTCAATGTGTAAAATCTATTCTTGTGATTATCTCTAAATTTATGTGTTGTACCCTAGGTCTGTTTTGGTTCTCGTGGATGTGTTTAATTTTCTTAGATTCAGATAGAGCAATTTTGAAGCAATTTGATGGTCTGTTCCACAGTCATACCTGATCTGGTTCTGACTGATGATATTGAACTTCTCCATTATCTCTTTCTATAGATGTGGTTGACTTGATTGCTATGTCCTCCATTCAGTGAGAACCACTTATGTAGTCTCCATTTTCATTGTTGAAAAGCATCTGTGATTAATAAGTTGTTGGTCTTGTGTAATTCAATCATGTGATCTCCAGCTTTGTTTCTATCACCAAGACCATATTTTTCTAGCTGCAGGTTCTTTCTTTCCAACATTTGCATCCCATTCATCAGTAATTATCAACACATCTTGTTAGTATGTTGGATCGATTTTAAACTGAAGAAATTAGTAGCAATTTCTCATTTCTTCATCTTTGGCATTAGTGGTAGGTAATTAAACTTGAATAAAAGCTATATTGATTTTTTTTGTGGGCACATAGTAGCTATTATCGTATTCACTGACAGCACTGTACTTCAGAATATATTTTGGATTTTTTTATGATGAATGTAATTCATCTTCAAATAGGTTCTCCATCAAACTATCTATCAATGCTCATGTGTTTAAGCTGTAACATTAACTTAAAATATAGATTTACAAGTAATTTGTTTATAATGTGACATATTGTGTGTAGTTTAATATATGATGTTATTTAGTCCTATCAAGCCAGTTCTAGTTCATAGTGACCCTGTGTGCATCCGATCAAAATACCACTTGATTCTTGACCATCCTCACAATTCTCATTTGAGTCCATTGTTGCAACCATTATCTCAATCCATTTCATTAGATTCTTCCTTCCTTTTGCTGACTCTCTCTCTTACCAAGCATGGTACCCTTTGCAGGGACTGCTCTCTCATGATTATATGTCTAAAGTACATGAAATGAAGTCTCACCATCCTCTCTCCTAAGGAACAAGCTACCACTAAGACAAAATTATTTGGATGTCTTTCAAGACAGAATTATTTGTTCTTCTTGTAGTCCGTGATACTTTCAATATTCATTGCCAACACTATAACTCAATGACATTAGTTCTTTTATGGTCTTCTTTTCTATCTCTTTAATGGCCTTTTGTTTTCTTCAGGTACGACGTTCACGATGTCATTCCACAACTCCTCTGCTCTTCAGTCATTAGTGTTCAACGTGTCAAACCTGTTCTGGGAATGTTTTCTCAATTTAGGTGGCATATATTCAAGCTCATTTATGAGTTTATTTTAATTTCCTTCAACCTGAACTTACATGTAATTGATGGTCTATTCCACAGTCAGCATCTGGTCTTGTTTTTGCCTGATGATATTGCCCTACCACTTCTCCATTTTTAATTTCCATAGATGTTATCAATTTGATCATTGTATAATCTACTGGCAAACGTTGCACATATTGACACTGTTTTTATTGTTCTGAAAGGTATTTGCGATGTTCTTGCAACATTTTATCATGAAATCACCAGCTTCATTTCTGGCACTACTTTCCAACTACAGGCTCTTTCCCTTTTATTTCCAAGTTTCACATTCCAATCACCAGTAATTGTCATGCATCTTGAATGCCTGTTTGATCAATTTCAGATGGAAAATGTTGATAGACTTCTTTTATTTATTCATCATTGGCCTTGGTGCTTGGCGTGCAAATTTGAATAATAGCTACACTAACTGCATGCCTTTATTGTCATTTAGATATACCTATAGCACAGAAACCTTAATGCTCCACCCTAAAATGGACACTGTTTTTCTCGAGTCTAACATATTGGTGTTAGACTTTTGGTTAAAATAGTTGGATGTTAATTTTAGTTCCATCACTTGGGCTTTGGCAATTATTTACCACTTTTTGTGTTTTAGTTTCTATACCTGTAAAAGTGAGAAAATGTAGGTGATTACTTGATAGGTTGGATGTGGAGATTGAATCTGAATTAATATCTGTAAAAAGCAAGTGTTCAATATATAACAGTGTGCTGTCTATTGTCTGCTTGCTTCCCCTAAATAATTATTCTCCATTAAGCCAATTTTCATATGCTTCAAGCATGTCAGAGTAGAACTGTGATCAACAGGATTTCCTTTCTTTTTTTAAATCATTACAAAATCACAGATATCTTTATTAAGCAACCATATTAAAATGTGAAGCTGCCATTTCCAATATATCCTCCTTCTAGGCCTATATACTTGTGTGTGTGTGAATATATAGCAATTTTGTTTTCCACTCAACAATTCCTAAATATCTGTACTGTAGTTTGTTTCATATAAGTGACTGTAACCTCCACTTATCTTACTTCTTACCCTGTTTCCTTTCCTCCTACTGTCCAAATCCTCGTGAAGGATTGCTTGCTATCAGGTGTATTGTTCTTTTGATCTCAAATAGTCATTTGTTCTAAGGAGTGCATATCTCCCTAGTGTTGCAATTCATCATATAGACCTGAATATTGTTTGGCTGAAAATGGTGCCCTCGGTGTGAGTTCAGTTACAGTTCTAAGGGCTAAGGACCGAAGTCGTGGATGTTATAACAGACTCTGTCTGTTAAATTAAGCCTGGTTTTTATATGATCATGAGTTTTATTTCATATTCCTCTATCCAGGATCCTTCTGTCCAGTATACTTTCAATGGGATCTCTGTCTGAGCTTTTGGTAGTGGGATCCAAGATACCATCTAGTTCTCCTCTCAGGGTCCTAGAGGCTGAGGTTAGCAAGGTTCATTAGTCCACTGGACTAATTGTATTGATTTTTGATACAATTTTTGATTTTCTCCCACTGTTCTTTGCTCTAGAAATGGAAACACAATAGTTGGGGCTTAGTTGTACCTAGTCATAAACTTTTAAGATCCACCTCTACTCAACAAAGTAGGATGTAGAACATTGTCCTTGTAGATTATACTATGCCAATTGACCTCAATGTCCCCTGAGACTGTGGTCCTGAGTTCTAGAGTTTTCAACAATATCTTTTTTAGATATTGATCACCAGGTCTTCCTTTCATCTCTGGTTGGACTAGAACCACTGTGACGGTCATGTACTTGATGTCAATTTCATGATTGGGATGCAGGGGTGGAGTCCAGCCTGTCAATCTGGAGATAGTCAATGAGTAGCTAATGAGGCCTTTTTGTGAGCATGGTTTTCTCCTGAGAATTCTGGGAAGTCTCGCGGTAAGTTCCAATTGGAGAAGAGAGACTGGACTGAGTTTCTAAGATGATGAACTACTGATGAGATGAGATGACAAACTACTGACAAGATGAGATGACAGCATGCTGATCAATTCTGATTCCTGGAGAATGGAGGAGCCAGAGAAGAGGCCACATGGGCTTGCCCTGATGGAGCCAAACCTCTGGGGCCAGAGAAGTCACATGAAGACTCTTGCCAGTGCTGAGATGTTCAGGAGGCCATGGGGAGACCCCTACAAGCACTAAGATGCGTCTACTGCCTCCGGACACACAAGACTCTGCACCCACTCACCTATGATTGTCCTGGTGTCATCACATATGCTTTGTTAGTCAGAAGGAGACTTTATAGACTGATATCGGATATATGGGCAAATATCGAACTTAAGACTTTGGGCTTGACTGGGTTGGGATGCTTTCTCAAATCTTCCATTCCTTTTGTATATAAACCTTTCCCTTATTTCCATATGCGTGTTTACGAATTTGTTTCTCTAGTCCACTCAGACTAACACAGGCACCAACTTTTCCATTAGCAAACCACTGCTTAGTTTTTTTGCAAAACAAAGGACTCCTTGTCCTTCCCATCGCTATTGTTACCACTGCTGCCACCACTGCTGCTGTTAGATGCTGTTGAGTCAATTCAGACTCCGGCGATGTGATAGAACCACTTCCTCATCCTCCATAAACTCCATCTTCAACAAATGTACACATGTGCTTGACACAATGGGTATATGTGTAGGTTGTGATAAGGGTTATAGGAGCCACCCCTCCCAAAATGATGTAAATACTGACACAAAGTATGTTTGTATCTACTGTGATTAGAGCTGTATGAGCACCCGATAAAATAATTTTTTAAAAAAACCCATCCTCACTTTTCTCTGCATTGCTCTGGACTCAAAGAACCTGACCTCTATTGACTGCATTCCCCATACTCTCTTGCCTCTGTCTTGAAGTTGATTTTGGCAGGAGACAACAGAGCAGAAAGTGATGGTTCTTCCAAGATTTATTGTCCTTCACTTGGCGTCCTCCCTCTTGGAGTTCTGGCCAGAACTATGGCTACAGAATGAATGACTGCCACTCCTGTCAGACATCGACTCTTCAGGAGCACATATTTTCATTCAGCTTCTCTAGCCCCATTCCCTTTCCTTGCTTCCTCGGGTCTAGGGGACCAGTGACAGCTCTCTCCATTTGCTAGTTTTTTCATATCTCACAATGCTTTGCTAGTCCCCATAAGCCTTCCTAAATTTCTGAAATTCATCCCTTTATTAAATACTTTTAAGTTAATCCCCTTTAAGTAAGCTATATGCTTACTGCTAAAATCCTGACCAATATAATCGACCATTATTAATGTATGTGCCCTTTTGCTCATAGAAGAATTACAGCAGAAGAAATTATACAGCATGAGAGTGATCATTCTGAGCATGCAGAGCATCCAGTCACTCTCAGGGTCTTCTGAACTATGATTGGTACAGCTTTGCTTCACCATCTGAGAATCCTGTAGTTTGAATCTAGAAGATGAAATTTTTAGCTGTTGTTTTATTTGGTTTTTTTTTTTGGAGGGGGGGAGGCATCACTGCTCTCCGGTGGTGGGAGTAGGAGGCCCAGGCCCACTGCTGGAATTGAATCTCCATCCCAGTGGGCCGCAGTCCCGCGCACAACCACTACACCACCGGGGCTCAGCCCTGTTGTTTTATTTGTATAATAGCTTATCATCTGCTTAGAAATCATATTACATTTTGATTCTTTTAAGATTCTTGACTATAGATACATTTTCTTTTTTAAAAAAAGGGATGTTCAAGAAAATGTTCCTAGTTATGCTTTCCATTAAATTCACATTAAGCTAGATTTTGCATCTAATTAACCCCATTCATGCATTCATTCATTCATTCATTTAATCATTAAATAAAAAGCTTGTGGGAACATTCCATTATCTTTTAATTCCATTTTTCCATGAAATTTTGAAGCCCTCATATTATAGGCAAAGTTATCCCAAGTGCTCATGGAATTTTCTCAATCTCCTGCCAACTTTGAGGGTGTTATAGTGCTGGAGTGGAGTCTAACCTGTCAATCCGGTCTTAACCAATGATGCCTCTGTGCAGGAGTGGACTTCTCATGAGGATTTGGAAACTTTCTTTCTCTTGATTCTGCCATCAGAAGACATATATCACATACTCTCTGCTTCACCTTTCTTTTTGATAAGCCTCATGGAGCCATGCTGATGGCAGCCAGAGTCCTGGAGATGTTTCTACCACCACTGGACCCACAGGACTTTCCACCCATGGACCCGTGATCTTCCTGAATTCAGCATCATTGCATGTGCTGTGTAAATCTGAAGAGGAACTTATATACTAGTGTGAGACATATGGACTTGATCTAGGCTGGGATGTTTTCTTAATATACAATTGCTCTTTGATAAACAGCTCTTTCTTACACACATATCAGTGTCTCTGGATTTTTTTCACACGTACATCTGAACTTACACAGAACTTAACTCGAGTTGCAGAAGAGAACATTTTATTTTGTATATGTAAAAAGAAACATAAAATTATAGCTGGGAATGTGCTAGGAAGGGAAGTACAAGATGTCAGACCATTGATAAGGAGATTTGATGGACTTCAGGAGACCAGAGAAGGGGCCCTGAGAGGTAGGGTGAGCTGAAAGTTTAAGAAAGAGGCTAAGTTGGTAAGGAGAGAATTTTAGAGAGAAAAGGGGCATTTTGCAAGGTCCTGTAGTAGATGGGGATTATGGTTGGCCGTGCTGAGAGATATTCCATGTGGCCAGGACAGAGAGAAAGGGAACAGGAAGAGTAGTGGAGGCAGTTGGAGGTCACAGAAGATGGACCTTGGAGGGCATTTTCAGCAGTTCTTTTTTATGCCTAGAGCAATGAGAAAACATTGGAAGTGCTTAATTAGGAAACTGTCTAATCTTTGAATTTCTAAAAGATCTGACTCCAGTAGGATGCGTGTTTCTCAACTGTAGGGTTTGTGGACCAAAAGAATAAATGTTGAAACAAGAATAGAGAATATGCTCTAGTTGGTTTTTGTTTTGTTTTGCAAGTGATTAGATTGCAACTGAATTAATTTATCCTAATCAAAAAGATTCTTCTCCAGCACTCGGCAGTGACAGGTAATTTCAAGATGTGATCGTTAGACGTGTCTGTTTCTAATCAATCCCTGGTCCCACATTTCAGCAAGTCAACACTACTCCATATTTTTGTAACTTTCCAGTAATTTTCATGTCACAGCTGTCACTGGGCTCCCTGCTGGACCCAAGTGCACATAACTAATTAATCAATCAATCAAGATGGAGAGAAATTCATGTCTGATGCTACAATGAGAATCTTTGCTTGCTCAACCCAATGGCTGGTTTGGGATGAAATAAAAAAGAATGCTTCATTAATGAGAGGTAGAGTTTGGAGATTTAAAGATAATTCCTAAGACTAATAGTCTTTGTAATTTAGTGTGTGCACTCCCAGTACCTAGCTGTGTTTATTTCACATTATCAAGGGAAGCAAATTTATTGCTAGAATTCCCACTGCTTTTACCTGTCATCAGTGCAGGCAGGAGAGAGGCAGGGTGGGGGGTGTTGGAAGTGGGAGCGAGAGAGAGACTAGAAAGGAAAAACCCAGGAAGGAAGAGTTCTTTAGTGAAGATTCAGGAACTCTGGCTTCTAGTTCTACTGGTCCCCTGAGTGTACAGATTTTGGGTGAGCCATTTTGCCCCACAACTGGTTACCGTGAGTCAATACTAACTCATAGCATCCCCTGTGGGTTTTGGGGACTGTACTGTTAAAGGGAGAAGAGAGGTCAGAATTTTCCCAAGGAGCTGAAGGTGATTGTAACTGCTACCCACTCAGATCACAGCTCCTCTCTTAAGCACTAAGTCACCAGGTCTCTGTGATACCCCATAGGGGGTCATTTCTTCATCTGTAAAATTAGACCTATCGAAAGCACGAAGATAACACCATTGAGTGAAGTTATGTAGTTCACACATGGACTCAGAATGTCCTCAAGATTCGAGTGTGGTTTTTAGATGTTCAGTCTAGAAATTTTACTTCATTTACCCACAGTTTGCCAGTAACCAAAAAGGACAGAGAAGTTTTGTTTTACCTGCTGGATTAGTCAGGTTGGACCTGATTCTCCTGCTACAATAGGCAAGCTTTTAACCTCAAAGGTGATACGCAACAGAGGTTTCTCATCCACATACAACCCTGAGCACGTGAGCTAGTCCCTCCCCATTTAAACGATGAATCCTGGGACACCTGAACTCCCAGGTTACCATGGCAAAAGAAGACTAAGGTGAAGGTACACAACAGCTCTTCATTGCTGAAATGGCACCTATCATTTCCACTCACTGTCTATTGGTCAGAACAAAGCTCATGACCTCAGTCTTTCAAACGAAAGCTCCAAGGTAGGAGACCATGTGGCAGATGAAGGCAGCATGCTCACATGCCTCGGCAACCAATTTATGAGAAACACATGGGTGTTTCTTAGAATGAGACTGAGATTCGGGTTGGGTTCCCCAGGAAAGAATGAAGTCAGTGTGGAGATAGAGCTTGGTGGCATGTTGCCTGGCAGCACATTTATCTTTTAACCATAATACCTTTTCCCTGTTTGCAATGCCCCTGAGATGTAGAGTTTGTTAACCAGAGGTTGTTTGATTAGTATAAAAGAAGTGAAAAAAAAATGAAAGGATCGTCAGAATTCTCCCATCAGGCTACTAAAAACACTAGTACATAAGTAAAGACTTGGGGGAGGAGACGGAGCTCACAAACACTGAAAAATACACTCCAAGGTCTCAGGGGAGTCCTGGTGGCACTGTCACATCCAGTGCAGGACTGCTGACCTCCAAGTTCAACCCACCAGATGCTCTTGTAAAGAGTTATAGCTTTAGAAACCCTTGGCAGTGGTTTGGGGATATGGGCTTTCTGGAGGGATCTAATGAACTATTTCAAAACTGTTTCCAAATCTGTAGGTGCTTAAGCTGATATCAAGGGCTCAAGTAGAAAAGGAGATATTTGGAAAATTATGAAGGCAGTGAGGCATGTGAAGGTGCTTGCCACAGTTTATGTATTTAGGTATCGTGAAAAGCAATGCTTAAGCCCCCATTAAAATGATTTTTAAAAAGTTTCTGGCTACTCTCCAGCTCTTTAGGGGATGAGTCTGAATGGATGCAAGGGCAGTGGCTATCAAATACAGGGGGATCAAGAGTGCTTAGAGCCCAAAGAAAAAAGGGAGAGGATAGCAAATAGCTTATTACCTAGGATCAACCTTCATCAGTCCTCTTCTTTAAAGCTGCATTCACTGACCTCATGGATACTACCCTCCCACTAGCTCCTTGAATTTGAGTCATTGATTGGGCAGATCTGTCGCATGAATTACACTTTGCATTAATAACTGACCTATCAAGACTGGATCCATCTTTTCTTCCATCTGATGTGTTCCTTAGTCAGGAAGACACTTGTGTGTATGTCGTGGGCTTCCATTGGTTCATTATAAAATGTCTGCATCCCATCAGTCTACTCTCTCCCAGATTTGGAGTGCCCATCCAATGGTGTCATATTTCTTTACTTAAGTAATGGGTTCACAACCTAAGATGTCACAAATACAAAATTAAGAAAAAGACAAAAAGATCACAGGAACAGTTTCTAGGTGAACAATATTTTGTATCATTTATATTTGTTTACCATATGTGGAGAAGCCCTCTACCAAGCATTTCCCATATCTGAATGCACCTGCTCCTTAAGGACAGGGAGTTCCTAAGTGGTGTGAATTATTAGTGTACTCTTGCCTACTAACACAAGGCTGGAGGTTCAAATTTACCCAGAGGTGCGTCGGAAGGATCCTCCACTGCTCTGCTCAAAAATGAAAACCAGTGACTGGAAATACTGTGTAGTATAGTTCTATTCTGACCCTTGTGGGCTTCCCGTTACAAGTTGCAATTGACCTGATGACAACAACTGTGGTTTGATTTTATGAAGTAGGGACAACTTCAAATGGCGAGACTGGGATTGCTATGACTGAACGGTGAGGGTCAAGTTTTGAGCCCAGGTGTCTAGGACATCAGAGTGCATACTATTTATGTCGTTAATAGTAAGAGCTATTTTAATTACATACAGATAACCCAGTGTACAATAAGAAAACCCTCCTCGTGAGCAGTACTCCCTAGTTCACAATTGTCCAGAAATAATGCTATAATGATTAGAGGTTTTTTCCCCCGACCATGTTATCAGCATATAATTTACATATCATATAATTCAATAGTTCAATCATATCAAGAACAGTTTTGTAATCATCACTGCAATCAGTTTTCCAACATTTTTTTTCAACCTGTACTCATCATTATTAACTCCCCATGTCCCTTCAACCTCCCCTGCTATACCACCAGGGGATCATTAATCCAGTTACTGTCTCTACATATTTACCTATTGTGGATTTCATAGATAGGGAAAAAAACATTACAACAAACAAACAACAAAAAAAACTAACAAGAGTATCAAAGTAAAATAGTTAAAAATCTCAAGTGAAAAGAAAGCAGAAAATATTAAAAACTAGAATAAATCTAAATAGATCATAAAGATCAAATGATAGAGTGCTAAAATTTAACCTAGTTGTGGGTTAGAGTTAGGGCTAGGGTTAGGGTTAGGGTAAAAAAAAGAGAAAAAAAAAGAAGAAAAAAAATTTAACCAAGTTGCATATGCAACAATCCATCACTCAAAGCATTGTGCATGCTAGTCAGGGAATTCACATCTCTGGTCCATGGTCAGAGGGGACTCCCCAGGGGTTTATTCCCCCTTCACTTTTATTTTTAATTAAAACGGTTTTAAAATGGTTCTAAAGGACATTCAAAGGATATTTTGTTCTAATCATGTCTTCCATAATCAACTTTGCAATGCTCTCTGTCTGATAACAGAGTTTTCGACATCCGTCAACTAGGATCAGAGGGGACTCAAAAGAGGCTAACTCCATGTATGGGCCCTGCAACTGGGATTTGGGCTTCCAATGTCATCCACAACCTCTGCGAATCAAATGTTCATAATTTGAGCTCCAGTTAGGCCACTCCCTCCTTTAGATTTGGATTATTATAGTAATTACAATCCTTAGGTCACACAGGCTGGTGTGATCCTTCCATGAGAACCTAGTGGACACTGCACGAGGTTGCTTCTTTGAAAACAATCCTTGAAGCCTCCACATGCTGTTCTTTCTCATAGCCAGCTCCAGCTAGTCTCCTTACCACACTGTGCTATAGCGCCCAGGTCTTCCGTGATCGCTTCATGAAGTGACGCCTCAAGCAAGGCCATGTCATAAGAAATACTGTACGTACTTGAGTATAAGTCAACCTGTATATTAGCCAAGGCACCCAATTTTACCACAAAACCTGCATTTAAAATATCGGAAAAACTCAGTTTATATATGAATATATATGGTAACTCCTCTTAGATTGGGACCCAAAATCAATCCATGCATCTATGTCTCTATGTCTCTGGTTCTGTTTAGAGACATCCTTGGCCTTTTATGTTAGAGAATAGTCTCAATCATCCTCCTGGGGCATCACTTCCACTGCCAGCAAGTCCATGGTGACTTATTGCCACCCTATAGGGCAGGATAGAACTGCCCCAGAGAGCCCACAAAATCTTTTAGCCACTGGAAAGTTCCAAGAGAAGATGTGCTGAGAAGTGCTGAGAAGAAGACAAATATTCTCAAAGAGAGTGGAGATTGAGATATGTGGAGGGACACAGATACTCAACCGGTTGACCTAGAGTCCGTTCCAACTCCCAGCAACCCCAGGGACACATAGGAGACCAGTGTTCCATGCAGTTCTATTGACTTTCCTGTGTGGAGATATTTTTCCAAGCCTTCCTGTCCTGGAGCCATTTGGCAGACATGAAATCACTCAACTTTAGGTTAGTAGACAGCTATAAGCCATGAACACCGGGGTTGGGGGTGGAGTGGGGGTGCAGGGGAGAGAAAAGGAAAAGAATTCCTTCGACCTAAGTGAGTAGAAGGAGGTGTTCAAATGATAGATTTCGCCTCACATTTGTAGGGCAATGGGATGATGGATTTGAGAGTCACTCTGAGGATCTGTGGTGTGAGACTAAAAATACCAGCTAGAGCCATCGCTTTGAAGAATGGTGGTAACGTCATTCCAAATGGAGGCAGTGGCACAAGCAAGCCTGGCCAGGTGGGGGCTGCAGCCAGCAGCAAGAGGAAAGCTCGGTGGCTAGAAAAGCACAGAAGAGCTACAACGGCAGAGAGCAGAAAGCCGTATTGCTGAAAAGTCTTCTCTCTCGATTGTGCCCGTGAATTCATTCATTCTCTCTCTCTCTTTCTCTCTCTCTCTCTCTCTCTCTCTCTCTCTCACACACACACACACACACACACACACACACACAACCTAAAAATTCGAATGGTCACCAGAGTACCTTCTCATTAGAGGCAACTTCTGTGGCTTGAAGAACCAGACCTAGGCTCTGAGCCGTGTATCGGAGGGATCCTCTCTGAATGCAGAGTTTTGAGCCATTCAGAAGAATGAGCCCTACTTTTAATTGCTTCAGACAATGATAGCAAAGTAGAGGCCCCTTATCAGAATAGAAAGCTTTTTCTTGAAATCACAAAGAAAAGAATTCTAACTGCAAGGTGCTTTTTTTATCTTAAAGGGGAAAAAACAGCAGAATGAAATGTGTTTAAAAGGAAAGAAAGAAGGTGGGGGGGGGGGTGTTGAGAGTGAGGGCTGGGTGGCAGGAACAATTCTACAACATGGAGCTGGTGTTTCCTGCCCATGAAAAATGGGATCTATGCTTCACTTGTGCAGTGTCAAGCCCAAGTGACTGCAAATTAATTGAAAAATATGCTGGATAACCGGAGTTACAGTGAGCACACTAGGTCTCTTTGGAACAAAGGCAGGAGAGGGCTTTTGTTTGGTTGCTCGTGCAGGTGACCTTGCAAGAAGCAGACTATCAATTGCTGTAATTGTGGGATGATAAGCCTGCTTGATAGATTTCTGTCACTCTCCCTCCATAAAAAATGGGCTCACCTTCCTGAAGAGGCCTATATATCACAAAGTACATCGTTGCTTCTCAGCTTCTGAGTCAAGCTGGGTTTCTCTGCACATTTTTTAACATCCAGAGAGGTACGCCCATCACACCAATCCACAAGCACTCCCCACCTGTCTTTCTTGAGCAGGTTGGAGTCCTTTTCGGAACGTTTGTTCCCTTTCGCTTTTCTATCTGGGCGTGTACTTGACTTGGAGCCCTCGTGTCTAACCATGCTTCAGAAATCACGTGAGTAAGGGAGGCAAAGCAGCTATGTGTTGATTTGACCGTTGTTATTTTCCGAGCCAGTGGGCACAATCAAATGGGGCTGGAGGAGGGAGTGGAACAAGATGTGAGTCCTGTGCCTCACATCGACTCCCACACAAAGTAGCTTGTTGGGGTGGCCGGAGCTCAGAATCTGGAGGGCCTTGTCTCTATATTCTTTAAGGAACACTTTAATTTTCTTTTTCCCCCAGAGAAGTGGTGGCAACTATGTAACAGTCCTTGTGCCTCTTCCTTGATCTCGTCAAAAGAAAGCTCAACAACATGGAAATACAGGCCTGTGTCTGGAAAGCACTGAACTGACCTACCTATGGAACCAGCCCCAGGATTGGGGTAGAAATTGCCAGGGTGAATTTGGGAGTCAGGTGAACCTAGCTAAGAAGCCCAAGATAGCTACATTCTCTTTCCAGGAAGCAGCCAAACAGCCTCCCTGTCCTCAAGTCTGTGCTGACTCATAGGCATTACCTGTGGTTTTCGGACACTGGAACAATCTCCCAGAGTAGAAAGTCACAGGTTTTTCCCTTAGAGCTGCAGGTGGGTTCCAACCACTGACCATTCGATAGCAACCCAACACGTAACCACGACCCCCGCAGAATTCCCACTAGACTGCTTTCTGAAGTCACTAAGCCCCAGTTCCCTTTGGTGTCAAATGTAAATGATCATAACGACTGAGAAGGTTACAATAACAACTGAAGGTGAGATTTGAAAAATCCTTAGAGCAGGGCCTAGTGCATGGGAAACATCAAACAGTAGAAGGTTCCATCCACAAAGGAGTACTTCAGTATGCAGATGTGCTCAAAGCAGGATCGATTGTGTCATCTGAGAGAGCAGCATGGAACAGTTTTTTTTTTTTAAGCCTTCATTCCAAGAAAGGAATGGACTTGGAGTAAAACAGCTGCTCCAGGACTCCCCACAAGCTCTATGGGGTTTTCTCAAAAGTGGCTTAATTGCCCCAGTCTTCTTTTTCTCTTCTATATGAAGGAGATGACACCTTCTTTAAAAGGCAAATATGACGAGCAAATGATGTTTAATGTGGCTGTATTTACAGCCACAAAAGAGCATCACCTCCACTGCAGATGCATTGATTCTGATTCATAACAATGCTTTGACTCCAAAAAACTCACTACCGTCTGGTGGATTCTGGCTTCCAGTGACTGTCCAGGACAGGCTAAGATGACCTGCGTGGGGTTTCCTGAGGCTTACTCTTCACAGAAGTAGAAAGGCTCAGCTTTCTCTGGTGGATTAGCACTGATGCCTTTGGGGTGAATGGGCTGATGGAGAACCCTTTGTGCCACCAGGGCCCCTGGAAACCCTATAGGACTAAGTATAGTTGCACCCCAGTGATTCTGAAACTGGAAATCTGTATAAGAGCTCACCCCCTCTGCTTCTGCCACCAACCTGGCAGTTAGCGGCCCATTACAACCCACGGCACTAGCAGGGCTTCTTCGGCACGTAGGAGACCCTCGATATATATTTTATTACTTTCCACCCTGGAACACAGTGACAGGCAAAGAGCCCATCCCTCTCTCCAACATGCATGCCATAAATTATAGCTACAATATTCCATGGTTTTAGGCTACTTTCCTTTGTGTGCTTCAGGACTGTGACTCGCCTTTGAAACAAAGAGAGGCAATCAAACAGTTAAAGTTATTTTAGGAATTAGAAATGGGGATGGTTGGTGGGGAAATTTTTTCTTCAGCCAACTCTGCACCCTTAGATGTGGCAGGGGGGCATGCTGGTGGCCATAGGGCAAGCTTGTGTCATTTATGCCTCCACATTCCAGTGTCACCCTTTGGGGATCGACACTGGATGGCCTCACTACAAAGGCACAGCATCTAAAATAGCTCATGTCTGCTGCTGTCCTTGCAACATGGGTCGTAAAACAAATAGGACCCTGACCCTGATTGGGAGATCCTAGAGGGTGAGTGAAATGAGTATGTGGCATGGGGTATTCTTCTAAATATGGAACATAAGTGAAGGGACATTTTGGGATTCATCCCTTCTATTGTATAATGTACTTTGCATGCACCAACCACTTTGGGACTGGCTATAAAATAGCCCTGTAAGTTGTTTCTAAAGGCTGTATAGTGAAACACCTTTCTAAATGCTCTGCTTAATTTTTTTTCCCACATTGTAATTCATTGTTGGCCTTTTCTACAGTGAATTGTTGGAATTAACCAATAAATCAGCAGGAAAAGACATGCCAATTTCCTTCGTAGTTGATAAATTACAGCATGGGCATGGCACAGTATGTTTTATTGTGTGTGTGTTTGCTTTCCCCACCTAAATTTTCTTTTTTTTTAATGTTGAAAGCCAGGAGACTCAACATTGTTTACTATTTTTAAGTGAGCAATCTAAACATAACATTATATTTCTATTAGTATGTTTTTAAAAATCTACTCTCTTAATCAATGGGTGGCATTTAACCCAGAAATTTTCAGTTGCCTTTACTGTGAAAACAATTTCCTCTTAGTTCTTATTCCCAATTTCTATTTTGTTCAGAAGATTTTTCCATCTCCTAGGCTGTATACGTCTCCCTAGTTCATATATTAATTCTGCATTTCAAGAGCCATATTTCCCATCAATCTTTAATAATAGTAACTAGTGTAAATACTACTGTCATTTTCTTTCTCTAACAGCCTATAAATATAGGTTGAGAAACGGTTAATTATCAAATCTTGCAAAATGGAAGAAATGAAACTATTCCAGACACTATACTTAAGACCCTGATGGTCAGTAAAAAGGATCAATGTGGCTTAGTATCCTCTTTGGAAGCCACTGCACCATCACATGCACAACAAGCTTCCCTAAGATTAGGCTTCCAATACCTGCATCAATATGGACTCTTCTACCTGAAAAGATCATCTACATGGTCTGGCCTAGGTCTCTGAAGTAGAACCTTCCTTTGTATAGATTCACCTGTGCTTGTAGGCATGGTCCTTCACTGGACAAACAAGAACACAAATATTTTAAAAGATTTTGTGAAGGCGGATTGAAAAGTGACTCACACACATAGTGCCTAGCATGGAGTAAGACTTCAACAAATGTATGTCCTTTGATTTGCAAGCAAAGTCGGGAAGAGAGCATGGTGGAGAACCTTGGCAAACACTTACACTAACAGAAATGTAGTAAACAGGACAAGAGGGTCCAGAAAGAGCAGGTCTGGCCCAGAACAAACAGGGCAAGGAAGCCCCAGGAAGACTGTGTTCGTGCAAGTTTTTTTTTTTTTTTTTTTTTTTTTTAGGCATCACTGCCCTGGTGGTGGAAGTAGGAGGCCCAGCCTTTGCTCGTGGGCGCCGGAATTGAACCTCCATCCCAGTGGGCCGCAGTCCCGCGCACAACCACTACGCCACCGGGGCTCAGCCCTCGTGCAAGTTTTATGACATAGTCTCTGAGAGCAAATCAAGTATAGGACAAGAGCATCAAAAGTGTTCTTTTCTAAAAGTGGTTTTAGAATGCTGTGCTCTGTGCTCAGCCTTTAAGGCAGGACAAGTATGTCAACCTCAGGACCAAGTCTTTTAAATGGTTCTGTCTCTGGACAAGGAGTTAAACGTATAAAATGAAGGAGATCTGGATTAATAGAAAGTCACAGGAATGGTAAACAAATTATCTGGAAGCAAATGTAGGATAACCCATGTAGGCCCATTGAGTCTTTCCCAACACACAGCACCTCCAGAAAACAGAGTCTACCCGTTTGATGGAACTAGAGGAATCAATGAGGGGGGTGGGAATGAAGAGCTAATACCAAAGGCTCCAAAAGACTCCAGACACTATATCTTTTATTAACCAGGCACCATCAGTTTTCTTCACTATATTAGCTTAAGCACCCACTTTGTCTTCAGCTATCATGTTGAGAAGGTAAGCATCCCAGAATGCCAGGCTGTTAAAACAAAGTGTTCTTGAATTGAGGAAAAACTTGAACAGAGGCCCAATGTCTATCTACTACATTAATACTTGACATATTAACATATGTGTTACATAAATATATTTACATATGTACATGCCTGCGCTTATAACTCTAAATGTCCGTTCCCTCCTACTTCTTTCCTCTCTTTCCTTTTACTTTCCTCTTGTTCTACTATCATGTTTGACCTTCATTCGACTTTCAGTAATTTCTCTAGGCTACATTTCCTTCAAGCAAACCCCACCAAACATTCTACATCCCCCTTTCCAGTGTTTTTAGATCACTTGTTTTTCCTTTGTCCCTGGGTTTTTTGTTTTCCCTGCCCCTCACCCCCCATTTTCAATTTTATCTGTTCTTTGTTAGGATAGGGCCAGTGAAAAAATGAAGACGATCCTTGGCAAGATGGATTGATGCACTCAAACATGAGAACAATTACATTTTCACAGGATGGGTCAGAGTTTCATTCTCTTGTACTCAAGGTCACTCTGTGTTGGTACCAAATCTACGACATCTAACAAAAACAACAGCTAGTAATGTACTGCTTACAGTGCAGTACCAAAATTGTACTGCTTCTCTTCTCCCAACTCAACACCCAAACTCATGCCCCAAAAGGGTCTGAATAATATCAATCAAAGTTCTTAATTTTTTAAATCTGAACTACAGTACTACAACTACCTCTGGTATACCAAAAACTAACCCCAAATTCAGTTTGGATTCCCACCATGTGTAGTAACTTTTTGTCGATCTGAGACAGCCACAATGGACAGCCACTGAGTTGATTCCAATTATAGTGACCCTGCAGCTTAGCGTAGGATTGCCCCTTAGGGTTTCCAAGACTATAATTCTTTACAGGAATAGATAGCCTCATCTTCTCCCACAGGTCAATGAGTAGGTTTGAACTGACAACCTTGGAGTTAACAGGCCAACATTTAACCCAGTGAGCCACCAAACTCCTTTACAAGAGTTAAAGACAACAAATGTAAATACATTCACAATGAGGATAATAAAGCGAATTAGGATTAAACCACCAGGGATCCAGTGGTAGGTTAATAGAGATTAAGAAAAGTCAAACCGGGGGTCTGTAAGATGGGTCTGGATATAGTTTGCGAAGCTTGAGTTAAGGAGCACATGTCCTCTCCTGGACTTGGCCCCCCAAAACACTGGATTGTCTAATCCAGCATGGCTATTACTTTCTTTCTCTTTTCAGTCCAGCACGATCAAGCAGCACTATGCACATTAACAAGAGTCCTGAGTGGCCATCAAGAGCCAAACTGGCATGATGTTGACCAGGTGGGCTGCTAAATGCAAGGTCATTAGTTCAAAACACCAGCCACTCTGTGGGAGAAAGAGGGGCCTTTCTATCCCATAAGGAGCTATAGTCTCAGAAATGCACAGGGGTAGTTGTACCCTGTCCTATAGGTCACTGAGTTGACACAACTTCCTGACGGTGAGTCTGGGTTTCTCTTCTTAGCACTAGGTGTCCTGTGGGCGTGGTGGACTCATGTTGAGCTGCTTCATTAGAGAAAAATGAGATGGCTCCTGTAAAAAATTGCAGTCTTAGAAACCCAAAGGGGCAGTTCTACTTTATCCTTCAGAGCATAGAGTCAGAATCAAATTGAAGACACTGTGTTTTGTTTGATTTAGTTTGTAGATGGCTATGAGTGAGTGAATCTAACAAATCACACCTGTGAGACTTAATTAATGTGTATCAAATTCCTCAGGATCTCTGGATGAAAGGAACTAAAAGATCTAATTGGAAAATGTAACTATTATGTGTGCACGCACGTGTGTGTGTGTGTGTATTTCTTCATTGACCTTAGTTGTAAGGTATTGATGGTCATGAGACTCAGATTCATTAATTTCAGCTGACTCTTAGGAGGACTTTCCTAGACTTTGCAAATGAACCTGGGAACACCTCATTTCAATTTCTGTACAGTACATTATCTTTACTCATTAAAAAATTATCACAGTGATGGATTCTGCTTAATTTAAATTGACTTCTTTGTGGGGGGAAAAGGCAATTAAAGTTAAGAATATTTAAACGGATTCCTAGGTGGGGGAAAGTACTTCAGTGGGAAAATAAAATGGCACCTTGACACTCATATAAAGTGATTCTTGTTTTCTCTGACTAGAAGAAACATATTAAGCCCAAGTTTCTGTCTGCGGTGGTTAAGGCCTACTTGGTGAACTTCTCTTGCGTGGGAAAGGTGTTTTACCAAGAGTTTGAAAATAACCCAAATGAATGCTGTTTGCGTTTCACAATGCAGGAAGTGAATTGTAAAGAATGTCTAAAGTGTATGCATTATTCAATAGGGGTTATTTAGCTAGATGAAAATATCTCTAAAGTAAAAAATAGAGTGATTTTGTACAGCTTAAGAAAGGAGCGCTGGTGGCCGTTGCTAGAACTCTTGTCTGTTATTGGAAGAGTCCTCCTCTCCTTTGGAGACTGATGTCACAGTCTGCTTTCACCAGGCAATGGCCTTGGCAAGCCCATGGGAGCAGCTCTCCTCTGTCTTGTATGTGCCTGAATGGACTCACCAGTCATCAGTTTGGTTTGGGGCTGTTTCTGTTTGGGTTGCAGATAAGGGAGGGACCAGCACCCTCTAACAGTCTTGTTTTAGTAGTCTAGTCTGGGTAGACTACAGAAACAAATACATTGACTCACATATGGATATAGGGGAATGGTTTATATACAAAAGGAATGGAACATGGAGAAAGCATCCCAACCCAGTCCAGTTCAAAGTCATAAGTCCAATATTAGCTCACATAAACGATATCAGTCTCTAATGTCTCCCTCCGACTCACAAAGTCACAGGCCAGTGGGTGCAGAGTCCCAGTGCAGGCAGGGGTCCCCTCATGGCTCCTCGTTTCCAGGGCTCCATCAGAGCAAGCCCATTTGACTTCTCCTCCGGCTCGCTCAGCTCTGTGGATGCTGCCATCTTGTCTTGTCCGTGATTCATCGTCTCTGAGACTAACTCCCAACAACTGGGGAGGTAGCTTCTCATCTTCACTAGGGAAATATCGTGAGATTTCCCAGACCTATCAGGAGAAAGCCATGCCCACACAGATGCCTCATTGACTACTCAATGGCTATCTTTAGATTACTGGCTAGACTCCACCCCTACATCTCAATCATGAAATTAGCATAAGCACATGACCTACACAGTCTTTCTCCATGCCTTCCTCTCTCCTTTTCATTGTCCTTTTAAACTGTATTAATGGCTTTTGTAGCCACTGATTGCTTTCAGCTTCAATTAATTAGTTTTTTTGAAATATTTTATTGTGATTCAGTTGAAAGTTTACAAAGTAAATTATATTCCCATTCTACAATTTTTACTCAAATTGTTCCATGCCATTGGCTGAAATCAATGCAATGTGCCATCAATTGATAAGGTTTTGGGTTCTTCTTGCATACTTAGTTCTTTGCTAGTTAGCCAGATTTCAAACTTACTATATTTTTCAGACCATAAGATATACCTGACCATAAGATGCACCCAGTTTTCTTAGAGCAGGAAAGCAAGAAAAAAATGTTCTGAACCAACCAGTATACTAATACATTCTGGGGTATCACACCTTTGAACCATAAGATGCACCCTCATTTCCCCCACGTTGGGGGAAAAGATTGCATCTTATGGTCCAAAAAATACGGTAAGATTTTCATTTTGTTGTTCCCTCCAGAAAGTAGAGATCTTATTTGAGGTAGTCCAGCTTTGTCAAATAAAAATACAAGACTTCATGTAAATTTGAATTTCACCTACACAACATTTTCTCTGTTATTTCATGTATGTTTGCCCCATACACAATTAGGACATACTTACATTAAATACAGGTTGTCCCTGGATCACAAATATTTAATTTACAGACAACTCCTACTTGCTCTTACCGGTATACAATATGTTCTCATTTTGAACTGATGGCACAAATTCCTCAAACCAAAACCAAGCTCTGCCTTCTGGCTGAATCAACCTGTAGCCACCAGATGGGTACAACTGGCCTGATGGTTTTCCCATCTAGTAGCTTTCACTTGCTAAGCATGGAGCTTTGAAAACACCGGGAAGTCTCCTAGCCCTTTCCTGCTATAAAGTAAGGCTAGATGGGAACTGTACACACCTGTTCAACTCACCTCTAGATTGCACATACAGACTGAAAGATACAGTTAGAAACACATTTAATTTGCTACCCCTGGACTGGATGCAATTATTTGTTCTATATCTGAAAAGTATCTTTAACTGAGTGTCTTATTTGCTAAAGAGAGCAACCCTGATGTAGGTCCTTTAAAATAAAATTATATGAGGTGCCAAGAAAGGGTAAAGGATTGATATTGAAATGAGAAAGCCCACACTTCACCCTTGCCTTTGTTATCTGGGCTTATTAATCACTCTGAACCTCTGCTTCTACATTTATCAAATAAAGGAGTAGAGGCAGATGTTTTTTCTATCTGTTGCCAACTGTGAACTTAACAAGTGCCCTTGACATAACCCAAAACATCCTCTGGACTGGAGTTGATTGCCGTGGATCTGATCTGCTTCTTCCAAGAGAGCAGGAGTCAAGAGATTGGTCCTGTTTCCACTCCTGTGACCTGCCAGTAGCCAGACCCTCTGAGGTAACGGAGAGATTCTTGAGAGGGTAAGAGCACAGGTCACATTTGACGACTGTTTTGGAATTTGGCAGCAAGAGCATCTGCCCCAGACTTAGAAGGTCAAGAGTAGTTCCCATCGTGGCTGTGTGTCAAGACAAATCAAAGATTAGATGGCAGCTTCAGCCAAGAGCTGTGCTGGACGTATCATGTTTACTCTCAGAAACATGTACCCGACTTCCATGCCCAACAGAGGGGACTCACCTCTGTGTGACTGGCGTGGGAAATTTCACATTCTAGTGGATGTTGCACCTTCCACACGGGAATGATATAGTACCATTTCAGATGTATACCTGAAGTGCAAGGTAGTAGAAAATTCTCAAGTCTTAAAGTCAGGCAGGCTGGGGTGCAAATCCTGGTTCCAGCACATTCTGGGGTGTGATCCTCAGGAAGTCGGAGAGCATGGAGTAGCCCGGGTTTGCAGGTGCTTGCTATGTTTCAGTGATTCACACTTTATTTACGCAGCTATATAAATGCTCACGCTGTCCCTAAAAAGATGGGTCCAATTATAAATGGTTTTTCAATAAAATTTTATCTTTCTTGATTTTAAGGGGGGCAACTGAAATCCTGGGGGCATAAGATAGGGATGAAGCCAAGATGTAAAATCAAGTCTAATTGTCCTCACACTCATGATCTTTGTAGTATGCCTCCCAAAGTGATTTTTTCCCTCTCCTCACCCCAAAGGCTCCTCTTTCTCTCTGAATACCCATTTTCCCTAAGGTGAGAACTGGGCATGTCATCTAAAGACAGCACTTAGCACAGTATCCAGAAAATGTTGGTTTTTATGAAATTTATTTATTTTATTGTCAATCACTTGACAATGATTAATGTTACTAGCCAGAAAAAAATCTTACATATGATGGATGATATTTTCTTTTTCACAATCAAATTATTTGGCCACATTAAACCATCCAAACATAAAGGGGGAAAGATCCCATTTCAAATGTCTAACCAACACCTTATAATGTCATTATTTTAGATAAAGGCTGGCAAACCATGGCCTGAGTCTGTAAACAAAGTTTAATTGGAATATATTGTAGCAGCACTAGGTCAGAGTTGAGTAGTTGCCACTAAGACCCAATGTCTGAAATATTCACACACAAAAAAAAACCCAGAACATTTTTGGAAATTGCATGCTCTCTAGCAACTTTGTGAATTTTTACACAAGCACTGTTTTATGAATTATAAATAAAATACTTTTTTTAAAAAGTATTTACAACCTCTAACAAAAAAACTTGCCACCCTCTCTTTTAGATCCTACCAATTCCACAACAGCAATAATTGGAAATCTTACAAAGAAATGGATTGAGCCTGAGTTAGGTCGAGGAGGCTTTAGAGTTATTTTGTGGACCTGAAAATTTGCATGTTGGACAAGCATTGCTGAGGACCAAACTAATACATCCTCTAGGTGACTGATTTACATAAATGTTATTTTGAAAGATGACATAAAATGTATATTAAAGCATCACTGGATTCTTAGGCATTCTCGGCCATTTAATCAACAAATAACAAACATAACTTTTGTCAAGAGGTTCTCAGAATTACTTTATATTTAAATGGTAATGTATTTTTGCCATCCACATGCATTTTAAGGAACCCTGGTGGCATGTTACACAGTGGCCTGCTGTTCACAAGATCAGCACTTTGAAACCACCAGGACTTCAAGGGAGGAACTGGGACTTCCTATTCTGGTAAAGATTTCCAGACACAGACAGCCAGGGGAGCAGTGCTACCCTCAGTCCCTGTGCCTTAGAATCAACCCAGTGGCATTGAGCTCTGATTTTTCAATGACCTAGAGGCATGCTAAGAAGCACTGTTGTTATTGTTTGGTGCCATCACATTGCGTGGTCCTGAGCTCCCTTACAAGTGTTCCTCTATTTGAGTCCATTGCTGCCATCACTGTTTCGACTCGTCTTGCTGAGGACCGTGCTCTTTGTGCTGCCCCTCCACTCCAAGAGCACAGTGTCTTTCTCCAGACCTAGTCTCTGCCTCTCCACTGACTGGAGGATGTAAGGCAAAGTCTGGCCAACCTTGACCCTAAAGAGCACTCTGACTGTACTTCTGCCAAACAAGTAGATGCAACCAATTTTTCAAACAGCCCTTGACCAGCACCCGTGACTAAAGGTGCTAGTTATCAGGGATTCTTGTTGGGTTTCTTTTTAATGAACATAAATTAGTTAAGATACACAGAAGACTTTGACATAGATTATGTTGCTTAAAATTTCCCCAAAGTTAATCAGAAGGAGTTGCTGGTTTGTCCTGGTTCTTAAAAAGTCTGATTCCATACCACTCTTCAATAGACATGACTAGCTTACTCCTCTGGTGATCAGTGTGGGTTTTTTCCTTGTAATTCCAAGTTCAATTTTGAATTCCATTTTTCTAAAAAAATTTCAAATACATATATGTAAAATCAGAAATTTTTCCACAATGAAAATTTTGGTGTGAGATTGTTTTGCTGTTAAATTCTATCAAATATGTAATAATATAATACTATTAATGTTATTGATGGCTTTATGAAGATACAGGGGAAATTTTCTTTACTAATTTTTTATTTCATTTTAAATCATTTTATTGGGGGCCCATACATTGCTTTTTGCAATACATAAATACTGAGCCAAGCACCTTCACATGTCTGCTGCCATCATCATTCTCCAAATATCTGCTTTTCCACTTGAGCCCTTGATATCAGCTTCTCATCCTTTCCCCCATCCTTGTTCCCCCCTTCCCCACCAACCCTCAATACTTTATCAATTATTATTGTTTTGTCATACCCTGCCAAACATCTCCCCTAGCCCACTCCTTTGATGTCTGTCCTTCAAATAGGAGGTTCTGTGTACATCCTTGTAATTGGCTCCTTCTCTGTACCCCACCTTCCCTCCACCAATCCCACAACTCCACTCTCATCACTGGCCCTGAGGGGTTCATCTGTCCTGGGTTCCCCATATTTCAAGTTCCCATACCTACCAGTGTATGTTCTCCAGTTCAGCTGAATTTGTAAGGTAGAATTGGGACCCTGACAGTTGGGGGGAGGAAGGCTTCAGGAACTAGAAGAAAGTTGTATGCTTCATCACTACCTCACTGCACGTTGATGGGTCTATCTCCTCCCTGCGACTCCCCTGTGTAAGGGGGTTTCCAATTGCCCACAAATGGCCTTGGGTCCACATCCTGCTCTCCCCCTCATTCATAGTGATTCTTGTTCTTTGATGCTTGATATCTGCTCCCCTTCACCCCTCATGATCACACAGGCTGGTGTGTTTCTTCCAAGTGGGCTTTTCTGCTTCTGCTCTACATGGCCACTTGTTCATCTTCAAGTCTTTAAGACCTCAGATACTTTATCATTGGGTGGCTGGCGCCATCAGTTTCATCCACTCTGCCTCTGCTCCCTTTTGTCCTCAGCAATCATGTCGGGAGGGTGGGCACATAATGATATGATTTTTGTTCTTTGATACCTGATACCTGATTCCCTCCACACCTCATGGTCCCACAAGCTAGTGTGCTTCTTCTATGGTGGACTTTGTTGCTCCTGAGCTATATGACTGCTTGTTTACCCTCAAGCCTTTAAGACCTCAGACAGTCTGTCCTTTGATAGCTGGGTACCATCAGCTATCTTCACCACCCTTGCTATGCCCCCACATATCCTCGGTGAAAATCTCAGGAAGGTGAGCACATAGTGTTACATTTTTTTCCTGTTTGATGCATGAGACCTGATCCTTTTGACACCTCGTGACCACAATGGCTGCTGTGCTTTCTCTGTGTGGACTTGGATACTTCACAGCTAGATGACCATTTGTTTATCTTCAGGCTTTGAGACTCTGTTTCCTTTGATATCTTGTTGCCATCAGTTTTCTTCACCACATATGCTTATGCACCTATTTGACTTCAGTGATTGCATTAGGCCAGTGAGTATCATGGACTATCAGATTAATAGAACAAAGTGTTCTTGCATTGAGGGAGTGCCTGAGTGTGGGCCCAAGGTCTATCTGCTACTTTAATACTAAACCTATAAATATATGTCCCTGGATTTATTCCCTCCTTATGATAGATAATTATATTTACATATATACATGCCTGTGTTTAGACCTCTGCAAATACCTTTTGCCTTCTAGTTCCTTCCTCTATTTCCTTCTGCCTTCCTCTTGTCCCACTATCACTCTCAGCCTTCATTTGAGTTTTTATACTTCCTCTCTGCTACATTACCCTTACTTAAGACCCACCAGGCCTCCCACACCCTCTTTGTCACCAATTCCAGACCACTTGTTGTTCCCCCCATCCCTGAGCCCATCCATTTCCTCCTTCCTCTCCCCTCTCCCCCATATCCCCCAGGAACCATCAGTCCAGTCAGTCTCTCCTCCTGACTGTCCATCCAGGAGTGCTCCCTTCCTGATTCAGTCAATTTGGGGGGCTCAAACCACATTGCCTCCCCACCATTTGACCCTGAAATGTCCTCTGTCGTGTCTGCTTCCATAGGGAAACAGTGTGACAGTCCTCCTGTTGTTTGCCCAGTTCCCCCTGCGACCCGTTAGGTCCTCACAGGGGTGCAATCCTCTGAGCATCGTGGGCAGGGAGTGGACCAGCATGGGTACCAAACCAGCTCTCTTTCTCTTCCTCCCTGTCTATCTGTCTCCATGTGGGTGTGGCACGCAGGCCCATCACCTGATCATTGTATTTTGTGGTCACTCTTGTCCATGTCATATGCAATCATATGAGCTAAGATTATTTTTCTTGGGAATGACTAGAAAATGACTAGAGAGGATAAATAGGAATTTATTAGATCCTAGAACTAAAAGGTTCACAGATACACCTGCTGTGTCAGTCTGGGTAGATTAAAGGAACAAATTCATAAACATGCATATGGATATGAGGGAAAGGTTTATATACAAGAGGAATGGAACATTGAGAAAGCATCCCAACCCAGTCCAGTCTAAGATCATAAATCCAACATTAGCCCATATGTCCAATACCAGTCTATAAAGTCTCCTTCTGACTCACGAAGCATGTGCAGTTGAAGCATCCTGGCACAGTCAGGGGTATCCCCATGGCTCCTCGCTTCCAGGGCTCAGGGTCTATCAACAGCATCCAGTGGTGGTAGAAACAACTCAGCGCTGGCAGGGGTCTACACGTGGCTTCTCTAGCTTCAGAGGTCTGGTTCCATCAGGGTAAGATTGTGTGGTTCCTCCTGCGGCTCCTCCAGTTCCTCAGATACTGCCATCTTGTCTTGTCAGTAGTTCATCATCTCAGAGATTGACTTCCAGAGACTGAGAGCCAAGTCTCTCTTCTCCAATTAGGAAATACCACGAGACTTCCTGAGAAGTCTCAGGAGAAAGCCATGCCCACACAGAAGCCTCATCGACAACACATTGACTATCTCCAGATTAACAGGCTACACTCCACCCTTACATCCCAATCATGAAATTGACATCATGAATACATGACCGCCACACCTGTCTTCAGGCACGATGTGACCTGGAGTTGATATAATGAGAGCAACACCTTGCTCTGGGCTTGGCTTTTCATGAGATTGTTCCATTGTCAGACTTCTCCATTTTCATCCCAGTCCCTTTGGGAGCTAATGTGTAAACTTCAACTGCACACATCACAATTGTAAAGAAAGAACAATTCTTTTCCCCAAAAGACATCAGTTAACATCTCCTTATATCTCACTGATTTCAATCCCTAGCCTATCCAAGTAATGAGTTAGGTTGACTGGTTGAAGGCATTCCAGATATATTTTCAGAGGGGGACTAGTATCAACTACAACATGAATGAAGAGTGGAAGAGAGGGAATAAGCCAAAGGAATCCAAATACCACTGCTGACTGCTGGGTGGAAGGGAGCTTGAATTGATGATGAAGAGGTCTGCAGTCTACATTTTCCACAGTGTTGAAGCAGACTGTTTTTTCCCCTAAGGGACTGATATTTCGATGCACTTTACTTTTGGAGTTCTAGGATTTGAATCTCAGCTACTCTCTTTCACTAACAGCATGGCTCTGGACAAGATATAGTACTTAACCTCCCCTTCTGTAAAACAAGGATATACATAGATCTCCTTGATAGAGGGTTGATGAGGATTACAAGAGTCAAAATGTTTATAAAACATTTTGAATAGTGGTATATATAGTAAAGATTGAGTGAATAAGCTTTATTCAAAGGTTTGTGGGAAAATGGAATGAAAAGGTTATGAACTTTTTACATGAATATTTTAAATCACCTTATATGTTTTACTCTCTTTTAGGTTGGTAATTAAATATAGAGTTGCAGAATGTTTTGTTGCTTTTAGTCTGGTGATCTGCACCTGCTTCACATTCTACTGAGGAAAACAAATGATCACCACTTACATTTTGTTCCTTTTTGCAGGATCGTTCAACTTATGCTGAAAAACAAGAAATCCCCAAATCCTTAATGTTTTCAAGCAAACAGAGATTGCTTCTCATTCATGCTACTTGGTGTCCAGCACAAGTCGCTGGGAGCCTTGTTGTAAATTGTCATTTCCACTTTGTAATTCAGGATGACAGAGTAGTCACAGTGGGCAGGGGAGTGGGGGGCAGGCAAGATGTTGGTCTTCTAGTAAGAGGACAAAAATAATGTAGCAGAGATGCCCTAAAGTTATACTCATCACTTCTGAACAACATTTTCTTGGAAAAAGAAAATCATATGACCCTAAGTGGGTTGAACAGTGCATTCCTACCATATGCCATAAAGAAACAGAATAAATGTGAACCCTCTGAATGACCACCGTAATTTTTGCTGATACTTAACAGTGCCATGTCTTCCAATGGCATCCAAACTCAATGAGATGGTTGCTTCTTGTGATACCTTATGAATTTGTAGTCATTGCTCAAGCCCTGGGGGTAATTTCATCTCATAGCAACCTAGGTGGAGGCTAGAATTGCCCATATATAGGCTTTTCTTGATGATAATCTTTAATTGAACAGATCTCCAGGTTATGTTGTTTTGTTCTTTCCTTTGAACCACTGTTGTTGTGAGGTGCTGTCCAACTCATAGCAGCCCTATGTACAGCAGAACAAAGCAGGGGCCAGTCCTGTACCATGGTGGCAACCACTATGTCAATCCATCTTGATGAGGGTCTTTCTCTTCTTCAATGTCCTTTGACATTACCACATATGGTATCCTTTTCCAGGGACTGGTCTCTCTCAATAACATGTCCAAAGTACATAAGACTAGTCTTGTCATCCCATTTATCAGAAGCATTCTGACTGTACTCAAAATGGCATCTTACTCTTCCATACTTTACAGAGGTCATGTATGCAGATCTATCCAATGCAATGAATTGCCTGATTTCTTGATTGCTGCTTTAATGAGCATTGCTTGTGGATCCTAGTGAGATGAAATCCTTGGCAGCTTTGATCTTTGCTCCATTTATCATGATGGTACCTAAGAGTCCAGTTAGGAGAATTTTTATTTTCTTTGCATTGAGTTGCAATCCATACCAAAGGCTGCAATCCTTGATCTTCATCAGCAAAGTGTTCCTCACTTTGAGCCAACAACAAAGTGTCCAAGCCACCAAATATTGGATCAACTCAAACTAGAACATTTATCCATTGTGGATTAAGTACTTAATTCATTGAAGCTCTCTTTTCTGAAGACCTGTTCCCATCATGTTGATTCTAACTAATTGTGAATCTATACAACAGAGTAGAACTGCTCCATAGTTTCGAAGGCCTACATAATCTTTGTAGGACACTATTATTAACAACACATGCGAGTAAAATTGTTCTGAAAATCATCCAATGATTGTTGAAGTACATTTGCGGGAGCTGCCAGAAGTTCCAATCAAAATCAGAAGAGGATGTAGAACAAGGGATATGTTTGCTAAAATCAGATGACTCTTGGCTGAAAGCAGAGATGACCAGAAAGTGTTCTATTGACTACACATAGGCATTTGACTTTGTGGATCATAACAAACCTTATAGCCTTGACAAGAATGGGAATTCAGAACACTTCATTGTGCTTATGGAGAAACTGTATGGAGTCAAGAGGTGGTTGTGCAAATAGAACAAAGGAATGATTGCATGGTTCAAATGCAGAAAAGTTGATGTCAAAGTTGTATCCTTTCACCATACTTATCCAATCTGTGAACTAATCAGAGAAGTTGACTGCTATGAAGAAGAATGTAGCATCAGGTTTGGAACAAGGCTTTTTAATGACCTGTGATATGCAGATGACACAACCTGGCTTCAAGTAAAACTTGAAGACCTTACTGATGAAGACTAGGGACTGCAGTCTGCAGTATGGATCACAGTTCCGTGTAAAGCAAACGCAATTCCTCACAACTAGACTTGTCAGTAATAGCTTGGTAAAAAGGGAAAAGATTGAAGTTGTCAAGGATTTCATCTTGCTTACTGTATTTTCACAATCAGCACCCATGGAAGCAGTAGTCATGGGATTAATGGGTGCATTGCATTGGGGAAATCTGCCACAGATATCTTTAAAATGCTGAAAAGCAAGGCCTTGAAGTCTTACCAGTTGCAAATGGTTCTATTGAGCTTCTAGTTTCTTCCATACCCTCCCCTTGACTTCCCTAAAGTGAAGTTTAAAAAACAATCACTGCCATCATCAATGCTGACTCATAGCAACCCTTCCTTTGGGTTTCTGAGGCCTTAACTTTTCATGGAATTAGAAAACCTCACCTTTCTTTAGCAGAAGTGCTGATGGTTTCGACTTGTTGACCATGGGACTTGCATCCCAATGCATACGCACTACAGCACCAGGGCTCCTTGAATGGAAGATGGTAATAGTCATAGCAAAAGTGATAGCGCCCCAAGTTCCAAGTATCATCACCTGAAGCAGAGAGGAACCTCTACTGCCATTGGGGGCTCACAGCCCTGGCTGGTGGGAAGGTATAGCTGATTGCAGGCACAGTGCATTTCTTCTCTACCTTTGCCCGGCTGGAAAACACCATTAGTCTGGTTACAGGGTGCTTATCTGGCAGGAAGGGAGAGGGATAAATTTGTGTTTAACATCTTGGTAAAGTTGTAACACTAGGAGCTCAAAGCAAATTAGTTTTTGCTATAAGTTGCTGCTGAGAAATAAGCAACTTCCTCCCACATAACAGAACTATTATGAGACTGCACAGAAGCAGGAAGGATAGGGACCATCTGTGGTGACATCAGAAGATCTGTCAGATGATGGGGCCTAAGAGATACCCTAGGCAACAACTGAGATTATCCTGAGTCCTACAGTGCCGAGAGGAATCAGCCAAACCATATAACCACTTTGGGCATGCTGCGGCTCTCTACAGGACTGGGGACCGGAGAGATGAAAGAAATGCTTGAGGTTTGCATTTTTTTTGAAACCTGTAAAACATCCAGAAATGCACAGAGAAAAACATAAAACAGACAACTATATACCCATCAGCAAAATTTAGGACTTTCTGATAATTTGCCATATTGACTTCAGATCTTTTAAAAAGAGAATATGGTTTGAAATATATTCATGTCAATAGATGAAGATCTTGTTTATTTCTAACTAATGAATAATATATTTTTAAATGGGTGAATATACTATAATTCATGTTTTGGTGCTAATGGGTATCCTTATCTTGTTCCTCAAATTAAAACGAACATAGCCACAGTTTCAGCCTTAAGTTTGATATTTGCTGGAGACACTTGACATGTACCTGTTCTTGTATTAAATTCCATGATGTTTCTTTCCTGCTAAATAATTTTATTATTTTACCAACTGCTTTTTCTGAACCATTGGAAGTGGCTTTGAATTTTGCCTCTCCATTTGTTCATACTGTGGATTTCACTGCTTGATTTCTAAGGCAAATGCTATTAGTTCCTTTTTTCTTGCTAAAAGAATCCTAATTTTGTTCAGGAGAGTAATGGTAAGCTTACTTATGAGTATGTGGTTCTCTGTTTTCTTATCTTCCCTGTCAGCTGACAGTGTCATCCTGGCCATGTCTGGCTAAGAGCTGCTCGTCAGAATTCTGTCAATAGGACCTTGGTAAAATCAACAGGCTGATGGAGAACATCACACTCAGTGTCTGATTCAATCACACTTTTGATGGCTTCCTTTGTCCTTCTTCTTATGCTTGCATGCCATGGTGGAGTTGCATCAGCCCTCAAATGACCAGGTTTGGGGGTAGGGGGAGGAACTCATACAGAATCACAGATATTAAGTTTTACAAACACCAGTAATTATGTATTTTTATATTTTATGTTGTATGAGGAAAAATATAAATGCTATTCTTTTCAAGCCACTGTAAACAAGTTTCCTGTTGCTTGAATTTAAATGCATTTCTAATAATAGTCACCCTTGTGTTCTCAGAATGTACTCTATTTGGTCATTATGTATCTTAAATAAATCTTTAACTTCTTAATATGTAAAATATTTGCACCTGTATTCACTGGGGAATGTAATAGATTTGAAATAGATTAAATTTTAGCCCCTCAAAAAAATGTAAGAGGAAATCCTAAGTTCTGGTACCAGTGAATGTGATCTTGTTTGAAAATAATGTCTTTAAGGATGCTGTAAGTCAACATGAGATTAGCTTGCGGTGGGTCAAACCCTAATCCTGCTTAGCTGGTGTCCTTTTAAAGAAACGAAATAGAGACACCATAGGAAGGTGATCATGTGTGATCATCAGAAGTTAGGAACAACTTTATTCCATTAATTTTAAAATCTTAGATAAAGCAGTATTCACTAGCAAAAAACTTTTTGTTCTCTAAGGGAAGTATGAGACACAGTTAGGTGTGTTTATCACATTTTCAACATTGGCACATGGACACTATTCCAAGAAACAGAGAGGGAAGGATGCTCAATTATGGGAATTTACCAAGCTGGGCAAAATGACACCTTGTGGGAAAATTATACGTATATCTCACTGAGTTCTTTTTCAAGGATATATATAGCAAAGTGGTAGATTTCAACCACAAAAGTTATTGCCACAGAATTTGGGAGGCAATAGAAGCAGAAGTCAAGTGTCAGAAGGACCAAACTCTGTCTTTGCATCTAAAGCCTCTTAATTTCCTATGGTCTTACTATCTCCAGTGTGTCTAATTATCTTCTTTTTTATCCATAATATTGTTCACCTATTTCTTTTGTCCATGATGATTCTTGTCCTTTTATCTATTCATTCATCTCTATAAAGACTCAGTGGTTAACTTTCAGACCTTTTTAGCATTGCAGTTGGCGGCCATTAATTGTTTCATTCCTTCTGTTTTCTTTGGGATAGATCGCCCTTTATTTCTACTTTCTAGAGCTGGTTGTTAGCAAAACTTCAGTCTTTGGGGATTTCAAATTTATTTAAGGGTACAAAATTTTCCCTAAGTCTTACTATTGCTGCAGTCTAAGAGTCTAGATATGTGGTGGTTTAGTTGTTCTTGACTTGGGTTTCAAACATCAAGTTTGGCCGTTCAAACCCCTCAATTGCTCTGATTGACAAAAATAAGGCTATGTGCTTCTGTAAAGATTGAAACCCTTGGAAACTCAATGCCTCTTATGGTTTGCACAGAGTTGGAATTTACTCAATGACCATTAATGGGTTAGTTTCTAATTTTTCATGGACTTTTGCATTAACTCCAGGGCTATTGAATAGCGTATCATTTGTTTCCAAATACTTAAGGTTTATTTCCCTTATCTTTTTCTAATTGACTTTGGATGTTGGTGCATCATAGATAAGGTTTATGGAACATAGATAAGGTTTATGGAATAATGATTCTTTTTTAGCTGTTGGTATTCCATTACCAAGAAGGACAGGTTCAGAATTCAATGTGCATAGGGACTTGTGAACAATGCATAGGCTGGATTTGGTAACTACGCCCACCAACACAAACTTGCTGATCTACTTGCTCACATGTCCTGCCTTCTTACTTGATTTGGGTAGTGTACCAATTAGCTGCTAGAAGGTAGAGTAAGAAACTTTCTGTTATGATGGCATATTTGCTTATTTTTTAAATACTTTGATATTATAATTTTGGTGTATACAGAAACAGTATGGCTATATACTGATTGCTTTTTTTAAGTTTAATCCTAAAAAAGGATCATTACTATTAAAATAATATTTTTCATGAAACTCTATTTTATCAAATCATGATATTGCCCCAGTAGTCTTCTTTTCTAAAACTTGATGTGTAGAGGTGCATTTAATTGAAATACAAGAGTTATGAAAAGATAGTGTGACTGACATAATTCGCCTTCCCCTCCTGCCCCTGGCCTGTTGGCGTCTCTTCCCAGAAACCATTGCTTTCTGCCAGGTTCCTATGTATCTAGCAGCAAATGTTCTGTATATTTCATCTTGTGCCAAATATATTTATACTTGGGACATTTGGACTTTTTGAGAAGCTATACTTTCTCAGAAGAGCTATTTTTTTAGTTTCTTGCATTTCAGGTTTTATGGTACTTTCCCCTTTTTATTTCATTTTATTTTTTTGTAAGCTCATCTTCTGAGCAGGTGGTTGCTGTTTTTGTTTTATAAATATAGGTATATGAATTTTGTGTTGTGAAAGTTTCCATAAAGGGATTGTGTGATTGCATTTGCCAGAATTGTAATGATCTTAACCATTCTAGCCTGGCATTTATTTTAACTGTTTATTTTCGAATGTGCCTCACTTCAAAGTCAATATGTATGTGCATAGCGCACGTGCATGTGGCACAGACCTGAGAGCTTATGTTGTACAGTGACTGCTTTTGCTGTCTCCCAGGCAGGCCTTGTTGTTCCAGTCCTGCTCTGGTGAAGAGTTATTCTGGCCTTCTTTTCCTCATAGAGGTGGTTCTTCAAGGTACAAGAAATAGGGAGAAATCTCATTTGTAGCTTCTTTCAAACTAAGCACATGTCTTCAATGTTCCCTAACACACCAGATTAGACCCCAGAATCTGGAAGCCATGTCTCTGAGTCTAAAGCACCAATGCTGCAGCATGAAGCAACGTACTGTTTGGGGCTGGCTTCTTTTTTCTGCCATTTTGGGATTGTTATTTCTCTCTCTTTGAAATCTGGTGGGGATTATATCTGACTGTGGATTATATTTCATTTATATTTTTCAAGTATGTTAATAGATAACAAAGAGTCCTGGTGGCGTAGTGGTTCCATGTTGGGCTGCTCACTGCAAGGGCAGCACTTCATTGCAAAGCCCCCAACCATTCAGGGGAGACAGACAGGCCTTTCCACTCCCATAAAGAGTTACAGTCTCAGAAACCCACAAGGGGTAGTTCTACCCTGTCCAATAGGGGCACTAAGAATCTTCACCCACTAATTGGCAGTTTGCGTTTTGGTTAATAGGAATAAGGCCTTTTCCCTGCCAGCTCTGCCCTGTGCTTGTGTGTGTGTGTGTGTGTGTGTGTGTGTGTGTATTCCAGAGTCACTCAATTTGAATATTGTAGTAAGTGAATGGTATTACTAGTGTTAAAAGAAGATCTGCTTTGGGCAGGTGAAAACACATTGAGGATAATTCTTCATTCTCAAAATACACTATTTTCTTTCATGGGATTTGTGGTTGAATTCAGAGACCAACGCTTAGCCACTCTCCTTCTTATGATGCTCTGGTTCCTCAGTCTCCTGTGAGGTCCCCTGTCCATCGAGGAACCACCTGAGGACTACTGGCAGTGGATTCATTGGCCAGCTGCTGAGTGAGATGCCCTCTGCATCCTTCAGCCATTGCCCCCACTCTCTCTGCTTCCTGTTCACCAGCTTCCATGAGTCAGCAGTTGGACTTGAACCAGACTAGATTTCCTTATTTCTACAATGGTGTAAACCATTTCTTGATATCGATTTCTTTATATACAGCACATACCAGCATTGCTGATCTTACTGCTCCGGCAAACCCAGCATACCAAAGCACGCGTTTTGATTGCCGTTGCCATGCTCGAGTCATTTGGAGCATTCTTACAGCTCCTGCCATCAACGTCCCGTTCTTTTCAGAACTAGCAATGGCATCACTTCTTGATCCTTTTAGAAAGCAGCCAGTGAGAGCTCCTCCTCCTGAGAGAGATGGCTGAGCCCTGTGCCAAGATGATGATGAAGTATTGAACCATTATTTTCTGAATTCGTATATAATCTCCAAAGGTAAAATTGAAAGATAACTTTGAAGGTTATTGTAACTTATGAGTGGGTAACATAAGTAATTTAATTTAAATAGCTAAGTCTTAATACAAAGGCAAAACAAGAAGCACCGTATAACCATACAAGATAAATTCATGAAAATAACAAAATGCATAGAGCTCGGTCCATGGGATTGTCAGACTCTTAAATCAGTGTTAGCCCTCAAGGAAATTAATTTCTTGAACTCTAAGCCTCGTCTATCCCTGTGAAAACAGGGTTCTAAAGCTACGGCTATTAGAACCACACTTGGTTATACTTCAATTTCTCATATGTTCAAATATAGATAATTATATTTATCACACAGAGTCTGAAAAACCCCTTATGGGACTTTTATTGAAACTAAAAGTGAAATGCGCATTAATTTTAAAAAGATAAAATGTTACGTGTGATTGAACTCTAACATCGTTATTTGTACCCAAGTAACACTAAACTCACTATAGAGGACACAATTACTTCCATAATTAATATTGATTACCATAACAAGCCTACCCTGCCATGAAGGTCATCATTCTCATTTCCTATTTTTCAATTTGGCCATTTCCTTACTTTAGCTATTTTTCATCACACTCATATATGGAATGCCTATAACTGTCAATGTTTAAAGAATTAAGTCTTGATACCAAAACAAAACAAGAAAGGAAAGCACAGTGGTAAAATAAGTGGATGGAAGCAATGAAATGCACAAAGCTCAATGTATGAGGTTGTCAGGGTATTACACCAGCACTCTTTAGGAAAAGAATTTCTCAGGCTCCAACTTTACAATAATTAGGAGCCTTTTCTCTGAGCTCATCTCTCAGCTGTCAGCATTGTGGATGTAACACAGAACCCATGTCACTATCTCTAAATCCAGCATAAACGCTTCTTATGTGAAGCTAAAAACACACTGCCATCGAGTAAATTCTGGATCACCCAACCCTATATGTAAAATGACACAGTTCACTAAGCTGAGTTATTCTTAATCCAAATAGGTGTATCTCAGAGGGGCATACCTAGATTATGTGCTAAAAAGTGCAGAGTATTTAACATACGCTTGGAACATAGTAAATATTCATTAAATACCAATCGTTATTACCATAATGAACAGTTTTATTATTACATATTTCTCATTACTGTATTCAAATTTTTGACTCTACTATATATACATATATAATAGATATCTAGCATACATATGATAGATATACATCATCTCCTTTTTTCTTCTCTGTTGCTTACAACTGTGTCGATGACAAGTATTCTGTTTTTCCAATTAGCTTTTCATTTTATTTGTATCTTCCACATGCTCTCATCCCCATCCCTCCATGAAATAGATGTATTTGAAAAGACACGTAATTGACTTGTGGCCTCAGCACGAATCAATATGCCATTAGACAATCACTTAGATCTTCAAAAGATCAATTGGTAAGAAACTCCATGGCAATAGTCTACAAAAATTAGAGTTTCTTAGTCAAAGATTTTTTTTCCCTAATAACTAGAATTTTTCTCTAAGGAAAAAAAAGTAGTCAAACCGCATTATATTTAGAATAGCTCTATGGCTGTTGTTGCCCCATTTCCATTTTCTCCCCAAGTTTTACTTACCACGATTGCCTTGTCTTTCAGTGACCTTTGTCCCAAGTTTCAGAGCCAGCATATAATGAGCAGGAGACCCTGAGTGGGGGTGAAAATGATGACAAAGCAGCATCAGAGATTTTAATGAGAAGAGAAAATACCAGGACAAAAAAATAATGGTAAAGCCCAGTGTCCGTTTAGATCAAATTAAGCAAAAACATTTACTTTAGGAACAGCGCATGATCCAATCTTCATCCCCCTGGAACCAAACCTGCCCTTTAAACATGTCTGAGGCAAATGGCATGGAAATGTGAACAATAACCCTTTTCTTCTACCTCCCCAGGCCCTCAAATAGACTAATGAATAAGCCACCAAGTGCTGCTAGCTAAGGGTGTCATGATTTTTACCTACAGGCACTGTTTTTCCTGAAAAGAAGCAGGAACCGTCTGGTTGAATGGTAAGTCACAGAGGGATGATTTTGGCTGGATAGGTTAGGTTCTTGATGACACGTGGATGCTGCCACCAAAAGCACCATGTTGACTACCTTCACAGCTGTAGAGAGCCCCTAAGCCCAAGAGCCCTAAGCAGAGCAGCATTGTTAAGAGCATGCTGGTGTGTCCGCACCTCCTTAAGGAGCTCACCTACAGGCATCTGCTCCCAAGCCCCCTGTACTGTACTGTGAGCACACAGGCACCAGGAGTGTTCTGAAACATGTCTCAGGGTGGACTGTGTGCCTCAAGGTTAATGACCACCTACGGTAATCAGATATTTAAGTATACTTCCTGACTACAGTGAATGAAGAAGCTCAGATTTGCCTAAAGAGAATTCTCCCTTTTAAATATAAAAAGGTTGATTCCCCTTTTAAATCTTCTTTAAATGAAATGCTCTTTACAAAGCTTGATCTCTACCCTGACCACATGTAAAGGGAGTTTGTTTAAAATTAAGAAAAATAATACATATTTTATTACGGATTAGGTTCATCATTTATCTGTAAATAATGATTTCAAAGCCATGAGTATTTTTTAAAAGGTCTTAGGAGACACATGCCATAAATAAAGTTTATCATTTGGGCATTAGCAGAGGTCTGAAAAAGAAACTGAACCCACATTGTTTTTTAAAGAGCAATCACTGTCTCGATTGAATTACCTGAGAATTAAAAGGGAAAATATTTTGGAGGGTAGATAAGGTAGTCCTGAACCTGATTACACCAATCAGATTGTTGGAGAGAAAAGTGAATGTAGAGTTTCAACATTGTGACCTCAACTTCTGAGAGGCAATAAGGACCCTGTGAGGGAAATCAGATACAGCAAAGCGTGATTAGATTACAAAGTGCCGAGAGAGGTCTTATCACCACCCCCTGACCCCATCCCCATGATGCAAGGATAAAAGCATGGTCTTATTTCTCTTACACATGATACTATTTCACTATGTGCTAAAGTAGAGAACTAAAATAGATTTTACATTGATGTCCTAACTTACCATGTAAAAACAATCCAAATAGCCATTTTTAAAATTCATCCAATTTGTAACACTTGTTTAGATTCATTGTCTGGTTTAATTTCTCCCTCACCCAGAGAGGGAGCCTGAGAAAGATGATGATCATGATGATGTTGATGATTCCCACTTAATAAACGAGGCAAAGTGCTGGAAGAGATTAAATGATTTGCTAACTTTCACATCGCCCGTGTTTAAACCAAGACTCAAGTCTTCATCTTGTGAATTCTCTCTTCTTCCGTTCTGATTTGTACTTTTCCCTCTTCATTGTAAAGTTCATCACCATTTTCTTCCTCGTTGTATTCTCTGTCAGCAAATGCATTTTATTACAGCAGACCCAGGAGGTTGTTAGCCAATATGACTAGAGTTAGTTTGGCATAAGATATACAACAAAAGACTGGTGAACAAGTCTCACTCCTGTGCCATTTCGGTCTGGGACAGGCACTTAGCAAAAATTCTATGCTTATATGCGGCACACACGTGTCATCCAGAGAGAAAAGCACTAACCTGTGTTGCTATTTGTGCATATAGAAAAGCAATTTAAAATTAAGACATCTATAATCCACTTTCCAAGACATTATTTCAAACTTGTTCTAGTTTTTAATGTTTCCTACTTCCTGTTCAGTTGAGATTTTCCTCTATTTCATTATAGTTGCTATCTTTTTTGTTTCTTGTTTTTGTATGTTCATTGGTATATGAAATCCAGGATGGGTGAATCTATAGATATAGTAATGGTTTCTTGGAGGTATGGCAGTGGAGGATGGTGGGGGGTGAGGAGGGCGGATGCTCAAATCTGTGGAGCTAATAGCAATGAGTACAAGAAAGAAGAAAATGTTCTAAAATTGATTGTGCTAATGGTTGTACAGCTCTTCTTGATATGATTGAAATGTGTGATATTTAAATTATGTGTCAATATAACTTTAAAAAATAATAAAGTGTAAGACATACCAAAAGAAGAAAATAAAGGCATCCAATGAGAAGTCCCTCACATACTAAAACAAAAAAACAAAAAAGAAACCCTAACTCCCCAATACTTTGCTTCGGGGAAATATCTGGAGAGTCCTGTAGCTCTAATGATCAGAGCAGTACAAGGATATCTGAGCATCTCTCTGGTCCAATTCGTGTGTCGAGAGTTCAGAATGCATCTGCTTTGTGTTCTGTCCATTTGTTTGACAATGTCTTTGA
Source organism: Nesogale talazaci (assembly GCA_004026705.1). Taxonomy (NCBI): domain Eukaryota; kingdom Metazoa; phylum Chordata; class Mammalia; order Afrosoricida; family Tenrecidae; genus Nesogale; species Nesogale talazaci. The sequence goes on along the minus strand of PVJH01000005.1, from coordinate 274,216 downwards.
AACGAAAATCCAAGAAATCGATCAATCGACATAGCAGACAGATGAGGCCTCACTTTTTAAAAATCACCCAAGGATCTCCCAGCAGAGAGATAGGAATGATGGAAATTCATTAAACATACGTGTAGAAGAGTTAAAGTCAATTCATTCTCTCAGTTTCTGGAAGAATTCTGGTTCTTATGTCAATATCTGAGAGGCAATGTGAGTTTACAGATTATGAAGAAAATTTTCAACTCCCACCTCTGTGTCCTTGAGTTCTATGGGATAGGATCAGGCAAGTGGAGCTTGATAAACAACTGTCTTGGCAGGGAAAAGGGGAGAGGAAATCATGTTAATTTAGGTGCCATCAAATTGGCTTCAACCCACAGTGACTCTAAAAGAATGAAGTATTGCCCCATCCTGTGCCATTCTCACAATCATTCCAATGTAACAGGCAATTATTGCGGCCATAGTGTCAATCCATCCCATTGGGTAGCTTTTTCCTGATGTTCTTACATTGCCACGCACGCATGCATGCGCACACACTCCCTCCTCATCGCATCATCTTAAGGACATGAGATGAAGTCTTGCCTTCCTTATTTCTAAGGAGCATTCTGGCTATACTGCTATCAAGACAGGTCTGTTCATCTTCTCGCAGTCCAATAGTCTTTGCCATCACTGTTACTCAAAGGTCGTCATTATTCTTCATCTTTGTTACCCATCCCCCTGTCTTCACATGCAGACGAAGCTGATTGAAACCATCTCCAGGCAGGTATGGAGCACCTAGGTCCTCAAAATGACATATTTGTTTTCAATGCTTTTAAAATGACTTTTGTAAAAAATATATATATATAAATAAATAGGTAAATAAAAAGGACTTTTACAGTCAATCTGATACAATATTCCATTTGATTTCATGATTACAGTTGCCGTGAGCATTGACTATGGATTCAAGTCAAAATAAAATGAAATCCTTGACAATTTCGATCTTTTATACATTTATCCATGATGTTCTTTCTTGTCATTTTGAGGATTTTTGTTTCCTTCACATTGAGTTGTCATCCATATTGAAGGGTATAATCTTTGATCTTCATCAATGAATGTTTCACATCTTCCTCACTTTCAATTTAATCTTTGATCTTCATCAATAAATGCTTCAAATCTTCCTCACTTTCAGCAAGCAAGGGTATGTCATCTGCGTCACACAGGTTGTTAATGACACTCTCTTTCATCCTAGTGCTGCCTCCTTCTTCAAGTCCTTTCCTGAGTCATTTGCCCTGCAGACTGTTTCACTAAGCATGCTCCAAGACCACAATACTGTGCACAGTTTTTCTAATTTTAAACCATGCAGGATTCCCTCGTTCTATTAGAAAGAAGGACTTTGGGCTCATGTACTTGATCCACATGAGTGCAATTGAGTGTTCTGGAGCTCCAGTTCCTTGCATTTATTCCTAATTAGGTAGGATCTTCACAATCTACTGTCTCTGTGTAGTGAATAAAACCCAGGTAAACATCTTTCTGGTATTTTGAGTTTTCAGCTAAGATCTAACTGTTGTCGGCAATGATTTTTGGCATTCCATATCCTCTTGGAAACAGCCTGATTTTTAGTTGCTCCCCGCTGATGCACTGTTGTGCTTTTTTTTTTTTTTTTTTTTTTAGGCATCACTGCCCTGGTGGTGGGAGTAGGAGGCTCAGCCTTTGCTCCTGGGAGTGGGAATTGAACCTCTATCCCAACAGGCCGCAGTCCCGCGCATAGCCACTATGCCACCGGGGCTCAGCCCTCTTGTGTCCATTTTTATTAACCTGTAAGAACATCGTGCTTACACATGATATTAATATTCGCTCTCCTCTCTCTCACTGCCATGGTGTCAATGCTGACTCAAAGTGAACCCCTGTGGGTTTCCAACACTACAACCCCTTGTGGGGGCAGAAAGCCCAGTCTTCCTCCCACAGAGCTGGTGGCCCTTTCAAGCTGCCCACCACGCGTCTCATAGTTCCACAAGGAACCAGTGCATCACTGGGTTTCCCACGTGATATCAATATAATTTTCAGTCATTTCTGAATTCTGCTGGTTGCCTTTCTTTGGAGTTGGCATAAATATGGATCTCTTCCAGTCAGTTACCCGGGTGGCTGTCTCCCACATGTCTTGACGTAGATGAATAGGCGCTTCCAGGGTGGCATCCATTCATCCTATTGGTAGTCTACCAAGGCCTGGATTTAGGGGTTATAAAGTCTGAAGAAAAGATATTGTGGAAATGGAAAACAATCAAGATAATAATAGTACTAGTAAATAGCAAACACGGACTGAGTACTTGTTCTTGGACAGGCATTAGACTTTCAGGAGCACCTACAGGAATTCTGTAATTGAGGAGTCACTTCACAGATGAAGGTTGTCATCCTGGGCAAAGTTTGGTGACTGTCCAAAGTCTCGCAAGTACTGAATGGAATGGCTGTGGCTCTAATTCAATACAAGAAGAAGCCTTAGAAGGAAACCCTGGCGTTCTGGCTCAAGTCCCAGCTACTTTCCAATGCTCTAGATAACTCAGATGACTTTCAGGTATTCCAGTTCCTTCCTTTGGAAACATGATGAATTTAGTCATGTCTGATCTTTAATTCAAGATTTCCCAAGGTGGAGAAGGGACAAAACTAAGCTCTGGGTTAGTTGTGAGTCAAGGATTGTTGTAGGCAGAATAAAATACAGGTTGTGTCTAGGTGTGCTTCGATTTTCAAGGTGTGTAGATTCATTCAGTCAGGATTGTGCTCAGCTGCTCATTTTAAAAGGCTGGCACTTCAGGTCCACCCAGAGAAATATGGAAAATCTGGTACTCTACTTCCACCAGCTCAGCCATTGGCAGCCCTGGGAGCATATTCTACTCTATGTCTCCACGGGGAGGAGCCAACTCAGCAACTCACGTGAATGACATGAGATTTATTACTGGAATGTTAAAAAAAAGAAATGATTGAAAATCAATTCTCCAGGTATGGATTCTTTGTCATGATATATGTCCTCAAATAATAAACTAAAAGTAGTATGCCTATTGGCTTAGAATTCTAAAAGAGCTATTTTACATTAAAATTAGATAATTTCTTCAAGGTTCAGAAATCATCAGCCAACATAATATCTTAAAAAAAACCTTCCTGTTTTGAATCCCTATGATTGCAGGAGAGAATCTAAGTTACTATTAGTTGTTAATCTTTCAGAAGCAATGTATTTAAGTTACTTCTCTCCAACACCTACCTGGCTCCCTCTTGTCGTTTTGCTCTGCAAGGGCAGCAGGTGTCTTGCATGAATACTCCCTTGAGGTCCTTCTGAAAAGCAGAAGCTGATCTACCCAGCAATGGTGACGCCTTTGACCTCTCTCTGTTGCTTTTGTGCATGGTCTGGCTCCTTCCAGTGCTGTTGACTGTGAGTCTGGCAAAGCTTGGGAGCTTTTCGACCTTGTCCAGATAGAATGGTTGAAGAACTTGATGTTGAATCAGAAAGTAACCACGTGGGCATTTCGTCGCACAGAGTCCCTGTCAGTCTGTTCTCTAAGGGTGCTCAGACTGGTTGTCAGCTGCTCTGAGTGGGTCAGGGCCACCCTCCAGTCCGGGTGATTGCAGAAACACCAGCTGCTGGAAGGCAACCGTTGGCCGATTCAAAAGGCAGCTTCAACTTCACTTGCAGCCTTGCTGGGGAGTAACTTGCACAAGCCCGCTTTTGTTCATATGATACAAAGCAAGCACAATTTAATCTAGTGTCTAACCTCTATTATTGCCACTAAAGACACCCAGTTGTTTGGACACAGCTGATGGGGCAGTAAACAGTTACAAACTTATTGAAGGACAAATTGGTGACGTGGATCAAAATGTATTTGATTAAGCATTTTCTCTTCTAACAAATTTATCCCAAGAAAATAATCATACATACATGACAAATATGTAGGATAAAAGATGTTTGCCGCACTGATAATTTTCAATTATTTAGGAAAGAAGAGTCTTAATTCAGTAGGCATCAGACTTGATCCTTCCCCTTTCCTTTTCTCTATTTCTATGTCTTGTAATTTGGATTTCAATTTATAACTCTAGTATCCCTACTTCCCGTCATCTTCGTTCTCTCCCCTTTAGCCAAGGTAACATCCCCTGCTTGGACTTCAGCAAGAGTCTCCTAAGTGATGGGCTTGTTGTTCTTAGTGCTACTGGAACAAAAGCATCACAAGTGGATGGCTCTAACAAATACACATTTATTTGATCACTCTAAAGGCCAAGTCTGAATTCAAATCACCAGCTCTGGGGGGATACTTTCTGTGTCTCTTCACGTGGCATGTATTTCCCCCTCCACTTGTACTTCCTTCTCTGTTCTAGCCCATTCTGATATCTCAAAGATGTTCAGCTTATACTTGCACAACTTCATTGATAAACCAAACATTGAGCTCATTCTGAAAGTCCATTCTGAATCAGAACAACCCAACAGGACAAGATCAGACTGCCTGTGAGTTTCCAAGTCTGTAAATCTGTGACAGATAAACTTGTCATGCTAACAGGCCAAAGAAGATAGGTAGTCTGTTGTGAGAACATGGCCAATGAACACACGTAAGATCAATTGAAGAGCTGAGATAGAAATGGCTTGGTAAGCCCCATTCTTGCCCTCTTGCTTTTGGATCTTCAGACCAACCAGCTGGCTGCCTTGTTCGTCCTGCGCCTCGATCTCCAAGTGCCACTACCCATGGGACACCTCATTGGTGGACCGTGTTGCTGTGAGTTGAAGCTTCTTCAAGCACTGCTTTGCCACGCTCCTGGAATATACATCTTTTAAGCTGGGTACTGTTGGACTCTGTCATCTGGCTGACTGTTGGTGACCTGCTTCTCAGTTTGCTGCTTGTGGCCAAATAGCCTGAATTGATCTACAGGGAGCTACTCAGCGGCCCTCAAGACTCCAAGGACTGCCAGTCTACTAGCTGCCTCACACAAGTGAGTTGCACTGAGCCATTTGTACTGCTTTATAGATTAGCTGTTTGTTTCTTTTTTTAAAAAGAATTGGGGGACATCACTGCCCTCTGGTGGTTGTAGGAGCTACCCAGCCTTGCTCCTAGAGAGCTGCTGCTGGATTTGAACCACCAAGCCAATGGGCCACAGAACTGTTTATTTTTATCTTACATATCCTTCTATCTATATAAATATATAAAGAGAATTACTAGTGTCCTGGTTTTACTTCTCTAGAGAACCCTGTCTAACACAAAATCTTTGTGGAAACAGAAAGCCTCTGTTTCTCCCATGGAACAGTGGATTGATTTGACCTGCCAACTTAGCAGCCTAAAATTTATTTCACTACACCACCAGGACTCGGACCTCAATAACATAACAAAGAAAACACTCTTCACAAATGAGATGACGTACATCCACAGGATTGAGGGCGTTGTTGCTAGCTGCATGGAGTTGGCAACTCCATATGTGACAAGACAGAACATTTCCAGCTCTATGGCATCCTCAAACGTTTTGCTTTTTGAAGCCATTCTTGCAGACCCTATTTCGATGCCTCCCATCAACATCTTCCTCTTTTTCACTGTCTCTCTTCTTTATCAAACTTGATGCCCTTCAAGAGCTGTTCCCTCTTGATCACACACATCCAAAGTGTGACACAAAGTCTTGTCTTCCTCTCTTCTAAGAGGCATATTCTGAATGTCCTTCTTCTAAGGCACATTTGTTCATCTTTCTGGCAGTCCGTGCCCTCTTCTTCACCAGCATTAAATTCAGGGCTAACTCATTATCTGGCTTACATATTTCTTTGGGGAAATTGAAAAGACCATGGGTTGGGTCTGCCTCACTTTAATCCTCAAATGATATCTTTCCTGCTTATGCTTTATGGAGGTTTTTTGTAGCAGACTTTCCTAATGCAATCCATAAGAATAGAGGCTAAAACTTAGAATGTATATTTTTGTGGACACACATAACACTGATTTTTTTCCCATGAGTTCATGCTGAAATGTTTTTTTATTCTTTTTTAAATTTTAATTGAACCATAATTAACATCATACAATTCAATAGGTGAATCATATGAAGAAGGATTATGCAATTATCACCACAATCAACTTGGCGACATTTTCTTCCTTCTTGTACACATTGGTGGTTAGGCCTCGTTGCCCCCATCCTCCTCTTCTGTGCCCTCTCCCTCAAGTCACTAGCACTGAGTTGATGCAACTTCATAGTGAGGCTGTCAGACACAGTAGAACTGTTCCATGAGATTCTGAGGCTGTAACTCTTTACAGAAGTAGAAAGTCTTATCTTTCTTCCACGAAGCACCTAGTGTCCTCGTATAGTTCTGTTTTCAGTTACTGTCTTCATAAATCTACCCATCCTGGCTTCACCAGGCAAAAAAACATGGGAGGGAAAGGAGGAAGGAAGGAAGAAAGAAAAGAAGCCAGCAACATTGATCATGTAAAACAGGGAAAGACCTCCATCTAAAAAAAAAGTAGAGGGCATTCAAAATGTAGAACAATCTGAAAATGTATCCAAAGGGAGATCTAATGGCAAGGGGTAGCATTCCAATCTTAGAATGGCTATTAAGAACCGCTGAGCCCTGGTGGTATAGTGGTTGTGTGTGGGACTGCGGCCCACTAGGTTGGAGGTTCAAATCCAGCAGCACCGCTGGACCTCCAACTCCCACCAGTGCAGTGAACACACACACATACACACACACACAAGAACCACTTTACAAACACGGGTGTTCTGAGTTCATTCTTGACTCTGGTCTGTGGCAGAGTCATTGAAAATCATGACCAAAAGCACTCTAATTCCCTCTTTGAAATAGCATTCCCTTTGAAGAAAACCCAAATGCTTCCTGATGGTCCACAATGACAGCATATGCTCGTCTCTCTAGACTTTCCTAACCTCTTTGAGGACTTCATCTTCCTTTACCCAAAGAGAGAACAGCCAATGTTGACTTCCTTGTCATTCCTTAAGGACCTCAGACTCTCCCTTGCCATAAAGTCTTCACAACATAAAGTCTTCCTTGGCCTGAAATGATCTTTCTTTAACTTTCACCTAGTTTTCTCTTTCTCGTTCTTAATGTATCACTTTCCCTGACCACTCTGCAAGTAGCCTCTTCCCTCCTCTGACAGCTAGATTATGAGATGTCTCCCACTGATCCCTGTCTCCTGATCTTCAGAGATAACAGGTAGACCTCATAATACTTTTGTAAAGACTCCAACCTACTATAGATATAGCTTTTTGTGTGCCCCAGGAAACCCAAATATTCATGTGACTCACTTTATTGTGATATTTGCTCTATTTCCTGTCTAACAAAGTCCATAATATCTCTCAGGTAATCCTGTATTTCAGTGTTTCTCACACTGAACATGGCTGGCCTATACAATCAAGAGGGTACAAGGAAATGGTGATATGTGACTCCTGAGGCTGGGCTGTGAAGGCACTGCAGCTTGATCCCTTTCTTGCCCTCAGCTACCCACTCTTGGCCCCAGCCTTTAGGTGGAGAAGACATTCAAACAGTCTTAGAGGAAATTTGGCCTGGGGAACAACTTTGTCCACCATATAAGGCATCTAAGAAGCCTTCATTCTAAGCTTACTCCAGCCTCTAAGGGCAGCTCCAGCCAACATCGTGACTGCAATTCTCACAGGAGGTCCTGAGCAAGAATCAGTGTCCTAACCAAGATCAGAATTTCTAACCCAATGAAATTGGAAAGTCATAAATGTTTATTGTGTGAAGCCACTAAATCTAGGGTGATTTGCTACATGGCCTTAATTAACTAATACACCTCACAGTTTCTGTTCTGTGCGATCACAATTAAGTGCTTAATACATATATTGGTATTTCCAGGAGCCCTGGTGTTGGTGTGGCTATAGGTAGAGCTGGGATCGGCATGGTTGGGGGAAAGACTGGACTGTCTTCTCCCATCCTTGGTGACAGTCTCAGAGGTGTCAGCATTGACTCTGTGACGGTGAGTTTTCGTGAGTGTGATTAGTATTATTACATTTCACTGGTTCTTCTTTCTGTTAACTGAAAACAGTATCTTAGGCATCCTCAAACCCTATTTACCACTCAGGTATCTGCAGTTACATCAACAAAATATAATAATGTCCAGAGACCCATAGAGAGAAACAAACATACTTGATAAATTAGTAAAATAGAATATATGCTTTAAAAGAGAAAAAAAACATTGGTAAACACAGTGAACATGCATGAATCTCTGAAATAAACTAGGTGAAATAAGCCAGACAGAAAAGAGCACATACTATGTGATTCTATTTATACACAGATGCATTCCATCTATAGTGACAAAAGGAACATCAGTAGTTGCCGGAATCTGAGGGGGAAGGGTCACTATACTGCAAAAGAGTCATAAGAGGCTTTTTCTCAGATCTAGAGACATTTCATTTCTTCATTACAGTGCTCAAATGGGGGTACATGTTCCTCAAACATCACCAAGCAAGGTCTTTGAAATGCATGTATTTCACTATACCTAAATTATATCTCCATAAAGTTGGTGTTAAAACTTACCATTTTTTGGTCATTTACTGAAAATGCAAAATATATTTGCATAATTCTCTAATACAAAAGCACTTGTCTCATTTTGGAAAATGAATATTGTGTATCATTGACATTAAGTAACTTATTCAAGGCCAAGCAGTCTTAGGTCCAAACCATTTGCTTGTTTCAATGATTCTAGTTAGAAGTAAAAAGAACTCTATCTCCCATGAAATCCAGATTGGGAAACTCCAGTGTTTTCATGAGTTTGGCAAGAACAGCCATGTATAGGAGAGAAGTGGGGATAAAACAATAGAGAGAGGCTGGACCTCTATTTTTTGAGACAGAGGTCAGGCACTGGCAAAATAAATCCCCTCCAAAAATCATAGTTGAACCTTGGAAATTTTATAGGTAAGTGAACTAAGATGAGAAATAAAGCTTTTTTGTGGTCACTCAGATAATGGGCAAATCTGGTGAAAGAGACAAGCTGGTGTAAGTGGAGTAGGGAAAGAAATAAAAAATAAAAATCAGACTGTTCATTCAGCCTATCTTATCTAGATAGATTTGCAAAGATAATAGTATGCACGGAAAAAAAAGATTTATCAAGACAAAGCGACAAAATAAAACAAAATGATGACAACAGCAAAAAACAATGACCAGAAAATATATATATAAATAAGTAAAAAAATAATAATAATAAAAGAAAAATCTGTAAATAATTCAAGGTCTGTTTGTTGACCTCTAGGAGTGTCCTCCAGTTGAGTTCAATGGGGTGCCACAACCTAGGCCCGAACTGTATCCTTGGCCTCAGGACCTCCTTGCTCTGCTCTACCTGCTGCTCTGCTGCACACCCTTAGTGTTTTACCTCGGTGTGATGGGGTCAGACAGGGTGCACTCTCGACCTTGTGTCTCCAGTGTTGTCCATGTAGGGACTTGGGGTCAGCAAGAGGTGTCATAGCGGCCCCGGCCATATGATCCTCTCTGTGCCTTGGCTGTTCTGAGTGGGGATATTGTCCTCAAGGCTTGGTGGACCAGGATGTGCTCCACTCTCTCTTCCTCCCACTTCATTTGCTCCCATGTGATCGGATCAGACATGTCCCTCTCCCTAAGCTGAAGCTTCAGTGCTGTCCTCTAAAGTAAATTCTTCTGGAGGGAGGGGCAATTGGACCCACAGACCCCTCCACTGACTCCTCACTCAATGCCTTCATGCTGCATTCATATCCTAGATCATGGGATTAAGTTTGGTTCCCTTTTCCTTGAGATATAAACAGTATGCTCCCCTTGGGTGGGTTAGAAATTATTGAAACCCAAATGAAGCCTGAGCGTGAGAGTGGGATAAGAGGAAAATAAAAGGAAATACAGGAAAGAAATAAGAGGCAAAGGGCATGTATAGAGGTCTAATATAGCCATGTGCATACGTAAATATATTTATATATGGTAGTGGGGAAATAGATCTACATTAATACACTTATAGGGTTAATATTAAGGCAGCGGGTGGACTTTGCACCTCCACTCAAGTGCTTTCTCAATGCAGGAACACTTTGCTCAATTAAATTGGCATTTCTTGATGTTCACCTTCCTGACACAACCACTGAAAATAAATATGTGCATAAGAAAAAGTGGTAAAGAAAGCAGATAGTGCCCAACTATCAAAAGATATAGCATCTGGAATCTTAAAGGCTTGAAGGTAAACAAGTGGCATCTAGCTCAGAAGCAATAAAGCCCACATGGAAGAAACACACCAGCCTTTGTGATCACAAAGTGGCCAAGGGATAATATATCAGGCATCAAAGAACTAGAAATTATATCATTGTAAATGAGGTGGAGTACAGATTGGGGACCCAAAGTCCATTGGTAGGTAACAAGACATCCTCTTACAGAAGGGTCGCTGGGAGGAAATGAGTCAGGGTGTAGTATAGCAATGATGAAACATACAACTTTCCTCTAGTTCTTAAATGCTTCCTCCTTCCCATTATCATGATCCCAATTCTACCTTACAAATCTAGCTAGACCAGAGGATGTACACTAGTACAGATAGGAACCAGAAACAAGGGGAATCCAGAACAGATGAGCCTTTCAGGACCAGTGGTGAGAGTGGCAATACTGGGAGGGTGGAGGGAAGGTGGGGTAGAAAGAGGGAACCGATGATAAGGTTCAACATATAACCTCCTCCCTATGGTATGGACAACAAGGAAGTGGGTGAGGGGAGACATCAGACAGTGTAAGATATGACCAAGTAATAATAATTTATAGACTATCAAGGGCTCATGAGGGAAAGAGAGGGAGGGAGAAATGAGCTAATACCAAGGACTTAAGTAGAAGCAAATGTTTTGAGAATGATAATGGCAATGAATGTACAAATGTGCATTGCATACAATGTATGCATGTATGGATTGTGATTAGAGTAAGATGACCAGACATCCTGCTTTTTAACAATTTGTCCCGCGTCCTGCAGCTTTTTAAAATCAAATAAATATATTACAATGCTATTTTTGTGTTCTGTGAACATTTTTGTTGCTCCATATAGACCAAATTTTTCATGAAGAACCCTCCTCTCCCCACAATCAATGATGTCCCACTTAAAATCTGGTCACTTTAGATTAGAGTTGTATGTGCCCCAATAAAGTGATTTTTAAAAGAAAATAAATACATAAAAATGAAATAAAAATAAAATACTTAAAAATAAAAATCTGAGCACATAAGAGGACACTGAAGTAATGCATTTATATAAAATGTAGTTCAAAGCTTAGTAGGGAGAAAACATTGCTCATCAGTTTTGATGACAAAAACATTAGCCTGCCTGTGTTTTTTCTCCCTTGACAGCATTCATTGAGCTCCCACTGTTTGCAGAGCTCCATGCTCTCTGGTATACCCATCCTCTGTACTAACTGTAGCATTATCTCTTAATCTTCTACAACACTTCACATCATCCTTCCACAAGCAAAACAGTTCCTTCTATAATTTCGGTCCACACTAGACAGGTAGAATCCTCCAACTTCTTTCATCTCAACTTAGCTGTAAAATCATATATTAGATTTTATTGCAGGGCTGAGCCCCGGTGGCGTAAGTGGTTGAGTGCGGAACTGCGGCCTGTGGGCTTGGCTGTTCAAATCCAGCAACGGCTCTCAGGAGCAGCACTGGGTAGCGCCCACGACCACCAGAGGCAGTGATGCCCGCCTCCCACCCCCTCCCCCGCCAAAAAATTAAAAAGATTTTATTGCATCACTGTATAATGGCATCACCATATAATGCTGTTCTGTTCACTGTTTTAAATGTATGTCCTAACTCCCATGCTAGCTTGCAAGGAATTTCTGAGCAGTGTATATGTAAATATCTTAAATGCATTAATAGGCCCAGATGACATTGCATAAGATTAGGCACGTAGAAGGCATTTTAGAAATCAATTGACCATCCCAGTGTCCTGGGAGAGGAGCAGTTCTTCTTCCTCAGAAACCTAATCTGGCATAAGGAGTTGAGGGCGAGTCATTAACTTGAGAGGTTGTACCTGGGAGCACTAGTAAAGAAATGTGGATGGGAAGCAGGGAAGGAATGAAGATGTGTACCATTTTTTGAACATTTATGGAACCAAGTGTTTACACAATTATCTCCAGAACCAATGGGACAGTCTTGTTTTGGAAAATACAATTGACTCTCGGGTTAAATGACTTCTCTGAAATCCCAAGCTTTATGTATTGCTTCAGCATGTCGTGGTGCAGCTTACAAACAAACAATTGTCATCTCATCTGGAGTTCTTAGAACCCGTGGAGTGGTTCTGACTCAGAGCACCTCCGAGTGACACACCACGCAGCCCTGCGTCGTCTCCACAGCTATGCTGAGGTTTGAACCCAGTGTTGCAGCAATTGTGTCAATCCTTCTTGTGAAAAGACTTCTCTTTTTCACTGCCCCTGTCCTTTAGCAGGCAGGGCGTCCCTCTCCAGGGACTGGTTTCTCCTGACAACACGTTCGAAGTACGTGAGGCAACGTCTCGCCATCCTTGTTTCTAAGGAGCATTCTGGCTTGTACTTATTTCTTCCGAGACAGATTTATCTGTTCTTTTGGAAGTTTGTGGTACTTTCACTGTTATTCACTAGCGCCATAATTCAAACGCATTGATTCTTCTTTGGTCGTCTTATCTAGAATAGCGAACTCTCGAATGGTCGCTGTGGGTTTCCAACACTATAAATCTTTACGGGAGGAGAAAGTCTCATCTTTCTCAGACAAGCGGTGGTTTCAAACTGCTGATCTCAGAGCTAATCAGCCCAATGTGTGACCCACTAGCAAACGTCCATCTTTTCAGGAGCTGGCCATAAAATTATCGAGGAGATGGGTAAGAAGAATATGAGAGAGATTGAGATCCAAGATGACTTGAGGTGACCAGATGGCCCCCTTTTCAATAATTTGCCCCGCGTCCTGTGGAGTTTTAAAATTAAATAAATAGGGCTGAGCCCCGGTGGCGTAAGTGGTTGAGTGCGGGACTGCGGCCCGCGGGCTTGGCCGTTCAAATCCAGCGGCAGCTCTCAGGAGCAGCACTGGGTGGCACCCACGACCACCAGAGGCAATGATGCCCGCCCCCTCCCTCAAAAAATTAATTAATTAATTAATTATAAATACTATTTTTACATTCTATGAACATTTGTGTTGCTCCATATAAACCAAATTTTTAATCAAGAACTATACCCTTCCCTCGCTCAATGGTGTCCCGCTCAAAATCTGGTCTCCTCCTACCCAGTAAGAGGAACTAGCAAAATGAATCACATACCAGGAATAGAGTCAAGTCTTGGAAATGGAGTAGTGGATAATTTAAGTTCAGTCTCATTTAGAACTTCTAGAAAAGTCTGTTGTCTTTGAGTTGTCTAACCTGAAGGGTGAGGAACAGGGTTATTTACCCACCAACTCTCACTCCCCTCCTGTTGAGAACGTCTTCGTTCAGCGCTAGCTTCTCTGGGGCAAGCCCAGTGCAGATGACACTGGCTCTGCTAACTCGAGGGACCCCATATAGGGAGTCCTGGTGCTGCAGGAAGAGTCCATTGGTTTGGGCAGGAATGTGACATGCTAACAGGATATGGCAGGACTCTGACAGCTTCTGCTATGCAGCACATTTCAATCAAAGGAAGGCTTTATTTCTTAGTGGCAACATCTATTTAGTGCCAACCATGTAATGTTCCATGGAATACAAAAATAAATACAACCTGTTCTTTGCCGGCTAGCAGCTTAGCTCTCTGACTTCCATTGAGGATTAAGGAGAAAAACAGAAACAAGGAGAAAGAGAAAACAGATCAGTCTCCATTCCCTTGCAGTGTATACTCTTGGATGAAAAATTGATGTAATTCTGCCCAGAAATTCATTACATTCATGGCACCTAAATAGTCATCAAGCTTGATGGCATGTAATCACCATCAGAGCAGCGTGAAGTCAGGCCAGAGGCTGGAGGAGGTGTCCCTGTTCTGTTCATTTCCACTGTCAGATTACCCAATAAGTAAAGACAGGCATCCTTACTAGTCTGCAGCGGACAGTTTTACTGCCCCCATACCCCACCATACCAAAAGTTTCTGCTTCTAGGTATCTGTGTCTTTTATCTGACTCTTCCTTAAGCCCACAAGATCTTCAAAGTCTCTTCAAATTTGCAATCCTGAACAACAGTGATGCACCCAATGAGCAAGGGAACATGGGTCTACACCTACTTACCTACGAATCCATAGTGAACAGTCTCACACGTGGTCCAAGCCCCTCAAAGGCAAGTGCTTCCCTTGTGTCCTAGGTAGCCTGCCCCTATTTGATGCAGCTTCACGTGAGTGAAATTTCTACATCAATATTTTATTAACCTGCACGCAGAAAGTGATATAATTTCTGTTGCAATTAAACTAATATTTGAAATGAAGGGGCAGGAGACATTCTGGGAGGGAGAGTTACTTACCACAAGGACTCTGCCAAGAAGTTATGTGGGAAAGGTAACTGTGTTTTGTACTTTTACCATCAAATGAAGCAGACAAGCCTGTTCTATGAAGTACTATAATTATAAAGCAATTTGCCACCTCTAATGGGACGACTTTTCTTTCATAAAATATTAACTAAATTTAATATCAGTGCAATAGGTTAGAAACAGTCTTCATTTTTCCATAAAAAGTTGATTTGTAACCACCGAGAACGTCTTCTTCATGCTGATCGTCTCCATCAACACCCTCTGTGGCCAGAGCCACTTGGGCTTGAACTCATGACAACACCTTTCTCCAGTGTCTCTGGCTGATTTGAAGCTAAGTTCTAATCCCTGCACAGAGTGGAATTGGCAGTGTTTCTCCATCCTGCTGCTGAGCACTTCTCGATAGGACACATTGCCATGGCCCCCGGCAGTTTGCTGGATGGAAGTCCTATGATTGTGGCCCCAAGATCTCTGCTGTCACCTGGGGAAGGGGCTGAGGTTTTAGTCTGGGAACTTCAACTTGACAAATCCCAAACTCTGTGCTGGGGGACAACTAGTACCTTTTCAGACACGAAAGAAGAGTCGTTCTTTATAAGAGACTAGTACTGGCCATACCACTAATTTATATCATAAATGGCAAGAGAGATGTGCATGGAGCTGCCAACTCCGAATTCTGCAGGCAGGGTAAACAAAGACTTTTGTTGCAAGCAAGAAAGTCAAAGACTGGTTTCTTCTGTCTGCTTCATTCTTCCCACTTCTATCCTTACAGAAAGCCATGTGGATGTCATGTGTTGGCCATTGGGGAGCAGTTCATACCCAACAGTTGCTCCACAGGAGAAAGGTGAAGCTTTCTGTGCCTGTGAAGACTGAAAGCCTCAGAAGCCCAAGGGGGTTGATCTAGCTTTCCCTAGAAGGTCACTGTGAATCAGAAGGGACTTCATGGCAGTGAAGTTATTCTCACCTAAAATTTATGGGGGATTTGTTGTATCTCTGTGTTCTCATTCTTATCTAAGGAATCCAGCCACTCTCCCCCAGTGCAGCTTGACTGTTCCTTTTCCTTTCGGATGCACAGCCACTCTTTAACTATGCTTCACATTTTGTTCTCCTAGGAAAGAGAGGCAACCCAAAGTCAAAAGAGTGACGTTGATGACCTACTCTTAGTTCAAACCATTTTGTCTTTGGTCACTAGGTGGATTATGTGTTGGACTGCTAAGGCAAAGTCCTGCAGTTTAAACCCACCTGATACCCCATCTGAAAAAGATAAGGTTTCCTACTCCCTCAGGGTCAGAGCCTCAGAAATCCACAGCGACATTTGGACTCTGTCTTATGAGCTCACCATGAGTGAAAAGGGACTTGTTGGCAGTGACTCTTGCCAAGTGCAGTGGTGAACTGGGGGGTTGTTCACCAAAAGGACAGACATTGAAACCTACCTGCTCACCAGAACACTTTGCATTTCTCGTTACAGAGACAACAACAGCACCACCCAAATCGTCAAAACAATACAGCCACCAACAGCCCTTTGTGAAAACCCTTTTTCATTAGAGGTCACGTCTAGAAAATCCATACTTGCTCATTTGGAAAGTGCTTGAGGGGCATCCACTACCATCCATTCCTTTGTTGATTTACACTTCCTAAATGGATCATCAAACTCTATTGATCTTAATCAGAAAAAGCCTTCTGATTTTCACCAGTTCTGAGGAATGGCCAAATTAGTCAGGAAGTTTGGCAAAAAGGAACTATATTCTATCAGGACTCAAAAAGAAGCACTTATTGAATTAACGCAAGCTGGAAGGCGACCTTTGACTATGTTCTTCAAGTGTTATATTTGTATTGCAGCAGGTTGACCTTCGATTTATTTTTTTTAATGAATACATGATTCTGTGAGTTAGAGAAAACAACTACATTTAAATACTAGATTGTTGTCCAAACCAGTATTGCTCTTCTAACATAGTATTTATTTATGTTTGCTTTAGA
Source organism: Nesogale talazaci (assembly GCA_004026705.1). Taxonomy (NCBI): domain Eukaryota; kingdom Metazoa; phylum Chordata; class Mammalia; order Afrosoricida; family Tenrecidae; genus Nesogale; species Nesogale talazaci. The sequence goes on along the minus strand of PVJH01000005.1, from coordinate 257,888 downwards.
AACATATAATCTGGAAGCACATATACCAATGGATGAAGAAAAGTTTCTGAGACATGGGGTTCAGAAAGGTGAGGGGACTTGATTTTCTTTTCTCCTTCCCAATGAGCTTATTTTGGCTGCAAACTGTTTTCAACAGACAGATGTGTGATGCAGACTTCCCTAGGAAACACTCATGGAGACGTTTCTCAACTTCATCGAATCTTTACATTCAATCCTATTTGCTTCTGTTCATTTCTTTATGAAAGAAACTATGCTTTTTTAATACTGAAGGGTGGGGGGGAAACTTCTCCTTTTTCAAGCGCATTGATTTCTATATTTTAGATCCCTCTAATAAATGTCTTTGTAACCAGTAAAACTATCAATAGCCATTTGAAAATAGATGTGGGCTAATCCAAACCGAAGGGGCATTTCAACACTCCATCTGGAGTTGTGTTTCCCCAAAGTTTGTTCTGCATGTGTTCGAAACAAGCAGGAGGCAATCTTGCCTCCTGTCTGTCTGTGGGCTCACAGCTGTCTGGCGATTGGAAGTGGCCAGTTAGGACTGAAGAAACACAATGTCAACTTAGGTGCTGCTGGGCTGGCAAGCCACATGTTCCTATTTATCCCTGTCAGCCGCAAACCCTATTAACTATTTTTAATGAATCACCACTGCTTTTACTTTTGCCATCAGCCATGACCTTCACCATTTAGAAACACATGGTCTCTCATAAACGATAGCCTGCGACATATAAACTTGAGAAGGATTCCATCACAGCTCAAACTACAATATCTATCACTAAAACAAACTGCTCATTCTAGCTGAAGAGACACTCATATATATCACAGAACCAACCTTCCATATTTTGAAATTTACTGCCCCGTGTTGGCTGCCTTTTTTTTAAAAGGAGGCCAGGCAACCTTGCTCACTTAATACTTTTGATAAACTTCTGCTGACAAGGAGTGTGATTAATGATGGTTAAAAGAATTGAATCAAGAGTAGGAAAGACAGAGCCCAAAAAGCAGACTGCTGGGCTGATGGAAACGAACGTCTCTACAGAAATATATGATGGACCCTCCTTTTTACCATGCCAAGTAATTACTTACACAGGCCTGTTGTAATAATTCCTATTACAGCCCAAACGGAAAAGTCAGTAACTCACCGCCCTGGGACAAGGTGAAAGCAAGGCCAGAGTAGCATGGATCAATATTTCATTTACTCACTGAGGTTAGCTTCTATCCTTGTATCAAATTCTTTTACAGAAAGCCATGAAAGAAATGAGGTTTGCTGCAAAACACCAAAACACGGGGCCTTGCTTCCTTGGGGTGCTTAAGGAGGAAGCAGAGCAGCGAGCCCTTTCAGGAAAACAAGATGCACTCAAGGTCACCCATTACTTGCTACTGTTGGGAAATAAAGTGCCATTAGGCTGATATGAGTAATGGACATCAATCAGCTGCCTTCCAGAAAAAGTCTGTTTTCAACTTGGTGGTGTTGCTGATAATGAATGAGCCATTGGAACGCTGTCTACACAATTTGACAATTGTGAGCCAAAAAAAAAAAAAAAAAAGGTTCCTGACAGTGTATCATTGGTTTTTATTTTTTAAAAAATACCATTAGCGTTTATCCATGATTACCTCCTACCTCTAAAACAGAAAAAGAAATGGAGGTAGATGGTTGAGAGCAGGGTTAGATGATAACGGTTGTCTGCCACCAGGAAGTTTCTAGTTTGAGACTTTTCTGACAGAGAAATCCAAGGTCAGCTACCAAATGCATGATGGGGCACATCTCACAATTTTTTCATCCCTTCTTTTTTTGTGTGGGCATCACTGCCAACTGGTGGGAGTAGGAGGCCCAGCCTTGCTCCTGGAGAGCTGCTGCTGGATTTGAACCGCCCACCCTGTGGGCCGCAGTCCTGCACTCAACCACTAGGCCACCGGGGCTCAGCACTTCGTCCCTTCTTCTAAAGAGTTAAAAAGTGAGCTCCTTGGTGGACTCCAAGCTTGGGGCAGAAAGGAGGTGGGACTAAATCAATTTTTATGCACAGATTCTCTGTGGATACAATGGGGTTACCTTAGATGACCTCAGACTCTTACAATTTTACTCTCAAATTAGAAGTAAATAGATTCAAGCCATATGCAGCACAATCTGAGGACATTGCCTCATGATGTTTATGTACTTTACTGGCCAGAGCAGGACAGAGCTCCACACAGCTCTCTTTCCTAAGATCGCATGAAGCGTCTCTGCTTGCCAAGGAAACCTCCCCTGCATCACCTGCTCCCTGTATCACCGCCATTGTGGAATGGCTCTAGGAAAATCCCCTCACACTGACGCTTCTCCCTCCACCTCGACATCATCTCCCAGTTGTTTTTCTTATGAGTTCAGGAAGGAAGAAAGCTTAGAAAGATTGATTTATTTACTGAAAAACAGGCTACTGGCAGTCATGACTGGTAACCTTGAATGTTTCTTCCAGTTCATTTTTCTCATCTATTTCCCTTCCCTGGAGCTTCAAAGCCATCTTCCACCAGATCTCCCTATCTCCACGCTGTGGAAAGAGGCTTAAATCCTGAGGAGGGGAGTCCTGGGTTGTCATGGGCCTTAGATCCAGTCACATTTCAAGAAGCAGAGGTCAGTGGGACTCAGCACTGATCAAGGACAGCAGCACTGATGGTCGACCCAGTCTACATCTTGGAAATGTTTTCAAGAATTTGGGGTCCTGCAGAAAAACAACATCACACCCTCCTAAGAATCCCACTCACTCCCCCTGCAGATCTTCCCTTCAACTTGAACCCCAGGAGGGTTGTGAGGGAAATTCAATCCATATGTGGCTGATTTGTGTTCACTTAACTCATTGACATGTTGTTTTCCAGGAACTGATTGATGTACAAGGAGTCTTCTGACCTTTTTTCCTGAACCTTACAGAACTGCCTTTCTTTGAGCTGTAAAAATTGCTTTTTACTTGAGGTAAGTAGCACTTTTGAGAGTTGAAAGTTTTGAGCTCAGCTTGAAACAGACTTTCCAAATCTGCCTGGGATTCCAGGCTTGACAAATGTGGCCTCAATACCTTTGTATAAAATTCTTTCTTGCCTCACAATTTTTTTTTCCATACACGACACCCCAGTTAAAGGGGGAAAAAATACAAAGCTGATGATAACTTTCAGAGCAACCAAGCGGTTATCTTTGGAAGTCACAGCATCAGTCTGACAGCTTAAGATGTCCAAGTCCACCTGTTCTCTTCAACCACCCTTCACCTGCCTTGATTTCTTTCATGTGTTCCCAACGCAAAGAACTTCCACTGCCAAGTTTTAAGTGTGCAATAAAGGCAGCAGCTGACTCAAACCCTGCTTTGATTCTGTTAGGCAGCATCTCAGCTTGGGTCAAGTTCCCTGGCAAAGTATTTCATTCGACTTTCATAATACTGCCCCCTTGGAACTCATCCTAAATTACAGCAGTAAATCATAAAAGTGAGAAAGACAAACTGCTCTCTCGGTTACTTCTGCTAGGATGAGAAAGACTGTAACGGGGGTGCTTCTCTGTCCACAGACAGTTGGTTAACTGACTTCAAGTGGCTGGATTGACACTATGAAAGGCTGTTATCTCAGTGCTTCGTCTAAAACCCCATGCAGAGCCGTGGAATTAGGCTCTGTCACACGGACCTTCTGAGCCAAATGAAATGCAGACGGGCGTCAACAGACCAGTGCCAATCTAACCGAAGTAAACTGGGTGGGGATGGCAGCCATTGCTCGCCTCTAAAGGGGCAGCCAATATCCACACAAGGGAGCCCCTGTCAGTTGTTTCAGGTTTGGTGTTGCTAAATCCCTGGGTTGCCATCTTATTTTTAAAGTTAGTAATCTCCCCAATTATCACTATTTGCATCGAATTCAACTATGTTAAATTCCTGGGTATGAGTTCAATTTGGTCCACAGCTGGGTACTTACGTGATAGACCTGCAGTCATTGAGTTGACTGATTCACAGCAACTCGATAAAGACCGAGTGGAGTGTCCCTAGGGTTCCCAAGGCTGTGATCTTAAGTAGACAGAAGCAGGCTGCCTCATCTTACTCCTATACCGCAGAGGGTGGGCTTGAACCGCCCATCTTCGGGTTAATCGCTCAATGAGTGCCCCACTGTGACACCAAGTGTCCTCACACACACTCTACAGAGTGACAAATGGAAGGAATTGTTATTGGACACTGGCCCTCTATCACTAAGTAGGGCGAGAGTTTGACAAACATAATTTTAGTCTTACTGTTACCCCACCACACAGGTGTTATAACTTTGCCCAGTCAGAGCAAATGGAACTAAGATTGCCACAGTTTGTTAAATATGCACACCGGTGGACCCTTCCTATGAAATCAGAATGTCTAGCCAGGAAACCCCAAGAGATTTGCATGCCCATCAGAGGTGGAGAGGCAAATATAATAGACTTTAGACATGATATAATAGACTTTAGGGAGAGCCTGGCTCACCACCACCACCACTTAGGTCACTTATCAAACGAGGGTCTTAGGGATGACCTAACATGCTCAAGATTAAGCCACAGAGCCAGGACTCAAATCCAGCCTCCAGGAACTGGTGGTTAAAACAGCAGTCAGTCATAGGCTACCCTATCCTTCAGGTCTGCTATGAGTCCGACCAAACTTGATGACTGGGAATGCGGCTTTTTGAATCAGACTCCAATGAGCCCTGGTGACATTGCCAGTAAGTGTTGGGCTGCTAATACTTGCTTAAATTCAAAACCACCAGGGACTCTAAGGCAAAAAGATGAGGCTACCTCCTCCTGTAAAGATTTACTGTGGCAAAAAACCCTCCGTGGAGTTGCTTTGAGTAAGAATGAACTTGTTAGCAATGACTCTATGACACACCAGACATGAGACACCTATATTGGGCTTCACCACAAGTCTCAAAACAGAGATATTTGTCTCCATTTTGTAGAGGAGCAAACAAGCTTCGACACTGAGGCTTGCAAGATGGTGCTGATGGAAGTCAAGGGTTGAGACAGATTTTAAACCCATATGCGTCTGCTTCCACATCCTGTTCTCTTTTCATTTTTCACAAAGTGCTGGTAGCCCTGAAAGATAAGCATCAGGTTGGCAGTTCAGACACACCAGTTCCTTTCAAGGGGAAAGTTAACCTTGTCAACCCCTGGAAGGACTTGCAGTCTCGCAGCTTCAAAGGCAAGAATGAGTATTTGGACTCTGGCCAGGGCCACAGAGGCAGCCCCAGCAGGGTCTTGTAACACCTACGTGAGACTCGCTTAGAGCCCAGAATCCTCTACCAAGCAAACATTTTGAAGCAAAATTGCAGCTGGAATCAGGTTTTCCTGCCCCCTCTCAGGGAAGTAACCTCATCTGGCCCTTGACTATGAGCCTGGGGGGCGAGGGGGGGCATGAAGAGGGGGTGGGGAGTGGGAAGGGGGGATGAGGAGGGACTTCTTTTGCTTTCCAGCCTCCTCTTCCTCCCACCCTCTACTGCACCAACCTCCCTTCAAATGCAAAATACAGCATACACCGCCTTCTGTGATGGAGTAAACATTCCCTTTCGAGGTCATGATACTTGGACCTGTGCGGTACTTAGTGCAAGATCCAGCCAAGGGTCAGAATCAATACCACAAATCACAGCCAAAATGGCAACAGGGAGGCTCTTGTCCATTTCCTCCCCTTTTAGAGATGCTGTTTCTAACGCTTAGCAATTTCATTAAGTCTGTTACATTAGTTTGTGCTTCCTTAAGAGGCCTGCACTAACGGCTGCTTTTGGCACCAGAAACAGCCAAGTTCCTGCTCCATTACCTGAGCAATACATAGCTTCCTGAGGTGGGGGTGGGGGACAGAATCTCCGTGTTTACAAGAGATGGGTCTCAAGACAAATAGCCCTTGATATCCAAAAGCACTTGGCACAGAAATGAGGTAAAAGGTATTATGGGGAAAACAACTTCTCTACTGAATGCATCAAGCAATATGAATCTATAAGAACAACACATCAGAAAGAAAAAGGAAATAGAGGAAAGAACTAGGATACAAAGGGCATCTAAATATAGGAAAGTACATATGTAAATATATTTATGTATGATGATGGGGAAATAGATCTATATACAAATATTTATAGCTTTAGTACTAAGGTAGCAGATGGGCATTGGGCCTCTACTCAAGTATCTCTCAACTCAAGAACACTTTGTTCTATTAATCTGGCGTTCCATGATGCTAACCTTCCCAACACAATTGCTAAAGATAAAATGAGTGCATAAGGAAATGTGGTGAAAAAGGCTTCTGGTGTCCAGCTATCAAAGGAGATAGTGTCTAGGCTCTTAAAGGCTTGAAGATAAACAAGCAGCCAGCTAGCTAAACAACAAAGCCTACATGGAAGAAGCACACCAGGCTTTGTGATCATGAGGTGTCGATAGGGTCAGGTATCAGGCATTAAAAATGCAGAACAAAAAAAATTATATTATTTTAAATAAGAGAAAGTATGGAGTGGAGAACCAAAACCCATCTCTAGGAAACTGGAAACCCCCTTACAGAAGGGTCTCAGGGAGGAGATGAGACCATCAGGGTGCAATATAGCACTGAAGAAACATATAAGTTTCCTCTAGTTTTTTAATGCTTCCTCCCCCTCCACCCCCACTGTCATGACCCCAATTCTACCTTGCAAGTCTCGCTACACCAGAGCACTTGCACAAGTACATATAAGAGCTGAAAACACAGGGAATCCAGGACAGATGAACTTCTCAGGATGCATATTGAAACTAGTCATACTAACAGGGTAAGTGGAAGGTGAGTGGAGATAGGGGGGAGCCAATCTCAAGGATCTACATGAAACCCCACCCAGGGGGATGGACAACAGAAAAGTAGGTGAAGGAAGGCATCGGTCAGTGTAAGACATAAAAATAGAATAATTTATATATTTATCAATGATTCATGAGGAATGGAGGGGAAAGAAGGGGGCTAGGGAATGAGAAGCTAATCAAGTAGAAAGAAAATGTTTTAAAAATTATGATGGCAACAAATATACAAATGGATGGATGGATGGTTTGTGATAAGAGTTGTATGATCCCTTAATTAAATGATTTTTTAGAAAGAACACCATATCAGAGCAGTACTATACAAATGTAACTTGTCATAAAGTTATCTTTGTGGTAAAAAAAAGTTGCCATTCAAAAAAACAAATAAAACCTCAACTTGCTTCAAATACCACATACATATAATACCTGCAGCTTCCCACAACTAAATCAAATCAGGGATGAAGCAAAAAGACTGACTCTGAAAAGTTAAATTGCCATGCCTACAGTAGGCAACAGAAATTGAGAGAGCTTTAAATTTAAAAGGCTTTAAACAAATCTGGGCTTGAATGTAAAAAAATGGCTATCTGTCTCTCTCGTTTTCTCAGAAAGCTGTTGCTGTTATTGTTTTATATTGATTTACTGTATGCATGACATGCTAGAATTTGAGAAGAAATTAAAATCACAATTGTGGAATTGAAGCGAGTCGTATAAGGTGTATTTGGACATTTTAGATAGTGCAGCTTATACCAAGGTACTCATTAAATAATTGGTGTTTGTACTGAAGCACAGGAAGCAGCCTCTGTGTTCATCAATAGGAGAACAGTTGGATGAGCTGTGGTAGAGTCCTGTTGTGGAAACACAACTGAGGTTACTACAGACACCTTTGTCGGCTCTGTGCTATACAAGTTCATGCATTGCCACATGAGAATGCTGACCCTGCCAGGGAATACATTGTTGTTTCTGTTGTTGTTGCTGCTGTTGTTGTTAAATGCCGTTCAGTCAGTTCCATCTCAAAGTGGATTACATACAACAGAATGAAACACTGACCAGTCCGGGATCATCTTCACAATCATTTTTATATTGGCTCTCATCCTTACAGGCATCATGTCAAACCATCTCATCATGTCTACCTTCCTCTTTTTCATTGACCCTCTACCAAAAACGATGTTCTTTTCTAGGTACTGACTTCTCCTGATAGCATACTCTAGAACATGGGACCAAGTCTCACTAGCCTTGCTTCTAAGGAACATTCTGGCTGTATTTCTTCTTAGATAGATTTGCTTATTCTTCTGACAGTCCATGGAACTTTAAATATCATGCCATAACTGAAATGCATCAATTCTTCTTCATGATGTCTTACTTATCACCCAACTTTCTCATGCATATGAAGCAATCGATGTAACATGACTTGGATCAGGGCACCTTATTCTTCAAAGTGACATCCTTGTACTTCAACTGTTGAAAAAGCACCAGTGCAGAAGACTTGTTCAATGCAACCTGGTGTCTGATTTCTTGAGTGCTTGTTCCATAAGCACTGATAGTAGAACCAAGAAAAATGAAATCTTTGACAACACCTATATTTTCCCTGCTCTTCATGGTGTTGGATTTGGGTCCAGTTGTAAGAATCTACATTTTTTTCACACTGAATTGCAATCCACACTGAAGGCTGCAGTGTTTGAATTTCATCAGCAAGTGACTAGAATCCTATGAAGTTTAAAGCAATAGTTTAAAATGTACTAATATGGCTTTACCCCCAAAGCATACTATTGAAAGGAAGTTTCAGAATATGTAAATCTATGTATTCATACGTAATACTATTTTTAATTAGCATACATTTGATTCAATTACATCAATAATTCAATACTAAAGTGACAAGTCTTTCCATATCTGTAAACAAATTTTTTTGAAGAATAAAATTAGTAGGAATAAATAAAGGATTAGGTAAAAGTTGGAAAGTGACTTAAATTCAGATTTACTCTTGTTTCTCAAGCAGGATCATTAAGTGCAAGATTAATACCTTATATGATAAGGTATTGTGTTTATTATTGTTTATGTAACTTATTTCTCTCCCTATTCTTTGATCTCCAAGAGAACCAGACTGTTTCTAGAATTCTTGTACTTCTTGGAACTAGCTGAATTCAGAGAAAATTGTAAAATCACTAATTCACTAATACATTAACACATTCGTTCCACAGAATATTTAATGAGCATCTATTCTGTTCCCTTTCCATACATTTTGAAAAACAGCCATAGGAGTTTACATTCTGTGGATGAAAAAATGAATGAATAAGAGAATAGGAGAGAAGCACTCTGAATACCATCAGGCCACCAAACCCATTGTAGAAAGATCTCCTAGAGATATAACTATTCTATTGTAAAGAACTTCCTGGCTTAGAAAGCCCACTGTCCATTTTGGTAGACTTACTTTGCTCAATTTTTTCTGAATTTTCTTTTTCTGCTTTCTCTCTCCCTTCCTTCCTCCTATTCTGTCTCACTCTCTTTCCTTCATTCCTTCTTTTTATTTTTTTTAAAGCACATTTTCCCCTTTGTCTTTGAATTTCCTGGGTGATACAAACAGTTAACCTGCTCAACTGCTAACCAAAAGGTTAAAGGTTTGAGTTCATCAGAGGTTTCTCAGAAGAGAGAACTCTTTGAACGAATCAGCCATTGAAAAGCCTTGTGGAAAACAGTTCTACACTACCACATATGGAATTGCCAAGAATTGAAATCAGCTCACTGCAAACGTGTTTTGGTTTTCCCTCCACCTTTATATTTTAATTTCAGGAACAGTTTAAGAATTTTTTTAATTCTCTTCTGGACAATACTCTTTCACTGGAAGATAGATAATTTAAAATATTGATCTTTTAATGACTTCTTTCATTGTTGCAAAATAGCATTTTATCATGTTATTCATTTCTCACAGCAATAATTCTCCACATATATTCCTTTCACATGGTCCTAAATATAATTTTAGTTGCTTATAATAGAAACTTAGTAATGGTTGCTAGGAAATATTTACTTAATAGACACACAGACGAAGACTTACAGGAGTCAAGCAACTTACCCAAAGTGGTACAACTAGGTAGGAGGGAACTAGAACCCAGATCTTTGGAATTGAAGACAAGACTTTTCCCTTGCATTGTGCCTACACACTTAACCAAAAGTTCTGGAGCAGAAATAATTCCTTTAAGAAGGTAGGTTAATTTGAACATTGAGGCATATGCAACTCTAGATAAAGCAAATAAAAGTCAAGTTGCATGCTTTCTAAAAGCCAAGGTGTGTTAAACATCTAAATGGGAGTTGTGCATGCATGGTTAATAGCTAAGGCTTCTTTATGCTTACCACTGAGATTCAATTCATGAAGGCAGTAACGACAACAGCGAAGACAGTTTCTTAAGGCTTTTCCTGCACTTCTCTGCCCTCGATTTGATCATCTGCCAAGGTCTGTGAATAGTGCCAAATCAAACAGTGCAGCATCTCTATAAGACTCCTCCTGGGAGTTGAGGAATTCTGCAGTGGGAGCATGGGGAAGATATAAAAGACACAATTGTGCTCCTCTTGGAAGAGTTTAGACACAGGCAATGTTAATCTGTCCTTTTGGAATTTCTGTTGTTTAAACTCCTTTCGTTGAACAGTCTCCTAGCTGGCCTGTGTTCTTCTGGCCAGTGGCTCTCCGCTAAGGGAAGCATCCTCAAGTGAGAGCGAATGCAGTGCACTCTTCCTTGGCGGTGTCAGAGGACTGCACACACACATCGAAGAAATAAGCAGGCCACTTCGTTCGCAGCCTCATTGAACTGAGAAACAGTTTATCTTCCTGATCTTGAGACTAACTCTCTAATCAAACGGCCTCTTCTACCTTCCTTCTGTTGTCCTGACTCCACAGCTGGGAAGATGATGTTTGTGTGTCAAGTGTAGCGTAATCTTACTCTTTTTCTTTGATGACATAGTTATAGAATGTGTTTGGGCAGCTGTTGGGATTTTCTTTTCAAAAGCGTTTCCTCTGTTTGCCACTTGCCAAATGTTACTTGATTTTGCCCAATGACGTAAGCCAAGGGTCTAAATCTCCTTATTAATGGGAAAAAATCAGTAAAAGTTAGCAAATTTGGAACGGCAGTCTAACAGCCTGAGATCAATTATAGAAGTAACCAGATATTTGGGGGTCTTTGGACATAGAGGAAAGCAAAAGTAGTTATAGTTTAAAAGTAGTTTGGGATTGGCTGCTAACACAAAAGTGGATAGATTGAACCTACGCAATGAGTCTGCAGAAGAAAAACCTACCCTGTGTTTCAGACAAAGAAACCTATGGGGCCTAGATGCTCACCAAATCCATTTTTTCATCCTGGGCACAAAGATAAACTGTAAGCCTTCCTGTCTACTTCCTTCTGGGTGCAGTCACTTGATAGGGCATGCATTGAAATAGTGTGTCTTTTTCAGCAGGAAGTCGAGAAGGGAAGGGAAGATGCACCTTGCCCACACTGGTTCCCCAACTACAAGCTGGGTGTCCATATGTAAAGGAGTGGCACCCGAGGCAGGAAAAGCTTGTGCTGGTGGAGTCATCCTCCCCAAAGACCCACAGTGGACCGTGGCATACAGTGAAGAGCCATCTAGAGTCATAAAACCTTTTTAACACAGAGAAAGCAAATACAAATGGCCAATAAATATTCAGAAACATGTTCTACATACTAATTAAAGCAACATAAATCAAAACAGTGAAATGCCATGAGTTTGTGCCGAGCAAATTAAATTTTAACAGTGGCTATAATTTTTGTGGGTGAGTGCATAGTAAAACCAACTTCCTACTTACATTGGAGAAGTATAGTTGTGGAAACATTTCAGGATAGGAAGTTGATCCTGTATATCAAGATCACTAAAATTGTCCATTCTCCTTCATTCATGATTCTCTCTCTAAAAATCCACTCTACGTTGTTGCCCGGTGCCCTCAAGTCCGTTCTGATGCACAGTGACCCTTCGTTTACACAGCAGAAAGAAGCCCCGCATGGTCCTGCACCATCCTCACATCAGTCCTGCACCCGAGCCCATTGTTGTCGCTGCTCGGCCATCTCATTGAGGACATTCCTCTTTTTTCCCCTGCTCTTCCCCTAGCATGATGGCCTTCTCCAGGGTCTGGTCCCCTGACAATCTGTCCAGAGTATGTCAGATGAAGTCTCCCCATGCTTGTCTCTAAAGAGCACTCTGAAATATTTCTTCCAAGACAGTCTTGTTTGTCCTTTTAGCAGTCCAGGGCACTTTCCAGAATTTTTAATAACTCACTCTTTAGAAAGCATTATTTATGTTGTATATAGGGATGGTCAATTCGGCATGGTCTGTTTCAATGATGGACAAACTGCAGTGAGCAGACCAAATCCCATCTGCCTTTATAAATAAAGTGCTCTTGAAAGCACCGATACCCATCGATTTATTAGCCTGTCAATTCTTTATATACCACCATCTGTTCATTGGATTTTTATCAAAGTATGCATTGCCTATTGCTCTTGTTTCTGCAACAGCAGAGTCGAGTGGTGGCAACAGAAAACTTGTGGCTCAAAATGCTAAATATAGGGCTGAGCCCCGGTGGTGTAGTGGTTGTGCGCAGGACTGCAGCCCACTGGGATGGAGGTTCGATTCCGGCTCCACGGAGCAAAGGCTGGGCTTCCTACACCCACCACCTGAGGGCAGTGATGCCCCCCCCAAAAAAATGCTGAAAATATTTTCTATCTGATCCTTTATAGAAAATGAATACCACCTTCTGATTTATAACAATGAAACATTTTAAATATGCTAAATATCTAATCTCATAGCAACCTGATCAAACAGAGAAGAACTATTTCTATTGGTTTCCGAGACTATACCTCTCTATGGGACAAGAAAGCGCCATCTTTCTCCTTCTCCAGGGACTGGTCTCACCTGACAATCTGTCCAGAGGATGTCAGATAAGTCTCCCCATCCTTGCCACTAAGGAGCACTCTGAAATGCGGGTGCTTTCAAATTACTATCCCGATGGCTCACAGCTCAAAGCTCAAAGCATAATTCGCAATGCCAGTAGGATATGATTTGTTGGTGCATTTTTTAAATATATATATATATATAATAGAGGAAGTTGTATAAAAATTATGTTATACTCATAATGGAATTATTGCACAGATGTTATAATCTCTTTCAAAATGATTTAGTAATATTGAAATATCTGTTTTTACATGACACCAAGTAAGAGAAAGCAGAATTCCCACTGGCTGATAACAATGTAATTGCAATATGATTGTCAACTACATACACACATGCATAAAAGAAACAGATGAGAAAAAACTAATACCAAATGTTACTGGTGATTGCATTTGAGGGGTAGAATTGCCAGTGATGTTTATTTTCTTACTTGTTTTTTCCTATTTTCTAAGAGCTCTACAGTAAACAAGTCTTGTCTGTATCATTAGAAAATGCAGAGAGAGAGAGAGAGAGAGAGAGAGAGAGACTGCCATTAAGTCCATTCTGACTTGCAAACTCCCTATAGGACAGACCAGAACTGCTCCCATATTATATCCAAGGTTGTCATTTTTCTTGGAGCAAATGCCACATCTTTCTACAAGGGGGGGCTGACTTTTAGTTAGCAATGAGTGCTTAAATCACTGTACCAGCAGGTTCTCTTCCATCACATGATAAGGGTTCACTTTATTTCCTTATAATATGGAAGCAGTGGTCACTTTCCTGTGACAGGGAAACTGGGATGACCTGGGTAGAATTCCTTCTCCTATCGCCATCTAAAGAACAAAAGTGGGAATGAGACCCACACTAAAGCAGACCCTCCCCCACCCCACCTCCCCCCACCCCAAAAAAAAGATTAACAAATTGGAAGGCAAAAGGTTCATTAACAATTCAATAAGTTTAGCTTTAAAACTGAGTCCCAAAGACATGAAATTAAGCTGCCATGTGTTCGGATATCTCCTGTGCCTTGAGGAAGCAGAAACTGGAGGAATTTAAAAAACTAGATAGCTGGAGAAGCCAGTTGATTGACAGCTCTTCTTTCAGAGAAAGGGAGCTGCTTCTCAGAGGAGGGGCTAGACGTTGCGTAATCTCATCTGCTTGGACTCCAACCACTGGCTCCCAGTGGGCATGCCTGCTGCCCTGCGTATGCACTAGAGTAGTCAGGTGTGCTTTGGAATAACCTTTTTCCCTCTTTGAGTACCTATGTCTACATCCAGTAAAATATTTCTACTTAACTGCATTATGTTTGCCAATACTCGCTTATTCATCTACCCACAGATCACTTGGAAAGATCTGTCCATGGTAAAATTTTATTAGTCTAGATATGCTACTCTGATTCAACAAGCAGGTTATGTAACCTCCATGTAATTGCTGAGGAGGGAAAGTGCATGTGCAATGTCATGGAGTCAGAGAGAGGAAGGAGACTGTTCTTCATGTGAACTCTTTGCAGCTGCCTAAACAGAAGGAAGCAATTATGAATCTCAGGTGCACAGCCAAGAATTCAAAACTCCTAGAGGTGGGACTGATGGGGAAGAGAGTGAACATCCTAAGTACATTCAAAGGAGATGTGTGGCCAGACGGGAACAGAAAATGTTTACAATATTGGTCTTTACTGACCCTGCCCTGTGTGCATCTTTTATTTTATTTTTCTTTTCATTTCAATCCTCGCTCAGTGGCAGGGTCTATAATAAGCTCTTCACATGTGCAATTAAGTCTAATTCTCATCCCAAAAACTATGACATTAATGCTGCTGCATCTAGAACTAATGCTACCCCCTTCTTTTATTAATTCATCATGGCACCTAACTTTCCTTTAAAAGCTTCCATTCCCAGGTGTCAAAGAACTAAAAATTATATCATTATAAATGAGGGGGAGTACAGATTGGGGACCCAAAGCCCATAGTTAGGCTTTGCAGAGGGTCATAGGAAGGAGACAAGCTAGTCAGGGTACTGTGTAGCAATAATGAAATATGCAACTTTCCTCTGGTCTTTTTTGTTGTGGGCATCACTGCCCCCTGGTGGGAGTAAGAGGCCCAGCCTTGCTCCTGGAGAGCTGCTGCTGGATCTGAACTGCCAACCCTGTGGGCTGCAGTCCTGCACACAACCACTACGCCACTGAGGCTCAGCCCCTCCTTTAGTTCTTAAGTGCTTCCTCCCTCCCACTATCATGATCCCAATTCTACCTTACAAATCTGGTTAGACCAAAGGATGTACACTGGTACAGATAAGAACTGGAAACGTGGGAAATCCAGGACAGATGATCCCTTCAGGACCAGTGGTGAGAGTGGCAACAGGAAGACGGTGGAGGGAAGGTGGAGTAGAAAGGGGGAACCATTTATAAGGATCTACATATAACCTCCTCCCTAGGGTACAAACAACAGGGAAGTGGGTGAAGGGAGACATCGGACCATATACTATATGACAAAATAATAATTTATAAATTATCAAGGGTTCATGAGGAAGGAAGGAGCGGGGAGGGAGTGGGAAAAGGAGGAGCTGATACCAAAGTTTTAAGTAGAAAGATAATGTTTTCAGAATGATGATGGCAACAAATGTACAAATGTGCTTTGCATACAATGGATGGATATATGGATTGTGATGAGTTGCAAGAGCCCCCTCTTGTTCTGGGAGTCCAGAACCCTGACTGTTCCCTACACACCTGCCCGGTGAATTAAAACTTTCATGACCCTTTAAATCTAGCCAAGCTATTCCACCAACACTACCCCCTCAAGTCTTTTTTCATCCTTTTCCTCCACCACCCCATAAATTCGTGATACCCCAGCCCTTGAGAGAGTCAGCTCTGAGGGACCATCCTATCCCATTCCTTGCCAGGTTTTGTAATACAAACATTCTCTTGTTCAAAGACAGGTTATGAGTGATTGGGAATCAGTGTACACTGAACAGTGACCCACTTTGGGTGTAATTACAATATAGACATGGCAAATTTTAGTTACATTTTACACACGAGAAAACACAGACCAGACAAAAGTAAATAATATTCCTGTGGTTCGCTATGGGCGGAACCAGCAATCGAGCCCTGATCTTCTCATCCCAATAGTCACAATATGAACCACAGTCAACCCTGGTCTGACCACACGATGAGAGAATTGTTCTTCCTCCACCATCATTTGATCCAAGTGTGACACCGCTGCTCACTATCGAGCATGCTCACTCAGGGGAGCAGACCCTTGGGAATTGAAGGACTTCTTTGAGAAGGTCAGTTTTTATCTGAGAGTAGCCAAATTAGATAAAGTAATAAATGCCAATGTGCTTCGCACATCACACTATGCTAAGGGAAGTTTAAAAGGGTCAAGAGCCATAATGTTTGATCTTAATAGTAGTGAGGAGTGTATTCACGACCATTCCTGAGCATTACATGTGATAAAATAGAGTGATTAGAAGGGAGACAAACTTGAAATCATGCATTTCCTCATCTGTGCAAGGAGAACATGATCTACATTTTCATAGGTGTTGTTGGGAGATTCAAGAAAATACTAATCATAAAGCACAATGCTTAGATGCACAGTCCATATGCAGTAGAAGAATACTATTTGCTAAATAAATATTGAATACTGACAAAGCTAGCTTTTCAACATCATTAAAAGTAGCTTTTTGCCTTTTTTCCTGTTTCACTGCCTACTCTTTAGCCTAAATTCTCTGAATTTTTTTTTACCTCCTTGCCTATGAAAAACATGACAAGCTAAAGATACACCCTGAAATCAAACCCAGGCCCCTGAACTTCAAGAACTTAAGTGTTGGGCTGTGAGTTACTGGCCAGCAGTTCAAAACCACCAGCCTCTCTAAAGGAGAAAAGCCACCTGTTCTCACCCAGGTGCCCAGCCTCAGAAACTCTCTGAAGGGCATTACCTGTCCGAGTCAGCTTGACGGCAGTGAGGGTTGTTGTTGCTTGGCTGAGGGGTGGGGATGGGGTCGGGTTGGTAAAACTTTTTTTCATTCCCTGTTGTAAATAGTTTAGAATTATAGAGCTTTCCTTGTCAAAGAGTAGCCTGGGATGCTGTAGCAATGGCACTAGCTAGGAACTGTGCTTGAAATGCAGAGTCTCAGGCCTCATCCTTGTCCTAAGCAACCTGATTCTGCCTTTTCCCAAGATCTCCAGGGGAGTCACATGCACATTCAAGTCTAACACACCCCGCCCTAAGATCATGAGAAGTGAGAGACTATTATGGCAATAGACCAAGGACCACGCATGTTTATCTTGCTATGAGGATTATCAGTGGATGTTGCTGTTGTGAGGTGTCCTCAAATCCGACCCACAGCAACACAATGGGTGACAGAATGGAGGACAGCTCAGTCCAACACCATGCTCATCATTGTTCTTATGGCCACGCCCAATCGTAGCTACCGTGTTAATCCACCCTGCTGAAGGCCTTCCTCTTTTCCGCTGTCCTTTTCCAGGGACTGGTCTCTCTTGACAGCATGTCCAAGTCTCACTATCCTCAACTCTAAGCAGCATTCTGGCTGTACTTTTTCCAAGATTTCTCTTGGAAGTCCATAGTACTGTCAATATTTGTCACCATGTATCAAATTTTCTTTAGTCTTATTTACTCAATGTCCAACTTTCACACACCTGTGAGGTAATTTAAAATACCCTGGCTTATAGACACACCTTAGTCTTCACATTAACATCCTTGCTTTTCAACACTGTAAAGAGGGCTTGTACAGCAGATTTATCCAATAAAATAAATAATCTGACCTCTTGACTGCTGCTTCCATGAGCAGATTGTGGATCCAAGCATGATGGAATCCTTAACAAATTCATTCTGTTCTCAGTTCACATGATGTTGTCAAGTGAAGATTTGGGTTTTCTTTACATCTGAATTTTAATCCATACTGAAGGCTGAAATCCTTGATCTTCATTAGCATGTACTTCAAGTTCTCCTCACTTCCAGCTAGCAAGGTTGTGTCGTGTACCCAATGCAGGTTATTAGTAAGTCCTTCTCCAATCCAGATCCCACATTCTTCATCACATACTCCAGATTCACTCATTATTTGCTTCACATGCAGCTTGAATAAGTATAATGTAAAAATATAACCTGAAGTCCATCTTTCCTGGTATCAAACCATGCAGTAGTCTCTTGTTATTTTCATACAACTGCTTCTTGATCCATGTACAGCCTAGGTGCCCTGTAATTCCCATTCCTCTGAAGTTTATTCACTGTTTACTGTGATCTACAAAGTCAAATGCTTTTGCAGAGTCAATAAAGCAAAAACCAACATCTTTTGGTATTTCATGCTTTCCATCTGATATCAGCAATGGCATCTCTTATTCTATGTCCTCTTTTCAATATGACAGCTCCCTGCTGTAACCACCGAAGCAAAATTTTTGTTTACATGTGATATTAATGACATTGTTCTATATGCACAAGATGAATAGTAAACACATAATATGACAGCTGAAATAATATTATGAATACCTGTTTTTTCCCCCAGTTACCATGTTGGTTTCTGGGAAAAGAAAGTTCAAGAAGAATTGGACACATTCATTCATTTACATTTTTATCACCCAGATACTCCCCCTGCTGATTTCTAGCTAGTTCCATCTCTCCCCTTCTCAGGACAACCTATGAAATTCACAGTAGTAAACATTCAGGGAGGCTGGGTATGTCCCACGCTCCATGTTGTGTGCCATACATGTTGTAATGGACAGTTGTTCTTTTACTTAACTCCTACTTTTCTTTGCAGTAACAGAAAACCTCTTGCCTTTGAGTCAATTCTGACTTACAGAGATCTGTTGTTGTTGTTCTTCTTCTTGTTGTTAGATGCCTGCTATATTTGGATCCAACTCATCGTGACTACACGAGCAGTAGAAAGAAATACTGGCTAGTTCTGTACCAGATTTACAATTATTCTTAAGTTTGAGCTCATTATAAATCTGCTATGCCAATCTGTAAGATTAATGCTCTTTTTTCTCTCACCTCACACTTTACCAAGCACGATATCCTTCTCCAGGGACTATTCTTTCCTGAGAACTTGTCCAAAGTGCATGAGACAAAGTCTCACCATCTTCAGTTCTGAAGCACATGTTAACCGTACTTCCTTCAAGACAGATATGTTTGTTCTTCTGGCAGACTGTAGTCCTTTCAACATTTTCAAATGGCATCATAATTTACACACATTGATTCCTCTTCAGTCTACTTTAATCCATGTCCAATTTTCACATGCATATGAGGCCACTGAAAATACCATGGCTTGGGCCAGGCACCTTTAGTCTTCGAAGTCACATCTTTTCTCTTCAAAATATTAAAGAGGTCTTGTACAGCAGATTTGGGAGCGCTGGTGATTACTCAGTGTACTGTGGTCTACAAGGTGAGCAGTTCAAAGCCAGCAGTCATACCGGAGAAAGAAGGGGCTCTCTACTCCCTTAAAGAGTTATAGTCTTAGAAACCCACGGAGGGAGTTCGACCTTGTCCCATGGGTTGCCATGAGTCAGCATCCACTCAGTGGCAGGGAGTTTGGTTTGATTTGTGGTGCAGCAGATTGACCCGTGGGAATGCATCGTTTGTTTTCACACTGGTTGCTTTCGTGTGCATTGGTGGTGGAGCCACACAAGATGAAATCCTTGACGATTTCAATATTTGATGATAAATGTAATGCCATTCCTGTTTGAATTTGTTGTTAAGCTTAGTAAACCATATGATTGTCTCATTGAAAATGAACCATACCACTCCATTTCTGCTCAGTAATGCCTAGAATAGTGATCTTTATGTATCCCATTGCATTTTCAATAACTTCCAATTTTCATAGATCCATATTTCATATATTCCAATTAATATTAGATGTTTGCAGCTGTTTCTTATCCTTTTGAGAAGATTTTATCAGCAAACAATGGTCACAAATGCTTTAGTCCATCACCCACATCATTATGCTCAAGTCTATTTTTAAAATACATCTCTTCCTTAGTCTACCTGAGGGTCTCATCTTTTGATAACATCTCTGGTAATGTTCCCCTTCTATTTGTGAGATTTTTAGTATCTGATGATGTTCATTGACTAATTCTTCAGACGTGGATAAAGTAGTTCTCCTTTGTAGTCTATTCATAGTCCAGATGATCTGCTGAAACCTGTTTACCTTGAGTGACACTGCTGGGATTTGAAATTCCAGTGACACAGCTTCCAGTATCACAATAACATGCAAACCAACAGTGTTAGTCTGGGTAGACTAGAGAAACAAACTCATAAACACACATATGTATATAAGACAGGGTTTCATATAAAGGGTAATTGTACATTAATTGTACACAAATGTAATCCCAACCCAGTCTAGTCCAAGACCATAAGTCTGATGATATTAGCCCATATACCCAATACCAATCTATAAAGTCCTCTTCAGACTCACAAATCACATGCAATAAAGCCCAATGCAGGAAGATTGCAAAGCAGTGGTTAGAAAGTCTTTGGATCCAGTAGCATTGTAAGCAACTCAGCACTGACAGGAGTCTTTCTGTGGCTTCAGAGGTCTGGTTGTATCCATGGGGTTTGTCCGGCTCAGGGCACTAGGGTAGTTTCATGTGCTTGTCAGCTGCAATGTCTCCCAGGGAATCAGCCTTGTCAGTTGTGCGTCTCCAAGGGAGCCAACTGAGAGAAATAGTGTCTCCTGCCTCTAATAAGGAAATACTGGATCTCTCAGAATTCTCAGAAGAAGGCCATGCCCACACAGAGGACTCATTTGCTATCTACAGATAGACAGACTATACTCCACACTTACACTCTTAATTCTCAAATTGACACCAGATTAGGTGACCACCACACGAACACAGGGTGACAAGCTGACCACATGGTGATAGTGAAACTAGAGAGGACAGAGTCAAACTGTCCCATGGTGACTTGGAAGCTATAAGGAAAAACCTTATGCCATTAGTTACCAGTCAAGATTTTAATCTCTATCACTAAGACTCCTTCATAGCAACAGATCATGACATTTTCTTTTGTTTTCAGATAAGGAAAAATATTCCTCATCCACTTTTCTATCTTGTTTGCTCTGGCCTGGCATAACCAGTAGATCCAGAGTTACCGGTAGTTCAACTTAAGAATCTTCTCCTGTCCTCAGTCTTGAACACATTCACTGGAAACAAGTGACTGGATTTGAGCCTGAGATTTGTGCTGGAATGATGAAGAAAGGAGGACTCTTTTTTACTGTAGCTCTGAAATTAGTAAGCTGGTTATCGTGACCAGTCCATAGTGGTGCTACAAAGAATAAAGCCAACTTCAGAGATCAAAAACAAACAAACAAAAAAAAAAAACAGAGCTAAGGGTTAAGTAGAACAGGCTAATTTTGAACACTGGCATAAACCCCTTAATGTCTGTTCAAGCAACTTCTGACATATGTCAGTATAAAGTCTATTATATTAAAATTTTGAGATGTACACCATAGTTTGTAATAACAATGGGTATTACAATTTTAGGACAAACATCAAAACATTATTACTTTTATTATTATTATATTAGTAAGTTAATGATATTTTAGCATTTCTGGAAGTATTTCTTCAGTGTTTTTTAACTGTAGCATTTTAGGGCAAAAAGACCTAGATTAAAGCATATTTTATAGTGACCTCTTTATTAGACCTTAAACTGGACAAAGACCAGTCATCCCAGATGAGGGAATCCATCAACATGGTGCCCAAAGGATTTGCGGCCACAGGGCTAATTATAGACGATGGAAAACAAAAGAATCACCACAAAATCATAATTGGTGGCAGATTAATTCATCACTGTCAAAGGAAGGACAACAGAATCTCCTACAGGACCATGCTTTTGATATATACACAATTATAGATTAGAAAAGCTTGCAGGATTCAACCAGAGGCCCCTCAACTACCTGAATAGTTGATGGTAGGGGCATGATTCATAGCCATGTAGGTGGTCCTGATATCACAACCTCCAGGTCCCACGCATCTGTAAATCTCTAAGGACAAACCTACAAAAGACATCCCCTTGCCTGGCTCTCCAGTGAGTTGTCATCTTTTCTCGACAAGCTCTGTTTGAGGGCAAAGCTCTCAAACATTATTGATTAATGGTCAGAATTAACTCATATGGAGCCTGAAATTAGGTCAAGACTCAAAATGGGGTTAGGGCTTCCCCTGTAAATTGCATCCTTCTGCATACCAAATGTTTTAGAATTAAAAACAAATACTGTAGAAAATTATGGTATATACTATATACAAAGAATATCCTCAGTGTTGTTGTTTTTTTCATATTTGGGTTTATCTCCGATGTATTTTGTCATTGTTGTTAGCCTTCTTGACTCTGTCATGAAATTTTCTATTTTTCAGGATACGAAACCCAGAACAGGGGACTCATTAGAGACAATAACTAGATTAAGGGTTATTGGGGAGGTACACTCCAGGAAGTGGGGGCCGAGGGGGTGCTGATATCAAGGAATTCAAAGAGGAAAAAATGTTTTAGTGGCAGAATGATTGGTGGCAGAAATTGTAAAACACAACTTCATATGATTGAACTATGGACTGGTCTGATGTCTGCATGAGCTCCTAATAAACGGTATGTGTGTGGTGGGGAAAACAAAGCAAAGACAGACATTTGACTAATGATGTTAACACAAACCATACCTAACTGTTCTGACTTAGGTACAAATTCAATTTAAAGACAGACTTAGGGATGGAACTCCCCCATAACTTGAGGACTGACAGTATATATTATGGTGTTCACACATCATCCAAATCATACATTGTATTTCACAGAATGTGTCATGTATATTGAACTAATAAATATGACCTACAACTGATGAGATCTTGATGACACATAAGTATTTTATTTTAATGTATACAACATACACTGAGGTAAATACTCCCAGTATGCTCATTTTATAAATGACGGATCCAGGATCTATGTAAGGCAAGTATTTTGCACAATAATAGAAAGTTGAAAAATGGCAGAGTAAAGATTGACTGTCAGCCATCTGAAGTTATAATTGGCTAGAACCATAAAACACTACTTACCGCCTGAAATCATTACAGTATACATTGGAGAAGGGCTGAAATAAAATAATGTGCTAATTAAGGTTGTGTGTCAACTTGGCTAGGCCAGAATTCATAGTAGTTTAACCATTAAGATATAGTAATCCTCTTTGATGATATGTCACATAATATTAGATCTTCCACAGGGAGATTTGCTATGAGTTGCCAGTCAGTTGGAAATGTTTCTTTGGGGACTGTGGTCTGCATCTACTAGACACTGTGGCCAATCTTTGTTGCTTTTTTCTAGATCTGAATTCTGGCTCTGGCTTGTCCACCAACCTGTGGTTCCCTAGACTTGGAGCCAGTGGCCCACAATATTGCTTGCCAATCCTGAGAGTGGTTAGCCACCTGCCATCTTACCTGTTGACCTTACCTGCTGACATTTGCTCCTGTAGCCTGAATTCTACCTTCTGTCCTACCAAACTTGGGTCCATCAGCTCCTGCAGCCATACAAATCAAGAAAAATTTCCAGTATGACATCTAACTCATGAACTTGGAATTTGCCTATGTCTACAACTGTGGGAACCATTGTTACCAACCTCTCTCTCCCTCTCTGTATATATAGATATAGATATATAGAGATAGACAGATGATAGATAGATAGATAGATAGATAGATAGATAGATAGATAGATAGAACGACTGACCATTGGACTGCTAACCAAAAAGTTAATGAGTCAAATACACCAGCTACTATGAGAGACTATCTGCTCCAGTAAAGATTTATAGCCTCAGAAGTCCTATACAGAGTTTTATGAGTCAGAATCCACTGGATGGCAGTGGGTGCTTTGGTTGGAGATTGCGTGTGTGTTTGTGTGTGCACGTGCATGCAGTTTTGCTTCTCTGGAGAACCAGCCTAAAGCAATGAGTATTCTGAATATTCATTTGGATAGCCTCTGTGCTATTGAAAGCATGATCCTTAAGGACCACTAGGAAAACTGCACCATTGATGATGTTCCATAACTGACTCTCCTTCAGCAGAGCTTATTACAGCCCTCTTCTTAATTCATGTGCAATAATAGGTTGCAGGTTTATGACTACAAGTGTGGGTAATTTACCCTAAGGTTGGAGCAAGCTTCAAATGAACATGGGAAGTAAAAATTTGTCTTTGTGAAACTTTAAACTTTGTAGTTCTATTAGTTGCTTTTCCATTTTCCATTTAATACTCTAGCTTAAAAGCAAAACCAAAACAACTGTAAGTCAATTAATTTTTTAAAAAAGAACCAAGTCTTTAACACTGGAAGTAGCCTTCATATCTTAAAATGAGAAATTTAGTAGCGAAATTTAGGTTTCAGTCTGTAAGAAATCAGGGCTACTCAAATGGTTTAGAATCATAATACTAACTGAATCTACACACAAGAGTGAATCTTAACATGATTGTCAACCCATTGAACTTGTAAACAGCTAATGCTAAAGAAAGAAACCCACATAGGATCATACCCATTAAAAACAAACTAGAATGCAATATTGCCCTTTGGTGAGGGAGTGGGGTTGAAACTCAGACTGGAGAATGGTATAGGACTTGTACAGAACACTGTAAAAGGTAAAATGGAGAGAGACTTTTGCATAGAAGTTTCATAAATTAAACTGGTAAAATACCAAAAGTAGCTCCGACCAGTAGGATAAATAAAATAAGCCCTCAGCCTAACTGTGGGTCACTGCTGCTATTTTCTCCATTTCAGGTTTCCAACCTCCATCGTGAGGTTAACCCACTGCCAAGACAAAGGGTTTAATGTGTCTGTTCTGCAGATCTGCCAAGCTAAATAATAAAAGTTTTTATTCATCGGTGAAGTTACCTGGCCTACACAACAGAACTCAAATTGCATCTAACTTTTCTATTTTTATTTGGATAAGTGATGCATTAAAATTGTCTGATTTGGCTTCAAAGAGCTTGAAATTATAAGTGAGGGGGAGTACAGATTGGGAACCTAAAGCCCATCTGTAGGTAAAGCAACATCTCCTTACAGAAAGATTTCTGGGAGTAGACAAGTCAGTCAGGATACAATGTAGCAATAATGAAACCTGCAACTTTCCTCTAGTTCTTCAATGCTTCCTCCCCCACCTCTATCATGATCCCAATTCTACCTTACATACCCGGATAGACCAGAGGATGTACACTGTTACAGATAGGAACCGGAAAAATAGGGAATCCATGACAGATGATCTCTTCAGGATCAGGAAGGTAGAGGGAAGGTGGGGTAGAAAGGGGGAACTAATTATAAGGATCTATGTATGGTCTCCCCCTGAGGTATGGAAAACAGGGAAGTGGATGAAGGGAGGCATCGGATAGTGTATTATGTGACAAAATGATAATTTATAAATTATCAAGGGATCATGTGTTAGGTAGATCAGGGAGGGAGGGGGAAAATGAGGAGCTAATACCAAGGGCTTAAATAGAAAGCAAATAATTTGAGAATAATGATGTCAACAAATGTACCAATGTTCCTGGCATACAATGGACGAATGTTTGGATTGTGATATGAGTTGGATAAAATGATTTTTTAAAAAAAGAATACCTAAAAAAGAGTCCAATTTAATAGGGAGAGGCTTTTTTGTTATTGTAATCATAGCCATTAAAAAGTATGTACATGTCTGCATGTGAGCTTTGGCATATACATTTTATAAGTGTGTATATATTTTTCATGTATGCATTTTATAATTGTTCTTATATCAAGGGGTTTCAAAAGTTTTAGGAAAAATTGGTATTTTTCTATGAACTTTTTGTAACTCTCATATATAACTTCATATATATCTATATGTCATAGCTCATGTTAGTGAGATATTATACATGATGCATTTGTAAGGATAATGGAAATTTAGCAGTGACTATGCTCTTCATTTATTCAATAAACTGTCTATCTTTTGATCAGGTACTATTAAAGTAGGAAAACTTTAGACAAGCTTTCTGCTTTCATAGAAGTTATATTCCCATGAGTAGTTGTGTGCTATTGAGTGCATTACATGTGTTAGGTAGAGTAGAGAAACAAATCCAGGAAGACTTGTGTCAGTCCGGGTGGACTAGAGGAAGAAATTCATAGACACGCATATGGATGTAGGGGAATGGTTTATATACAAAAGGAATGGAACATTGAGAAAGCATCCCAACCCAGTCCAGTTCAAAGTCAAAAGTCCAATATTAGCCCATCTGCCCTACACCAGTCTATAATGTCTCCTATCGACTCGCGAAGTCACAGGTCAGTGGGTGCAGAATCCCAGTGCTGGCAGGGGTCTCCCCATGGCTCCTCGCTTCCAGGGCTCAGGGTCCATCAACAGCATCTAGTGGTGGCAGAAGCAACTCATCCTTGTCAGGGGTCCCCACATGGCCTCTCCAGCTTCAGAGGTCTGGTTCCATCAAGGCAAGCCATGTAGCTTCTCCTCCAGCTCCTCAGATGCTGCCATCTTGTCTTGTCCATGATTCATTGTCTCTGAGACTAACGCCCAACAACTGGGGAGATAGCTTCTCATCTTCACAGGGAAATATCTCGAGATTTCCCAGACGTATCAGGAGAAAGCCCACACAGAGGCCTCATTGGCTGCTCAATGGCTGTCTCCAGATTAACAGGTTAGACTCCACCCCTACATTTCAATCATAAAATTAACATAGACACATGACTGCCACAAGACTCATATGAGTATAAGAAAGAGCTTTATATACAAGAGCAGTTGAATTATTTTTTAAATACTTTTATTGGGGGCTCTTACATTTCTTATCACAATCCATGCATTCATCCGCTGTGTCAAGTACATTTGCACATATGCTGCCATCATCATTTTCAAAGCATTCTCTTCCCACTTGAGTACCTGATATCAGCTCCCTATTTCATTTCCCTCCCCCACCCACCTACTCTCACAAACCCTTGATAAATTATAAATATCTTACACTGTCCTCCATTGCTCCTCACCCACTTTTTCATTATTCATCCCCCTGGAAGGGGGTTATAGTTTGATCCTTGTGATCTATTCCTCCTTTCTCCCTCCCCCTAATCCTCCTAGTATCTCTCCTCTTATTGGCCTTGAGGAATTTATCTATCCTGGTTTCCCTGTGTTGCATGCTCTTATCTGTAGCAGTATGCATGTCCTGGTCTAATCTGATTCTGGCCAGAAGTTCTGGAAACTCCCTGCTGATAGACTGCTGCAACTGTTGCTGGATGGTCTTCAGCAAAATTGGAACTATTGAAAGAACAAATAAATATGTCTTGGAAGAAGACAATGCTCCTTAGAAGAGAGGATGGTGAGAGTTCATTGTATATACTTTGGATAGGTTATCGAGAGACTTGTCCTTGGAAAAGGACATCAAGCATGGTCAAGTGGAGGAGCAGTGAAAATGAGGAAGAACTTTAACAAGAGGATTGACCCAGTGGCTACCACCATGGGTGCAAAACAGAGCAACATCTGTGAGGATAATACAGGACCTGATGGTGTTTGCTTTGTTGTACACTACGAATGAGTCAGAACCCACTGTGGCACCTAACAGCAAGCACATTACACAATAGATGCCTTTACAGTTCTGTTTGTCTTTTGTCTTATGGTGTACAGCAAGGCTCTTTGATCCTAAGGTAATTTAGCTTTGGTTTCTTCTTTCCTATGATTCACAATACCACTGTTATATCATGGGAATATACTGATTATGTTTGGTGATTCCTCTGCATCCTTATTAGCATAAATCGCTTATTGCTATGGTCAATCTCTTCTCATTCCTGCTACCCAATTCCAACACTCCATTCTTGTGTCTTCTTTCCCACCTATATACTCTAGGTAACTAATCTCTTCAGTGTCTGCTTTACCTCTCCTGTGCCTCTTCTTCACAAATGAGTCAGCGCATGTGTACTTTCTCATATCCTCTTCTTCCTTTCATAAGGGGATGCATGATTAGTGCTTCGATTTTTCATCTAATAGCATGAGGGGGCTTCAAAAATTCCAACAAATATGAAATTTAAAGAAATATTTCAGCAAACTTTTTTGGAGCCCTATGTATGCCATGTGAATTAATGATATCTTTTAAAATATAGGGGAAACATGCCATATTTTCTCATTCAGCAAACATTCTTTATACCACAACTTAAATATGTGAATTGATGGAGTAATAAATTTCAGTACAGTGTGTTTTTCTAATACACTGTTTAAATTTAAACCTTTAAAATGTTTCCATTTGAATCCATCTGTATTACTGGCAGAAGAGCAAATATTTTAGAGCAGACCACAGATTGTGTATTCTGGGCAATGTCCTTCATTGTCAGGCTCAGATTTCCTTGAAGGTCAGCAGGTCTGACATCTGACATGAAGTCAAGCAAATTGTCTCTCCATTTCCGCAGTTGGAAACTATGCATGCAGATGGGAAACATGGAAACGACTAGCTGTGTTTGGTTTGGACGCCTCATCCAAATGAGAGGGCGTCCAGCAAATGTTCTGCCTGAATGATGGCTGCAAATCTGGCTCTTGGGCCTACCTGACAAGCATACCTACTTGACGTTGACTGGAGTCTAGATATATAAACCAAATAACTTAGCTTTGGCTTCTCTTGAGTCACATTAATCTACACCTCATCAGGAGTTTGACGTTTGGAGAACAAAGAAACATCTGAGCATCTAAAGCCAGCTGTTAATTTGGGCCGTGAGGAATGTCAGCAAAAAGACTTAAACGTGTTTGCTCAATGGAATTTCATCATTACTTTGGGGGTTAGTCCGAATTTGAGTAAAAGGAGCTGTCTTCTCCATGGTCAATATGAAAAATGAATACTCTCAAATGCCAACTTTAAATTTAGGATTTCAAAATTTCACTTTTACAAAAGAAAAGTGACTATCAATGATCAAGTTCATTTACAAACATATGTTTGGTTTTATACCATATAGCAATAGACATATCAGTTAAAATTATTTTTCTGTGTTTTTAATAGAACATTTCAAAATCCAGGTTAGCAATAGAAAAAACTAGCAGTTTGAAGATTTTATTTTCATGAAGAAAGGAAAATTTTTTCTCATTTGATTTAAAAGTTCTAAGTCTTCAACCGAATCTGAAATAACTATATCCTTGTCTATCTCCCTAAAGAGTGAAGGAAATAATCTACCTCCCTAATGCAAGTGTGTTGCAAATTGGAGAAATAACTTACCCAAGTGATCACCTCTCCTCTCCACTTACTAACTGCCTTGGTATGTTCAAAGTGTCCACCTTCTAAACCTGTTTTATGCCCCCCAGAACCCACTTATTAGGCTTAAATGGCATTGGCAGAGCATCAAATGAGCAATTGCCTAGTCCTGCTCCCGAGAGATGTTGACTTAGTTGGGCCCTGAAAACTACATTTCTAAACAGAAGCTAATAATTAAGTCTGGAGTCCTGGTTTTAGGCTCAGCTATTCACCAAAATGTCTGTAGTTTGAGGCCACCAATTGGGTTGTGGGAGAAAGAGGTCCCAGTCTGCTTCCTATAAGATTCCTTCCAATCAGCCGCTGGGCTTGGAAAGCCTACAGGGGAAATTCGCTCTCCCTTTTAGCACTGTTCTGAGGTGGAGTGACTCAGTATGTGCCTTGCTTTCATGCCCTAGTAGGAAGACGGGGTTAATGGCAGAAATAGAATTATGAGAATTGAGTTCAGCCCCAAATCAGGGTTATTGTCATTATGATGCCCCATTTCTGCCTTCATTTGGAGTACCATTCCAATCACAGGAACCAAGAGAGACATATGATATGTGTGAGAATGGGATCAGGGGAAACAGCACAGAGATAGGTCTTATTATGAAGCAGTCCTCACTGCTTTAATTCTTAAGTATAAATCATAAAAGTAAAATTGTAATTTTTATATCTGATAGCATAGGAGTTACCTTACAATATTTTCTTGTACCCTTGAAAGTTCTATTATATTTTCAGTAGCTGCATTTCTTTACCACTCTCATCCCTGGAATGTCTCAGGGTAATGCTGAAATGTTATAGCCTTAGAAGCATCTGCCCATTACCCATCTTTAACTTCTAAAACCCACACTGGGGCTAAGCCAAGGGAAATCCTGCACATGATCAAGCTTCATCATTTGCATCTGCTGCATAAAGCATAAAACTTCTTCAGGCAGACGTAGGTAACATTCACTGTCAACGGTTTTGGTCATTTCATTTTGCATTGAGAATAGTAGGTAGTGTAGACACTAAGCCCTAACACTGATCTTTCTTGCTTTTTCTTGAATGATACCTTAGCTTATATATTCTGCCTGGACTTTAACACTTGAGGGAGAAGTCAATCTCAAAGTGAAGATTGTGGGGTACAGATCTCTGGAAGATCTCAAAAAGAATCCTTGGTGGCACAAGGATTCAATGCTTCAGTGTTACTAACTCAGACCCTCGGTGGTTTGAACACGCCAGTCACTCTGAGGGAGAAAAAGATGGGAAATGTGTTCCTTATATGTTTACAGCTTAGAAACCTGTGGGATACTTCTACTCTGTCCTTCCAATAGGGATATTGGGAGTCAGAATGAACTGAACAGGAACTGGTTTTAAGATATTAAAAGACAGAGTTTATAACTAAAAACAGATCAGGTAGGAATTGCTAATCCTAAACTCTGGACTAAATTCACATCAATTGAGAGAGTCTTAATCTAGATTTCTTTCTTTTTTTTTTTGTTTTTTTTTGGGGGGGAGGTGCATCACTGCTCTCCAGTGGTGGGAGTAGGAGGCCCAGCCTCACTGCTGGAATTGAACCTCCGTCCCAGTGGGCCGCAGTCCTGCGCACAACCACTACGCCACCGGGGCTCAGCCCAAGATTTCTTTCTTACTATTATTTCTATTTCCTAGATACAGCTTACTATTATTTCTATTTCCTAGATACAGCTACTTGATCAGATTCTGTCAAGTGAATGAATAGTGAGTTACAGTGAAACAATTTTCAAGCAAATCCTAATCAAAATGCTAAAAACGCTTACTAAATTATAAGTTTCAACATTTCCCATTTAATTTATAGAATTTTATAGAAGGCTTACATCAGAGATTTCTGAAACCTAATACTACTAATATTCACTTTTCATTTCTTATTAACTTAATGGATAAAACATTAAAATAATTTTCAAATTTCTGATTGCTTTACCCTTTTCAGTTAAATTGTCTCCTATTTAGATGAGTGTTGGGGAGAGGGCGTATTTCACAGAAAGATTTAAAGATTGGAGAGACATGGGGAATTGTACCATTTGAGGGTTTCCATGCTTATTTGGACCTGTTTAACCTTGCAAGTCTGCTAACAGGGGTGTGGAGATCATTCACAAACAGGGAATCTCATTCAATTCCTGGCGCCTCTGCATCCATTCAAGCTGAAACCTGAAGAGCAAAGACGAGATTGGAGTGTATTTTTCTGAGGACATGAGAGTCCCAGTGAGGTTCTTCCCAAAAGTTAGCAAAGAATCATGGGATTCTTTTTTTCTTTTTTTTTTTTTCTCTACAGAATTCTGTGTCCAAATTCACTGTAGGGAAAAAAGGAATTTACTATATCCAAATATGCTCTACTCTTACAATGGCTGTGGAAAGACTTTTTGGTTGGGTTTCAGGTTTAGAAAACAATCTTATTAAACACAACAGCCATCCAAGTGCCATTTAAAAATCCCATGGCAATTTTCAAAAGGAGCAAGGATTAATCCCTAAATCCTGGCCAATATCAATAAAACGGTTTCTAATTTCCACAGCCCCGCTTGAGCTACTGTCAGTAGCATAATGGCTTCACCATTACCATACATAGTTTCTTACGACCAGTGTTTAACTCATTACTTTGCAAAGTACTTTAAAGTACTTTAAAATACCCCAAGTATGAAAACTGCTATTTAAAAACAATCCTGTGCTGTTCTGCACCATATCAAAAGAGCCTGCCTAACCCACCTGAAACAACACTAATGATTTCTAAACATGGGGTTTTCCACAAAAGCCTTTTTATCCTCCACAAATTCCTAACAAAGTACACCATACAAGGTAGATTACCTTCGATCCATACCTCCTGAACATGCTATAGTATACACTATTTTGTTGTTTCACTTTGTTTGGGGTTTTAAATAACCAAGAGGGATATTAAATCTTCTCCTTAACTGTGCACATCTTGAGATCAAGAACCACTATTAATTTCTCTCCCTTGGTGCCTTTTACCATAGCTTTTAAAAGCAGCTATTTAATAAATATTTAGTGCAAGAGTATTTAATAAGCTAACTAAAAGTTTGGAAGTTCAAGTCTAGTGATCTACTTCCCCCACATCAGCTACTGAAAATCCAAGGGCACTCAACTCTATTCTAAGGTACATGAGGAGACCACTGGTGTTAACAACAGCTTAGCAGAAACATGATTGGTCATTTGTTGGCCCTTTCAAACTCCTAGTTTTTCATAAGTTAAATATATGTACCAGACTTTAGAAATAAAGAGATAAGGGCTGAGCCCCGGTGGCATAGGGGTTGTGCGCGGGACTGCGGCCCACTGGGACGGAGGTTCAATTCCAGCAGTGGGGCTGGGCCTCCTACTCCCACCACCGGAGAGCATTGATGCCCCCCCCAAAAAAAGAAAGAAAAGAAATAAAGAGATCAATTAAATAAGCACAGATCAAGAAAAAGAGAAATATAAATATTAAAATACAGATATATCCACATATATGTTTAGATATGTGTAGAGAGAGAAGTTCATAAGAAAATGTTGAAAAGCAGATGTTTTACAAAGCAATGCATTACAGTTGGAGTCATGAAAATTCTAAACAGAGAGGTTTATGTGAACAAATTAAGAGAAATTGGAGGGTTAGAGAAAACATCCTGGATAAGATACTTGAAGAGAGTGTTTATTATTGTTGTTGTTAGGTCCGATTAATTTTACTCTGTCTTCTATCCCCACGAAGTACTCTAGAGTTTCATTCTTCGCAATGTTATCCATAATTTATTACTGAAGAACCACACAGTTGAGCCTCTTTACATAGTCAACAAAACCCAAGGAAAAAACAACAAAACAAGCACATCTTTCTGGTATAATTTGCTTTAAGCCAAGGTACACCTGAAATCAGCAGTGATATCCCTTGTGTCATAGTCCCTTCTGCATCTGGTTTATTCCCAGTCAATCATATCTGTTTGCAACCATTTGGGGAGAGTTTTCAGCAAAAGTTTGCATGCGATATTAATGAGACTGCTTTAAGAGTTCTGTAATCTGCTGACTAGTCTTTCTTTGGAGAGATGTGAGCATGGTTCTTCTCCAGTAGGTTGGCCAAATAACGATCTCCCACCTTCCCTGTCCCAGGTGAGTGCAATCCCAGCATTGCATCCATTTTTGAAACACTTTAGTTGGTGTCACCTCAACCCCTGGAGCCTTGTTTCTCACTAATGCCCCAGTGAGACTTCCATCACAACCATCAGCTCTTGTTTTCTTGAACCATTTTATTGAAGGCTCTTACAGTTCTGATAACATTCCATACACCAATTGTTTCAAGCATATTTGTTCATATGTTGCCATCATCACTTTCTAAACATTTACTTTCTATTTGAGCCATTGATATCAACTCCTCTTTTTTCCCTCCCTCCCCCTTCCTGTCCTCATGGCCACTTGATAAATTATAAATTGTTATTATTTTCATATCTTTCACAACTGCTATCTCCCTTCATCCACATTTCTGATGTTCATCCCCCCATAGGGAGAGGACATTATATAATAGTCTTTGTGATCAGTTCCCCCTCTCTCCTTTCCTCCCCCCATCTTCTCCTTTCCCTCCTGGTACCGCTATTCCAATTTCTGTTCGTGAGATGATTAATTGACCTGGATTCTGTGTGTCATGAGCTCTTACCCATATCAGTGTATATGCTCTGTTCTAGCCATAACTGAAAGACAGGATTGAGTCATGATAGTGGGGGGGGGGGGAGGTGAGAAAAATTCAAAGACCTAGAGGAATATTGTGTGTTTCATTGGTGGTGTGCTGCACTCTGCTTAACTCATCCTCTCCTTTGTCTCTTGTGTGAGGCGATGTCCTATTGTCTACAGATGGGTTTTGGGGGTGTCTGCTCTGACTCCTCTTATTCTCAACAATATTTTGTAAGTTTGTTTGGAGTTTTCTGGTGCCTGTTACCTGTTTCCATCGATACCTCGTGATCACACAGGCTGGTGTGCTTTTTCTATGTGAGTTTGTTGCTTCTGTGCTAGATGGCCCCTAGTTTATCTTCCAGTCTTTAAGACCCCAGATGCTCTATCTTTTGATTGCTGGGCACCATCAGCTTTCTTCATCACATTCGTCTTCAGCAATCTTGTTGGGAGGTAACCATCAGTTTTTGATCTTATGCTTGCTCTTGAAAAGGAGAATGTAAAACAATTCTGTTTGATATAGTGATTGTGTGCTCCTTCCACCTTCTATCCATGCTGGGTATTTAGGGATCAATGAATAGTAGAACTCCCACCTGTCTGTCAGGTTGTCTCGGTGTAGTAGTTCGAATGTTTCTGTTGTAGCAGCTAGGCCATCGTTTTCTCAAATAACAGTAGGGCCACCCAGAGTGGATAGGTTTCAGCAGAATTCCCAGACAAAGAAAAACTAGGAAGAATGTCAACAGTTAACCTATACAAAATACTGTAGATCACACCAGAATATTGACCATATATCCACTTTTCACTCATTAACATTGTTAGACTTCAAAAACTAGGTCATTAGGTAAAAAAATAGCATGATGTGAAAATGAAGAATGACCATACTAGATCAGAAAGTGGAGAATTACAAAAGCATTACAGATGTGCCATAGTGCATCATTCCATAAGTGACAATCCACTAAGAATCATGATAAACCTGAGCACACATATTGGCATGAAACACTGCTTGGTCCTGTGCCATCCTCATGGTAGTTGTGATGCTGAAGCCCACTGTTGGGGACACTGTGCCAATCCATCTTCTGGAAGATGTTCTTGTTTGACCAAGTATAATGTCCTTCTCTAGGAATGGCAGTGCAGTATTCATTAACTAAATTGTTCATGGTGATATGGCTAATGAGCTTGGGATGCAGATCTAGCAGAGGCCATGGTGGCTCCATGGGAGAATTCTGGCCTTCCATGCCAGTGACTCTGACTCTATCCCCAGGTAAAGGTAAGTCCCCTTTTATACAGCCACCCCAGGGTCTGTCAGAGGGGACTTGCTTATCGCAATGTTGCTGGACAGGTTTCAAAGGAGCTGCAGACTAGGATGGGCCAGTTTAAAAAGGCCTGCAGATATCCTACCAAAGAGCGCCCAATGGAAATTCTTTGGCTAGCAATGGCCCCCACTAGAACCTATGGGGGAGATGATGTAGATGCAGGCAGCATGGGAGTTAAGAGACACTGTGAGGAAATCTGCATTTGTGTCTCAGCTTCAAATGTCTCAAGTCAAAGCATTCAACTTCACAATTAAGTTTCCCTAGGAAGAAGATGGTGGTAATAGTATGGCTTTGGTGAGAGTGATCTCTTTATAAAGCCTATAATTCTATGTCAACATTTCATGCCCATTTCATATCAATAAAGTGGTATATCATTTTGTTCAAATGTAGAGAAGATACTGGGACTCCACAGCTCTACATCTATTCTGGTACCTTGTATTATTGTTTCAGGCTTTCCTATTAATTCACTGAGAAAAAAACAGAATGACTTATGTTCACTAGCCTCTCTGAATTGGGATGTGGCCGATTGATAGTGCCTACCATGATACTTGGTGCACACACACACACACACACACACACACACAAAGCTAATCAAATAATGTTTACTACTATTGGCAAATGTTTTACAATCTCTGCAGAAGATCCAGGAAATGCAGTCATAAGAAGAAATCTGAGAAACCTAGAGGAGACAAATGAAGTCAAGTAGAATAAATATCTGGTTGAACAGATGAAAATGCTTTTAAAATTAACAGAAAGTTGCATCCCTAATAAAACATTGTACAGAGATAGGGATATATCTTCCCTAATGAAGAAGTCCATCTTCAGCGAGTAGTGATCTGGTCCCCATGTCCTCCTTCTACTACACAAGGATCTCTGGCCAGCTGCCCAGCAGGTCTTTGCTGATTGACATGCTCCCCTTTCTCAGCTGTGTTCAGTTCCCATATCTCTTAATTCCTACCTGCTTTTCTGCCTTCCTTGTATCTGTTCTTTCTCTCCTCTTCCTTGTCTATGAAAGTGTGTATGTGAGTATCTCTGTACGTATGTATGGATACTACAAACACACAACACACAAACCTGTTGAAAATGGACATTGTTTAATTATACAAAACCTTATTTTGAAAACCAGTCAACATATATTGGAATAAGATATTTTTATTCATAAACTGGTGTTTATTTTTGTTTCTAAGTACTTCTACCCTGTAGTCAGAGGATACAGAGAGGGTAGACTGTCAAACTGAAGAGAATAGAGCAGGAAATATAAAGGACCTGAAATTGGTCACTAAAGAAAGCAGGAGCCAAGAAGGTTTATGTGCATCTCTGTAGCTTCCAGTATAGAAATATGGCAGCTGAGAAGAAGCCAGTCCTTTATCAGACCTCTGATGAATTCATGGCACACAGTGTCCTGATCCCCTGCATTCCCCTCTGAGTGTTTAGTTGCTGTACCAGGGAGACAAAAAATGGAAACTTTCAAATCAATTGAATTGTTCAGGAATTAGCTATAACCAATTACTCATTATTGGTTAATTGGGGTCTCTAAATAAAAATCAGGTTCATTTATAGAAAAATAATAACAAATAGCAACAAAACCACACT
Source organism: Nesogale talazaci (assembly GCA_004026705.1). NCBI lineage: Eukaryota > Metazoa > Chordata > Mammalia > Afrosoricida > Tenrecidae > Nesogale > Nesogale talazaci. Next base: position 221,492 of record PVJH01000005.1, on the reverse strand, counting down.
TCATGCTTCAGTGTGTCTGATATTTAATATCTCAGTTCCTTTCATTTAAAACAGAAGGACTATTCTTAGTTTTCTTTTCTTAAGCTTGTGGACGTTTGTGGGCTTTCCTGTGATTGCATTTCATCTTTCTTCTAGTAATAAAAGCAAAGTAAATGAAAATCATGGCTACCAAAGCGTTCTGTTTGTAGCATTATACATGATCTCTAATATCTATAACTCTTCAAGATCATGATATCATTATACCCAGTTTATAGATGAGGAAATTAAGCATCATTTTTCCAAGCAGAGCAGGCTGGGGTTCAGGTGGCAAATGAGAGACCAAGCAGGCCTGTGGGACACAGAGGAAAAGATAGGAAAGGAGGCTGCATTATTAAATGGGCCATCTCCAAAGGTGGCAGAGTTTGACTCTTCCAGATCTTTCTGAAGAAGCTTATAGTATGTGTCACACCTGCTTTTACCTCGTGTCTTCTGCTCCCGAATGGTCAAGGTTGATGTAAAACTGCCAAGTTGGAGGTGTCAATTGTCTCATCTTTTATACCTCTTAATGGGGAGGAGAATCATTATTACCCAAGACTAATTGCTGTAACATCCAGCTCAGGCATACCTCCACCCACGGCTCTTTTCTGCACCTGGGATGGTCCTGTTTAAGCCTCAAGGGATGGCAAAGGGTCTCATCCACCTTATTTATACAATCCTACCCTACAAGGGTGCTCTGTGCTGTATTTGCAATATAAGCAAGGCACCCCAAGTACATCAAAGATATCCTTTGTACCACAGTGAACCACTGGTTTTTAGCACCATGAAACTTCCAGGATAGCTTGTATAAGTGGCAAAAGGATCCCAGGGGTGTCCAGTGTCTCCATGGTGGGGAAACATGGGGTAGAAGGCTAGCCATACAAGCAAACCAGAGCAAGTCAATGTCACATATCCCCTGCAGAGAATTGGCTGAAACCTGTCCTCAGAGAATCACAACAGCTGCCACGATCGCCAGAGGTGGGACTGGGAGTCCATGCAGTGATACACAGAGGTATCTGGTATTCAAGGTCGTCTGGCTATTCCATATGTAAAATCAGGCCGGCATGACCAGAGGCCTGGATACCTTCCATAATTCAGTTGAGCTCCCAGGAAGATATTTGACTTTGTGGAACTTAAGCATGAGTTTATTACCTCGGGCAATTAGATGAGGATCGGGTATTGATTTCCCACTATATCACAAGTAGGGCATTATACAACTCCTCTTTGTCTATCTAGGGGCATGAATTCTTCCCCCATTAACCTTTCAAAGTGGTTTGAAAATAGATACACTAAATATAGGACTCCAGAACAGCACTCCAGTACTACTATAAGATGTGTCTCATGTACAATTAAAAAAACACAACTAACTTTAGTAGGTACATGAAAAGAAAATTAATTTCAATACTCTACTTAACCTGTTATTTCTAAGGCTTTATTACCATTTTAACAGGTAATCAATTTAGGAATAATTATAGCAATAGTATATATTCTTCTTCTGTTTTTAATGGTGATAGTAATTTTCTAAATCCAGTTCCCAGTTGGTCCAGTTTTCCCCTGACAAGCACACCTTGAGTCTTGTAAGCCCCACTTCACCTCCCAAGCAGTTTCGTGTGATGAGGGTCTACCCCCCTGAGCAGGGCAGCTCTGGGCTATTCCCCCCTTGTGAGCTGAAAGTGTTAACCTATCAGGCCAGTCTGATTGCACTTTTCCTTAGGATGAGATGAAGCAGGGAAGATTTCTATACACACCCCTGGCACCATGACTTTGGACTATGCTATTTCGCTTTGAAATAAACAAAATGTCAAATTGACAAGGTTCATGGCCCAAAATGATTAGAACAGTCCTTTGAAAGACAAAACCAAAGCCATACATGAATCTAATGTTTCAGAGTTTGTTCCCCCTGTTTACTTGTTTTTAAACCACAGGTCATTTCTAAGGAAATCGGAAAGACAGTCTTAGGAAATCGGAAGACAGTCTTACACTTCAGAGCTTGCACCAGGTCGTGGACAATAGGAACAACCGACATAAGAGGGCAGGCAGTGACGAACTATGCCTCCAAGTCAACAGAGCAGACTGTGTCACCCTGTTTCCCTTTGGCCCTATAGAAAACTATGTGATTTTTCAGGCGTTAGCATTTCTTGCAAAATGGGGAGCTAACTTTTGTGCGTTTCAAGGAGACGTTGTTCAAAGAGAGGAAAGATGATCTGGTGGTTGAAAGAAGTGACTTAGAGATTAGAAGTGAGTTCAAATCCCAGCGTGGCCACTTGCTATATGTCATTAAGAGCCAGTTAGCCCTCCTCTTCAGGACCTCATGGAACCGACTGTGGGAAAATCAATCGAGTGTGGCGTGGCTCCACCCCCGGCCTGGCACGTCATTACAGAGAAAAGCCACGCTCACTGCCATCTGGTCAGTTCCAAGTTGCAGCTACCCTGTTGAACAGGGTGGACCTTGTCCCTGTGGGTTCCCCAGGCAGGAGGGGAAACCCTCGTCTTTCTGCCATGAAGCTAGTTGGTGGTCGTAAACAGCTAACCTTGTGAGCAGCAGCCCAATGCCTAACTGCTAAGCCACCAGGGGACATGGCTAGCATTCAATAAACGGCAGCTTGGACTATGAGTAAACAAAATTACAACAAGGAAGCACACGGCCAAGTGTATGATGTGCCTTCCACATCTCTCTGTCAGTTTTAAAGACGGTTTGTAGTCCTCTCAGTGCCAGGGCCATGAAGCCCTATCACACTCAAAGATCTACCATTAGAAAGAGTCCTATTCAGGGCTGGGAAGAGGGTTCATAAAAAATCCACCGCTCAAAGAAGCCTGCCTGGGAAGGTAGGCTCTCCTCCTTCCCCCACCTCCCCTTCTTTTGTCTCTTAATCCTCACACTGTGGCCGGACTCCCATAACAGCTGAAATTAGCACTTTAATTTCCACATTATCTCCTTTATATTACAGATGAATAATGTGCCGGAATGAAAGGGGAATCTTAGGGGGAATTACCAAACATGCATTCTGCCTCTTCCTGAACAGTCTGTCCTAGCCTGCACTGAATTATCACTGGCGTGGAGCGCCGGAGAATACGTCTCCAGCTATTCCATCTGCAGGCAAATCAGGAACGCTCCTTGAGGACCCAGAAGTCTCCTGAGATAAACCTTCTGCGGCGCTTATCACGCATGCTCCTCTTTACAACCCGCTTCAAGCCAAGTGTCTGGAAACAAAACGTTATAGATTTCACAGTAATAACTACAATGTATCAAGCGTTGCCTATGGGTCAGCTACTGCGTTAAGCATTTGTATTCATTCCTGAGCTCTGCTGTAGCAAAAAGACTACAAACTAAATTCTTTATATGAACCCAGAAATTGGCCATCTTATAGTTTTGGAGGCCAGCGGTCCAAATCAACATGGTGGTCAGGCCCTGCGTCCAGGGCAGTCTCTTTGATTTCCTGACTTTTGGTCTTATCCGGGGCTGCCCTTCCCCAGGACATTGCAACTCTTGGACTCAGATTTACCCGACTTGAGTAGGACCTCATGCAAACTTAACTGATAAATTCTTCAAGAGCCCTCTAGGCAAATAAGGTCATCTTAAGGTGCAGCAGGGCTAAGGGCTTCACCTGTCTCTTTTGAAGATACACAATCCATTCTATCAGTATGTCACCACACCCATTACTTTATGCATTCCCTCCCATGAAGCGGCTTACAGGTGAGGTTAAAGCATTATAAATGGGGGCGGGGAGGGGGGGAGGGGAGCAGCTGAGCCCTGGTGGCTTAGTGATTGTGCGTGGTACTGCAGCCCACTGAGATGGAGGTTCAGTTCCAGCAGCGGCTCCACAGGAGCAAAGGCTGGGCCTCCTACTCCCACCACCAGAGGGCAGTGATGCAAAAACAAACAAACAAAATAAATAAATAAATGAAGGGGGGGGTGCAGATTGAAGACCCAAAGCCCATCAATAGGTGAGGCAACATCCTCTTACAGAGAGGTTGCAGGGAGGAGATGAGCCAGTTAGGGTCCAGTGTAGTAACAATGAAATAAGCAACTTTCCTCTGGTTCTCAAATGCTTCCTCCCACCCACTATCATGATCCCAATTCTACCAGACAATCCAGCTAGACCAGGGGATGAACACTGGAGTCAGAAACGTGGGGAATTTAGGATAAATGTTCCCTCAGAACTAGTGGTGGGAATGGTGATACTGGGAGAGTGGAGGGATGATGGAATAGAAAGGGGGAACTAATTTCTAGAAAGGGATCTACATGTAACCTCCTCTCTGTGGGGTGGACAACAGGGAAGTGAGTGAAGAGACACACATTGGACACTGTACTATATGAAAAAGTAGTAATAATTTGTAAATTATTCAGGGTTCATGGTGGGGGGAGGGAAATATGGGCAGCTGGTACTGGGGACCTAAGTGGAGGGAGGATGTTTTAAGAGTGATGATGGCAACAAGTGTGCAAATGTGGCCTGCATACAATTGATGTATATATGGATCGTGATGGGAGTTTTATGAACTCCCAATAAAATAATTCATTAAAAAAGGGAGGGGGAAAGAGGAACTTATACCAAGGGCTCAAGTGGAAATAGTTGGAAATGAATATGGCAACATGTGTACAAATATGCTTAATACAAATGATGCATTGAATGTTATAAGATCTGTGAGAGCCTCAAATAAAATCATTGGAAAAAAAAAAAAGAAGTTGACAAGCCTCCTCCTAATCCCCCAGCTACAGCCAGGACTCTAACATCCACAATTTGACCCCAGTGCCCAAGCTTTACAATTATGCACAAACACAAAGAAGACCCAAGATGTGTCTAATCCCAACACTTCCTGCTGCCTCTGCTTCCCAAACGCCTTCCATGTCCGTTCCCTTCGTCCCTGTCTGCTAACACCACCATCCTCTCTTCTCCAGAAACTGCTTTGTCTTCCCACCAGTCCCCCACTTCCCTTCTTGTCCCACACTGTCTCTGTTCTACACGGCAGGCAGCAAACATTTAAAAGATCAATCAGATTGTGCTCGGGCTTACTACCATGGCACAAAACCTTTCATTCATCGGCTTCCCCTTAAAATAAATTCAGAGTCCTTACAATGGTGTCTAATACACTATAGGATCTCACTTCCTCTCCTTCCACTTGGCTTCTCAACTCACCACAATGTCTTTCTCTTCCTCGGATATGCCGAACTTAGTCTTGCATGGGACACTGCCCTGCCCTCTGCTTGGCATCCTGGTCCACCACACTGAATTCTTCTTGGCATCTAGGCCTTCTGCGCTTGGAGCATGAACCACAGCAAGAAGTTCATTTGGGAACTACTAATTAGTTCATCTGATTATAACTAGATTATACAGGGTGGAATGGTCAAAAGGGAGTCAAAACTGGGAATACAGGCTAGGGTCAGGTAAGAAAATAATAGCCATTTGAATTTACTGAGTGCTGACTATGGGGTGCCCTCATTTTGTATCATTTTCACATGACCATGATACAAATGAAGTCCTCCCCCTACCCCACACACACCTTTTTCGCATGAAGTGAAAGCTTAGAGGGGTTAAGTAACGTGTTCGAGGCCACATGGCTAATAAATGGCCGCGAGGATTGAGTCTGGCCTAAAGCACAATGATCGGGGGCTCATGCTCTGGAGCCAGACTGCCTGGAGCCCAGAGGAGTACCGTTACCCCAATTTGTCTCCCACCCTCCATCCCACAGTGACTCCTGAGGAGATGCTTTGTAACCACTGAACACAAACTCAAAGCCATTGTGGTAGGCAATTCCTGAGTGACATGGAGAAGGGAGTGGACCAGGAAGAGCCTGGAAATGCAAATATGAATACAGAGACTCTATCACCAAGGAGATGCATCTGTCAATTCAGAGCAAAGGGGAAAAAGCCGTTAGCAAGTATGAAATGCTTGCTCCTCCCTCCAGTCAGTCTACATTGACGTAAACAAAAGGCATGAGCCAAGGGCTGGGCAAAAGTGTGTGTGTGTGTGTGAGAGAGAGAGAGAGAGAGAGAGAAACAAAATCCTTCCCAGAAATATCTTTCAAGCATTGTTCAAATGCTTTTTTAAAGTACTGCCTGAAATGCGAATAAATGCTGAAAACTCATACCATAGCTCTTTAATATTTTATATAGTCTTAACCACGACATGAAATAAAACTTGCAGAAATCCATAGATGCTACAGTCACAATGCTCCTTTATTCTTTCACCCAACACCTCTGAGTCGACTCAGACTCCCAGGCAGCTTATAGGACAGAGCAGAAATTCTTACACATCTTTCCAAGAGCAAAGTGCTTCCTTTCTCTCCTGATGATTCAAAGTCCAGCACTTAAACCCAGTGTTTTCTACCACCATTACAGTGTGTTCATTTCCTTGGGGTTTCCACTGTCTCCATCCAGCTCCACACGATTCCTTCATTAAAAAACTAACTCTATGTCTCCAGTTTGTTTGTTTGTTTGTTTGTTTGTTTTGGGGGGTTAGAATTATATAGGGTGTTTATTTATTGTTGTTATTATAGCTTTCTTTTTATATAAATCATTTTATCGGGGGCTCATACAACTCCCATCACGATCCATACACACATCAATTGTGTGCAGACCACATTTGCACATTTGTTGCCATCATCACTCTCAAAAAACCTTCTTTCTAGCCAGGTCCCTGGTACCAGCTCCCCATATTTCCCCACCCTCCCCACAGTGGCCCTACAGTTTTTAAAAAGAAAAAAATCATACAATAATAAATGCCATGATTATCGAGATTACCACATCGAAATGTAAACCATCCTACTATCCCTTTATTTGGAAGTGGCATGGTTCAGTGTTTCTCATTGGATGTGCAATTGGATAGACACATTCTTTATCATTTCAGATTCAACTGAGCATCATAGGATTACTGTGCCAATAAAAACAAAGTAAGTGATAAAAAGAATGGAGAAAAACTGTCCCCATGCATTCCCAAGCATCATCTGAGGGAGTCTGTTGTCCCTTTCCTACCTTCCATTTTCTTGAGACTCCAGTTTTAAAATGACAAGAGTGAAGGACTTGATTCTATCTAGAATTCATGGGAAATGAATTGCTTTCCACACCTTTATAATGATATAGGATATATTAGATCCTATATCATAGGCTTGTTCTATAAGCCACATGAAATATGTTACTCATGTGCCCAATATATCCTTGATCGTAATGTGGACCTATCCAGGTGAAGATCTCAACTCAAAAATAACATCTCAACTTTCATTCCTTCCTTTCTGGGAAATCTACAGAAATAAGCAAACTGCCTTCTATGAGTGCTCTACTCTGGACTGTCATATTTTGGGTCCTGTTTATTTAAGAAACTTGAAATATTTTCAAGGAATAAATACAGTGGTGTGACTGGTAGAAGCCTTGTGGGTGCACTGGTTATGCTTTGAGCTATGCTCCTCAAGGTCAATAGTTCAAAGTCACCAGTCTTTCCACAAGAGAAAGATGGGGCTTTCCACTCCAGTAAACAGTTATGGTCTCAAAAACTCACAAGTGCAACGAATTCTACCATGGCCTATAGGGTCACCATGTGTGGGCATCGACTCAATGGCAGTACTTGGGTTTAGTCTGTGATGTGCTGATTTCAGGTGAGATATGGTAAAAAGAGTAATGGAAGCAGTAAAAATCCCATTGTGAAAAAGTGTGATCGGGCTGAGCCCCGGTGGCTTAATTGGTTGAGTGCGGGACTGCAGCCCGCAGGCTTGGCGGTTCAAATCCAGCGGCGGCTCTCAGGAGCAGCACTGGGTAGCGCCCATGACCACCAGAGGCAGTGATGCCCACAAAAAAAAAAAGAAAGAAAGAAAGAAAAAGTGTGATCTACTTTTTGAGAACTACACATTAGTCATGTCACAGGGATCCAGGAAGTTCTGTTTCTGTGTGTGTTTGTGTGTGTGTGTGTGTGTGTGTGTGTGTGTAAGAAAGATGTTTAAATGCAATAACAATTACATATTGAGAAAATATCCCAGTCCAAATCAAGTCCATAAGTCAGGGATTAGTCCATAAGTCTAAACCCAATCAATAAAGTCCTCTTCAGATTCACGAAGCACATGCTATGATGCCAAATGCACAAAGATCACAGACCAGTGGGTGTAAAGTCTTGTGGATCCAGTGGCATTGTAAACTTATTAGCGTTGGCAAGGGTCTCCACATGGTTCCTCCAGCTACCAGGGGACAGGGTCCATCAACGTCATGCCATCTGTCTTGTCAGTAGAGTGTCTCTTGGGAAGTGAGCAAAGAGAGAGTGTGTCTCTCCCACCTTGGTAGCCATGTTGGGCAGCTCTGGTCCTTTGCTGTGGCTACTGAAGGTGGCCTGTTTCATTGAAAGTTTCAAAGATTAAAAAATGAGTCTTTTAGGAATTCTCATAGAGAGTATGCCTTCCATGGGTTGGGAGTTAGATTATCCCCATAGATCATCAAAATCAGAAGTTCTGTAGATAGATGATAGATCAATCAATAGATGACATGGATGATAGATAGATAGATGATAGATAGAAACTTCTGTGATTGGAGTAACTTGACTTTAAGCATTAAACACATGAATGACTTTCAATTACTCAAATTTATAGTATTCCTTTATTGATTACTTTATGGAATACAAATGTATAGTATTCCTTTATGGATTGTACACTATTGTACTACAATGAAAATAGCCTAAAAGACGAAAGATTAATTACTTTTTCTGATTTGTTAATTATTTGGGACCATTATATGGCTTCTATCCACCGAGTTCTAGCTGCAGAATCACGTACATTTCAACTTTATTTTGCTGCCTCCCACCCCCTCCAGAGACTTAACTAAGCAAGCAGTGTTTGGGGGCATTAACTTGTCTCAGTTCCCAAAACAGTGAAGATGAAGAAGGGAAATAAATATCTTTAAAAGCATCTTGTTGAACCTGCTTATTTTATTTTAGGTTTTAATGTTAAATAAAATGATTCCAGGAACAAAAAATCATTTTCTTTAATTAAAGTAATTCACTCTGCTGAGTAGATCCTGTTATCTCCAGAAATTCCCTCTCTTCAATTTGCACTGGGACCTGGGAGACAGAGCTTGGTAGACTATCAACCAGGTTGCATAGCTGCTTGCCTCCCAATTGGGTATGGCCAATACAAGAGACCAGCAGGAAATGGATAGGTGGGAAAGGAATGAAAGAGGATGTTTCTTCTTCTGGTCCCTCATTGCTGGGTAACATTAGATTGCCTGCATTCCTCATCTAAATACCACTTTTCTGATTTTAATAGCCATTTCTTGCCCTTGTCTCTTTAGACCTAGGGTTGGTCACAGCTCCTGGTGTTGTGTTACCCACCTTGAGGTATTGCACTATTCTTTGTTTCTTTCCCTAAGTCTTGCAATAACTTCTTTCAACTATCCAGATTTGAGCATGTTCTCTATTTCCTATTGGAGACTTGGCTGTAGTATTCACCTTTTTTATTTAATTTAATTTTATTAGGAGTTAATACATATATTTTATCATTCCATAATCCAATCACATCAAGTTTTATTGTACAATTGCTACCACAATCCGTTTCTAAACATTCTTTTCCTTCCTGCAACCCTTGACATTGTCTTTCCTATACCCCACCTCCAATACTGTAGCCCCCATCCCCAGAAACTCTTATTCCACTTGCTATTTCCACAGGTATATCAACCATGGGTGGCATGTCAAAAAGAAGAAGCAGAAGGAGAAGGAGAAAAACATGACACAGGTCAAGAGGGTGACCTCCAATGACAAAACACATCTGAGATAAACCCTAATATGAACAAACAAAATACAGAAAATGTTGAAAACCAGATTAAATCCAATGTGCATTGGAGGAGGGATCAAAAGACAAGATTTTCACCATTCAAGTCACCTTTGTCCCTTTGATTTTCTATAGTCATCTCTTGAATGCACTCTGTTTAGTCACGACTTTCCTCCCGCCCCTCCACATTCACTTTTGAAACTCAGTTGCAGAACAATGTAATGACAACATTGCCAAGTCAGAATGGCTTCAAATGCTGATGTAGGTAGCCTCATGGTTGGGTTAAATGCAAGGCACTACCACTAACATATTATGTGACCTTGGACAAATTTCTTAACTATATCTCAATTTCTTCAGATTTTATTTCATTTGAATATATGGATGTCCAGTCAGCTAGTGTCAGTCTTCCCACTCTCTCTTTCCATATTGTATCAATGATCTATCTATGCCTTTAGTCTTCCTATCCAATTAGCATCTTTTTGTCAGTCTCCACAGACTGTTTGCTGAGGTTTTGATGGAGGTTGTGTTAAATCTATAAATCAGAATTCTAACTCACCAGCTGTTGCACAGGGAAAGGAGAGCTGTCGGTCCCGGTCACGATTTCCAGCCTCTGAAAGACTGGAAGCGGGTCTACTCTAATCTGCAGGGTCTCTGTGAGCTAGACTTGACTTCATAGGGAAATGTTTATTTGGGCCATGAACACAGATTATCTATTTGCTTATATCATCCTTGATTTCTCTCATCAGAGTTTCGTAGTTTTCCTCCCTGTAAGTCTTATAACAACAGATTTTTTTAAATATCATTTTATTGGGGATACTTACAGCTCTTATCACAAGCCATACATCAATTCATTGCATAAAGTACATTTGTACATATATTGCCATCATCATTTTCAAAACATTTTCTTTCTACTTGAGCACTTGAGCTCATTTTCCCCCTCCCCAAACTTCCCTCCCTCATGAGCCCTTACTAAGTTATAATTCCTTTTTTTCATGTCTTAAACTGACTGTTGTCTCCCTTCCCCCATTTTTCTTTTGTTGGTCCCCTGAGAAGGAGTTATATGTAGATCATTGTGATTGGTTCCCCATTTCTGTCCCCACCTTCCCCTTCCTTCCTGGGATTGATACTCACCTTATTGGTCCTAAGGGGTTTATCTGTCCTGGATGTCCTATGTTTTGAACTCCTATCAGTACATTCTCTGGTCTATTAGAATTGGGGCAAGATAATGGGGAGAGGGGAAACCTTAAAGAACTAGAGGAAGGTGGTTTTATCAGTGCTATATTGCACCCTAGCTCATCTCTTTCTTGTGACCCCTCTGTAAGGGGATATCCAATTGTCTGCAGATGGACTTTGGGTCTCCACTACATACTCCTCCCTCATTCACATTGATATAATTTTTTGTTCTGGGTCTTTCATGCCTGAAAGCTGATCCCATTGAAACCTCGTGATCTCACAGGCAGCTGTGCTTCTTCCATGTGGTCTCTGTTGCTTCTCAGCTAGATGGTCACTTGTTTATCCTCAAGCCTTTAAGACCCCAGACGCTATATTCTTTGATAGCTGGACACCATCAGCTTTCTTACCACTTTGCTTATGAACTCATTTTGTCTTCAGTGATCATGGTAATGACAGATTTTTAAGGTGATATATCAAAAATTCAAAGCACAAAGAAAAAAGTCTGACAAATCATCTACTTCAAAAGAAAGCACTCTTTCTAGGGTTAAGGTTAGGGTTGAGGTTAGGGAAGAATTAATTAATTAATTAAGCATTCATTCTTTTTTTACCATCTCAATGCCCTGGTAGGAGTAGGAAGCCCAGCCTTGCTCCTGGAGAACTGCAGCTGGATTTGAATCAACAACCCTGTGGGCCGCAGCCCCGCACACAACCACTACATCACCAGGGCTCAGCTAAAGCATTCTTTCAAAAGACACCAATAATTAAATGAAAATGATATACCACAGATAGGAAGAAAATACCCACAGTTCATGTAACCAATTGGGGATTCCTATCAGAACATATAAATTATTCCAAGAAATATGGAAAAGTTAAGCAACTGGATGAAAAAAGAAATTATGAATAGAAAATTAAACCCACAAAAATGCTTAACATAGGGAGAATGATACCACAGAATTTTAAAACTATGAATATAACTTTTGTCTATAATAACTTCAGATTTTAAAAAAGAAGAAGAAAAGAAAGACATAAGCCATTGAGGATAGACTACAAATACTCTTTGTTCCTTCCCTGGTACTATCTGGTTTCCAGAGAGATGGTTATTTCCTTGGTTACCAGGCAACCATAGTCATGCATTATATATGTGTATTCAAGTTCATGTTTTGATATTTAAACACTGTTGTGTGGTTTCTAAAATGTACTGAGTAAATTTCTGTATCCAAATGAAATAATGAGTTGTGAGAGACTGGTGTGAAATCCCAGGTGACCCAGACCAAAATTCACACTTCTGTCTTCATGAACCACCCTGGAGATCTCTTTCTAGGTCTCAGAACCAGACTGTTGTTCTGAATGCAAGAGTTCTAGGACTTTGGGACAAAGATGGATCAATTGTGAGCTCAAAGACAGCCAGGAGTGACCCAGGACTCTGGGAGATAGGAACAGGGCCCCCTGAAAAGACTCTGAAAATCAGACACAGAGGATACAGTTGAATAGCAAAGGGAAGTGTCTCAGTTCAGAGATGATGGGAGAAGCAGCTCTCAGCAAATGGGAGCTTAGACCGGGCTGGGTCATTCTGAATCATTAGCTATGCGGTCTCTCCGTGTCTGGTCAATTTAAAGGCCCCAGAAGGACTGGGCATGATTTCTGGCCATTGACAATACTACCCCCTCCCCCTCCTTTCATATCAAGATAAAAAGAAAGCATATCTCTGCCACCCATTGGGCCTCTTTTTCCCTCCCAGCTCCTGGCTGGTGACAGTTGACAATTCTTCCCCTGCTTAAGAAGGAGCACATACTAGGATGGCAAAGCAGGGGGATAGATGTGGTGTCATCCCAACCACTTTTTCCTCTCCAAGAAAACTCACCAACCCATTGCTGAGTGCACAAACTCTGTGGGCTCTTTGGTGACGAAAAAGGGAATCACAGAAAATGCTACCCAGCCAGTTTGCTGTGCACCTGCCAAGTGGAAGTGAGACTGAAAACGAGAGACAAGCTGGTGAAAATGGCTCGCAGAGAGGTCAGAGAAGTCAATATAAAAAAACGAGACAGAAGTCCTAAGCATAATAAAGTTCTTCAGCTTTCATAACTCCGCCACCATTGTGTCAGTTTAGCTGGGTCAATTAGCTGCCTACTCTGTCTTCCTCTGTTGTTAATAATGGGCAATATCCTTTCCTTTTAAAGAACGAAAATGAGGGATTTGTGGTTATAGTAAGCTATCATTAAAAGCACATGAATTCCTAAAAGCCTCTGAAAATAAATTAGTCTTCACATTACCATCTGCAACCATTTCACCTCAGCGAGTGATCCCATTAGCCCTTGTGCACTTTAAATAGGAGAGGGCTTGGATATTACTTAAGGGAAGATCTCCAAGGGAAATCAAGTGGTTGCAGAGATCAAAAAGAGAAATTCCAAAGGTGGCATCTCTCCTCTCACACTACTCCTCAGCCAAGACCCCAGGGTCACACGGAGGACACTAGCTAGGCCATCTCTCAAAGATAAAGACAGACTCCTCCATATAAGTCATCAATAAAACTACAGAAGAGCCAGACTGAAAAAAAAAACAACAAACCACAGTCTTCTTATTGTCTCTTCTACTCTGTGGGTCTGTATTTCCCAATAAACCATGAAACTATTGAAATGATTCTCCAACTGGATCCCTCAGCAGAATCAGATGCTATTGATGAAGCCTTCATTTGGAAAATGTTTTTTTTCTCCTGGCTTCTATAATATACCACATTTTTGGATGCTAACTTACTCTGACCACCACAATAAATAGCCTGTATTTGATGGACTTTTGCGGGGTCTGTTCTACACATCTTTCTCCCTCTAACCTCTCTATGTAATCTCAGCTAAATTCATGACTCTCGTCACTACCTTGGTTCAGTTGACTTCTTAATGGTTGTTATTACCTTGTGGGGTGTTGTTGAATTGGTTTCAGCTCATAGTAACCCTATGTTCCACAGAAGAAAACACTGCACTATCCTATACCCCTCTAACAATAGTTAACATGTTACAGCTACTGTATCAATTCATCTCATTGGAAGTTATCTTCTTTCTCACTGACCTTCCACTTCTCTAAGCTTGATATCCTCTTCCAGGCCCCAGGCCCTCTTTACAAAGTATGTGAGATGAAGTCTCACAATACTTGCTTCTAAGGAGGATTCTGGCTATAATTCTTCCAGGCAGATTTGCTTGTTCTTACAGAATCTCACAGTACTCACAATATTCTTTTACAACACCCCAATTCAAAAGCATCAATTTCAATTATCAATGTTTCCTGCTATCTTCCTCCCCATGTGTGTTACAAAATTTTCAGGCATGTCGGCCTCATAATTTGGATAGTGTCTCAGTAGCTTACCTCCTCCTGGCCCAGTTTATGATCTGTATAAAAAGAAGTCCCAGAACTAGACCCATTAGCAAAAACTTTCCTCTTCAGTCCAGCCACCTGCTGTTTTTTTTTTCAGGTTGATAAGCCCCAAGTTTGAGGAGATACTCCCCCAAAAGGAAAAGCTCTATTGGACAGAGCTTTCATAGTATGCTTTTTTTCCTGTTACATGAGCACCAAGGAACTTTCTCTGAATTAGTGCACCCAGTGGCATCACCTGGGAAGTTTCTCTCTGTCACATTGAATTTTAACATAAAAATAATTTCACTCAAACCTCATTTTTTAAATGGCAATTTTAAGAGAACAGGATGAGGCTGTGAAATTTTATTTCCTGCTAAGAAAACATGCCCCAGAAACTGTGTACAAGGACACAGCGTACAAGGACAGCACTAAGGGAGAAACTCAAGTGTATGAGTGGCTTTCTCATTTCAAAAAGTTGAAATAACAAATCTCATTCTGGACATCCTTCAACTTCCCACATGGATGAAAACGTCAATATATAGTCCTTTGGGAGTTCATACCACCAGGTCTGACTGTTAATGAAGCTTTCTAGTTAGAGGTTCTGAAAAGATTGCATAATAATGTGCAACAAAAAAAGGTCTGATTTGTGGCAAATGGGGGGCTGGTTTTACCTTCACCACAATGCACCTACTCACACAGCCATCTCAGTGTGCCAGTTTTTGGCAAATAAATAAACCCCCCAACAGCATAGCTCTCTTGCGCCACACACCTCACTCTACGTGACCTCGCTCTCACTTCATGTGGCTTCTTTTTGTCTCTGCAAATGCAGAGAGACATGAAAGGACAATGATTTGACTACGTAAAAAAGATAAAAGGGAAAAAAAACATAAGAGGCACTGTCAGCCACCCAAACAGATGAGTTTGAAAAATGTTTCCAAGAAAGGAAGATTTGACTAACGGATTAAGTGTTGTGGCCATCACGTCCAGTGATGCCAATTTGACTAAGAGTGTAGGGGTAGAGTGTAACCTGTCACTCTGAAGATAGCCAATGAGACCTCTGTGTGGGCATGACTTTCTCTGAGAACTCTGGGAAATCTCACAATATTTCCCCTGTGGAGATGAGAGAACTGAGACTCAGTTCCTTGGAGACAACTACTGACACGATGATATGACAGCATGCTGATAGATCCTGATTCCTGGAGACTGGAGGAGCCGGAAGAGAAGTCACATGGGCTTACCCTGATGGAATCAGACCTCTGAGGCTGGAGAAGCCACGTGGATACTCCTACCAGTGCTGAGATGCTTCTACCGCCAATGGCTACTGCTGATGGACCCTGAGCCCTGGAAACAAGGAGCCATGGAGAGACCCCTACCAGTACCAGGATGCTTCTACCGCTACTGGATACACAAGACTCTGCATCCACTGGCCTGTGAGTGTCCTAATGTCCTTGCATGTGCTTCATGAGTTGGAAGGAGACTTTTTAGATTGGTATCAGACTTATGAGCTAATATCAGACTTATGACCATGGACTAGACTGGGTTGGGATGCTTTCTCAATGTTCCGTTCCTCTGAATTACAAACCTTTCCCTTATATCCATATGAGTATTTGTGAATTTGTTTCACTAGGCTACCTGGACTGACACAAATGTAATGGAGAGTACTTTGAAGGTGATAAGGTTGTTTTGTAAAAAATGCAAATATATCACTTTGAAAAAATATGGGTTTTTTTGGGGGGGGGCACCCCTCATGTATTGGCTTAATTTTTTTAGTCTCCCAGCACCTATGCCTAGGGAGTCTCTCTTTCTCTTGGGGAGGCAGAGATGACACATGGCATGTCTAGGATATCACAAAGCAAGCTCATTCTTTTTTTCCTCTCTCTATTTTTTTTCTTAATTCCCTCTGTAAGGTGCAAGTCCCTAAAAATCAGTTCTACACTGTCCTATATAAGGATTGTTGGCTTAAGGTGCAAATCAGAAGTGTGTGTGTGTGTGTGTGTGTGAAATACCAGGTAATAAATACATCAGGCTTTATTAATAAGCATCTCTTTCATAAGTGTTTGACTTTGCCTCTATAGCACACAAAAAAAGATCCTATCTTCCAATAAATCTTTGTTTTCAAGAACAAACAATAGACAGGATTTGGTCCATTTGCCTTGGATCATGACACTGCTCTAATGGAGCCACCAGTCACAAACAGAATTTTACATGATCTTCCCCTCCAGGCCTCTCCCTAGTATTCTCTTGGTCCTTTGATTTTAGGTCCTAAACCATTCATATCTTCTCACGCCTCCGTGATCCCTCTAGTCCTCTTTTGCTTTGATAACCACACTGGACGCTGAACTTCTATACTCCCATTTAATCTCAGCCTCTTCTGCAAAGTGCTCTTCAACATCACAATGATGTTCTCAAAAGGTAGTCCTTACCACAGCACTCAACTCAGAGTCATGCTATGTCCAAGCTACAAAGATTCCAGCATAGTCAACCATCCTTTTCATAAGCCTGGTTCTACTGACCCTGTGCACATTTCATTCTATAGCCTTGGATCTCAGTCCTCCTCTCACTCACCTCTCACGACAGGCCTTAGCATGTACCTTTCCTTCTCACTGGCATACGCTTAAATCTCCTCGAACTTAGTTGGCTTCTATTCATCTTTTGGATCCAGCACCACTTCCTTAAAGAAGATCTCATTGGCCTCTTCAACTCAGCCAGGTTTCTCATTGGAATCCACTGTAACAAGGTGTGCATGTGGTATACATCATCATCGGGCTACAGTTTCCTGGATGATGGCCGAGTCATGGACTTGATCTCTATCAGGATGTCAGCTAGGGCAGGGACTTTGCTTCTTTTGTCCTTCTTGGGTCCTCATCACCTGACATAGAATCAGACCATGTTGAATGAATGAAGGGGCCTTGAGGCTCATAGGGATTCACTTTTCTTCTACCTCTGCTTTAATCAGTTGTTCCACTCCGATTTTACACATACAATGGAATTCTATTACATGTTTCTTTGTAAACAGTGGTACAATATGTTTGACAGCCACGAGCTAGGTTATGAATTACCTGTGCAGGGTGTCCAGGGAGCCAGTCAAACCTGAAGGAGCAGACCCTTGTGCAGGAATGCTACCTCCTACAGAAAGCAAGTCAGACCTTGGGAAACTCTTGCCTTTCTTCATGCTGCAATCATGCAAATAAATATAAAGGATTTGGGTTGTAATATTTTAAATCTCCTACTTTCACTTTTAAAAGCATGAGAGCTTTCTTTTATAGCAATTTTCTCATAAGGAAGAAAGTATCACAGAGATTATTATTGTTCCTCTCTAGATGTCAAATATCTCACTGGACGTCAAATCATGTTAGTTTTCACTGTCCAACAATTTTGAGAAAGTATTCATGAAACAATTGAAAATAATGCCTCTCATCTGACATGATGAGCTAATTGGGCTGGCTTTGAAATGCCTGTTTTTTCAGTCATGTTGGAATTATATGCCTATCCTGATTAGATCCTGGCATCACATCAAAATTAGCTTGAGAGAGTGGCAAATTCTATTTGAACTTATAGTTTTGCATTAAATATGATACATATAGTGTTTTCAAAAAAGACTCCTTGTACCCATCTATGGAAGATTCCATAATACCCTAGAAAGAGCTCTGAGCAGGATTTGGGAGATACAGCCTCTAATCCTCATATACCACGAAAGAGACTGCCGACGTAATGATTCATCCCCCTGCCTGCATCTCTTTCTTCAACAGAATAATAAGGGTAGGGAAAAAAAGAAGATGGAAGAACCTTTCCCAACTAACTGGAATAGTGGCCCTTGGAATATAATATATGTGAAATATTCTGAATAATTACAAGAGATACTTGTAATGTTGTTACTACTATTTATCAAGGTCTCCTCAGAAGAGAGGCCCTTTGGCAGGGGTCTGACCCAACCCATGAATGCATATGACAGTGAACAAGAAAGAGGGAGAAAGAGAGAGAGAATAAATTCAAGTGATGGGGTTGGGGGAACAGGGCACTAAGATACCCATGGGGAGGGTTTTGCTTATGTCTCCACAGGAAAGGGAGAGAAGGACCAAAACCCATCCCAAAGCTCCAAATCTTGAGGGCAACATACTGGCATGGATCAGTGGACTAATAGAGAAGATGACAAGACAAGGATCAAGCCGAACTATGTTGACCCCCTCCCCTAAAAAAATATAAGACAGAGGACAGCACTGATGATAAACCCCAGGAAGAGTGGGATGTCTGTCCAGACAGTATGGGTGTGAACTAAAATAGGGAGACAGAGAGACAGAGAAAACAAACTTTACCATGGCCCACAAAACCCCGGGGAAGACATCTCTGCTCAGAGCAGCCAATGTACAGAGAGGACTGTAGGGCTTGCGCCAACACGAGACATACTGTCTCCTGACCGACCCATAGCACCATGGGAAGCAGCACTGGAGACACAGTGAGGAATGTTTGCCTGGTCTGCCCCAGGCACTGTGGGGTGAAATGCAAAGGCAGTAGGGCAGCAAGGAAAGCAAAGTAACTAAGTCCCTGATCCTGAAAATAGATTTGGCACCTCATCAGACCCAAATGGAAAACATTCAAAAGGGTCAGCAGACAGACCTGGAACTGTTTATCAGGGGGGTTGTTTCTTCTTGCACTTATGTCTGTCTATGAAAGATAAGCAGGACAAACAATCCCAAGAAGAAAACAATGGAACTGGTGGTCCCTGGGATGGATATGGGAGAGGATTGGGCTGGGAGGAGGCGGTGATGGGGATCCAACAAACTCAGAGATAAGAGAACAACACAAGATCCAAAAATGATGGCGAAGAGGTCTGGTGGTGTTAGATCAAGTTCAATGTATCCAAGAGGAATTACTGAGGGCCTAGTAGAAGGTAAGCATGATAATGGGACAGAAGGAAGGTGAAAGGAAATAGAGGCTAGAAGTAGGAAGCAAAAGCTATTTATGGAGGTATAACTATGAGCATGTATATATATATGTAAGTATATGAATGTATATAAAAATTAATGGGGATTGAGCCCCGGTAGTGTAAGTGGTTGAGTGCGGGACTGCGGGGCTTGGCGGTTCAAATCCAGCGGCAGCTCTCAAAAGCAGCGGTGGGTAGCTCCCACAACCATCAGAGGGCAGTGGGCCCCCCCCCAAAAAAAATTAATGGGGTGAGGTCCAGGAAATATGGCAGCTGCCAGATCAAGTCTACCTATGGTGGACAACTAAAAAGAAGGGGGTGGGGGAGATAGTAATGTGTAGTGGAGGATTGGAGCACTAATCCTTCCAAGGGGAGGGTATTGCTTATATCTCCACAGGGAAAGAGGGACCAGATTTAAACACAGTGTTCTAGGATATGAATGCAGAGTGATAACTTGGAACACAGAGTCAGTGGAGGGGTCTGAGAGCCTGACCCCAATCCCAGCTATGTGGACTGCACCTCTCCCCCCAGAAGAAGTTACTTTAGGGGAGAACACTGAAGTTTGAGGGAGAGGGACATTATTGACCTGAGCACATGGGAGCAAATGAAGGGAGAGGAAGAGAGAGTGGAGCACATCTTGGCCCACTAAGTCTTGAGGACGATCTCCACACTCAGAATAGCCAATGCACAGAGAGGACCAGACGGTCAGCCCCACTATGAGACACAACCTCCCTTGCTGACCCAAGGTTCTATGCATAATAACACTGGAAACACAGTGTCGGGATTACGGACATTCATCACTTCCACACAGAGGAAAACACTAAGCATATGCAGCAGAGTGGCAAGAGGGAGCAGAACATGGCGGTCTTGAGGGAGAACCAAGGATAGATTTAAGGGCCAGAGTGTGGAACTTCATCAGACTTGATCAGAAGTTAATCCTTGAGGTCAACAAACAGACTGGGAGCTATTTACAGATTTTGCTTTTTTATTACTATTTTTATTTATCTATATTTTCTAGGCATTTTTGGTTGTTGTAGTCATCATTTCATTTTCTTTTGTCACCTTGTCTTGCTATGTCTTCTTGTTTTGTACATAGTATCATCTCTGCAGGTCTATCTAGAAAAGACAGTCTGGATGATCGTCTGGAGGAGAAATTGATGGGACTGATGGTTCCAGGGGGAAATGGGAGAAGGGGATGTGGGGAGGAGGTGGTGGTGGCCAACCAAGGGACTAGGGAAAAACAAGGGATCCAAAATCAGTGACAAGGAGGGAATGAGAGACCTGATAGGGATTGATCAACTCAGAGTAACTGAGAGAAATTACTGAAACCCAAATGAAGGCTGGGCATGATAGTGGGACAGTAGGGAAGTACAAGAAAATAGGGGAAGGAACTAGAAGGCAAGGAGCATTTACAGAGGTCTAAATACAGGGATGTACACAGGTAAATATATTTATATGTTTTGAAGGGGAAATAGATTTATGTGCACATATTTATAGGCTCAGTAAGTGGATGGACATTGGTCCTCCACTCAAGTACTTCCTCAATGCAAGAACACTTTGTTCTATTAAATTGGCATTCCTTGCTGCTCACCTTCCCAACACAATCGCTAAAGAAAAAAGTGTGCATATGCAATGGTGATGAAGAAAGTTGGTGGTGCCTGGCTATCAAAAGATATAGCATCTGGGATCCTAAAGACTTGAAGATAAACAAGCAGTGGTCTAGCTCAGAAGCAACAAAGCCCACATGAGAGAAGCACACCGTCTGTGTGACCATGAGGTGTTGAACGTATCAGGTATCAGGCATCAAGGAACTAAACATTTTATTAGTGTAAATGAGGGGTAGTACAGGTTAGGAACACAAAATCCATCTGTAGGGAAAGGACTTCTTCTTACAGAGGGGTCGCAAGGAGAAGACAAACTAGTTATGGTGTGGTGTAGCAATGATGAAAGATACAACTTTCCTCTAGTTCTTCAATGCTTCCTCCTTCCCACTATCATGATCTCAATTCTACCTTACAAATTCGGTTGGACCAGAGAATATACACTGGTGCCAGATGGGAGCTAGAAGTGTGGAGTGTTCAGGGCAGATGATCCTTCAGGACCAGTGATGAGTGTGGCAATACTGGGAGGGTGTAGTAACGGTGGGGTGGGAAGGGGGAACCAATTGTAAGGATCTTCATATGTCCCTGGGGTACAGACAACAGGGAGGTGGGTGAAGGATGACCTCGGACAGTGTGAGATATGACAAAGTAATAGTTTATAAATTATCAAGGGTTTATGAGGGGGCGTGTTGCAGGGAGGAGGGAAAATGAGGAGTTGCTGCCAAGGGCTTAGATGGAAAAGAATATTGTGAGAATGATGAGGGCAGTGAATGTGCTTGACACACAATGGACTTATGTATGAATTGTGATAAGAGTTGTATGAGCCCCCAATAAAAGAATTTTTAAAGCTATTTATGGAGGTATACCTATGAGCATTATATATGTAAGTACATGGGATTATAATGAAAGGAATAGAGGCCAATGTGCATTTATTATTATCTTAAGTATTAAGATAGCAGACAGACTGTGGGCCTCTACTCAAGGACTCCCTAAGCACAAGAACACTTTGTTCTAATAACCTGATACTTTTTGATATTCATCTTCCCAAGACTACTACTGAAGACAAAATGGGTACATAAACAAATGTAGTGAAGAAAGGGATGGTGCCCAGCTATCAAAAGATATAATGCCTGGGATCTTAAAGGCTTGAAGTTAATCAATTGGCCATCTAGCAGGGAAGCAAATAAGCCCACATGGAAGAAGCACACCAGTCCATATGATCATGAGATGTTGACAGAATCAGATATCAAAAGATCCCAAACAAACAATTATATTAATGTGAATGAGGGAGGTTAGAGTGGAGACCCAAAGCCCATCTGTTGACAATGGGACATGCCCCCACAGAAAGGTTACAAGGTCACCAGTGTTCAGTATAGCACCAAGGGAGCACACATCATTCTTCTAGTTCCTGAATGTTTCTTGCCCTCCTCACTGCCATGTCCCAGTTCTACCTTACAAATCCTGCCAGACCAGAGTACACACATTGATACAGATAAGAGCTCTCTACACATGAAATTCAGGACAGATAACCCCCCTCAGGAACAGTAGTGGGAGTAGTGATATCATGAGGGTAGGAGGATGGTGGGAGTGGGGGTGGGCAAGGGGGAGAAAAGGAGAACCCATCACAAGGTTGGATATATAGCACACACATACCTCATGAGGGACAAATAACAGAAAGTGGGTGAAGGGAAACAATGGACAAAGTAAGACATGAAATAACAATAATAATAAATAATTGCTCATGGATTCATGAGGGTAGGAGGGTGGGAGAAGGAGGAGGATAAGAGAGGAGCTGTTACCAAATAGAAAGCAAATGTTTTAGAAATGTTGTTGGCAACATATGTGCAAGTGTGCTTAATACAATTGAATGATGGGATGCTGTAAGATTTGTAAGAGCCCCCCCCAATAAAAATGATTAATAAAAAAGAAGATAGTATAATATGAAGCATTACACAGAGAATAGGAAAAGCAAGATAAGCACAATCTGCCAGCTATTGAAGAATAATAATTAATTGATGAGAATTTGCAAATTATGGATGAATAATAGTTAATCAGTGCCTCTTTATGCAAATATTATTCATTCCCAGTATGTAAACTATTTCCAAATAACTGAATAATTATTACAGAGAGAGCCAAATATCCAGATGTTGGAAACCATCAAGTAAATCATTTCACATAATTTAAATTTGGAAAAAGACAATTGTTCAAGATCAAGATGAGAAAGAATCCAGACCACTTTTGATAAAAGAATCAGTTCAACCTTTCTGATGTGAAATGGGACTCTAATGGACATAACCTGAGCACAAAGATTAGACTTCTGGAAATAGTGCCTAAACACAGAACTAGGGATATGTTCAAACATAGGTACAAAATCTTACAAAGTATTATTAATGATAGTGAAAACAGAAAACTGTCTACCTGTAAGAGGACATTAAGGTGTAATTAAGTATATATAGCATGAAATTTCATTAGTATACTCAGCAACTCTTGAAAATGACCAGATGTATATTCAAATAAGATATATGTAAGAATGTTTTGAGTAACTTTTCTCAAAAATGACAAAAATTAGAACTGATTTAAATGTTTATCAATGGAAAAAATGGATACCCAAGCCAGATTGTGTTATATTTGTATAATAAAGTACTAGTCAGCAATTTAAAAAAAAATTAACTGCTTCACAAACTACATGATCAAATCTCAAAAAAATTATATTGAGAAAGAAGTCAAATTCATAAGTCAAATTCCACATGACTCACTTTAATTTATGTAAAACAATAGAAGAGAGAAAACATTGGTTATCTGGAGGTTAGTTACAGGCATTGACTAGAAGTGGAAACAGTTCTGTATTGTGATTGAACCTTACCTAGTGCTATACATTTGTAAAGCTCACCTAACTGCACAATGCATTGCTAAAATTTATCTCAACCACAAAAATATTGTGAAGCAATGTATATTTATGTGGTAACAATTCCATAGTATGTTGCTAAAGGTAAAACAGTGTCTAAAAACAATAGAAGCTGCCAGTCTTCTAAAGAAAAAAGCAAGAAGGTTGATAAGAAAGGAGGGAAGAAGGGTGGGTGGGAGGGAGGGAGGGAGAAACAAACATGAAGGAATGAGGGAAGTGTGGAGTCAAGGACATAAAAAATTATAGCAATGACAATTTTGTAGTAGAAGAACTATGAATGAATGCTATTTCTTTGAATTTCCACAGTAAGGATTTGTTATATCTGGGGGGGGGGGATTGTATTTCAAACTATAGAATGACCCTCCAAAAGTGTGAATTTGGGAAGACAGTAGAGTCAATTCAGCCATATGTATAGCATTTACTTAGTGTTTGGTAGAATGAAATTCAGATCATGACTATATGTTTCAGCAACTTTTGGTGTCTTAGGCAGAGAAAAAACTATTCAAAATATGTTAATATTTTTTCTTTTTAATTGGGTGTTGTCCCATCTCTACAATTTTCCAATAAGATAGACAATTTGTGAAAGGCCACTTTCTGTTATAACAAAGAAGAGACATGCAGGTGATTTTTTAGAGAAGGGCTAGTTGGTGTCTTAAGAAGACCTTTTTTTTCAAGGCTAGACTCAAGTTCTGCTTTCAGAAAAATCCAATGAGAAGGAGAATAAAAGAAAACTGTCACTGTATCTTCAAAATGCATTTACAACATGACATAGATGGGAAGGAGAAAAGCTCACAAAATTGAATGTTGGCTCCTTGAAATCTATATCTCTGATAATGTGGTGGTTAGGCATGTCAAAAATCAATTTTTCCTTTCATCTTGATGAAATTAAATTTAAATGTCTTTTTTGGTTTTCTGTGTTTAGAATTTTGAAAATAGATTGAAGAGAGTGAAATAACTATATTGGCTTCTTTGCTTAGAATTTGAAGTAATTTGATGTGAATGGTCAGGTTATAGTGTGTCACAACTTGTATGGTGTTCTAAAGCAGAGACGGGCAGGAGCACTGGGATTTTTTCCATGTTAAGCATTAGTGAATTTTAATATGGCAAAAGGTGTTGGAGATAATCTAGTCTAGGGCAAAGGAATAAGTTTGGGTTTCATATGTCACCTCTATTGGTTTAATTGAATTTACCAGGATGGCTGGACTGAGAAGTATTCAGAAGCTATATCCTTGCTGAACAGGCCAGCAGTCTATAATTGATTTCCTTAATCTGGCCTGGTCCTGGGAGGGGAACATGGTGGTGAGCAGGTCAAGTTAAGTATTTATTGTCCTGGCTTTCGTCCAACCCTGACTGCACACAAGGAAAAAGTGAGGCCCAAAGCTCTGATTCATTTGAATAACTCAGCACAATCATGCCCATCATCATTCTCTATCCTCCTCAACGATCAATGTCCATTATCATGTTCACCCAGTTCCCCAAATTCACCTCCACATTCCCAGAATCCTTATATTGTTACCTAATTTTTATATTTACTCTCTACCACCAGTTATCATCGGGTCCCTTGACTCATGTTGGTTTCAGATGTATCAGAGTGGGAACTGCGTTCCACTGAGTATTCAATGGTTGATATGATGAAGCAGACTGCAATACTTTTCTGGGTGAAATTGAACCTCCAACGTATCAGGGAACATGTGAGGACATTAACACTTGGCATGACTCAGGAACTCCATGTTTGCCACTTTGCCACAACTCAGATTCTATCTCTTCCATACTAGCCCCTGGAGGCCATTGAAATATCACTGGTGCCATCTCATGCCTCAAAGCTCAAGGTGTCAATGAAGTTGTAAAAAAAAATCATTGTCATTACACAATTGTTAGATTAACTGAGGATCTTTTTACAAGCACATTTGATTCCAATCTACTTTAACCAAATTTTGACTGCTCTTGTGCAATTCTTTTACTCAGGTATTCATGCCAGGAAGAATAGCACCATTACATATTTGGCAAGATAGTTCTCAAACAGGGCAGATTGGTTAAATGGCTTAGAGCTGATACTCCTTAAACAAAACGTTTTCTTCTCTGTCATCATTTGCCCATCCAAAATGACCTCAACCTCTTGAGATTTAGTTGTTCTCATCTTCAACCTCTTCAGTCTCTCTCTATATATATATAATCTCATTGTTAGTTTTATTTTATGTGTAGGTAAGTGGTTTGGGGGGGGGTTGAGTTATTTTTAGATGAAGATAAACTCCTTTAGAGGTGAAGAAGTCTAAGTAAGCCAAAGATACAGAGTCTTTATATGGATCCTTTAAATCCTCAAGTATCATGATAGACTTCATATGTATTCAGATGACAGGAAAAAGGTAAGCCAGGTGTGAAAACATTCATCAAAAACAGGGTTTCCCAAAGTGGGCAATACTGCCCCCTGTTGGTATTGGAATTATCCAAGAATGGGGAGGGGGCCTGCAAAAGTAGATACCTACACTTGATCTTTGATTATGGACTATAATACAAAAGTCTTTCATTGCCAAGGGGGCAGTATTATTTTTTTCCAAAAAGAGGGGTGTTAAGCCAAATATGTTTGTGAATCTGTGACCTAAAATCTGCTGAATTGTTGTCAAGTCTATTATCTTTATGGAACCTATCTCACGGTGTTTCTCTCATGAAACTGCTGGGTGGATTCAAACAGCTAACCTTTCACCATTGCACCAGCAGGACTCCTTCTGCTTAATTAAATACCTTCATATATAGTGCCTAAAACTCACAATGATTTGTACATTGATTGATTGGTGATTTTGGCTGGAATAACTGGGATAGCTGAATCTTTTAGTCCAAGTGGCATCAGCAGTTGACCTTGGCAGTTGACTGGGAGCTCAATGATCTATGAGCTAGATAGACTTGGTTGGTGTTCATCAGGTCGACTGGTCTCTCCTTCACTGGTTGCTATCCTCCCATCAACTTTGCTGGTTTTGTTCAAAAAGTCAAAATGGTCAAAGAGATTAAGAGGAATTGCCACAGTGAGTGCTACAAAGCTTATTGAGATTCTGGCTCAGAACTAACAACTCATGAGGCCAATTCAGATTTAAATGGTAGGAAAATGAGCACCATCTCTCTTGATAGAAGGCACAATAAAGACATTGTGGCCAGCTACTGTATAAGACATACGTTAGGATATGTATTGCCTCTATGGGGATGCTGAAATTCTCAGAGATACAAAGCAGGTGACAAAGCAAGCGTCAGCTAATGTGGACCATGAACTAATGAGAAGATGATGGTAAGAAGAGAAAAAAGGAGTTGAGTCTCAAGTACCAAGAGGATTTGTATGAGATCTGGAAATAACAATAACCAGGAGAATGTCGACCTTGCTTCCTTGCTCATTAGTTCTTGGGAAAGGTCTCAAAAATCGACCTCCACCGAAGACAGCTATGAAGGAAATACAATCCTCAAGGAAGGCCAGGATTTCCATTAAGAAAAGGGGAGATAAAAACATTTAAATAAAGAGGATCTTGTGGACTTCAGGGACACAGTAGAAGGTTGGGAAAAGGAACAAAAGATCTAACTGAGAGGCAGAAAAGAGAAGATTTTGATTATTAGAATATAGAAAAGGAAATACTTGCATGAGTATAGGAGACTGGCAGGATCAGAGGCAAGAAATAAGCTCGCCTCAAAGCTCTTTGCAGAAATTTGATTAAGAGATTGCCTGGATACTTACATTGCTCCCATATTTATAGAACTCTGTACATGCCTTCTCTAAGCTCCAGGTATCACAGTCAATGAATGGAGTCGTTTCAGTTGCCAGATTTAGTCAAAATTTAAGCTCTGGGGTGCCGTGCTTATTTTAGATAAATCTCTAATAATGTTTAATACAAATATGTCCTTTGCAATATTCAGAACATGTTTTTACTTGAAAATTACTTATTCCTTGTTAAACATAACTGAGCATCTTACATTTTCTCTGGCAACCTTGGCAGAAGGGAAAGAAAATGTAGCAAATGCTGGCAATGTCTGGTGATAAGAACCCTTCCTGGTGGCTAACTAGAGAAGGTGGGTGGTACAAATGGGTCACGTGCTCAGCTGCTAGTCAAAAGTTTGAAGGTTCCAGTTCACATAGCGGTGCCTCAGAAGAGAGGCCTCCAAATCTACCTCTGCAAGACCTCAGCCCTTGGAAACCCTGTAGAATACAGTTCTTTCCTGACCCACAGTGGAGCACCATGAGTCATTATGAACATCACCATTAATCTGTCCTTTTGCCCAGTAGAATGCTTTCATGTCACTGAGAATTCAAATCCCAGCAGAGTCACCCCAGCTGGATAGGTTCATTGAGTTTTCCAACTACAACTGACTAGCAAGAATAGCATGGCCTTCTAATTTTAGTAATTGGTTCATGAAAGCCTTATGAATCACGACAGGATATGATTCAATATAGTGCTAGATGAATCTTTCCCACCCCTCCCCAAAGGAAGGCATTACAAACTGACCTGGATAATGTATACATACATACCAACGATCCTGAAGATCGTGGCACCAGTGTTGTAGTTACATAAGCTGTAGTCAACTTGAGACTAACGGTGAAGGGGTAGAGTTTATCTTGTCAATCGGGTCACAGCTTGATGACCTCATTTGGAGCTGCTAAGGAAATAAATAGCTCACTGGAGGCAGGGCATTCACTAACTCCCTGTGAGACATCCCAGTTGACAAGACACATGGAGCTATGCTAGTCTAGAGTCCTGGAATGGGAGGAGCCACATGGAGACTCACACCAGTGGTGAGGTGCTTACACCACCACTGGATCCACAAGACATTCTACCCACTGGCCTGTGATCTTCCTGCATGTGCTTCAGGAGTCTGAAGGGGACTTTATAGATTGGTATCAGACATATAGGTTAATATCAGACTTATGTACTTGATCTGGACTGGGCTGGGATGTTTTCTCAATATTCAATTGCTCTTGCATATAAAGCTGTTTCTTTTTAAATCATTTTATTGGGGGCTCATACTATTATTATCACAATCCATATACACATCCATTGTATGCAAAGCACATTTGTACATTTGTTGCCTTCATCATTCTCAAACATTTTCTTTCTACCTGAGCCCTTGGTATTAGCTCCTCATATTTTCCCTCCCTCCCACTCTCTTCTCCTTCATGAAAACTTGATAAGTTATAAATTATTATTATTTTGTCATATCATACACTACCCAATGTCTCCCTTCACCCACTTCCCCACTGTCCTTACCTTAGGGAGGAAATTATATGTAGCTCCTTGTAATCTGTGCCCCCTTTCTACTCCACCTTTTTTCCACCCTCCCAGTATCGCCATTCTCACCACTGGTCCCGAAGGGATCATCTGTCCTGGATTCCCCATGTTTCCAGTTCCTATCTGTACCAGTGTACATACTCTGGTCTAGCCAGATTTGTAAGGTAGAACTGGGATCATAATACTGAGAGGAGGGAGGGGCGTGGGGATGAAGGAAGCATTTAAGAACTAGAAGAAGGTTGCATATTTCATTGTTGCTACACTGTACCCTGACTGACTCGTCTCCCCCCACACATACACCCCGCCACCCTTCTATAAGGGGATGTCGCTTCACCTATAGATGGGTTTTGGGTCCCCCATCTGTACTCCCCCTCGTTTATAATGCTATAATTTTTAATTCTTTGGTACTTGATACCTGATCCCTTCGACACCTCGTGGTCACACAGGTTGATGTGTTTCTTCTATGTGGGCTTTGTTGATAAAACACTTTCTTATGCACATATGAATGTCTATGAATTTGTTTCTCTAGTTTACCCAGACTAACACAATTGGCCAATGTTTTGTAATCTTGTACACAATTTGGATTCCACTTCACTGCAACTAACAACCACTACTAGAAATTAAGCAAATCTTCTGGTTTGCCCCTATTTCTACTGGACAAGTATATTTTCTCTTTCTTTGTCTTCATATCCCCCTCTCTCAGCCCTGCCTCTTTCATTTCATCATGTCTCCCTTCACTCTCTTAGCCTTTGACTCTCCTGTGCCAATCCAAGCCTTTCCCTTCTTCTCACCAAAGTCTACCCACGCCAGTCAACTCCAGTCTCATTAAAAAATTTGCATTCCTACTCCACCATTCACACTTCCAGACTTCTGTCCCCAGAAGAAAGGAAGTAAAATTTCCATCTACTATCATTTGAGAGAGGGAATATTCCTTCAATCACACCATCAATCTGGATCCTTGCTGCTGCTGGAGGAATTTGTCCCTAATTTTTCAAATCAGGAAGGAAAGGGACACTCATTAAGAAATTGCAAATGAAATATTTAAATATAGTCTAGATTTCATAGCTTCAGATTGAGGAAAATCATAATCCAGCTGATTACAGGCACCCTCGAGGCCTGTAGGATGGACTGCTTCCTTTAAGCAGTGAATAAATACCGAAATGAAGTACTTAAAAGTGCTCTACAATACACCTCAGCCCAGAGCCAATAAATTAATAAAATCTGATAAGTTTTCAAGTCCCCCTGAGGGGGGAATATGCAGCTTGCAACACAGCAAATTCTCAGCAACATTGCAGAACAGTGAAAGTTAATTTTTTTCTCATTCCCTATGTGGCAAGGCTGAGATAATTTTTCACTGCCAGACCCTCTTTTAAAAAACATATAGTTATTAGTATATATTGCTTAATAGTGATTTTCCTGTCACCCCTTTTTCATTCTTCTTGATTTGCTTTTGAGAAATTTCAACTTACAAATAAGGAGCTCTGCAGATGGCTTTTATCTTATTTACTCAAGTATTTTCCGGCACTCTGTACTCAGTGGGGTACACTTATCCCCGTGTTGGGCAGGGAATTGCATACCCAGCTCCTATTACTGTTCATAAATTATTGTTCCCATATGCATCATCCTGAAAATGTACCCCAATGGGCTGTGTTTGTGCTATGTACTCCTGCATTTGGTAGTGTTGGGAATCTCACCAGAAACCTGGAGAAGACCAATTAAAAAGCAAATCTCTCCTTCCCTTTTCCAATAATGCTGACCAAAGAAAGTGAACATAAGGAAATAAATGTGAATTATTTTCTATGTTCTGCATAAACATTGTAAATTTTGAATTACACTTTAATATGGAGCACAACACCCTGCAGAGTTCTGTTTACAAACTACTTAAAGATGCATCATGCAGATATCCCACCTTTTTAATTCTAATGACTGCAAATAGTTTGCATTCATGCAGTCCAGGTGGTTGGGGCTTGGAAGATCACACAAGGAAGTGACAGCACAGAGAAGCTGCAATGGCCAGTCAGCACAGGAATTGGACATTATCTCGTGGGTAGCAGCAGTTAAATTAAAGTCTGTTTCCCCAATAAAGCATTTTCATGTACCCTCCTCTCTGATTTAGTAAGGTTGCTTTGTAGCATCAAGACAATTGCAAGATGCCACAGGGCAGGGTAATATTCCGTTCAGTTGGCCTGAGGTTGCTATGAAAGGTTTGTGGAACTGATCAGCTCCCATGATTGGTTTCCTGCTGAGCAGCTGAGCTAGGAGTCAAGCAGCTCCCAGTCTAATGAGGAAGCTGGAAAGCTGCTCCCCAGGCTTGGGGGACAACCGTGGAGGACAAAAGACCAGCTGTAAACCGTTGCTGCCTTTAAGTATCATTGAGTGGATGTCAGCCCATCCCAATTCCATGTGATAGGCTCGAACTGACCCAACAGATTTTCTGAACTTTTTGGGGGGAGGCTTGGTGGCCCGATAAGGTAAGCATTGGACGGCTAACCCCAGGCTAG
The DNA here is from genome assembly GCA_004026705.1 of Nesogale talazaci. NCBI lineage: Eukaryota > Metazoa > Chordata > Mammalia > Afrosoricida > Tenrecidae > Nesogale > Nesogale talazaci. The sequence continues at coordinate 190,038 of PVJH01000005.1, read as the reverse complement.
CAGTTCAAACCCACCAGTCTCTCTGAGGGATAAAGATAGGACCGTCTACTTCTTTAAAGAAATCTTCTGGAAGTTTTCTCAAAGTGAGAAACACCCCCAGTGGGTGCTGGAATGATCCAGGGAAGGGCTGCATAATGTTCCGCAGTGGAAACATTTTTTAATTGCCAGAGAGGTACTATTTTTCCCCCGGAGGAAAAAAAGTAATAGCTCAAATCTACACTGTATTGGAGAGTCACTATAATGATGAGTTCGAATCAACACGAGAGCTGTGGGGTTGGGGTGTTTTGCTTTCTTTTGATTTGGGGGGTGTGTGTCCCCGCCCCTGCATCGCTGCTAAGTGGGTTTGAACCGCCTACCCTGTGCTTTGCAGTCAAAGTACTTAAGAGCTGTACCAGCAGAGCTCCCTTCCATGTCATTAAGCAAGGCACATGCCATCCAGTCCTGTTTTCTTTCTCTCTCTTTTCTACCTTCAGGAAAACTAATTTGAATTACTATTGGTGTTAACTGCTGTGAAGTGGCCTCCAACTCACTCAGAAGAGACCAAACTGCTGCCTGGCCCCTGTCTATGAGGAGCTGGGCGTCAGCCCTGTGCTCTCCATAGCGTTTTCACTGGCTGATTTCCAGAAGTTTACCAAATCAGATCTTCTTAACCAACCTTAGCTGGGATGCTCCCCTGAAGCCTGCTACGCATCAACACCGCACATACATTTCCGCTGACATACTCAAGGAGCGTTCTGGGGTGGGGGGTTGGTTTACACACTAGGCTGGTAGCTGAAAGGTCAGCAGTTCAAACCTACCAACACTTCAATGAGCAGAATATGAGACTGTCTGCTCATGTAAAGATTTATAACCTTGGAAACCCAAAGAGGTGATTCCACTTTTCCCTATTACTAGGACTCATCTCTTGGACGATGGATTTGGACACGAGCTGCGGTGACAAGAGATTGAACCTTGACCTCCTCTTATTCTACCACTGAGTCATCACCACCCTCTAGTCTTAAACACATTAAAGACCGGATATATATATATATATATTTTTTAACCAACTTACCCAAGTGTTTCGCTTGTTAGTTTTGTTTTGTTTTGTTTTGCATTAAACCATAAAGGGATGTGGTTTTTTGCATTAAACCATAAACAAAAGTAGACGCGCGATTCATCCTCAATATGTTAATTATTAGGGAACATTGTTTCATTACTTTCCCCCTTTTGTCTTGCTTTGCTTTGCTTTAAATGACTGTTGCTTTCCTTCACTAATAGATACCTCTCAGAAGTGCTCTCATTAAAACACAGCTACCACCTGAAAAGCAAAGCAAAAATGCAGCCACATAATGACCTGCAGTGATCGGTTAAATAAAAGTGAACCCTGTAGCTCTCAAGTAATGCAGAGTTGTCATTTAGATGGAGAAGAAGAGGCCTATTTTGGTAAGATCAGAGAAACTGGCTTCTGAGATTAAAAATGCGCCAAAAATTTGTGAGTTACTTTTCTTTTCTCCACACACCTGTTTGTTCTTTATTAGAGAAATGGATGATGCTTTTGATAGCCCAGAAGAGCAATGTGGGAAGAGCTAAACATGATTTTCACAGTTGTTTATGCAGATTTTGATGTGAATTTTTAAAATCCAGTCCATCAGTGCCCAATGCATTTATTATTATTATTATTATTAACATCCTCACCCACATAATTCTTTCCTCAGCCTGCTGCCTCAGCCTGATTAATGGACAAGTAGCAGGAAGTGCCTTTTTTTAAAAAAAAAAGATGCTTTGTTAAAGCATCTGTTTATGTTTCAACAAAACAAATAAAGTCAGGCATATTAAAGAATATGGTGTTTAGTAACAAAGAAAACACCAAGATTAGAGGAAAGTGAACTGTTCTCTGGGGAAAAGCCCTAGTGCTTAAACTGTTTCATCAGCAACAATACAGACATGGTCTTAATGGTGTTTTGAGCTTCTTATTCTTGCAAAAATAACACTCAGCCTCACAAAGCAACCAAAGTTGAAACCAAAGCTATGCATTTGAAGAGTGGAAGTTTATGTAGTGCAGTATCTCATTAAATCCATTGGCATCAGGAGTCCAACTACAAGGAGCCTGTGACCTGCCTTCATGCTGGACGATTTTTCAGGTTAAGCCAATTAATACTAGTGAGAGCCATTCAAAGGGCTTCTCTAGGAATCCGCATCTAGAAAGAGGTTTACTTTGTAGTACAAAACAAAAACACTCCTGGCCAAGCGGTTCGCATAGTGATTGAAATCAGACAGGATATAAAACTGAAGCTGTCTGCTTACATAGGAGCAGGAGTGCGTTTATGGGGTTTATCTTCTCTTGCCCTTTCCAGCAAAACCTCTAAAACTCTTTTCTCCTGTTTGTATTTTCCAGTCCCTCAACCGTCCACACGTTTCCCGACTTTCCCCCTTCATATATGAAATCTGCTGTAGCCTCCTCTGTCTTTCATGTCACTGTTTCCATGAAATGCTCGCTGCCAACCTCAGGTTATCTTAGGAGAAAGTTCACCATTTGTCACAGCCGCAAATCTCACCGTGCCCACTGCAGGGTCCACCTCTGGCAGAACACCCCCATTTGAGGCTTGACAATGCTGGTCTCCCTGGGTCGCGTCTAAACTACAGATCGGTGACCTTCTATTAAAGGCTCGCTTTGCCTTGATAAAGGCTGTTAGTCAGAGCTCGTGTTTGGGGGTAGAAGTTCTTTGGTACAACTTGTCATTATTTATGTCCAAGAAAGGAAAACCCTGTCTATTGAATTAATTAGAATGTGGCCTCAAAAGGAATATTTTTGAGCGGCGAACACAGAAGTCTTCGGGTAAAGGAAACACACACACACACACACACACACACACACACACGCAGAAAGGTTCCAAATACACAGCTGCATTGTTTGCAGAAAGCCTGCTGCTTCCTTTATGCCGAACTGAGCCATGCCAGGCGCCCTCTTGAATTTCCACAAGAACACAGTTTCAGATCATCTGCATTCAGGGCCAGAGTCATGGCCCTGGAACCGATAATTGCCTCTGACAGGATTTAATTACCTTCTCTAGGACCTTTTCTCTGTTTGATTGGAGACCACCCCCTGCCTCCGATCAAATCAGACAGTAATAACACGCTGAAGCGCAGCAGCCAATCACGAGTCAAGTCTGAACAGTGACCTTGCTGAGTCGAAGCTGATTGGTGGTGTCAGGCTTGTCAACGGTGTCAGTGAACCATCAGACAAGAAAGAGCGAGGGGGGGTGGGGGGCGCGGAGGGGAGCGAGGGGAGATAAGAGAACAGCATTAATGCTAATGGAAGCTGTCGGCATTCAAGGCTCCAGGCCGCCTGGCAGGCAGCCTTGCACAAAAACAAAAATATTAGAGAACTCATACAAGTCTAAAATATTCAGGATGGGGAAATGCTCCCTTCGCCTCTTTGGGGGACCTATTCAAGATATAATTCTCACGCAATTCAGAGAACGTGACAGATCCACGAGCATGATGTGAGAGAACAGTTTTTATGAAGGGGGCGAAAAACAAAAATCAAAACCCCAGTATTCCCCCCACCCTATGCCCTTTGGGAGGGGCTGTTCTAAACTATTGCTTTGTCTTTCAGTTTCTCCCCCCAATTATAGGACTGACAGAGCTGGTGTTTAAGATGCACCACAAAACTCTGCTTTAATATTAACCTGACTTCCCAGTCGCTATATTATTTATGACCATTTTAGTGTCGGACAAGAGCCTATCTCTTCTTAAAGAATAATGCATTCATTAAATGGCCAATCTTTGCATACATATAATTTTAAGATAATTTATAGTAATGCATGCAAAAAAGTGATTTAACAATTATATAAAATTTGGCTAACCTCTATTTCACTGAGAAGAGGGCTTTTCCCCCTGAAAAACAACACTGCAGCGTTAGAGCTATAATATGCAAAAAGTCTCTTACAAAATGGTAATAAGCTGAGATTTAGATGAGGTAGGTCTATACTAATTTGGAGCTTAATTTATTCATTACATTTGCCTATAAATAATTTTCCCATAGCATTTTTAGAGTTCTGATTTAACTACCCCTTTACAAATGCAGCAACTAATATACAAAATTTTATTCTCAGAGGTGTATTGGAATTTCTCTTCATTTAAAGAACAGAAATCTGTTATATTTCATAGAAATGGAATGCTTACCAATTATGATTCACATCACTAAAATAAAAGTCTTCTAAGAAAAACCTAGGCTAATTTAATTCCCCTGGTCCAAGAAGAGACACTTTTTTACATGACTCTTGAACTTTACGAAATTACTTTTAATAATCCTATCAGCTGGTTCAAGTCTACATCAAACTTCTGTCTCACGTTTGCAAATACACATTTCTTGGAGCAGTTTTACAGTGGTAGATTCAACATTTTTGATGGCTCCTTCCCATTCTTTACACACCTCCCACTCAGAGAAGCAAGTTTATAAAATAAAGAATGAAACTGGTTCCTATAGGTCTAGAATTCTTTTCCTTTATAGTTGAGGAATTTCAAATGTAGCCTAACATATAAAGGACTCATCTTTTACGGACTTATTTAAAATGTATAATGGATTTATTACGTTGATACAGCTTTTTTAACATTTAAAGGCGTTCAGTGAAACAATCTCCAGGAATGCAGTGCCAGTTGAGAAAGACTGCTTATTTTCATACTCTCCTGGTGAAAACAAGTTATTTAGGGAGAATGTGTCTCCCTAAACAGTAGAAGTCAGGTATTTAGAGTTGAGTTCCAGCTTTGCTATTGACAAACTGTCCACCTCGGGGTAAGTCACTTTGTCTTCATGTGCCTTAGAATAATCAGCTGTAAAGGCAGTTAACTTGAAGTTACCAAAAGAATTAAAACTGTGTAATGTAGAGGTGTAATTAGAATATAGACATGCTGCCAGTCATTTCAGCTTCTCCGAATCACTGTTCAATGCTGCTGAGTTTCCCTCCGTTTCTATTCCTTCCAACCTATCCGGCTGACACAAACATGCGTGCACACTGACAAATGCCTTAACCAATAGTGAGAAATAATTAATAAGTGGTCACCATCAGTGTCTGGACTAAAATGTAAATTTACTGTACCCCTAGGACTGCTGTCCATTTTTGACCACTTGTAACAATCCCTGATCTTTCTAACTCATGGGGGTTCTGGTATTTTTCATTGGTGCGCTGTATTCTTCCTTCACTCAGACTTTTCTCATTAGCAGAGCAGATGCATAACAAACCTACCTATCTTTTATGAGATCCTGCCAAAGAAGACAAGCCCAGTCCATAAGGGTCATCATTCATTTCAACCATCGGCCTCTTGTGGCCATTCTCTCCAAGTTTAACTTATATGGAACTCTAAAAATAAACACAATTTTCTTTAAATGAAGCCAATCCATACAGCAAAACAAATGAGTATTTCAATAACTCACCTCCACTGAGTCAATTCTGACTCATAGAGAGACTTTGTCCCAAACTTTGGAAGATTCAGGGTATCCTAAAGCTGGTAATCAATAACATTTTATTTCGATGGAGGATGTCACAATTTCCAAAGACAACTTCCCCCCAATTGAGAACGAAATTTCCACTTTATCTTTCTGCTTTCCCACCATCTGTGGTCATTTTCACTCCAAGAAGCAGCAACAGAGAGAAAAGAAAGAAACCATCAGAGTTTGCCTTGTTTCATTCCTTTAACACTTACATTCTCACCCTGGAAAGGTGAGTAATTAATACTCATGTGATACCACCTCATTAAGACCACATTTGCTTGCTCTGTTCATTGAAAACCTTTGCCTTTGGAGAAAATAGCCTTCGCTTATCTTCACAGTTTATATTTCTTAAACAGACACCTTTGGAATCTGAGAGATTTTATCTTGATTGCTCATGTTAATTACTAGGAATGGGTGGTGATGCTTACCATTTTTCTAAATGGAACAACGAATATTTACAAATTGTTAGGCTTAGAGTCTCTATAAAAACAGAGAATCGAGTCTCCTGCATTCCTAAATTATGTCATGTTTTATTTTTCTCTGTTCCCTAGATAGAAAAGAGATCTGAGACCCATTAAAATTTCAGTTTACACAAAGAAAATTGAGACAGTAAAGGGAAACCCCATACCAAATCCTATCTTGGTTGATGTATCAGAATAATCATTGCATAATCTGAATTATACAGCACAGTGACTAATTGCATACTCAGTCCCTTCATGATTGAGGCACAGAAATCAATTCTCAGTGAAAATACAGCCCTCAGTCATTCAAAACAATAGAATAGTCAATATTCTACCATCATCGGCCTCCTTAGGAACTATTTTCATACAATATGAATTTAGTTCCTTTAATAAGAGTCAGATTTTGTTAAGTCCATGTAACTCTACCTAACTCTTTCAATAATCAAAACTATGATGAAAAATTATATAAAATTATGAGCTTGCTAAGACTTTTAGGAATAATTTCATCCAGATATTTCTGATTCCAACTTCTGATCTTTCCCTCACTTGATATTGATTGCCCAGTTCACGTCCATCTTTCTGGATTAGTGATTTAAATTAAGACATAGATTATCGAACTCCCACCACCGAAGAGCTGTGATGCCCCCCCCCCCCCAAAAAAAAGACATAGATTATCCAAGGGAGGTGCAGAGGAATGCTAACTGGGGCGAAGAGGGGGAAGGTGGCAGGAGCAAGGTTCAACTTGATGTTTGATTTGCAATTGTAGAATCCTGGAATTTCCCACACTTAGAGTAACAGAATAGAATTTACAGTACAATCTTTGGATAAGAATTTTTTTATTACTATCTCTAGCCTCTAAACAAAAAAATAATAATAATAATATCACAGAAAAGAGGTCTCATTTTTAGGTGTCTTGGATTCAGTGACCCATAGACAGCAGCGCAAACTTGACCCCTGGTCCTACACCGTCCTCATACTCAGGCCTATGGTTGAACCTTTGGATTTTCCTCTTTTTCACTCATTCTCTACTTACCATGTTCTTCTTCAGAGATTGATCCACCATGATAATATGTCCAAAAGACGAAGTTTCACTGTGCTTTCTTCTAAGAAGCATTGCTGCTGTACTTCTACCAAAACAGTTGTTTGTTCTTCAGGTTGACCCTGGTATATTCAATCCCTTCACCACCACCATAATTCAAATACACAGGTCTTCCTCCTCAGCCTTACTGACTCACTGGCCAGCTTTTGTTTGCATGTGAGGCAGTTTAAAGCACTCGGGCTCTGGTCAGGCATATCTTAGTTCTCAATGTCCTCTGCTCTGGTTATGCTCAAAAGTGGTCCTGAGCAGCTGATGTGTCTGTTGCAACCCACCGTCTAACTCCTTGACTGGTGCCTCCATGGGGTTGGTTGTGGATCCAAAATAAAATGAAATCCTTGACCACTTCATTACCTTCTCTGCCCATCATGATGAAGCTTACTAGCCAATTAAGAGGATCTTTGTTTGCTCTGTTGAGATGTAATCCATACCAATGGCGAGAAACTCTTTGATCCTTATTAGTAAAAGCATCAAGTCTTCTTCACTTTGTGCATATTGAGGGTTGTTAATGAGTCTTCCTCCCATCCTGAAACCTCACTTTATTTCAAATAGTCCAGTTTCTAGGAGTATTTGCTCAGCATACAGATTACATAAATGTGATCAAAGGACAAACTCCTTAGAAATCAAATCTAGAGAGAAAAACAAATAAAGAGGCAATGATGTGTTTCCAAGACTGAACTTTCTGAATCATGGCCTGTAGTATGTTTTGTTGTCATTGTTTTGTGGGGGGGGGGGTGGTTTGGGACAGTTGATGACCTTATCAAATCACCTGGTCCCCTCACCCTACTCCAGATTTCTAGGTTTTCTTTCTAAATTCTGTATTCAGCAATAATGAAGGCATGCTCCTCTCTTCCTCGAACTCCACATAAAATACCCAAGGTTTATATTGAGCAGTCACCTTATTGTTGTTTTATTATAACCACACTAGGATTTAGCTTGTGTATGGGAAAGGGTATCTCTAGAAAGAACACATTTGATTAAGTATACACTATTTATTTACTTCAGAATCCACATTTTAAAAGACTTGCGCACAAAAGACTTAGAAATGCATCCAAAATGAAAAACTCCAGTCAACTGATTACTCAGCTGGCAAAATGGAAATTTCAAGTTGCATAGACAGCTAATTGTGGCCTGCCTCTGCAATGACAGGTCTATAATTTTTAGTTTTGTATGCATTGAAAACCAGTCACCTTGACACTCAGTGGTCCATTATCCACCGGCCACCAACCATATGATGATGTTCAAGGGATGACAGGCACTTTCCATTATAGGTGATGAAACACAACATGTTTTATTTGGATAAAGCTGTCCTGAGAAAAAAGCAAAGCCAGGTGCCTGCTCCTCCCCAGGAGCAACCATGACACTGAAACACCTTTGATTCAAGAGAATCAACTTCTTTGTTCTTTTATAATAATAACCGTCAGTTACTCTTGATGCCTCTTGCCAACAGCCTTAAAGTGTTTTAATGTGTCACGATTTAGCCTTTTAAAGATAAATTTTACTTCTTCATATCAAGTGCTCTCCGCATTAAATTATATTATGTTCAAGGAACTTGAACCTTAGTTAAAGCCTATATCCCAGGGAAAGCTTAACATGTTTGTTTCTTGTCTCTTCTTTTTCTATTTTTTATCCAAACTTATCATTTCAAGTGTTCCAGTGTTTTCATGATGAATGGAGTGGGAGGATGTTATTAAACCAAAAATCTTAGATGAAATTATAATCCCAATTATGAAGTATTTGACTATTAATTTTTCAGAAATCTATTATGTGCCAGAGCCTCAAACTACTAATCTTCCAACTAAAGAGGCTGGAACCCATGTTCTCATTCTTTTTTAAATCCTTGGCAGTTTCTTGTTTGTTTAAATATTAAAGTCTTGATCGTGAATTATGACTACACATGGCTCTGAATTCCATCTGTCCAATCGAGACATAAAAATGCTTTTTTTGCTGCAAGTAAAAATACTAACAAACTATATAGCATAATCAGAAAAGGCAGGTAATCACCTTACTTAATAGAAAGGTTAGAGGAATGTTGGTCCAGGTTTGGTGCAGCAGCTCAGCATTACTTTCTTGTGTTATACCCCTCCTTACATGCGTCTCCCTGGGTAGAAAATGGCGGTGGCAGTTCTAGGCATCAGGACTTCTCCAAACACCCTAGAGGAAAGGAGGGGAAGATAGAAACCAAGAATCAACAGGAAAGAAAAACTTACCCAGAGGTTTTGTGGTTGACTCTGCATTGATCCCCAGAAGGTATCCATTTTCCAATCTCCAGAAATTGGAAACGTTACCTTAGATGGCAATGTGGTTCAAGGAAATGCACTTCTTTCGGGCTGAGCCCCGGTGGTATAAGTGGTTGAATGTGGAACTGCAGCCTGCGGGCTTGGCGGTTCCAATCCAGCGGCGGCTGGGTAGCGCCCACGACCACCAAAGGCAGTGATACCCACAAAAAAAAAAAAAAAATCACTTCTTTCTTTCTTCCTTTCTTTTTTTTTAAAAATCATTTTATTGAGGGTTCATACAGCTCTTATCACAATACATACATCCACTGGGTCAAACACATTTGTACGTTTGTTGCCATCATCATTTTTAAAACATGTTCTTTCTATTTTAACCCTTGGTATCAGCTCATTTTCTCCTCCTCCTTCCCCCACCATCCCTCCCTTCCTCATGAACACTTGATAATTTATAAATTGTGCTTTTTTATGTCTTACACTGTCCGATGTCTACCTTCACCTACTTTTCTGTTGTCCAGCCCCGGTGGAGGGGGGGGTGGTAATATGTAGATCATTGTGATTGGGCCACCTTTCTTTTCTCCCCCCACCTTCCCCTTATCCACCTGGTATTGCTACTGTTATTATTGGTCCCAAAGGCTTTATCTGTCCTGGATTCCCTGTGTTTCCTGCTGTTATCTGTACCTGTGTACATGCTCCGTTCTAGCCAGATTTGTAAGATAGAATTTGGATCATAAAAATGGGGAAAGGAAGCATTAAAGAACTAGAGAAAGGTTGTATGTTTCATTGGTGCCATACTGCACCCTGACTGGCTCATCTCTTCTTTGTGAACCTTTCACAAGGGAATTTCCAATTATCTTCACTCTGCACTCCCCCCTCATTCACATTGATATGATTTTTTTGTTCTGGGCCTTTGAGGCCTTATATTGATATCTAAAAATCACACAGGCTGGTGTACTTCTTCCATGTGAACTTTGTTGCTTCTCAATTAGATGGTTACTTGTTTATGTTCAAGCCTTTACAATCCCAGACATTATATCTTTTAATAGCTGGGCACCATAGGCTACATTTGCGTGTGCACCAATTTTGTCTTTAGTGATTGTGTCAGGAAGGTGAACATCACAGAATACCAGATTATTAGAACAAAGTGATCTTGTGTTGAGGGAGTACTTGAGTAGAGACCCAATATCCATCTGTTATCTTGATACTTAATATATAAATATATGTACATAGATCTAGTTAGTTTCCTATCATTATGTATAAATATATTTATATATGTACATGCCTGTATTTGGACTTCTACAAATGCCTCCTAGTTCTTTCCTCTATTTCCTTTTATTTTCTTCTTGTCCCACTATCATGCTAGGCCATCATTCAGGTTTCAATAATTTCTCCCAGTTACATTGCCTTTGATCAAGCCCTACCAGGTATCGAATGGCCTCCTCACCATTGATTTTAGATTACTTGTTATACCCTTGTCCTTGGGTTTGTTATCACCCCCTTCCTTTGCCTTCACCTCCCCCTCTCCTATGCCTCCACATCCCCCCCAACAATCAGTCCCATTTTTTTCTCCCCTGAATTGTTTATCCCACCTATCTTGTCTAGATAGGCATGCAAAAACAATATCAAGCCCCAAAACAAGATAGGCAATCTTAATATGGTTCCTTTTCTCATATGTCTGTAGCTCCTACCACATGAATGTCTGGGGCTATGCAAATAGGGTCTCATAAAGAGAATTGGTCAGTGTTAGCTACCATTCCCCTGACTACAGGAATGAGCCATCTTTGAAACAGCAGCAGACAAGAGAGGAAACTGGAGAATCTTGAAAGAGCAGATTCAGAATCTTGATCTGGGGATTGCTGAGACTGAATGCATCAAAGAATATCAGACAGGGACGCCAAGAAGCAGCTCCAAGACTGTGGAGTACCTTTTCCTTCGCTGGCCTAAATCTAGGAACTAACTGCAGGATAAAGTGACATGCTCATGAAGGCCAACGCCCAGAGACCATGTAACTGTGAGACTAAGGACTTGCTGGCTGAGGAGCCCAATGACAATATGCTTAACTCTTTGCTGAACCTGATTTGAGGTAATCTATTACCTTCTCTAGGAAACCCCTTATAGGTGAATATTGTCTGTGGCCCTCACCAATTATGTAATCCAGCATATATGTAGAATGGTATAGGTGGAATTATTAAAATAAGACAGATGTAGCATAAACAGAGTGTCTGACCCCTGCCTCATGGTACTTGAGAAGCCAGAGATCCGATATGGCCCTCCACTGCCATTTGGTACAGGCAACCATGACTTTACAAAGATGAAAAGGATCTTGGGGGGAGGGGGAGCTGAGCCCCCATGGCGTAGTGGTTGAGTGTGGGACTGCAGCCCATTGGCTTGGTGGTTCAAATCCAGCAACAGCTCTCCGGGAGCAAGGCTGGGTAGCTCCCACAACCACCAGAGGGTAGTGATGCCCCCCCAAAAAAGAAAAGGGTCTTGGGATAGAATATTGTCTGTGGTAGTTACACAATTTTATATCAAGCTGAAAAAAGAATAAAGGGGTGGAGTTTAGCCTGTTAATCAGGTCATAGTCTCTTGATCCTTCTGTGTGGGCGTGGCCTTCTCATGAGGATTCAGGGAACTCTTTCCCTTGGTTCTGCCATCAAAAGAGGCAGGCTGGTGACCCTGGTATAGACGGGAACTGGTAACACGGGGAACCCAGTACAGATGAACCCCTCAGGACCAGTAGTGAGAGTAGAGATACTGGAAGGGTGGAGGGAGGACAGGATAAAGAGAGGGAACCGATCACAAGGGTCTACCCATAACCTCCTAACTGGAGGACAGACAGCAGAGGAGTGGGCGAGGGGAGACGTCGGGCAGTGTACGATAGCACCAATCAAGGGTTGGTGGGGGAGAGAAGCAGGGTGGGAATGGAGGAAATGAAAAGCTGGTGTCAAGGGCTCAGGTGGAAGGGCAAATGGTTTGAGAAGGATGAGGGCAGCAGGCAGGCGAAAGTGTTTGGCACAATATATGGATATGTAAATTGTGATAAACGATGTACAAGCCCCCAATAAAATAATAATAATAAAGAAGTTTCAGACATACATGCACAAAGAGGAGGGCCATCCTGTTGACAAGGCACATGGAGTCAGGCAGATGGCCGTGGAGAGATGTCCACTGCCACTAGGTCTGTAGGATTTTCCACCCACCGGCCTTTGATCTTCCTGCATTTGGCATCAGTGTATATGGTGCATGAGTACAAAGAGGAATTCATAGGCTAATATCAGATTTATGGGCTGATGTCAAACTTTGGGGCTTGATCTGGATTGGGCTGAGATGTTTTATTGATACATAATTAGTTTTTTATAACATTTTCTCTTACATATATACAAGTGTCAATGAATTTGTTTCTCTAATCACCCCAGTTTAACACATTATCTCTGATAATTACCCATCATTGGCCCTAAATAAAATCATCAATGGCCCTATATAAAATATACAAGGGTGCCCAGGGAGGTTTCACTACAAAAGAAGTAGAGACATGATGATGGAAGCAAAAGATTGGAATGGTTCTAGGAAAAGATCAGAATAGAAGAATGCAAAATGCATTCATAAACAAGAAAGGGAACGAAAAAGGATCAGAGGGTCCTCTTGAGGTCCCAGAGGAACCAGGGCTGCTAACTCATTGGTCTAATTCCACTATGATGGATTACAGCGACTGGGATTCCAGAACTGTAAAAGAATAAATTTGTGCTGTTTTGAGTCTTGAGGTAATGTGTTACAGTAGCCATAGAAAATGAATTCAGACCCCAACACACTTAATTTTATATCTGGAAGGCCGGATATAGGCAAAATAAAGACTCTGAAATTTGACCATACAACCACCTTATATTACTAGTTTCCTATGGCTTCTTTCCACCACTTATCAGTTTGTCTTACTGTGGAAAAACAAAAACAAAAAGCTTGTTTGTTGCTGTGATTCTGAAAGGTATGTGATGGGTATTTCAAATATCCATAGGTGTGTTAGTCCGGATAGACTAGAGGAACAAATTTCAGAGACACACATATAGGTATAAGGAAAGGGTTTATATACAAAAGAAATGTGATGCTCAGAAGGCATCCCAATCCAGTCCAGTGCAAAGTCATAAGTCCAATAATAACCCATATGCCCGAAATCAGTCTATAAAGTCTGCTTCCGACTCAGGAAGTCACAGGTCAGTGGGTGCAGAATTCTGGTGCTGGCAGGGGTCTCCCCATGGCTCCCCTCTTCCAGGGCTCAGGTCCATCAACAGCATGCCACTCCAGCTTCAGAGGTCTGTCTTCATCAGGGCAAAGCCGTGTCATCTCTCCATCGGCTACTCCCAACCACCGCCATTTTGTGTTGCCTGTGGTTAATCGTCTCTGAAACTAACTCCCAACAACTGGGGAAGATAGCTGCTCATCTTCACGAGGGAAATATCATGAGATTTCCCTGGAGTCTTAGGTGAAAGCCATGCCCACAAAGGAGGCTTCATCAGCTACTCAATGGCTTTCTCCTGATTAACAGGCCAGATTCCACCCCTACATTTCAATTATAAAATTAACATAACCACAATAGGGTTACCCAAAGTGACCAGGTTTCAGCCAATCTTCTAAATACAAACTGAACACAAAGTAGGAATAGACTGTTCACTTCAGAGGAATTTGTCACTGAAACCCTTCTGGAGAACATCGAAGTATTGAATGATCCTGAAAATGCTCATGAATAGAAGCAGGGTATTGTCAAAGAGAATGCCAAAATACAAGTCCTTCAGGTCAAAAAACACTCAAAATACAACTGAGGAAGAGCTGCCTCCTCAACATAAAGTTTTCCATAAGACATGTGTGGAGAAAAGCCTGTGGAGTGACACCTGCAGGACATTCACTACTAATTAGCTCTACTCAAAATGAGAAGAAACAGCTGCAAGCACCAACTAGTAATCAGAACTTGGAATATATTAAGTATGAATATTTTTTAAAGTTCTCAAAAATGAAGCAGACTGCTTAAATATTGATATTCCACAGGTTAGTGAGCTGAAGTGAGTTGGTATTGGTCACTTTTAATTAGAATTCAATATGATTTACTACGCCAGAAATAACCAGTGGAAGATGATGGGTATTGCATTCATCACCATAAAGGATATTTCAAGATCAATTTTAAAGTGCAATGCTGTCTGTGATAAAATAATCTCTCTGCATGCAAGGAAATCCAATCATTACAGACATCAAATTTACACACCAACCAACAAAACTATTGATGCAAAAATTGAAGAATTCAAACATCATCAGTCTGAAATTGATCAACCATGCAACCAAGATGCATTGATAACTATTGGAGACTAGAATGCAAAAATTGGAAATAGTGAGGAAGACATAGTAGTTAGAAAATAAGATCTTAGGGATAGAATGAAGCTGGATATCACAAGATAGAATTTTTCAGAATCAACTACTTCTTAATCCCAATTATCTTTTCTCGAACACATACATGGATATCTCTAGATGAATTACACAGAAATCAACTTTACTGCATCTGTGAGAACCCACGAGAAGCTCAGTATCAGCAGCTAAAACTATGCTAGTGGTTGACTGTACAACAGACCATCAATCACTCATATGTAAATTCAGTTTGAAGATGAAGATAATTAGAAAATAAGCCATAAGAACCAAAATATAACCTTGAGTCTGTCTATCCTACATGGATTTTGTGTTCATTTCAAAGACAAATTTGATGCCTTGAGCACTAAGGACTGAAGACCTGATGAGCTGTGGGGTGACTTCAAGAAGATCATTCATGTAGAAACTAAAAGGTCATTAAAAAGACATGAAAGAAACAAAATATCAAAGTGGATGTCAGAGGACACTAAAACTCAATCACAATCATATAGTAGCGAAAGCAAATGGGAAAAATGAAGTCAAAGAGCTGAAAAGAAAATGTCAAAGGTCAGCTCCACAAGGCAGAATAAAATATTATAATGTGAAATGTGAAAAGATGAAAACCACAAGCCTAAAGTTGAAATATTGAAAGACTCTATATGCAGAATATTGAATGATGGAGCAAGCATCAAAAGAAGGTGGAACGTGGCCTTGCTCTATACTCATCCTCATGGAACCATCCCTGAAAGGTAAGGGTGCTTCTGCAAAGTGTGGTCAAGAAAGTAAGTGGTGCCCAGCCGTCGGTCAGAACAGTGTCCGTGTCCGACAGGGCTGCATTCAAACAAGCAGCTGTCTAAGCAAGAAGTCCCCAAGTCCACAGCAAGAAGCACACTAACTTGTGTCATCCAAAGATGATAATTGCATAATTTGAATATGATGAAGAGAAAAGTTATTAATATCCACTTTGCAGAAGGCTATGGAGGAGAGAGGGAGCCCCAAACCCATCTGGAGATTATCTAATCCGACTCTGCCGCTGGCAGATCTGTTCTAGCCAAAGACTAGCATCTCGTACAGTCTTACTATCAGGCAGAGACTATAATCTTGATTATGCTGAATTAAACTGAACACTTGAACAGTTAATCCCCCCTACAGACATGGCCTGAATTTGTACTGGGGCAAGTATTTCTTAATTGTCCCATGACATAAATGTCCTCCCTGACTTTCTGAATGTTGATAGGGGTCATTTTCTTCTTAGACATTATTTGTAGTTGTGCCTTTATACTAATATTGTTTTAGCCTGACCACCTTAAAAAACAACAAAAAAGGTGGAAAATATACACAATGAGTCGAAATTCAATCATTTTGAGAAATAGAATATAAGCAAGAACCAACGACATGGAAGGAAGAAGTTCCAGCTATACTGAACACATTAGCCAAAAATAAGACACTAGAAATTGATGGACTAAAATGTTTCAACAAGCTGAGGAGCACTGAAAGTACTTACTTGTCTATTCCAGGAAACTTGGAATATAGCTAGTCAGTCAACTGGCTAGAAGAAATCCATATTTGTAACCATTTAAAAGAAAGGTTACCACACTGACAGCTCAAATTCTAGAACAATGTCATTGATATCACACGTGAGTAAATTTAGCTAAAGATCATCTGACAAGAGTTGTAGTATTACATTAACGAAGAGCTGCCAGAGGTTCAGGCTGAAGTCAGAAAAGGACCAGGAACAACTGCTGAACTAATATGGGTATTTGCTGAAAGCAAAGAGACTGAAAAAAAATTCTGTTTCATTGACTATACAAAAGCATTTGACTGACTGGATCATAGCAAACTATGTATAACCTTCCATTGTGCTCCCATGGAACTTATACATGGAACAAAAGGTAGTTGTCCAGACAGAACAAGGGACTACTTCATGGCTTAAGATCAGAAAGATGTGCAGCAGGGATGTATCCTCTCACCACATTGGTTCCATCTATATCCTGAGCGAATAACCAGAAAAGCTTGATTATTTGAAGAAGAATGGGATATCAGGATTGGAGAAGTGCTTACTAACAACCTTCGATATGCAGATCACACAATCCTGCTTGCTGAAAATGAAGAGGACCTGAAGCATTTGCTGTTGAAGATCAAAGGTTACATCCTTCAGCATGGATTGCAATGATATAAAAAAACAAAATAATCCTCACAACTAGACCAATCGGTAATGTGAGAAACAGAGAAAAGATCAAAGTTGTCAAGGATTTTGTCTTGCTAGGATCCACAATGACTAGTCATGGATACAGCAATAAACGAGTTCAAATAAAACAATACATTGGGTGAATCTGCTGCACAACAACTCTTTGAAGTGTGGACGAAGGTGATCCTGCCCCAAGTCACAGTATTTTCTATCCTTTCTTCGGCATGGAAAAGTTGAACATTGAAAAAGGAAGACTGAAAAAGAATCGATGCATTTGGATGATGGTGCTGGAGAAGAATATTGATCACTGATGCTGTGTATTGACCAGTTTTGTCCTTGTTTTCAAATACTCTTTTGACATCTTTTATCATAATTCCCACCACTATGTATACATGTCCCTAATTCCTGCTTCTATTGAATTGACTGCCACTCAGAGTGACCCTATATAGTATAACCAAGACTGTAACTATTTTTTAATTATTAATCATTTTATTGGAGGGCTCTTACAAATGTTTTAACAATTCAGTTATATTGTGCACACTTGTATGTAAGTTGTTATGAACATTTCCAAAACATTTTCTTTCTATTTGAGCCCCTGGTATCAGTTCCTCTTTTTCCCCCTCCTCCCCACCTTCCCAGCCTTGAGACTTCTTGATTACATTATTACTTGAGTACATTATTACTGTTATTTAGTATCTTTCACTGTCCATTGTTTCCCTTCACTCACACTGCTGTTATTCATCTCCCTTAAGGGTAAAGGGGTGGGGTTATATATATCCAAACTTGTGATGATTTCCTTTCCTTCCCTCTTCCCTAGTCCCACCCCCCTGCCCTCATAATATTGCTACTGGCTCTACTGTTCCTGAGGGATTTATCTATCCTGAATTCCATGTGCCAAGAGTTTTTATCTGTATCAAGTGGATACTCTGGTCTAGCCAAATTTGTATGGTAGAACAGAGTCATGGTCATGGGGTGGGGGGCAGGAAATGTTCAGGAATTAGAGGAATGATGTACATTTATCTGGTGCTATATTGCATCCTGGTTGAATCATCCCTTCCTTGTAAGTCTTCTATGGGGGGATGTCCAATCATCTACAGATGGGTTCTGAGTCTTCACTCCAAGGCCCACTTTTCACATCGATATAATTGTTTGGGATCTTTTGATAGCCAAAGCAGTAACTCTTTCCTGGAACAGAAAGCCTCATCTTTTCCCCAAGGATTGGCTGGTGGGTTTACACTCATGGTCTTGCGGTTAGTGTCCTAAATGCTTAACCATCAAACCCACTATGCAGCTACATTGGGATCACCAGAAAGAGATTCAAGAATATCTCCTTTTTTTAAAAAAAAAATCATTTTACTGGGGGCTCATACATCATTTTTCACAATACATAAATACATATGTTGTGCCACACTTTTTCGCATGCCTGCTGCTGTCATCATTCTCCAAACCTCCACTTTTCCGCTTGAGCCCTTGACATCAGCTTCTCAGCTTTTCCCCTCCATCCTTGCTCCCCACTCCCCCACCAACCCTCAATACTTTATAAATCATTATTGTTTAGTCATAGCTTGCCCTGCACAATGCCTCCCCTTGCCCTCTCCTCCAATGTCTGTCCTCTGGTAGGAAGTTATGTGTAGGTCCTTGTAGAAAGACTATTTCTTTTAAATAAGCTTTTCCAAGGATTTTAGACCGGGCAAAATTTGGAACCATTGGTATAAATGAAAACCCATAACAAAAAGTTATTGTGCTTTTTATGCACAACAAATCTTTTGCTCTTATTTACTAGCTTCTGATCATTTCAAAATTCACACAGACATTTATTCTTGCTTCATGCATTCTTAGTAAAATGCTTGACACACCTCACCAATACCTTCATCTATTTCTTCATGCACACTTAGGGAACAGTGTTTCATCTAACTTCTTACAATTAATGAACAAGTCCTATCACTTTTAATGGTGTTATCTCAGGCCCACATTTTTTGTGTAAATTATTTATCCTACTAATTTAATGGCAAACAGTCACCAAGGCAAGTTGAAGGCAGTAATTTCACACATATATTGGTTATAAGTTAATTATTTAGGTGCCACAACCAGCTTTGCAATAATGAACTCCCCTGGGTAAACCCCATAAAATACATTCCTTAGCTCTGAAAAAGAGATTTAATGTTTTGAGGTTCCTCATGCTGACATTTATGTAACTCTCTGTGTTGTGCTGAAATTTTAGGAGCAAGCCAAACTAAAGACAAAGGACCAACTATAAAGAGCAAGCGTGTTTACATCTTGATCTTAAAGTTTTAAAATCATTGATGGCTTATATGAAAGAATTTTGGACTTAATGGATGCAAAGAACAAAATTTTAGAATATCTGTGACTTCATGGTGCTCAAGGCTATGCATAAAATATTCTGAAAGTTTACAGGCGGAACCTTTATCCTATTTGATTTTAGGGGCAGAGGGGCTTCCTTTAGAAGTTGATAACCTATGTTGTTGTTTAGTTCCACGAAGCCCCATTTGAATCACAACCTTCCTGTAGGCCAGAGTAAAACTGCCCCATTAGGTTTCCTAGACTGTCATCCTTGTGCAAGCAAATCTTCAGGGCTTTCTCTCTAAGTGCTGCTGGATGAGTTCACTCTACTAACTCTTGTGTCACCAAAGCCCCCGGATGCTTCACAAACCAAAAATCAAACCCACCGCCACTGCGTTGATTCAAACTCACAGAGATGCCAGAGGACAGAGTACAATTGCTCCCGAGGGGTTCCAGGGCTGTAAATCTGTGAGGGATTGGAAAGCTGCATTTGTCTCCTGGGGTGCAGAGGATGGTTGTGAACCAGAGGCTCTGTGCTTAACAGCCTAATACTTAACCTATGCAGTAGAGTTGGAATCTTAAAAGGCTTAAGGTTGTGTATGTGTGTGTGTGTGTGTGTGTGTGTGTGTGTAGTGGGAGTGGTTAGTTGCAATGCTCAATATGTTGGGGGCTAGGGTAAAGAATTCCTTCTAGAACTGTCAAAGATCCAAGACCCCAGTCCCTTGCATGTTCACCTCCTCTTCAACTATGTGTTCTGCAGCAGAATAATTAAGTGTCTCTTCCTTTGTCATGTGGAGCTTCCTAGGCCATTGGAGCTACAGGCCAGCACTTCACTTATGCAAACCTAGGTCCTGATCAGCAATGCGTGAAAGGCCACCTTTGTACCAGCTGATCCCAAGAGGTATTCTCAGCTTCTCATATCTCATTCTCTCATGATTCATGCTCTTTAGCAACTCCATTCTTTCTACTTTCCAGTGATTATTCTTTTCTTCCTCATCCTTTTGCTTCCCTCAGAATTTAGAATGAATCTCTCCCCTATGACCTGCTCTCCGCCTTGAAGTGCCAACAACCATTCATCCCTCTATCCCTCTCCCTCCTACCCACAAAAGGTTATATGCAGCACTGTGTAGTCTCAGGTTTCTGATGAACACCAGATGAACTCTGTAGTTGATACTTTATCTTTGGAGCTTTCCTATATTCATTTCCTGTTTTAGTTTTCTGCCCTAGGGCAAATCCATATTGTGCCAAAATGAGTCAAGAGTTAAACACATTGAACTATCATCCCAGCTTTGGGTTTTCAAGGAAACTCTGGTTTCTACTTACTGTAGAATTAACCATATGTATCTTCAACAAATAGAATCCTCCATCACCAAAATAATAGCATCGACCTTTCATCTCTTGGTAAAAGGCTCAATAGTATTAAAATGAATGAGAGACTAATGTAATATTTTAGAATTCATAAAATGTTTGACTTGGAGTGAACTGATGAACTAGCCTCACAAGATGATTTCTTCTCAGTTGCTCCATAGATTCTAAGATCTAATTTCCCGGTGAATGTTTGAAAAATTACCTCTATGTTTGCTGCCTTTTAATTGATTCCGTTTTCACTGAGGTCACATTATTCAACTAACTAGCTAGATGCTGTTGAGCAGAATCTGATGCAAACTTAACATGATAGACTTTAGGCCAACTTGGCTGGGCAAGAACCTTCAAGAGTTGGACGGTAGGGTTTCCTCCTCCCATAATGTAACCTAACAAATGTAGACAACTCTACACAACTACTAGGTCACTGTGTGATGCTGTCTCTTTGGGGATATGACCTACTTCAGATCTATAAAACATTTTCTCTCTTCTTGTTGGTGTAGACATTGCACCCGTCACATGGCCTCCTGTTCTTTGGATGTGAACCGATAGCCCAACATATTGTGGGTTGATTCTGGAAGCTATCAGTGGCTTGCTGTAACATATAATCTGCCTTTGTATCCACCAGTGATGATTACCCTGATGAATCTTCCTGATTCATTCTTCTGCCTCCTGGTTTGCCTTCAAGTTTCTTGGCTTTCTGGTTCTCCAGCACCAACAGCCACAAAATTCAGGAGAAGCCTCTAGCTTGACATCTGGTATGTGGACTTAAACCAAACAGGGCCTCCAATGTAAGCCGTATTGCTTGATATAAACTTCTCTTTAGTAAGCATGTAAATGTGACTGTTTTGCTTCTCTAGAGCACTCGACCTAACACACATTCAACAGAAAAAAGTCAGATCCTGCAGCATCCTCACTCTTTCCGACAGTTCACATCCATACTGCTGGTTAATGGGCCGATCCATCGCATCAAGGATCTCACTGACCCTCTGTTCCCTCAAGTATGACTTCTTCTGCTGCAAATTGATCTTCTCTGCAATATGTCGAGAGTAGACAAGTCAAAATAATGCATGGTTATCATCCACTTGAGTTTTAGAGGCTGCATTTGGAAAGTAGATTACCAGGTCTTTCTATCTAGTCTTAATCTGGAAGCTCCCCGCTAAAACTTTTCCAATGTAAGGAACACTGCTGTTATTTGAAATACAGGTGATACAGGATCCAAAACTACAGAAGCACAAAAGCCAGTACAACAAATTGACGAGTGATAGATGAAGCCAAAAAAAACACCTAACTTATAAAAGCATACATTCCTCCCATAATATTTAATAAAACAATTTTCATTTTAAATGAAAAAAAAAACACCTCCTTAACATTGTTTTTCTAAATGGTTCTTTTGCTTCAAAATAATATTATAATGACCACTGAAGCTACAGGCTTATTCATTTACATACAACGAAAGGAAGTCTCTGCAAAGCAAAGGACACACCCAATTCATTCTTCACATAGTGAAGAAATGAACCGCTATTTGAAACCAAAGCTCCTGCTTCTCAGTCCAGGATTGTCCCCTGCTGTATGAGCACTCCACTAAGCTCAGGTTTGTTTTTGTTCCTTTTCTGGAAATGATGGATAAAATAGTAATCATGTTCTCTCCTCATTGTAGATACTGACTTTTTCTTTCACAGATGAATCATAGTGTCCCATATGCTTCTCTGTGGACATCTTGATTAGTGCAGCACAGCATGGGGACCTCCTGGGTGACATTGTCAGAGGGGTGACACTAGCACAGTCCTGGGCAGAACTGTTGTGTAATGTTTCCACAGAAATTTATTATTTTTGAGTTTAAAATAGCTACACTTTAGTTGTAAAAACAAAAACATTTTTCATAAACTCAGCTTAGATATATCAATATCCCTTCAAGGCTAAAACTCTATGCTAATTTACTTTTTTAATCTTTTTGATGCATTCCCATCAGGGCTGTCATCTTCACTCAATTCCAATGATGCTTCCAGTCATGCAATTTTGTCTACATGCACTATTATAATTTAAAGGTGTAATTTTAATCTCGTTAGTTGTTTGTGTTACCATTATTGCCATTGCTCTCAGTGATATATGGGGAGTGCAATTTACAAGTAATATTAGTACAGAAAAACATTATTAAGTGCCCTGTATTGTCTGCTGGAGTGGGAAGTGTACGGAACCATGGGGTGGGTGTGGGGCGGGGCTAGGGGTACGGGTATGTGTGGGGTCATGAGATGCCATACTGGGTGACATGGCTCTAGCATGGCCACTGGTGCTGCGCATATTACTCACATGGAGAAAATTGGGTATAAAATCATTTGGATTTTAGTATCTTCCTAAGGCTTCATGCAAATGTTACAGGAGCATGTAGTTCAAGTACTTTTTTTCTTTTCAGAATATCTGGTATTTCTTCCCAGGGGCATAGGGTCTTCAGAAGCTTCAAGTCGATCATTCCCAGGCCAAGAATTGTTCAGTGACATAAATTTTAATTTTTTGATGATCTGCTTAAACATAATCTGTCTTTCATTCATATTATTTATTTCTCCCTGGAGAAAACCACAGACATCTTGCATCTGGTTCTCATCTTCTGATATAAATAATGAATAATGAATACATGTGGAAAGATAGTGTGCTGCTTTAAAATATATTGAATACACATTTTTCCTACTGTTTCTTTTAGTGAAATTAGCATTCTTATTCTTTCTTTATAATCTCAATTATAACAATGGTGATTGAAATATATTGCTGATAAATAATGTCCCCTATGTTTCATATACAGAATTCACAGACTATCTTCCTCAGGGATTTAGTTAATGTCAATGTGTGGTGATTTGGTTAGAATTCTCCAGATTTCTTTCAACTGAGAGTTGAAGAACTAAACTAACTTTTCCCACAAAGTAGAGATGTCCTTTTGGTGACTTATGAGACAATGGTCTAACTAGAATCTTGTCACTCAATGCTCTCTGTATCTCTGCACAAAATACAACTGACTTCATGTATTTTGTTAAAATCATGAAAAGTGGAAAACACCACATTTGATATACTTTCCTCTTATTTGTGTCATTATTCCAGTTTGTCCATACAAATTGCAGTTTGTAGGAAAATGGACGAAGGAAGACATAAAAGAGAAAGAAAGTTGGAATTTGGTTTTGCTTTTAAACCTCTCAGGAACCATTTATTTATTCATTACAAACAGAGGGCCATAAAAGCATCGTAGGGATAGTGTTAAGGGGAAACATATAATAATAATAATAATAATACTTGATGCCTGATGATTGAGGCTTCAGAAATAACAATAATAGCCACTGCTCTCCAACTGCTTCCTTTTGAGAGTGAGAGAATAGGACAGAGTACAGAACTGTCCCATCGAGTTTCCCAGGCTGGGCATCTTTCCAAGAGCAGATTCCCACATCTTTCTTCCACTGAGTGCTTGTGGCTTTCAACCATGGCAATGTTACTTAGCAGTTAAGCACTTTAACCACTGCGCCACAAGTACTCCTACAGTGCACCTGAAATACCTCTATTTCTAGGACTCGGTGGATGAGGAGAAAATCATCAGTAATCTCCATGGAGATAAGAGTGTTTGCCTGGTTTGGGTTTAGTTATGTGTATGTTTACCAGTCCTCAGGGAAGGACATTATACTTGACATTATAAGTGACAAAAAAGGTTGGCCCTTAGCAAGATGAATTAACACAGTGGTAACAGTAGTCAGATTTCAGAAAATGTGTGAAGGTAGTGCAGTGTTTGGGCTTATTGTACATACAGTAGCTATGTATGAAAATCACATCAATGGTATCTAACAAAAACACCAACTTTGGAACATTTTCTATTGTAATTTATATGTTGAAAATTCACCTTTGGGGTCTGAGCCCCGGTGGCGTAAGTGGTTGAGTACGGGACTGCAGGCTTGGCGGTTCAAATCCAGCGGCAGCTCTCAGGAGCAGCGCTGGTAGTTTCCACACCCACCAGAGAGCAGTGATGCCAAAAAAATTCACCTTTGGGAAAGATGGGAGAAGAAAGAGAGAACTGATCCTAAAGATTGACAGATGACCCCCTCCCAAGGAGATGAACAACAAAAAAGTGGGTGAATGGAGTCAGTGTAAGACTTGAAAAACAATAATTTATAAATTATCAAGGGTGCATGGAGGGAGGGGAGGGGGGAGCTGATACAAAGGGCTCAAGACAAAAGAAAATGTTTTGAAAATGATGATGGCAACATATATACAAATGGGTTTGACACAATGAATGGATGGATTGTGATAAGAGCTGTAATCATTCCCAATAAAATTATTTCAAAAAAATTATATCTGTGGGTAGAAAAAGTTCACCTTTGTCTGTAAAGAATGGATTATGATTCCAACAGTGATTCACTGCAGAAGGGAACCCTGTCTCCAGGGAACATTTGGCAATACCTGGAGTATGAGATGCAGAAAATTTCTTCCAAGTCATCTCCCCCAAATATATGCCAAATTTAGCTGCTTGGTAAACATGGTAAACAACTGTATAGTTGGAGGTCAACAAAAGTCGGTCAGAGGTTATTCTCCCCAGAGTTATTGGTCATCTAGAGCAATCAGACTGTATAGTCTGTCCCACCCTAACTAGGGCCCACTCCCTTCTGATAAGGATAGTAGTAGATTGTTTCTCGGAAGGAAAGCCCAGGGAGGTCCAGCTGACTCAAGGGTGACCAAGGTTAGACTTCCATATTGAATCTAGTCTCTCGCCTTCCTACTACATGTCCAGCCCTAGTGCATCCCTTTTCTGTCATGCTTATGCCTATTGTACATCCCTTTCCTGTGATGTGTATGCCTATTATATAGTCCCTTCCTGTGACATGTGTGGTTACTTGGAATCATGCCCCTGCATATATATGGGCCTTGACCAGAAGTAAAGGAGAGACTCCTTCTGCCTCTCTGTGCAGACCTAGCTGTGGAGATCATGACTGTTGACCCATGAATTGGGTCTGACTTTATTTTACTCTCTCTCCTATCCCTATTATTCTCTATGACTTTACTATAATCTTTATATATTTTAACCAAACAATTGAGCCTCCCACACCCATGATTAGTTGTGTTGGGCTGGCTACCCCACACTGGAAATGATTTGGGCTATCATAAGTGAGGAGAGGATTAGGAGCTAATAACAGGGGTATAATTTATACATGTTATTCAATTTCTCTGAGATTCTTTTTTCTCCAGTGAATATTAGAAAAATTTCAAAGAAACGTGGTGATGATTGATGAAAACAATATTCTTAAAAAGGATTGATGAGGATAGCTACTAAAGACACTCATTTTCCTTGGGTATAGTAAGCTCTGGTTGTGCATCGGCTAAAGTGTTCACCTACCAGGCAAAGGTTGGCAGTTCCAACGGAATAGCAACTGCCTAGGAGGAAGATGGGGCAGTCTGCTTCCGTCCAAATAAGCTTTTAAACCCTAGAGGGACATCCTGTTCTCTCCATCCAGTGTAACTGTGAGTAGAAAGTGACTCGATAGCAGTGAATTCACTTCTTGGTTTTGCATCATGACCTACTTCTCAAGAATTTCTCTTCTCCCTTGGCCCAATGTGAGCAACAATGACTGATGGATCTAGTCTAGATTAAAAGAAATGCCTTTGGGGCTGAGCCCCAGTGGCGTAATGGTTGTGCGCGGGACTGTGGCCCACTGGGATGGAGGTTCAAGTTCAGTTCCACGGAGCAAAGGCAGGGCCTCCTACTCCCACCACCTGAGGGCAGTGATTACCCGCCCCCCCCCCAAAAAAAAAACAAGAAATGCCTTCATTTCTTAGTATGTATTCCTTTTTTACCGTACGTTACCGCCACCACCACCCCATGTTTTTGCTTAGGGTATTTTTATTTCTAATAAATTTTCTACTTAAAGATATCTGCCTCATGTGCTCATGTAAAACCTGTATGCAGCTTTACTTATCATAGCATTCTATATTTATATAATGGTTGTCTCTTTCAAAAGACTGTGTGGTCTTGGACAATTTCATTCAGTTTTGGATCCCTAGAACTTTGCAGAGTATCCGGTAATATAACAGGTTCAATATTCAGGGGGGTCTACCCTACAAAACAGAAAAAGCTCCACTAGGCGGAGCTTTCGTAATAGCTCCTCCCCACCCCCCAGCTAGGTGAGCATCCCGCGACTCTCTCTGAGTTAGTGCACCCAGTGGTGCTGCCTGGGAAGGTTTTTTCTGGTCACAGTGATTTCTTTCATAAGAAAGAAAGGCTCACTTGAATCTTGTTTTTTGTTATGGGTGATTTAAGAGAACAGCATGTGGTTGTGGAATTTTGTTTCCTGTTTGGAAAAAATGCTGCATAAACCCTTGTGACATTGCATACAGCTTACAAGGACAGCGATGTGTGAAAAACTCAAATGTATGAGTGGTTTTCTCATTTCAAAAAAGATGACATGTTGGTTGATGACAAACCCCATTCTGGATTTCCAGCAACTTCCTGAATGGATGAAAATGTCAACTTGTAATGCTTTTGGAGTTTGTTCCACCAGGTTAGACTGTTAATCAAGCTTTCTATTTAGAGGTTCTGAAAAGATAGCATTGACACTGATAATCAGAAGACTGGTTTTGTCCCCAAGACAATGCACCTGCCCATGCATTCATCTCAGTACCACAGTTCGGGGGGAAAAAAGAAACATGCCTCTCTTGCACCTTACTCACGGGACCTTGCTCCATGCGACTTCTTTTTGTTTCCACGAATAAAGAGGGACAGGAAAGCAGAGCAATTTGACAGTGTAAAAGAGGTGAAGAAAAAACCGAGAGAGGTGCTATCAGCCATCCAAACATATGAGTTTGAAGAATTTTTCCAAGAATGAAATTGCAGATTTGACAAATGTATTAAGTGTAATGGAGAGATCTTTGATGGTGATAAGGTTGTTTTGTAAAAATGATCTAAATATATAGCATTAGAAAAATCCATTGGTGGGTTACCCCCTCATAAATTTGTATTTATAAAATAAAAATATGAATTTGTCTTTCAGCATTTGCATTAAGCACTGTGAAGATCATAGTCACTTTGTTCATCAAATGAACTACAAAAGAAGGGAAATTCAACAGAATTTTCTAACCACTTTCTTATTTGCTTGTTTTTTAAAAAGTTTTATTGACTTATGATTTACTTATCATGCAGTACATTAGTTCGATCGCTATTAAGAAGAGTTGTACAATCATCACCACAATTAATTTTAGAGCATTTTCTTCTGTCTTGTACTCACAGTTATTAGCTCCCCAATTTTCCCCTTGCATAAAGTGACCAGATTTTAAGCGGGACACCATTGACTGAGAGTGGGGGGGTGGGGGTGAGGGTTCTTGATTAAAAATTTGGTCCATATGGAGCAACAAAAATTTTCATAGAATGCAAAAAATAGTATTTTAGTATATTTATTTTAATTTTAAAGAGCTGCAGGACGTTCTTAAATTGTTAAAAAGCGGGACGTCTGGTCACCTTACCCTAACACCCCCTACCACGCCCCTAAGAAACTCTATATCTTTAACTATCTCTATAGATTTACTTATCCTGGAATTCATATACAGAAAAACACACAAAGACAAATCAATAGCATAGAAAAACCTCAATAGAAAGTAAAACAGAAAATATTAAAAACTAGCACCAATTTAAAACAGGTCAACAGGGACATTAAATGATAAGATGTTAAAGTTTACCCTAACTGCGTCTGCTGTCATCCACTTTCCAGTGCACTCAGGATGGCCATTGGAAGACCTTGCAATGAAAGCCCGTTCACATCCCCAGTCTACGGTAAGAGTGTGTTCACAAGAGGCACCAGTGATCCACATGTACTTCCCCTTCACTTTTTTTTAATTGAAACGATTTTAAAATGGGTCAAAAGGGAGACCAGATGATAAATTATTACATTGTCACCTAATTACATCGGTCATAATTGAGTTCCCAATGTTCTCTGTCTGATAAGAAGGCTATCCTCATTCCTCCCTGTGGCCAGAGTGGATTCACCAGAGCTCTAAGCCGTATTTTTATTCTCTTCTATTTAAGTGACCTCGAACACAGTAGGGCAAGGTACAACTCAGTGGAAGCTTAAAGAAATGAGCAGAGATTCCAAATGTTTCCCATGAAAAGAGTGATAGAATTTTGGCTTTGAATCCAGTTCTTTTTAACTGCCAACTAAAATAAAACTCATTCATCAGAATAACAAAGGAATCCAGAATCTCTTAATAAAAAATTTTTTTTGAAGTCACTGAAAATGATGTTTGGGTTTTGAGCCAGAATTCTCAGGGGGTTGTAAGCCCTAATAATCCCCCATAATGGGGCCTAATACAATGTAATCAACTCTAGAAGAGCATCTGTTATGGGCAGCAGCTAATCAGTTATAAAAAGATTCCTGTGGAGTGCAAAGTCACAAAGTTCTTTTCGGGCTACCAACAAGTGCCCAAGAGGCATGCCACTCTGCTGAAAGCCTCCATACCCCAAAGCACTACAAATACAGCCCTATGGGTTAGCAAACTCATATCACCCAGTTAAGTGCTCAGATACATCCAATCCCACAAGCCGGGCTCCTCTCCCAAAGCACCCAGCGCAAGTTGCTCTATGAAATAAAGCTGTGCCCGAGAAGTTCACAGCACTGTGGCATGCTCGGGCTCCTGGTTCTGTGGGGGACTGCTCCTCAGTCACGCGTCTGGGGTCAGAGCTGCTCACTGCATCAGTGAAGTTCAATGAGCAGGACCCTCAGAGTCCCAAGGGGACTGCTCTGGCTCTACTCTCTGGCTGGCAGGTGAATCTCCCCTTCCTGCTTCTGAGATGGAGCAGCACTTCACACTCAGCAAGCTGGCACCCCCACCCTGCTAACAATCACTGCCGGCTGGGTTGTGTAATCCTGTCAACCTCTGTCTTAAAAATTCTGAACATACTGCTAGAAAATAAAACAGAGAACTATATTGAAGAAGCTATCAAGTCAATGGAGGCTCATCTCAGAAACCAAGTCTGGTTTAGCATTTGAAAATGAAGGAGCCCTGGCGATGTGCTCAGCTGCTAGCTAAAAGGTCAGCACTTCAAACCCACCAGTCACTCAGCAGGAGAAAGACCAGGCTTTCTATTTCCAAGGTTTGCCATTTCAGACACCCACAGGGGCAAGTCTAGCCTATGCTGTGGGGTCGTGCCATGAATTAGAATTGACACCATCACAGGGAGTTTGGCTGTTGTTGTTTTGTAGGTTGGTAAAATCAATAGTATTAAGATGACAATTCTCTCTAGTTTATGACTTCAGCTCAATCCTTATAATCCTAACTCAAAGTTTTCATAGAAATTTAAACTGGTTTTTATTTTTAAATAGCCAAAGGGAGTGAGAAAGTGAATGGATAACAGAGGGAGCAGGGCACTAACCCACCCAAGGGGAGAGTACTGGTCTTGTCTCCACAGAAGCTGGAGTGGGCATGCGGACCCTATCACGAAGCAACCAACCATGAGGACAGCGTGGACACATGAAAGATGCGTGAAGAGAGAAAGTTATAAGACTGGACCCAACCACAGTCAGACTGACTCCCTCCCTGGAAGTGGATGTGGTAGAGAACAGGTTGGGGACGGTGGGGGGGGGGGGGGGGCGGCGGTCAACATGCCACATCCCTATAGAGACAGGCTGGCAGGGAGGAGGAGATAGAAAGCCAGTCCAGTGCCCACACTGGCCCACGATGTTCAGAGGACTACACCCTTGCCAGGACCTAATGAGCCACAGAGGGTACTGGGCAAACAGTAACAATAGGACATGTCTCCTTACTGAAGCAGGCAGTGACAGAGGACATTTTGGGGGTCACGTGGTGTAGAAGCAATGCAGTCTGACCCCCCCCAAAGTGAACCGAATCAAGAAGGAAGCACCCATGGATGGACAGTCAGGAGGAGAGAACAACAGGACCGATGGTTCCTGGGGGACATGGGGGAGGAGGGACAAGGAGGGGATGTGGACAGGCTCCGGGATGGGGGAACAACAAGTGGTCCAGAATCCGTGGTGAGGAGAGAGGGTGTGGGAGGTCTGATAGGGCTTGAACAAGGGTAATGTAACTGAGAGGAAGTACTGAAACCAAAATGAAGACTGAGCATGATTGTGGGATGAGAGGAAAGTAAAAGGAAATAGAGAAAAGAACTAGGAGGCAAAAGGCACTTATAGAGGACTAACACAGGCTTGTATATATGTAAATATAATTATTTATGATAAGGAGGGAAAAAATTCAGATACATAGGTATAGTACTAAGGGAGCATATGGTCCCTGGGTCTCCACTCAGGTTCTCCCTCAATGCAAGAATACTTTGCTCTACTAAACTGGTATTCCATGATGCTCACAGGCCCGATAGGATCACTGAAGTGAAATGGGTGCATAAGCAAATGCGGTGAAGAAAGATGATGGCTCCAAGCTATCAAAAGATTTGGAGTCAGGGGTCTTAGAAGCTTGAAGGTAAACAAATGGCCACCTAGCTGAGAAGTCGCCAAGCCCACATGGAAGAACCACACCAGCCATTACGGTCACAAGATGTTGAAAGAATCAGGTCTCGGGCTGAGCCCCGGTGGCGTAGTGGTTGTGCGCGGGACTGCGGCCCACTGGGACGGAGGTTCAATTCCAGCAGTGGGGCTGGGCCTCCTACTCCCACCGCCGGAGAGCAGTGATGCCCAAAAAAAAAAAAAAAAAAAAAAAAAGAATCAGGTCTCAGACATCAAGCAGGACAAAGCCATATCACTGCGTGCTCACCTTCCTGAGATGATCACTGACCACATGTGGGGACATGAGCAAAAGTGATGAAGAAAACTGATGGTGCCTGGCTACCAAGATATATAGCATCTGGGGTCTAAAAAGCTTGAAGATAAACAACCGACCATCTACTCAGGAGCAACAAAGCTTACCACAGAAGAAGCACACCAGCTTATGAGACCATGAGGTGTGGAAAGAACCAGGTATCAGGCATCAAAAAACAAAAATCATATCATTATATGCCCACCTTCCCGATATGATCACTGAAAACAAATGGGTGCATAGGTAAATGTGGTGAAGAAAGCTGATAGTGCCTAGCTATCAAATGATAAAAAGTCTGGGGTCTTAAAGTTTGAAGATGAACAAGTGGCCCATCTAGCACAGAGACAGCAAAGCCCACACAGAAGAAGCACACCAGCCAGTGTGATCATGAGGGGTCAAAAGGAGCATATATCAGGCATCAAAGAACAAAAATCACATCACTACAAATGAGGGAAAGTGTAGGATGGGAACCCAAAGCCCTTTGTAGGCAATTGGACACCCCTTTACAGAAGAGTTGCGGGGAGGAGATGGGCCAGTCAGGTTGCAGTGAGGTAGTGATGAAACATACAACTTTCCTCTAGTTCCTTTTAAATGTTTATTATTTGTTTATTTTCCTCTAGTTCTTTTTTTTTTTTTTTTTTTTGCAGAGGGGGGCATCACTGCCCTCAGATGGTGGGAGTAGGAGGCCCAGCCTTTGCTCTGTGGAGCTGGAATCGAACCTCCATCCCAGTGGGCCGCAGTCCCGCGCACAACCACTACGCCACCGGGGCTCAGCCCAAAAGTTTGTTTTTGTTTGTTTGTTTTTTTGTTTGGGCGAGGGGCATCACTGCCCTGTGGTGGGGAGTAGGTGGCCCAGCCTTGCTCCTGGAGAGCTGCTGCTGGGTTTGAACCGCCATCCCAGTGGGCTGCAGTCCCTGCGCACAACCACTATGCCACCGGGGCTCAGCTTTCCTCTAATTCTTAAAGGCATCCCCCACCCACTCACCCCCAACTAACATGATATCAATTCTGCCTTACAAATCCAGCTAGACTAGAAGAGGTGTATACTGGTACAGATGGGAAGTGGAAATACAGGGACTCAAGCAAAGATGAACCCCTCTGGACCAGTAGTGAGAGGGGAGATAACAGATGGGTAGAGGGAAGGTGGGGTGGAGAATGGGAGCCAATTACAAGAATCTACACATAACCTCCTATCTGGAGGACGCATAGTGGAGAAGTGAGCAAGGGAAGACATCAGGCAGTATAAGATATGACAAAATAATAATCATTTATAAAGTATTGAGGATTGGTGGGGGAGCAGGGATGGAGGGAGAAAGATGAGGAGCTGATGTTAAGGGCTCAAAGGGAAAAGCAGATATTTGGAGAATGACGATGGCAGCAGACATGAGAAGGTGATTGACACAGTATATGTATGTATGAATTGTGACGACCAATGTATGGGCCCCCAATAAGATGATTTTCTAAAAAAAGAAGAAAGAAAGAAGGGGAAAGAATAGCGAAAGCAAGTAAAAGAAGACTGTATCTGGAGGATACATGGTTTCAAGATATACATCAAAGTTTTCATAATAAAGACCACATACACTCTTGACAATTTGGTATAAAGATAGAAATGGAACAGAATAGAAATTTCAACCATAATTTCGTAGATATATAGTCAATCAAAGCAACTCAACAGAGAAAGTCTTTCAATACATTGTTTCAGAATAATTGATATTCATATGCAAAAAATGAACCATAATTGCTATCACTTGAGAGATAGATATAATTTTTAGATCATGGAAATGAAAGCAAAAGAATAGATTATAAAATCTATGAGAAAAGAAAATCTGTAAAAAGGAATTATTAAGACTATCAAGCTGAGCCCTGGTGGCCTAGTGGTTGTGTGCGGGACTGTAGCACACAGGGTTGACAGTTCAAATCCAGCAGCAGCTCTCCAGTAGCAAGGCTGGGCGTCCTACTCTTACCAGGGCAGTGATGCCACACACACACACACACACACACACACACACACAAAAGAATTAAGACTATCAAAAGAACAGTATCATTGATATCACATTCAAGTAAAATTTTACTGAAGATCATCCAACAACAATTACAGCAGTAGACTGACAGAGAACTGTCAGAGGTTTCAAACCTTGCTTTAAAATATGAGAGGATTTGGGCTGAGCCCCGGTGGCGTAGTGGTTGTGCGCAGGACTGCGACCCACTGGGACAGAGGTTCAATTCCAGCAGTGGGGCTGGGCCTCCTACTCCCACCGCTGGAGAGCAGTGATGCCCCCCTCAGAAAAAAAAAAAAGCTAAAATATGAAAGGATTCTTTGACCAAAGTATTGAATGACACAGAAAATATTAAAAGAAAAAGGAAGGAATATACAGAACCACTCTACCATCCTGAACTGATCAGCATTCAACCATTTCAGGGGGTAGCTCTGGTCAAGAAATAGCAATCTTGAAGGAAGTCGCACAAGTTACATTTGAAGGCATTGATGAAAAACAAGTTTCTAGGAATTGACATAATACAAATTAAAATGTCTCAACAAATGGATGCAATAGTGAAGGAGCTCTCTCATCTATGGCAAGAAATTTGGAAAATGAACAACTGGAGGTAGAGATCTATATTTGTTCTGATTCAGAAAAAAATGATTCAACAGAATGCAATATTAAATAACATCCTTAATAATATATGCACATAAAATTGTGTTGAAGATAATAAAAAAACAATTGCAGAAGTATATCAATTGGTACCAGAAATTCAAGCCAGATTAAGAAGACAATGTAGCCAAAAGGATATAATTGCTGAGTTCAGATGGATTTTGGCTGAAAGCACAGAACACCAGAAAGATGTTGGCCTGTGTTTTACAGACTGTGCAAAGGCACTCAACTGTGTGAGTCATAACAAATGATAGGCAACATTATGAAGAATGTGAATTCCAGAATTAATTGTACTCATGTGAAACTGTACATAGACCAAAAGGCAGTTATTCAAACAGAACAAAGGCATACTGTGTGATTTTAAATCCAGAAAGAGTGTGCTTCAAGTTTGCATTCTTTCACCATACTTTTAAAATCTGTATGTTGAGAAAATAATTTGAGAAACTAGACTACATGGTGAAAAGCATAATATCAAGGTTGTAAGAAGATTCTGTATGTAAGATGCAATGTGCAGGAGATAGAACCTTCCTTGCCAACAGAAAAGACCTGAAGCATTCATTGAGTAAGATTAAAGACTACAGTCTTGTGTGAATTATACCTCAACATAAAGAAAAATCCCCACAAGAGGACCAATAAGTAACACCATGATAAATGGAGCAAAGGTCGACATTGTCAAGAATTTGAATCTATAATTAACCCCATGAAAGCAGTAGTCGAGACATCAAATGATGTATTGTATTGGACAAATCTACTGCTTCAGCGTGTCAAAGGACAAAGATGTCTCCCTGAGTTCTAAAACTCACCTGAGTCAAACCTGGGTACTTTCAATTCCCTCATACACATGTGAACCTGGACAATGACTCAGAAAAGTTGGGCAAGAATCGATCTCTTTGAATTATTGTGTTGATGGGGAATATTGAAATGACTCTGAACTGTCAGAAGAATAAACAGATCTGTCCTGGGAGACGTGAAGTCAGAATGTTCTTAGAAAGGAGCTTGGTGAAACGTCATCTCACTTACTTTGGACAAGTTAACCAGATGGGCCAATCAATAAAAAGCTATCGTGGGCTGAGCCCCTGTGGCATAAGTGGTTGAGTGCGGGACTGCGGCTCGCGGGCTTGACAGTTCAAATCCAGCGGTGGCTCTCAGGAGCAGCCCTGGGTAGCTCCCACAACCACCAGAGGGCAGTGATGCCCCCCCTCCCCCCAAAAAAAGGATATCGTGTTTGATAAAGTAGAGAGGAAGACTTTCAACGAAATGGACTGACATGGTGACTGCAAAAATGGCCTCAAATACAGGAAGGGGTGTAGGCAGCTCAAGACCAGGTAAGGTATTGTTGTATGATGCGCAGGACCATGATGACTTGAAATGGATTGGAGGACACCTAACAGCAGGAGTTCTTAATCCATAGCACCACTCATTTTGTCAGACTTCTTCCCACACCCTGAGAAAGATTCTAACAGTTTATTTTTCATTTGTTTAGAATTCCATATTCTTGTTCAGAGATTTTTATGAGTTTCCAGATCCATAAAATCTAAATTTGACCTCACTCTCCACCTCCTTCTCATTATTTCCAAATTAGCTTCATCCCTCCAACTCTTAGTTCATCAGACAAAAACCAAGAGGCTGGGTCAAATGGGCTGGGGGCATTTTAATTGTACTTTTCCAGAGATCCAGGCAGTTAAGAAACAAAGAAGAACCTGTGGGGGGACTAAGGTGACTTCAGTGGCTCAGGTACTGGCTGATGTAAACTACTAATAAACTAAAAAATAAATATAAAAATTAAAGCCAAACTCACTGCTATTGAGTTGATTCTGACAAACAGTGACAAGTTTAAGTGAATTGTCTGATGTCGTTGAACTCACTGTGGCCAAATTGTCCATCCTTTTTAAAATTGAAATTGGAAATGTTATGTCTTTTTTTTTCCCCAAAAGAAGCTGTGAACTCTTTTTATTTTTAAATGTACACTGAAAAAAACACACGAAACTTTAATATGGTACCGAGAAAAACAAATCACATCCAAGAGCTATATTGTGTCCTTGGGCTGCTAGCTTATAGCATTTGTTTTATAGCATTTATTTGTTTTATAGCATCTATTTATATGCATAATTTACAAAATTTATAACCTCTCTGGTAAGAAATCTGATTCCTTTTATTTCCAAAGTCAAATTGAGAGAAAAGGAAAGGATAGAGCTACGCTAAAAAATATTGACCCAGGGCAGTGATGCCTAATAAATAAATAAATAAATAAATACTTGGCATTAGCTTATCTATTAAATATTATAATAAAAAAGTGCAACACCCTGTTGATACCCATTGTTATAGAAATGAGAGCAACAAGGCTACAAGAGCTGGAGAGGCCAAGAGATCTAAAACTAAACATCAGACCATGATGCTGAGTGGCAACCTGTATCGAGAACTTGCTATCTGCCAAGAACTGTGCTGAGTGGTTTTATGGATCACTCAGTCAGTCAAAAATTACTTGCTCAGCATGGCACTGAACTGTCTAGAGACAGCTAGCTTCTAGAAACTTAAGGTCCAGTGTAGGGAGATAAAAAAGCAACATGTAAATAAACAGATAATATGATGATAAAAGTTACTCGGCGTGAAATGTCAGACACAGAAGAACAAATATTATACAATAATGCTTACATGAAATATCTGAACTAGGCAAATAAATAGAGATGGTTTCTTCATGGTTGCTGGGGTGGGAGAAAGAAGAAAGGGGGGGTGGCATGGAAGACAATGAGTCCCTGTTAGTGGAGGAATTCTTTTGAAATGAATTAGGGTGATGAATGTACACAATGATCAGCCTAATCCATACCACTGAATGGTACACATAAAAATGTGGAACTGGCTAATGTTTTACTTTATTACTAGAGTAAATTAACTTTCAAAAAGAATAAAGAAGTTCAGGTGCTCTGTGATATCTTCAAGAAGAAAGAGGCATTGAGGGAGAGAATGACTGGGTAAAGAGAGGAGATGGGCTTTCTAGGTGAGTTCAGGAGAATCTTGCTAAGGGGTTAATGTTAATGAAGGCCTGACTTATAAAAAGGAGAATCTTGCTAAGGGGTTAATGTTAATGAAGGCCTGACTTATAAAAAGGAAGCAACCAGGAAGCAAAATGTATAGTTTGTTCCAAAAGGAAGGAAGAAAAAATGTGACAGGGTCTGAGGTGGCTAGGAATCAAAAGCAAACAAAACGTTGCCACCAAGTCAATTCTGAATCATGGCACCAGCGAGTGTCAGCAGAGCTGTGGCCCGTGGGGTCTTCAGTGTCGGCTGTCTGTAGAAAAATCCAGCAGGTCTTTCTTGTGATACACCTTGAGATGGATTTGAACTTCCAGTCAGTCAGTCAGCAGCCTAACTGTTTACATCACCCAGAGATGCAGATTAGACTGGAATGACTAGGATAAAGAGAAACGAATAAAAGGAGTTCCAAGAGGAGGCAGGTCCCAGAGAACACTGCAGGCTATGATGGAGAATTTCCGCCTCAGGGAGTTTCTGTGGTATTCTGGTGCATTCTCATTGAACCATTAGGATGATTGCTCTGGCTAGTCAATGGAGGAAGGAACATAGAAACAAGCATGGGGTTTATCAGTATGAAGATTGACCTAATGACAGGCTTGACTAGACTATAGGATAATGATATTGAGACAGAGGCAGATTGGAGATTTATTTTTTTTATAGTTTGAATGCCTAGTTCTGTGCAGAATTTCAAATCAATTTTGACCAGTTCATTCCTGACTTAACAAAGCAAAATCATAACAGACCTGAAGTCATAAAATATACTGGAATGATAACCAGAATGGGAAGAATTAAAGTGTGGAGTCTTCCGCATGAGAGTCTTGGTAGAGAATGGTAAGCCCTTTTGATAGTTTAATGCAGATTAGAGTGTCGCCACCACTGTGGAGAGTAACACACATTTCTACTCAGCTTTTTCTTTTTTTTTTTTTAATGATTTTTTTTGTTTTTTTGTTTTTTTTTTGGGGGGGGAGGGGTGGGCATCACTGCTCTCCAGTGGTGGGAGTAGGAGGCCCAACCCCGAGTAACACACATTTAAAGAGGTGTAACTAGCCATCATTTTGGAGCGAGGAGTTAAGTCCTGAAGTAACATGATACTTTCTAAGGACAGTTCTTATGCATGAACCTTTGAAATACTGGTTAAGGTAGGGGTCTG
This sequence comes from Nesogale talazaci, assembly GCA_004026705.1. Classification (NCBI taxonomy): domain Eukaryota; kingdom Metazoa; phylum Chordata; class Mammalia; order Afrosoricida; family Tenrecidae; genus Nesogale; species Nesogale talazaci. The sequence continues at coordinate 151,932 of PVJH01000005.1, read as the reverse complement.
GAGAGATTCATATCTGATTGAGGAGTATCCAAGGATCCTTGAAAGATAGTCCTAAAATGTATCTTTCCTTATTTATGAATAGCAGATTAGGTAAAGCAATTGAGTCAGACAGAGAAAAGAAAACAGTAACAATGGAGTAATTGGTGGATCAAAGTAAAGTTCACATTGGTGATCTTTATATTGTTTTTCAAGTTTTCTCTAGATTTGGAATATATTCAATTAGGGGGAAATAGGTTATACTCATAGTTATACTCATGTACAAGGCAAGCTTTTCAGCACATTTTTTATTAAATCATTTTACTGAGGGTTTGTGCAACTCTTATCACAAGATACATCCACACATCCATTGTGTCAAGAACTTTTGCATATTTGCTGCTGTCATCATTTTCAAAACATTCTCTTACTACTTGAGCTCTCAGTATCAGCTCCTCATTTATACCCCTCCCTCATGAACCCTTGATAATTTATAAATTATTATTATTTCCATGTCTTGCCCTGTCTGATTTCTCTCTGTATCCTCTACTCTGTTGTCCATCCCCCTGGGAGGGAGTTATAAGTAGGTCATTATGATTACTCTTCTCTTCCTGATTATGGTTACTCCCAATATTGGTCCTGAGGAGTTTATCTGTCCTGTATTCCCTGTGTTTCCAATTCCAATCTGTACACATGTACATGCTCTGGTCTAGCCAGATTTGTAAGATAGAATTAAAGTCATGATAGTGGCAGGGTGGAAGCATTAAAGAACCAGAGGAAAGTTGTAGGTTTCACTGGTGCTATACTGCACCCTGATTGACTTGTCTTCTCCCTGAGGCACTTCTGTAAGGGGATGTCCAGTTGCCTACAGATGGGTTTTGGGCGTCCATTCTGCTCCCTCCACCCCAATTTACATTGACATAATTCTGGGTTCTGGGTCTTTGATGCCTGATTCCTAATCCTGTCAATACCTCATGATCATTCAGGATGATGTGTTTCTTCCATGTGGGTTTTGTTGCATCTTAGCTAGATGGCTGCTTATTTATCTTCAAGACTTTAAGATCCCAAACTCTCTAGCTTTTGATAGCCAAGCACCATCTGCTTTCTTCACCACATTTTCAGCATATTTTTAATGTGGTTTCTGTGGTAAAATTATGTATTTCGACTGATATTTGGGTTGGCTTATACTCCTATACATATGGTACCAGTTTGTTCATTGTTCCTCCTTTGAATTAGCTATTTTTCTTCAATTTTTATCAGAAATTATGTGGGGACTTACCTAATCAACTTTGCAAGCAACATTTTAAGCCACTCATCAACCTCTCCCACAGTCCCCACCAACAGTTTACCCCTCACACACTCCTTACGTTCTCTTCTTGTGGATTTCTATCTATGTTACACCCAAGTTAATACCTTTATTAGGCCAGGTGGACTAGAGAAACAAATTCTGTGACACTCAGACACTCATATATATGTACAAAAGGGCTTCATAACATGGAGTAATTATTCATGGAGAAAGTCTCCCAGTTCAGTGCAACTCAAGCCCATAAGTCTGATACTAGTCCATAAGATCGCTCTTCAGACTCATGCAGCCATGTGCAATGATGCAGAATGCAGGAAGGTTACAGGTGGGTGCCATGTGGATCCAATGGCAATGGCTCTGTAGCATTCAGTCTGCCAGCAGGAAGGTAATGGGAGGTTCCCAGGTTCCTCCTTATGAGGTCACACTTACAAGGAGTCACCATCAGGCTATGAACTAATTGACAAGCTAAACTCCACCCCTATACTTTTATATATCTTCAAGTTGGCATTAAATCATGTAGCTACCACAATACCCATCACTAGTCTAGCCCCTTGCTTTATCTACCTTCCCTTGCCTTCTCAGCCCTTAGGTAGTTTCCAATGTATACTTCGCTTAGACTCACCACTTCTTTCTTTTGGTATGAATACCTTTATCCTGTTTTTTTTTTTAATGGTTCTCCTTGATAATGGTGGTTTCATTAAATAATTGTCATTTTGTGATTGCTTTATTTCACTCAGTATGATGCTCTTCAAGTCTTTCCATGGTATGAAGCAATTCATGGTTTCGTCATTGTTCTTAGGAAGGCATGATATTTCACTAGGTGCTTGTACATGAGCTGCATACCCATTCATCTACCTTTGGACAGCTAGATGGTTTCTATCTTCTTCCTATTGTGAATAGTGCTGCAGTGAACAGGGGCATACATATATCTGTTTGTGTTATAACTCATCCTTCTTTAGAATATATATAAATATATATATATATATATACACACACACACACACACATAATTAGAATTTCTGGATCATTTGAATTTTCTATTCCCAGTTGCCTAAAATGGTGCCATCTCACTTTCCATAGTGGTTGTACACATTTACAGTCCCACCAGCAGTGTGTGGGGGTTCCAATCTCTTCACAACCTCTCCATTATGTGTTGTTTTTGTTTTGTTTTGAACCTAAAAAATGTCAGTGTAAAGTTGTATCTCATCACCGTTTTGATTTGCATCTTTAATGGCTAGTGATCATGAACATTTCTTCCTTTGTCTGCTATCCTTGGTGACTTGTTTGTTCATATCATTTGCCAATTTTTAATTGGGTTGTTTGTCTTTTTCTTATTGAAATGTTATAATTTTCTTCAGATTTTTGAGTTAATTTCCTTGTCCTCTTTGTCTCCAATACACATTGTCCTACTCCATGGGTTCTATTTTTTTTTTTATTTTAGGCATCACTGCCCTCAGGTGGTGGGAGTAGGAGGCCCAGCCTTTGCTCCTGGAAGCTGGAATTGAACCTCCAACCCAGTGGGTTGCAGACCCGCGCACAACCACTACGCCACCGGGGCTCAGCCCACCATGGGCTCTATTTTTATTCCATTGCTGAAACCGTTTGATTGTCCACAAGGTCTTATTTTTAGTAGGTCCCAGTCATCTATTTTGTCACCTACTGTGTGCATTTTCTTTTTAATATTTGATAGGATGTCTATGCCCTGCAGTAGGACTCTGGAGTTTGTGTCTATGTTCTCATTACTGATCTTCATAGCTCTGGGTTTTGTTTTTGGGGAATCACTGCCTTCTGGTGGTTGTGGGAGCTACCTAGCACTGCTCCTGAGAACTGCCGCTGGATTTGAATCGCCAAGCCCGTGGGCTGCAGTCCCGCACTCAACAACTTACGCCACCGGGGCTTAGCCATAGCTCTGGGTTTTACAGTTAGGCTTTTGATCCATCTTACATTTGTGTTGGTACATAGGATGAGGTATGAGTTTTGTTTCAGTCTTCGACAGATGGAAATCCAATTTTGCCACCACCAATTATGGAAGAGGCTATCTCTTTTCCATATGATGTTCTCTGGCCCTATGTTAAAAGATCAGTTATTTTCAGATGAATTCATTTATTTGGGGGTTCTCTACCCTGTTCCATTGGTCTATCTATTATTGTACCACTATGAAGCTGTTTTGACTATTGTGGATATGTAAGAAGCTTTTGTGATTTTCAATTTGGGTAGTAAGGTTTTTAATTTTAAATTTAAATGATCATTTGATCATTTGAATTTTTTTCTACTCATGGACATGAGGTCATACTTTTGTTTAAATGATAAAAGGAACCTCAAATACATATATCAAGGAGCCAAGGTGTTAAGCATTTCCTAAGGTACTGCAGCCTCTGTTTTTCTTGTTTTGTTTTCTCTAATTATTATCACATAGGCAAGAGACCCTTTATATTGCCACAGATTTTCCAAAAAGAAAATCCATTTAGCCTTCTTTTTACCATTTAATCACTCTTCAGGGGCTGACACAGAGGACTTCAACCCAATCATGAGATAAATTATGTTATCTATTTGTGATTTGTTGGGTTGTGTCCACAATAACTTTTAAAATGTCTGCTGTGTGGAGCAAATCTGATATGATACTTAAAAAGTGATAGAGGACACTTTAGATTCTATTTATTTTCCAGTCAATCACTTCAAAATAGGATCATGAATTGAAAATGTTCAAATAGCCACTGCTTCTGTAATCTTGAGCAGATTCTAGTGCAATTCCAGGTATTCTTAGCAGCTCAAAGAAGAAAATTATTTTTGCCTTGTGGCTTAGTCACATCTTAGAACATTAGATCAAGCCATATAAAATTGGCATTCTGTGTTTTGAGAGTGATAATGGCAATGTGTGTGTAAAAGTGGCCTGCACACAATTGATGTTGTTAGGGATTGTGATGGGAGCTGTAGGGGCCCCCTAATAAAATGATTCATTTAAAAAAAGGTGGGGAGGGGCAAAGGGAGGGTTTTTTTTTTTTAAGTGGAGCTTGTATCAAGGGTTCAAGTGGAAAATGTTGGGAAATGTATGTGGAAACATGTGTGCAAATGTGCTTGATACAAATGATGTACTGAATGTTGTAGTAGCTGTAAGAGCCCCCAATAAAATTTTAAAAAAAATGAGACTGAAACAGGGAGATACAAGTTCTTCCATTGTTAAGGAAAACAATGAGCTGAGAAGAGACATCCAAGATTAAATTGATTAAATGATGAGTTTTGTCGTGGTATCGTGGTTATGAGGTGAGCTTCAATCTTCTATCTGAGTTGGCAGTTTGAAACCACCAGCATCTTCTTTGGAGAAAGACCTGACTTTCTGCTCCATAAACAGTTACAGTGTTGGAAACCAAAAATAAAAATTGGCATTCTGTTGATCAGAAACACAGAAACAGACAAGTGTTGACAATTTCATAGGGTTTTTTTTCCCATAGGGTTTTATCCTATTAAAGTGAACACATTTCCTATAGTATTGGCACCACATAAAGATATTATTCGTGTTGACGATTGTATATTATTTTCTTCCTGGTAAAAGCTGAAAGCTTACAGAAATATTGAGACTTTCAGATTATGGAACCTCAAAGTGTGTGACCAAAGGAACTCCTGGAAGAAATATGCAATTCCATATACATTCACAAATGATGCTTTCATTGTGTGGCTTTGATTCATTATGGTTTTGTTCCATCATCTCAAGGGGCAGGGGAGTGAAGGCAGTACTGAAACAATATCAAGCACTGATTAAAATTAGCTATGATATGCTCTTTTCTTGGTTTTTGGTTTGGATTTTGTTGTTGTTGTTTTGATTTGATTTTTACATATCTTGGTAACCTATACCAATTTTTAAGCCATTTGAACTCTGTTGACAGAAAATCACATGGTTGTTGTCATCGAAGTATGACACATCTTTGCTAGTGAAATGGAAACATCACAGAAGAAATTGAAAGTTCACCAAATAATATTAATCTATTTGGCAACCTGTATCTTTTCTTTCCATTGTTTCACTGAATTACAGCTTCTAAAAACTAACTCCCTACCTTGTTCACCCCCAACACGTTAAAAACCATCCACAGAATTCTCAACAAGTGGATAATTTTGATTTAGCATTGCATTGTATTTATCTGTAAAATATTGAACTTGCCTCCTGAGACAATAAACACTAACATTGAGCCCGTGCTGTCTCACAGTGACCCCTGTGAGTTCCTGAGACTGGTTACAGGAGTAGAAAGTCCAGTCTTTGTCCTGCATTGCTCCTGGTGGTTTGGAACTGCCAACCACGGGGATCACAGCCCAACATGTAATGCTCCTTAGCAAACTATGCCAGTAAGTGCTATAAATTCTTTTTAAACCTTAGGAATAATTATCATAACTTGAGCCACTTACAAAACAGAAATACCTTCTTGTCATATAAAATCTATTTCCCCTCAAATGATTAGATATTTTTTATTCCCATCTTTAAATATTGTGATTTTTAGAATTTCAGTTTTTCTAAAAGCACCAAGTTACATAGATTTTGGAGGGAGGCAATCTCTCATAAAAGAATACATATATATATATATATGATAGTTGCATAATTTCATGTTAACTTGAAGTGTAGGGGTGCAGTCTACCCTGTCACTCAGCCTGATGGTGCCTCCTTGTGAGCATGACCTCCTCATAAGGAAGATCCTGGGAAAGGTCCCTTCCCCCACCCCCAGCCTCCTGCATCGGGGATCTGCATGAACCCTGGAGATGCATCCACCACCATTGGATCCACAAGACTTTGCAGCATTTGACTGGTGCATGCTGCACTGCTGCATGTGGGTGCACGAGTCTGAAGAGGGATTTACAGACTACCATTGGACTTATGGACTAGCATCAGACTTGATCTGGAGTGGGGTGCGATATTTCCTTGATAATAATTACTTCTTTTTTTTTGGTGGGGGGCACCACTGCTCTCCGGTGGTGGGAATAGGAGGCCCAGCCCCACTGCTGGAATTGAACCTCCGTCCCAGTGGGCCGCAGTCCCGCGCACAACCACTACGCCACCACGGCTCAGCCCGATATATAATTACTTCTTGATATAAAGTTCTCTTACACATCAATGAGTGCCCTTGAATTTGTTTCTCTAGTCAACCCAGCCTAACACAATAGAGTATTAAAGGTTCACTACCTATAACTGCTCATTCTATTACTACCTTTAAACTACACTGACAAAATGAAAAATAGTAACTGGGCCTTGAATCTATACTTCAGTTTTCTATTCCAGGTGTTTTCAGAGTTCTCTGTCTTGGTCAATAATAATAATTATTTTTTGCTTGTTTGTTTGTTTGTTGGCAGACAACCTACATACTTCCTGACATTACCTAAGTGCCCCAGTAGTGAAAATAGAAGAGAAAGGAACTATAGGAACTAGCGAAGGAGTGGCATGAAGAAGTATTAATAGAACAAGAGACACAGGTTGTGAGCAGGCAACTGTCAGAATGATTCCTGCGTCCAGGTCACAGGAAGACATCCTCGGGGATGCTCAGGTCTCACACCAGCCCTCCTAGCAGGTGGTGTGGGTGAGGTGGGGCCTGAGCAACTAACCGTTGGTGTCATACTGCCTAGGACACAACCTGGTTTCAGATGAGTGATTTGGGATAAGTTGTCACCCCTCTGTGTTCCAGATTCATGGCTCAAGTGGAAGAGTGGCATGCAGGGAGTTGGATAAAGAGAACTTCATTTGAAAGTCCAGATAAAGCACTTACATCCTGAACCTTATGGATAGCCAGCAAAGTTGCCTATAATAAGGATAACTAGATAGAGTAAAACTGACAAACCTAAGAACCTGGGTAAGACAGAACCTGTCAGGGAAGAAAAACTCAAATATTTATTTTCCTCTAAAGTAAACAGTAAAAAAAGTAATAAGTCTACCATGTCAAAAGAGGAAAATTTCCAGACACAGAAAAACAGGATAGTCCCATAGAGTTTCAGCTGTCCCAAGTTTCACTATCTTAGGAATTCCTTTTCCAGCCTTTTTTCACAAATTCTTTGCCCCATCAGCAAACAAAGTCATAATCTTTGGCAATCTTTTGGGGGGAATAATTTTAAAATATTATATGGATTCAGAGAACAAATATTAGCCAGCTAGATCATATAATGACTGAGCAACTGTTGGCATCATTACATGTTGTAGAATGGATGTGGTGTGCTATAGGGAAAGTCTGCTAAACTTGAGAGCTAGGATGGTCAGATCAAGTAGTTGACTACTAGCTGAAAGGTCAACTGTTCAAACCTACCCATTGGTGCTGCAGAGATGGGCCGACAATGTGCTTCAGATAGGTCACAATCTTAGAAAGCTTATGGAACATTCTCGTACTGTACTGACACAGGGTTGCAAGGAGGAAGCATTAACTGGGCAGCAATGAATGACAACAAGGCAAGGGTTCTGCTTTGAATTATGTGACTTTGAGCAACTCGTCTGACATCCGTGGGGCTCAGTTTTCTGTCCCATACAATAGAAACCTCAACACCATCCTTGCAAGCGTATGGTAGAATAAGCAATAATAAGTACGATATTAGTAGGCAGACCAGAGCACGCAGTGAATGGCAGCTCTCATGAGTTATACTTCAGGGAGGTGAGGACATTTGATACAGTCAGGCTGAAATATCAGACACACAATCCTACTAGGAATTTTACCATATGACAGAATCAATAGAATAGGTTTTCACACTTGCATTGAGATCCAAATTAGAAAGCTTTTGGCAGGAAGTAATTTTAATTTACTCCTAGTTTCTTTTGATTACACTGCATTTTCTCTTAGTGTCTTAGACATTTAAACTTCCACAGTTCTCAACTTTGAGAGCAAATAAAATTAAAAAAATACATGATAGAAGTGCTCCTACACTTGCAGTCATTGATCCTTTGCTATGTATTCCCACCCTTAGTTTTCAAGCTCACCAGTACTAAGGAGACCTTCATGCTAGAAAGATCTTAGTAATAATAAAGGCCATATCTGAGTTTCAGAGAGATCCAGCGGGTTGCCTTTAAAGCCAGTTAGTATTGCTAAGAATAATGGAACCCTTTTTCTGTCCTCAGTACTAAAATAAGCAGTTAGTATCCACCCCATCAAATGATGACACTATCCCTAGAAGTCCACATTAGCATTTTTATTTCATAGATGAGAAAGCTGAGGCTTAGAGCTGCACAGTCTCATTTTCCAAATGTATGTATTTTCATTTCAATTCAATTAAAATGTAGTCCCTCAGTTGTTGTGTCCAAATTACAGATGTCATATTGTTCACAAAATTATAGAGTATCATCACAAAAAGTTCTATGAGATGGCTATACCTTGTCATTGTTAGTGTTATGTGTCATTGAGCCCATTTCAACCCTAAGCATCCTGACATACAACAGAATGATACACTGCTCAGTCCCGTACCATCCTCACGACTGTTTCTAGGTCTGAGTCCTTTGTAGTAGTCACTGTGTCAGTGCATCTCCTTGAGGACCTTCCTCTTTTTCATGGCTCCCCGAGTTTACCAAGTATGATATTCTTCTCTAGAAACTGGTCTCTCCTAAGTAATATGTTCAAAGTACATCAGGTGAAGTCTTGCCATCCTTGCCTCTAAGGAGGACTCTGGCCATACTATTCCTAAGACACACTTGTTTGTCCTGCTGGTGGTCCACAGCACTGCCATAGAGGCTAAATACTCATCTAAGTTCACACAGCAAACATACCATGATACTGAGACTCAAAGCTCTGTGACTTGACTCATGCACTGGCCCTCTTTGCCAAAACCAGAATCAAAGTGTTCCAATATCCACATCAGTGTTCTTCCCATTTGACATAATTTAAGAATACGACACCTGCTGATGAACTAAATGCTTCTTGATGACCTAACACTAATATTCATAAGACCAGAAATGTCTAAACTTTGGGCATTCATATATTGTATCATCATTTTTTAGTATAGCTATAAACAACCTATTCTTGTGTATTTATGGAATTAAAAAAAGTTATTACTCACCTGTTAACATTTGTCCTTATTTAAATTAAAAAACTATATGATATAGCTATTACTTCCCTTGCATGGATTAAAATTAGTATATTCAATACAATAAAAATAAAATATTTCGGGCTGAGCCCCGGTGGCGTAGTGGTTGTGCGCGGGATTGCGGCCCACTGGGATGGATTCCCACTCACAGGAGCAAAGGCTGGGCCTCCTACTCCCACCACCAGGGCAGTGATGCCTAATAAATAAATAAATAAATAAAAATAAAATATTTCATGATATTCTTGGAAGTTTTTAATCTCTATCCAGGATTATTTGAAAATGGATTAAATTGTTGTGAAATTACTCTAACATATTTCCTCTGCAACTTGAGCCTCAGGGCTGGCTTTGGCTTGCCAAGTCAGACTGCACTCCCTAATCACCTTCTCACTCTCAAAGACACTTTCTAGATACATTATTCTTTGTTCTTTGCCTAGAGATTGCTTAAACTCTTTCCCAACTCCCTATCTTTGTGCATCCTACACCCTGTTCCTTCAATGGCACTCTCCACATTCTTTGCCTGACTGATATTTTGCTCACTGTTCAGGTCCTCCAGAAATGTTCTCTAAACTTCATCTAAATGAGTTGTCTAGCCTTCTCCGAATCACAATATATAGTTATGCATATGAATCTCTATTCTCTTGAATCCAACTTAAGAAACTGATAGCTATAACCAAGATTTTTTTTTGGGGGGGGGGCATCAATGCCCTCTGGTGGTGGGAGTAGGAGGCCCAACCTTTGCTCCGTGGAGCTGGAATTGAACCTCCATCCCAGTGGGCCGCAGTCCCGCGCACAACCACTACGCCACCGGGGCTCAGCCCCTATAACCAAGATTTTATTCTGGAAAATAACCACGTCAACACTCTCCTTTAAAAAATGGAAATTTGAAGCAGTGCTGCACAGTTATTTTAAGGTTGTTGTTGCTGTTATTGTTAGTGATGATTGAGTTCCTGGGAGTTCACGAACACATTGTGTCCAGCAGAATGAAATGTTGCTCAATCCTGTGCCCTCTCGAGGGCTCATCTCCCAGCTCCATATCAAGCAATATTAGGTGATGATCCATAGAGTTTTCCCTGACTGATTTTTGAAAGTAGATCTCCAGATCTTTTTTCATAGTCTGTTTTAGTCTGGAAGCTGCATTGAAGTCTTTACATGATAGCTGACCCTGCAAATACTGAAAATATTCATGAGAAAAATATTCATAGCTATATGCAAGTATCAGAGTATGACACATTGGCACACAGCAGAATTTAATGTTAGCATTCTTATTTACTAATGAGATCAAACATGATATATCTGCATGTATAAGTGAGAATGACAAAATGGAGAGGATCATAGTGGAAACAAATGAAAACTTAATGATGCCCACATGTTCATCTCTTATAAGTCATCACTTTAGATTGAGGGAAAATTGGCTTATGAATATTCTTTTGATAATTGAGTCACTTACACCCAGAAAAGTTTCTATGTTTGGCTAAGAGACTCTATTTCTCTCCCTTTCTCCCTTTACCCTAAGCTATATGAAGTCATGAGTGAATTCTGTTTTGTTTATGAGTGCCGCAAAAAAGCCCATTACACATACAAAAAAAATACTTATTAAATAAATGATCAACTCAAGAATTAGGTCTAATTACCTTAAAAACCTATGTTGACAGAAGTAGAACCAGAAAGTTCTTTAGGTGAGAGGTTGATGAGACTCCATCCATCTCACATACTTTGGACATGTAATCAGGAGAGACCAGTCCCTGGAGAGACACATCATCTTGTTAAGGCATAGGGTCAACAAAGGAGAAGACCTTTAACAAGGTGGATGAATATCCTGACTTCTGCCATAGGAACAAGTGTGAGGAGGGCCCAGGACAATCAGAGATTCCCTCGATTGAACATACGCTCGCTATGGTTTGGAACTGACTGAATGGCATCTACCAGCCACAGCCCCCAAATGTCTTAGGCTGTATGAAACACAAAGATAAAACCGGTTATCAAATCTGGGAATTGGTAATTGTATTCAATGAAGTGTTTGATGTTAATAATAAAAGGGAGTTGAAATTTTAGATGTGCATACGTTGGTGACTGGGAAACAAAAGAGGTCGGATTCAGGCATGTGACCATATTTGTAGCATGATGGAAAAACTCAGTGTGTAAAAGAGATTAAAAAAAAAAGAGAATTGCTGATGATACAAGGTTCAGGTGACCTTTCTGGGTGACTGAGATCCTCAGCATTGCTGGTGTTGAAATATAAGTATTGGAGATGAGGAAGGAAAGACTCACCTTACAAGAAGGTCTTTAAAATCCCTTTAAATTCTTTTAACAGACAAACTTATTATTTAGTGCATCCAATTTTCAAATTCAATTTTTAGGCCAGTGAGTCACAAAATTTCTCCCTGGGGACATTAGGCAACATCTGGAGGTTTCTTTGGTGGTCAAGAGTCTCTTCGTCTAAAGCAGTGGTTCTCAACTTTCCAATGCTGTGACCCTTTAATACAGTCCATGTTGTGGTGACCCCACCCGACCACAAAATTATTTTCCTTGCTACTTCATAACTGTAATTTTGCTACTGTTATGAATCAGGCAACCCCTGTGAAAGGTTTGTTTGGCCCCCAAAGGGGTCATGACACACAGGTGGAGAACCGCTGGTCTAAAGATAGAAATCAACTATGCTACTGAACATTCTACAAGGGCCAGGACAGAACAACAACGTGACTCATCCAGGTGAAATATAAATAATGCTGAGGTTAAGGGCCCTTGATCCACAAACTATTGCAAGAGCAAGAAATTATACAGTGAGTTTACCTCTTCAGCGTTTTCCACTCCCTTTCCATACTGAAAGTTATGTTCTGATTTCTCTTGGTTTCACAGGCCAAATAAAGCTTTAGAAAAATGCAGAAGGGGCAGCAAAAGAACAGCTAAACACTTCAACCTGAAGGCAAAATTTTGAAATTATTAACATTTTATAACTATATACACATATTATCCAAAGACTGCTAAACTTAGCATGATTTATTCACATTTTGTCATATTCAAAAGTCTGTTCTATGTATTCTCAATGAAGTGATCATGGAAACTTTCTTAGCAACAGTATTTTACTTTAGTATACACGGAGTCCAAATAAATGTGACCTGACTGAAAGCACTGGGGAAATCACAAGTCTGCAGAACATAAGGTGTCCGACTTTTTAAAAAGCATAGAGAAATCTCACTGATAAAGGATTGTTTTTCTTCACGGCATGCAGTGTCTGCTTATTTTACCACTAAATAAAATTAAAACCCGAATGAACAATGTTAGGAAGAAAATATTATCCTTTTCATTTTCTGTCAATAGGGCCACTGGATCAATGTCCTTTCGATTCAGTCAATGAAACCTCTGATGCAACCCAATAAGCAGTAAGTCTTATTGTTTTGAGGAACTTGAGTAGCTTGTTTGATTGAAAATGATGGAGGCAATTATATACACATGTGCTGGTCACCAGGCTAGATGCAAATGAAAAAGGACTGGCGTTTAAAAAGCCATGGCCTCGGAAAACTTTAAAGCATCTTTGAAATTGTATTATTTGCTTAATTCTACAACTTGTTCAGTGCCCACCCTCCAAAAAAAAGTCTAAGGAAGCTCTGAGTGTTTTTATAATCTGCAGCCTTTTGTCTCCTGTCTATAAATATTTCATAGACTGGGTGCTAAGTGCTAAATTATTAAAGATCATTTTAAAAAGAAAGACAGAACTGCCTGGTATCCTCTAACACCCTGTGAATTACCTTGAAAGCTATTTCCATAACTTACTAATACCATTAGATAGCAGGGCATACACTCTCTGTATGGCTCATTTCTATTTAAAGATACTACAATTACAGAAAAAAAATTTACTTGGGTAGAATGAAATGTGGCCTGGGTGGAGCACTTATTTATTTATTTATTTAGACTTTCTGGAATCCAATCACTCTGCAAAACACTTCAATTTCTTTTTGAATTTGAATTTTTAAAAAAAATTTTCCCTCCATGTGTTACAATCCTGGTGCCCTTCTTTACACTGAAAAGATGCTGTCATGTCTCAGATACAGAAAAGATCTTGGCTAATTTAGGATCTCAACGTGGGCCATGGATGGACTCTCTGGAACGTGATTCTTATGAAATGAAACTAGAATTGAAGAGACATTTGGAGTTGACTCCTCTTGGTGCCAGGCTCATCATCTCTCTACTAATGTTATGAGGCAGTATTTTAGTTCCTGGTTCCTGGCTCTCTTCATCTCCCTGTCTTGATCCTTGCCTTCTGCCTGAATGTTGAGTTGCTATGGCTGCATAATAAACCAACCCCCAGCATAGTAGTTTAAAAGACACCTGCAGCCTGGGCCGAGTTCAGCTGAGGTTGCTCAGCAGAGACAGTTTGGTTTCTCTCTCCACTCCTTTTCAGTTGGGCTGGTTTGAAGGCTTGGGACTGACTGAAGGCTGGCTCTCAAGTCCGGCATCTGGTCGGGCTCAAGAGATGGGACTCCTGAGACACCCCTCACCATCTCTGAGAGGCCTGTCCTACAGGCTGGCTTCAAGGTGGTTGATTGACATAGGCAGCTCAAGACTCCAAATACCCAACCCAAGACAAAGCCATGCAGAGACTTGATCTAAGCCAGCCTCGGAAGTCATTCATTGTCACTTCTGAAACACCCTTTGGTTGAAGCACTGCAAAAATGATCAGTTACCTAGATCTGCTATAATACAGAGGCTACAAGTTGGTAGATTTAGAGGAGAGAAATGTATTTTCTCATAGCTCCAGAGGCCAGAAGACTAAAATCAGGCTCACGACTGTAACCTTCCTTATGTACTCCAGTTCCTCATAGCTGGCAGCCAATCTTATAGATGTATCTGTTTCCATTGTCTGTCCTTCTGTTTCTTGCTGTGTCCCTGTGGTCTATTGTGTTCATTGTATTCTTTTTATAAACAGAAGTGATTAGATTTGGAACTCACATTACTCAGGTATGACATAATTAATAAAGAGGACCTTATTTTCAAACAGGATCATATATACAGATATATCAGCCAAAATTTCAATATATATCTTTGGAGGCAGTGGATACAATTAAATCCAAGCAAAAGTCTACCAGGGCTCAAGCGAAAGGAATATAGATTTCCTCATGATTCTCCCCAACTCTTGGTGGAGTAGAGTTAGCATCACCTAGTTGAGGGATAAAATACATATATTGGTGTGATTGTTTTTGAAAATTTAAATCTGCTGCACAAAGCCTTCTGACTGATGTTCCCTGTTGCTTTTCAGGAGATTTCCAGTGGCTGAAGTTAGTCAGGGGTCAGTTTCTAATAACTATAGCTAATGCATCCCAAACTAATAGAATAAGGGTCCATTTTATTAATAATCCCTCCACAAGTAATTGTTGCTTTTGTGTGGCATATTAATTAATATCATCACTAAGAGTCTGGTGCTTATTCATTCATTCATTCATTTCTAGACACACCTGTGTGACTAGAAGTAGATTTTGCTTCGTCGGTGAATGAATCAAAGATGCTTTTTAAACCTTACTCTACTGCTGCAAAATAGACATGATTATAAGAAAATAGCAGAGGCAGAGAAAGGTTATTTGACTTATCACAGATGGCAATGGGGAGTGCAAAGCTTCCAGAAACAGACACAGAAGTGTTCATTCCCTGGGCCAGCACTATTAAATCACATAAAAATGCCAGGAAAAGATAAGCTGTGTGAACCAGTGATTGTGGAAGCTAAACACTCTAGTGAGTTCAAAGAACCCTTAGGGTCTGTGGTTTATTTGGAGGATCAGAAGTAAAATGTGGAGAGAGAGAATGGAAGCATAGAGGTCCAGCTACATGTTAATGTATGGCTTTATCTTAACGAGGCTTATTTAAAGAATTGGCATATTAGAGGTGCATGAATCTCTGTGTGTGTGTGTGTGTCTATACACCAAACAGATAAACAAATCCATCGCTGTCGGTCAATTCTAAATCATAGCAGCCCTGGAGAACAGAGTAGACAGCCCCATAGGTTCCCAAGGCTGCCTCTTTTTACAGAAACAAACTGCTTCATGTTTCCCCTGCAGAGCTGTTGGTAGGTTTTGATTAGCAGCTGAGCACTTAACCGCTGAGCCACCAGGGCTCCTTTTGCATATGTGCTTAGAGTGCTTTGCTCTGGAAGCCTGCTTCAGGGTAACGGTGCACAGTTTAAAACCTTTTCAAATGTATGTTACAATGGACATCATCAAACCAAAATATCCTCCTACACAGATCAGAATTTTAACAGGTAGGTTGATGTGAAAAATGACACACACTACAATTCATATGTAGACTATGAGGTGGTTTTACCGAAAACAATAATGTGAAAATAAATCACAAAGTGGAGGCAGAAATTCATTTTGTTTCTAGGAATATTCCAACTTCCCTCTTTAATTTATTAGCTAATTTCCGAGATCCCAGAAGGTTCTCAAAGATTTTTTTTAACTTAATTGTACAATCGACCATTTACACGATCAAACTCTTATTAAAGAAGTTCTTAGAGATAAAAGAGAAGGGGATAATATATACCTTTGATTCCAGCCAGTGATACTTTCCAAGGTTTGTTTTTGTTTTTTTTAGTGTTCTAGTACTGGATTTTCATCTTTGTACAGTCCCCCCCAACCCCACCCGCAGTCTCTATCTCTTTCTCACTCCATTTCCACTTCCTCCCCTCCTTTAAAGGGTTCTCTTCCAGAGGCTGCTCTTCTCGGTGACAGGCATCTCCATGGGCTATTTTTTGTGACCACCGGTGGTGTTGGGAGACGGTGTAGGTCTTGCTTTGCTTCATGCCTGTCAAAGGCCATGGAGTGTCTAAAGTGAAAACACAGCCTGTATCAACACAGACCCCAGAAACCCTCAACAGCATCTCAATAAAACTTTCCCTGATCTCCCTTTGACACACAGAAGCTCAGCTGTGGGTGACAGATCTCATCCGAACAAAATTATATTGAATAGCATCTTGAATGGAAAGATCCATCCAAATACAGAAAGGCAGCAAAGAAGTGCTTCGAACACCTTGGTCTTTTAATCTTTCATTATGAATAAAGCCCTGATCAAAAACCCTGGAATGTTTTACAAGGTTCCATTTAGAAGCCCAAAGTTCCTAAAATTGGATTTGAAAGCTCCTCCTGATAAAAGCATTTTGAACTGTCTTGCAGAACATTTTCTGTATGTGGATAAACATCTGTTAGGACTAAGTTTTCGAAGTGATGATTATTAAAAGGGTATTAATGAAATTTTCTATTAACAAATTATGTAGTTGACCTGTCACTTTTTATTTTTTTAATCCTATGTTTTTAGCAACTTGTTGTTAGATTTTGATGACGGTATAGCAAATATTTTGCTGCTTTCTAATGCCATAGTATGATGTTACCTTTTTGTTTTTTGAAGTTTTCATTTTGACCTCTGTGTAAGTGCAGTACCATGGAACTAAACTGCATACGTAAGTCTCAATCTATTGTCTGCATTCTCTCTGCATTAGGTGTAACACTGGCATGAAAATCAGAACCCCAGCTCCAATTTTTCCAGCTGTCTCTGTCGCCCTGTGATCTTTTGGTACAAATTTTCTAGCCTGTTTGAAAAGGCAGGCTTCTCTTACCCACGCCCCCACCCCCACCTCCCCAGACCCCTCCTCCCCCCTCCCCTCTTTGATTGTGCTTAGGCATTTTGCCAGCCCGAGATGTGGATTAATATGAACAGAATCACAGACTTTTCTGAACATAAGTCATTTACGTGTGTTTTGTGGCAGATACCAAGCACGCAAAGGCAGAGCACTTTTGCCTTTGTACACGGTCTGGGCAGGGTTTGGATTTCGCCCGGAATCAAGAACAAAGCAACCTCTGACTGTTCCTGAAACTCAGCCTGTATGGAATGACTTTTAATGATTTCTCAAACGGCGAGCCTTCAGATGACTGCAGAGTTTTGCTGTTGTTATTTTTGCTTCTTAAGTTTTCTCCTTCCATGATATTTCATGATTTTATCTTAGGAGGCAGGGCTCTTTTTGTTCTTCATGATTTTCTACATGTTTGCATCCTAGAGCAAATTTATAAAAATCATTGAGCCAACAGCATATGTGCTATTCGTGGGGGTAGGGTGGGGTGGGGGGAGGTGATGTGGAAAGAGGCTTTAAGGATCATGCCAATGCCAAACATGGCATTTCCTCTTGAGTGGGCCAATTCCATCCTGAGTCTGAATAATTTAGAGGAGACGTGATGTCATTGTCTACTTAGAGATAAATGGAAAAGGAGTCTGGGTGTGGAATTTTGGAGTGGTCTTTATAAAAATAGTAATTAAAGAGAAGCATTGCATCATATACTTAAACTTTCTGTGCATGCCATATGCTTTTCTCATTTTTACCAATATTATTCATAAAGGTCTAGTATTTCTGTTTCATTATTTTTGAAACACTGTTTGATGACACTGGCTTAACAGTTTCTCACAGTTCACTGCTTCAGTTTTCATCAAATTATAGTTCTAGTTACACTAGGTACTTTCATCATCAATTTCCATATGCCTCAAAGACATGCAGGAACTAGGTTTGCCAAGAACAGATTCAGATAGCAGAGAATAGCCATTGTATCAGACATTTTGTTAGTTAGTACAGCCTTGTCTACAGCAAGCTTTAAGATCTACCAGTCCAAACCTTAAACACACTCATATTTGTTTAATTAGATTTACCTCCCTACAAGATGACTGATGATAACCACTATTTTAATTTTGACATGCAAATCGTACAATAAGATAAACACTGGCCAAGGGCTCTTCCATATGTTACATTCTCCAGCTGGTGGAAAAGCAACCACTGTATCATTGCCAAAGAACTGCCAAGTTCCAAAGAATTCTCGCCTCTCCCCTCCCTCTTACACACTACAACTTATTCTCTTCCCATCTTGGAACCCCCTGTTGTTCAATGAAAACCCATTTTAGGAGGCGTAATACATTCTAGACAATTCTGAAGTGTCATATCAAGAATGGGCACTAACGTGTAAATATCAGTTAATCATCACTTCTCAAGAGAACTTCAGTTGACTTGTTTTGCTGATGAATCTCAGCCAGGGTTTTGAACCAGTTTGAACTATTCAGTCATGGATAACAATCAATGCCTAGTTGAGATAACCTACAACCATCGAGCTGATTCTAATTCATAGCAAACTGATGGGACAGAATTGCTCTCTAGATTTCTCAAAGCTGAGAATCAGCAAGCTTCATCTTTCTACCACTGAGCAGATGGTGGGATGACCTTGCTTTTAGCAGCCCTAGGCTTGATCCATTGTGCCATTAGGGTCTTTTTAAAACTTGAAGGAAGCAGAATGAGAACTAGAAAAACTACAGGTTGAAGGTCCAGACTGTGATACTCAGAAGAAGGATAGTGAACTCTTTCAGCACACTGATGTGGGAGATTGGATTAGTGCTATCAAGGTTGGGAGTGAAACTCATTCAAAGCCTGCTTGGCTGCATCTTTGAGAGGGGCACTATTGCTTCTGATTCTAGTGGTCAAGAGATTTGATTGCTAGGCAACCCACATGTAGATCTTGATTTCCAGCAGGGAGATTAAGTTTCACATTCCGATTATCCTCCCAGGCATCTACATTTTGCAATTTTGAGTTCATCTCACTCTCACTTCATGGGTCATGACTAAATTGGGAAGAATCAGTTCGAAGCTAGTTTTGATTTCAACCACACACGAGCTCATTAGAATGACAAAATAAGAGCCTTTAATTTATGTCTTAGATTATTGCTCATGTGGCAGAAGGGGGAACTACTATAATTGATGCTAAGGTGACAAAAAAATGAGGTAAAACTATTTTGACCTTTGAAGCATCAATTGTTTCATTCCTATAAATATGGTATCAGGAGAGATTTCTTTTTCTTTAAATCATATTATTGGGGGCTCATACAACACATATCACAATCCACATGTATCTATTGTGTCAAGCCCTTTTGTACATTTGTTTCCCTCATGGTTCTCAAAACACTTGCTTTCCACTTGAGCCCCTGGTATCCAGTCCTCATCTTCCCCTCCCTCCCTGCACCCCTTCCCCCAGGAACCACTGATAATTGATAAGCTATTATTATTTTGTCATATCTTGCACCATCTTATGTCTCTCTCCACCCACTTCTCTGCTGTCCGTCCCCCAGGGAGGAGGCCATATGTAGATCCTTGCAATCTGACCTCTCTTTCTACTCCACCTTCCCTCTGCCCTCCTGTTATGGCCCTTCTCACCACTGGTCTTAAGAGGTTCTTTTGGCTTGCATTCCCTGTGTTTCCAGTTCCTATCTGTACCCGTATACATCCTCCAGTCCAGCTGGATTTTTAATGCTGGGGTCGTGATAGTGGGGGAGGCAGAGAGAGGAGGAAGTATTCAAGAGCTAGAGGAACATTTTATGGTTCATCATTGCTACACTGCACCCTGACTGTGTCATCCCTTCCCCAGGCCTTCTGTGAGTGAACGTCCCATGGACCACACAGATAGGCTTTGCGTGCCCACTCAGCACTCCCTCTCGTTCACAATGATATGATTGTTTGTGTTCTTTGATGCCTGATATCTAAGTCCTTCAACATCTCATGCTGCTTTTTCCATGTGGACTTTGTTGCTTCTCAGCTAGAAGGATGCAGAATTATTTTCAAGTCTTTAAGGCCCCAGGTATTATATCATTTGATAACCAGGCACCATCAGCTTTCTTCCCCACTTTTGCTTATGCACCCACTTTGTCCACAACAATCATGTCGTGACAGACTAGTGTATATCTTTCATGTGGGTTTTGTTGTTTTTCAGCTAGATAGCCACTTCAGGAGAGAGTTCTTAATATGCTGTAGGACTGATGAAGCCTTAAGGAAGCAATCCCTTGTTATCTCATAATTATCTCTATGATTGTGATATGCTTACAGTGTCCCAAAATCAAGTATTCTGAATTTACAATTTGAAATTTTAGTTGTTGTTTTTATCTGTCATCAAATGGGTTCCGACTCAGAGTAAGAGCAATACGCTGTCTGTTCTTGCACCATCCTCACAATTGTTGTGTGCCTGAGTCCATTGTTATAGTCACTTTATCACTCTGTCTCATTAAGGGCTTTCCTCCCTTTTGCTGCTCTTCGACTTTACCAAGTAAGATATCTTTTTCCAGGGACTAGTGTCCCCTGATAATACTTCCAAAAAATATAAGCTGAAGTCTTGCCGTCTTCATTTTCTAAGGAGCATTCTGGCTGTACGTCTTTGAACACAGATTTGTTGGCTCTTCTGGAAGTCAATAGTAAGTTTAATAGTCTTCACCAACACCAAAATTGAAATGCCTCTATGCTCCTTTGGTCTGACTTACTCAGTGTTTAACTTTCACATGCATATTGAAAACGCAGTGGTTTGGGTCAGGCTCACCTTGTCCTCAAAGTGACAACTTTGCCGTATACTTTAAAGTGATCTTGTGCAGCAGGTTTGTCCAATGTCAAAGGTCATTTGCTTTCCCAACTGCTGCTTCCATGAGCATTAACTATTGATCCAAGATAGATGAAATTGTTGTCCACTTCAATCTTTTCTCCACTTAGCATAATGTTACCTATTGATCCAGTCGTGAAGATAATGGTTTTTTCCCTATTGAGTTGTAATTCATACTAAAGGCTCTAGTCCTTGATCTTCCTCAGTTCCCAGTTCCTTTCTTTTAGTGAGTAAAGTGGGGTCCTTTGCATATTCTAGATTGTTCCTGAGCCCTCCTCCAATGCTGATGCTACATTCTTCTTTTTATAGTCTAACTTCTCTAATTATTTTCTCGCTATATCTATTGAGTAAGCATTGTGAAAGGATACAAACCTGGTTCACACCTTCCTGATTTTAAACCATGCACACTCCTTCCCTTTTTAATGTTTAAATAACTGGCACTTGGTCCATGTAGCGCTTCCACATGAAGTGTTCTGGAACTCCCATTCTTCTCAATGCAGCTCATAGTTTTTTAATGAGGCAAGTACTCAAATGCCTTCACATAGTGAATAAAATACAAGTAAGCAATATTCCTCATCATCATGGTCTGAGTCTGGGTTGAATCTCTGCAGCCTCAGTCCTTTTCCATTGGTCTGAATATCTATCATTGTACCAATACCATGCTGTTTTGACCACTGTGGCTGTGTAATATGTGCTAACATCTCGTAAAGCAAGCCCTTCCACTGTGCCCTTCTTCTTGTGGAGTTTTTTGCTAATTCTGGCTTCTTACGTCTCTGTATGAAGTTGGCAATCATTTTTTCCATTTCTTTGAAGCAAGATGAGGGTAATTATATTGTAAATGCATTAAACTTATGGAATACCTTGGGTAGAACTGACATCTTTACTATATTGAGTCTTCCAATTCACGAGCATGGGATATTCTCCCATTTATTGAGGTTACTCTTGGTTTTATGTAATAGTACTCTGTAATTTTCCTCATACAGATATTTTGTTCTTTTAGTCAGGTATATCTCTAGATATTTCAATTTGTGTTTGACTGTTGTGAAGGGTACCACCTTTTTTATCTTCTCTTCTGTGGCCTTATCCAAAGTATAGCAGTCTGATAGACTTCTGTTCATTGATCTTGTATCCTGCCACACCACTCTCTATTGTTCCCAGTACTCCCCTTGTGGAGTTTTTGTGATTTTTCATATATAAAATCATATCATTTGCAAATAACAATAGTTTCACCTCTTCCTTCCCCAGGTGAGTATCTTTGATGGTTTTCTTTGCCTTATGCTGTTAGCTAAAACTGCAGTACAATATTAAATAAGAGGGGGGACTTTGGCAGCTCTCTATTGATGCACAGGTTCCATCATTGTTGAATTATGTTTGGCAAAACCTTACTTGAATGAGGTATAAATGATATTAATTGATCATTTATACACTCTGTTGGGTCAGCATTCCTTGGAATGGGTACAAATGTGGGTCATTTCCAGACAGTTGGCTGGGTAGTCTTTCAAGCTTCTTGACATCAATGAATGAGAGCTTCTTCAGCTTCTTAAAACATTTCAATTGATATTCCATCAATTGCTGAAGCCTTGCTTTTGGCAGTTAATGCCTGCAGTAGAGACTGAGCTTTCAGTTCAGGACCTTTGGTTCTAAGCATATGCCAATGACATAACTTCCAACAACACAGCAACAGAAAAGCCTCACAGCACAGAAAAACTGACAGACAAGCAGCAGAAAACTTATGTAGGATTCTTTTAGAGAAAATTGATTCCATTGAATCAGAGGCATAGAAAGATATTTAATGACATGAAAAGATGTTCATAAGTTGTATTCATTTGAGCAAAAACTATGCTGTACAGGTCATAGAATATGAGAGAAAAGGGGGAAACTTACTTCTTAATTCACTTCTCTAGTTAATTTATACCACTCATCTGTTAGTTTGTCCTACTATGGTGGCTTGGGTGTTGCAGTGATTCTGGAAGCTATGGCATTGATATTTAAAATCCTGATAGGCTTTGCATACAATGGATGGATGGATGGATGGATTATGATGGGAGTTTTATGAGCCCCCAATAAAAAGATTTTTTAAAAATACCAACAGAGTCAAGATGGCAAGCAGGTTTCAGAAGAGCTATCAGACCAGAAACAGAGTAGGGAGAAGGAAGAGGTGGACTACTTCTGAGGCGTTCACCACTGAAACTTTTATGAATAGCATCAGAACACTATCAGACATAGTGTGGTGGGAACGAGCTGCTCCAACTGAGGGTGCTCAAGCCTTCAATGAAGTGGATTGACACAGTGGCTATGCTCCACAGCCATTGTAAGGAAGGCGTAGGGTAGAGTAGTGCTTCATTCTGTTGTATGTGGGACTCTGTGACATTGATCCAACTTGACAAAACCTAACAAAAACATATTCAATTTATTTGCAATGACGTTGTTAGCTTTATATTAAGACAACTAAAAGCTGATTTTAAATCTGTCTAATAACTGTATTACGCGGCATATCAGACACTGTTCTACGCTTTTGATGGTAATTAAATAAGGAGCCCTGGTATCATAGTGGTTATGTGTTGGACTGTGGACCTCAAGGTCACCTGTTCAAAACCACCAGCCACTCTGCGGGAGAAAAAACTCCTGAAAAATGAACAGTCTCAGAAATTCACAGGGGCAGTTCTACCCAGTCCTATTGGGTCACCATGAGTCAACATGGACTCCATGACAGTGACTTTGGTTGGGGTTTTGAGCAACTCTGTGAAGTAGCTATTTTAATATCTAATTCAATATCTAAGGTCAGCAATTCAAAACCACTGCTCTACAGAAGAAAGACTGAGCTTTCTGCTCTAGTAAAGAGCTGCAGTCTCGGTAACTCAGAGGGCAGTTCTACCCTTTTTGCGATTACTATGAGTCAGCAGTCACTTGCTGGCAGTGAGTGAGTGAGTTCTGGGCAGGACAGGAGCCCTGGTGGCACAGCGATTATGCATCTTGAACCTCAAAGTCAGTAGTTCAAAACCACCAGCTGCTCTGAGGGAGGTGGGCAGTTCTTATCTACCCTACAGGGTCACTATAAGTTAAAATTGACTCAGAGAAAGTGAGTAAGTTCAGATGAACAACTACAAAAATTGATGAAGCATCAAAAAAACTTTACAGGAAACTACAGCTACAGCATTTGCATAGCACGTGAAATAAAAATGAGTATATCTGTACACCAAAAAAAGTTGCAAAACATTGAAAGGCAAGGTTGTTAGTTTGGTGTTTAAACAGTTATACTAGCAACACGTAGTATTTAATTGTTGATGAGATTCTTTGCAAGACTAGGCAATTCTGCATGATATCGAGATGACTTGGAAATATAGGAAGACTGGAATGTAGAGTCTGAATTTCAAGACTGGTCATTCTTGTTTTTATTACAGAGAATTTATTCAAATCAGTTGAAGCTATTTATGTTTTTCTATGCTTGATTTCTCTGAAATGCACCCCAGGAAGGTTACCATTCTCTCTCCTTCTGTGCAATCCCTCCCAAAAGGCCACCCTATATCACTCCAGTCCCTTAAAACCCATTTTCTATGCTGGGGAGGAATGACCTTTTCAAAACACCTATCTAATTATGCTACCCTTTCTACTTAAGATCTTTCAACAGCTTCCCCTGCCCTCAGGATAAAGTCAAATGTCCAGAACAGAACCTTAGCTGTGACCTTCAAAGGTCTTTAACATGACCCTGCACTCTGACTTCTGTCTACAGCTCTATACCCAGACCTTTCATGCCCCAGGATTCCTTCCCCTCAGCCTTCTGGTGTCCTTTGAACCAAGGACATCTTTGTATTCCTTTCCCCCATTGTCTTTGCACCAAGTACCTCTCCTTTCTGCAGATAACATGTTTCCTTTGTTCTAGTGACCTCATTTTTTTTAATAAAAACATTTTATTGGGGGCTCATACAACTCCTATCATGATCATCATACATCAATTGTATGCAGATCACATTTGTTCATTTGTTGCCATCATCATTTTTGAAACATTCTCCTTCTACCTAGCTCTACCAGCTTTCCATATTTCCCCTCCCTTCCCCTTCCACGATGAACCTTTAGCAATTTACAAATTGTCACTATTTTGTCTTACGCTGTCTGATGTGTCCTTCACCCACGTCCTCATTGTCCATACCCCAGAGAGAAGGTCATGTGTAGATCCCTACAATAAGTTCCCTCTTTTTACTTCACCTTTCCTCCACCCTCCTGGCATTACCACTCTCACCACTGATCCTGAAAAGATGATCTGTCCTGAATTATCCCTGTTTCTGGCTCCAGTGTACATTCCCTGGTCTAGCTGGATTTGTAAGGTATAATTGGGATCATGATAGTGGGTGGGAGGAAGCATTTAAGAATTAGAGGAATGTTGCATATTTCATTGTTGCTATAGTATACCTTGACTGGCTCTTCTCCTCCCTACAACCCCTCTGTAAGGGGCTGTTGCTTTACCTATTGACAGACTTTAGGTCTGCAATCTGTAGCCCCCCTCATTAATGATGACACTATTTTTAGTTCTTTGATGACTGATACCTGATCCCTTCGACACCTTGTCACACAGACTGGTGTGCTTCTTCCACGTGGGCTTTGTTGCTTCTGAGCTACACGACTACTTGTTTACTTTCAAGCCTTTAAGACCCCAGATGCTACATCTTATGATAGCCGGGCACCATCAGCTTTCTTCACCACATTTTAGCTTTCTTCAATAATTTTTCAGTTATGTTTTCTCCCCCTTTGTACCCTTTATTATTGGTTGGTCTCTCCCTATCCCTATTTGATTAAAATCTCCATATTATGGGAATTAACTTCCTTCTTTTTGTATCATCAGATTATTAGTTGCTATTCATAAGGTTATCACTGGTCAATACTTTTTTACTATAATTCTTTCTTTATTTTTTTTGGGGGGGGGCATTAATTATACCGGCCAATATTTTTCAAAGTATATTTCCAGGTCCTTACTTCTTGAAAATGACTTGTGGATAAAGATCAAAGATGACAGCATATAGGATGGAGAACACCGTAAAATGAAGGAGCCCCAAATTCTCACAAATGCACCAATAGACATCATGATAAGCGGAGAGAAGACTTCAGCTAGCAAGGATTTAATTTTCCTTGAAACCATAATCAACATTCATGGAAGCAGCAGCTATGAAATCAAACCATGTATGGCATTAGGCAATTCAGCTGCACAAGAGTTTTTTGTTTGTTTGTTTGTTTTAAGAAAAAGCAGGGATGTTTCTTTGAGGACTGAGGTGTGCTAACCCAAGCTTTTTTCAGTCTCCTCCTATGCATTGAAAAGTTGGACAACGATGGGTTGAGCCTGGGTGGCATAGTTGTTGTGTGTGGGACTGCGGCCCACTGGGACGGAGGTTCAATTCCAGCAGTGGGGCTGGGCCTCCTACTCCCACCACCAGAGAGCAGTGGTGCCCCCGCCCCCCCCCCCAAAAAAAAAAAAGAAAAGTTGGACAACGAATAAGGAAAGTCACACATGAATCAATGCTTTTAAATAGAGGTTGTTTGGCAAGGAACATTGTCTATACTATGGACTGCCAGAAAAACAAACAAATATTTCTTAAAAAATACAGCCAGGTTGTTCTTTGGAAGTCAGGATGGTGAGATCTCATCTCATGCTCTTTGCAGATGTTATCAGGAGCAAAGAGTCCCTGGAGAAAAATACCATGTGTATTAGAAGCTGAGCCAAAAATGTAAGACCCGCATTGGATGCATTGGACTACAATGAAACAAAAGAACAATGATTGTGAAGATGGGTCAGGACTGGGTTATGTTTGGTTCTGTTGTATGTAGGATTGTTATGAATTGGAATTGACTTTACAGCACCTACCACTAGTAAAAGACCGTCAGCATGGGGTACACACCCTGTGTGGCACCCAGAGCACAGCTGAAGACATTTGTTGAACACTTGAACCAATATATCTACATAGGGAGAAACGGGTTTTAGATCCTGCTGATCTTTCACATTCAATTTCTTAAAAATTATATTCATTAATTTATTTTTACTGAGAAGAGAAAGTACATTATATATCACTTACTTGAAATATTGATATAGCGTATCCTACCTTGTCAAATTGAATTATTATAATGGAAAACCCCCACATACATTTTCTTTAATCAAGTTATTATGGGTTTTCTACACTGCCCATAATTCAGCTAAGATTACTTTGGCTTTTATTTCAGTGAGAATGCCAGTTTTCCAGGACAAACCTATTCCAAGTAATGAGATGGCAATAGGAGGGACGACTCCACAAACATGAATTGGTAACAGAGGTCACACAGATATGGTAGGATAAACATAGGGGTGGATTTCTCAATGAGAAAGGTAAGCGTGGATTTTCTTGTGCTCATTTCCTAATCAGAAGTGAGAAACTTTACAAGGGTTTCACCATATCAAATACATGAAACTATTCATTACATGTGAAAATGTTTGTACAGATTTGTAAATAGACACAAGTAAGCCAGTGTTTACCTTCCTTATTGGGTGCTCCATAATATATTGTTTATTGCAAGTTTTAGGAGAGGCTTTGAGGTTTGGTAGGAAGGTGCTCTGGGGTCGAGAGAAAGATGTCAGCCATTACAGAAGCCTAATCTTTGAAGTGATGACAAAATGTGAGACTTCATGAGAATTTTACTAAGTAAGCACAAGCAATTCAATGCTTGCCCTTCTTAATGGATAATCGGACACAGGATAGACATAATTCTGGAAGACCTAACATGCTATGTATCTACTTCAACTTTAAAAAAATTATCATATACATAATTCTTGCCTGATTTCTTTATACACACGTTGGCTACTAAAGATGGTAAGAATGAATGGTTTACAAAATTTTGAGATTGTGGTAGTTACATAATCCGGTGTCAATTTGAGGATTAAAAGTATAGGGGTGGAACCCAGCCTGTCATTCAGGATATAGCCAATGAGGACTTTGTGTGGGCCTGGCCTTTTCCTGAGGATTCTGGGAACTCTGGTGGAAGGAAGGAGACTCTGCTCCCTCGCTTGGAGACTCTCTACTGACTGGGTTCACTTGGAGAAGACACATAGTGAATCTGCTGGAGCCACACCTCTGGAGCAGCAGAAGTCACGTAGAGACCCCTGCCAGCGCTGAGATGCTTACACCACCACTGGATCCACAGGGCGTTCCCTCCACTGGCCTGTGATTTTCCTCCATTGGGAGTCATTTTCATGAGTTTTGTGAGTCTGAAGAGGACTTTATCCATTGGTATCAGACCTATGGGCTAATACTGGACTTACGGACTTCATCTTGACTGGATGTTTTCTCAATATTCAACTGCTCTTGTATATAAAGCTCTTTTTTACACATATGTGAGTCTTCCTGGACTAACACAGATTTTCATTACTTGAGGTAAGACTTGGAGATGTAGTGAGTTAAGTATCGGGTTGCTTCTCCACAAGGTCAGGAGTTCAAATCCACTAGTTACTTTGAGAGAGAAAGATAGACTGAACTTTCCTAGAAATTTATAGTCTTGGAAACTCCATGGGACAGTTGTATCCCGACCTCCAGAGTCTGTAGGTGTCAGAATTCAAGCTGTCTGCAAATCTAAATTTAGTCTTTTGCAAATAATGCTATTAAATTTTACTTTTATGAAATACAATCTCATCAGTTCTAGTGAGAAGGTCCCCAATCACTCTTAGCCATATATATTTGTATCCGTTAACCCCAAAGAAAAATCAAACTATAAAAGAAAAATCGAACTATAAAAGAAAAAAACTATGTTTTACATTGAGATTATACAGAGAATTACATTAATCAGATAAGGTTTTTATAATATATTATTCCTCAAAGGTACCAATTTTACTCAGTGTTCCTTTATTTTCAAGGGCTTAGGAACATCTTACTGTATATAAAAAGAGGACTGACATTAAATGGGCATGATATTCAACAACTCTGTTTCTTTAAGGGAAAATTAATTTCTGAAACTTACTCTTATGGATTTGTTCAGATTTCTAAATACATTTTAAAAAGTCCACTGTGATCAAATAAATTCCAACTCCTAAGACAATTGCAAATCCTTTAAAACATCACATTTTAAATTCATGAAGCCCTTAGCTCTTATCCTCCAACACTGGGCTCAGGATATCACTCCGTTCTCTGCATACTTGGTATGAATTTTCCTTCTTTATTTATCTGTCTCATCCACTAATACATCCTCTTATTTGTTCTTTTATTTGTTAATCCCTAGAACCATTTCAAAAATGTATCCAAATTCCTATTCTGTGCAAGACACACAAGGAAGAGAGGCACAGAGGAATGTTCCTGAACTTGAGGCAATCACAATGGAAACACTTGGAAGTCAAGGGTGTGAAAATGTAGAAACTTAGAATAAAAAAGGAAAGTGTTTGTTGAATCATGCCTTTTCTAATTGCACTATAGTAGCTAGTTTTAATCAGAGGGTCTATTTTCTGATAATATACATTGTACCACTTGTAGTAAAATGATAAAATATGCAAACAACTGAAAAAAATAGGTAAAAATAGATATTTGGTCCTAGAATTAGATTGGTCACTCTAATTTCAATGAAATCACTCAATAAAATGCCATACTTTCACTATAATTGTTTTCAAAGACTCAGAGGATTGAGCTAAGGTTTACCTTGTACACATGTCCTTGAAGTTTCTAGAAACCCTGTTCTTCTGTGGATAAAGAAAGCCCATTATAACCAAATTGAGCTTTCAGGGGAAGTAGGATTCATTCTCCACCCTGCCACCACAAGTTCTTCAGTCTTCTTCTCTCCCCTTTCTTCCCTAAAGATATTCTGAAAAAAACAATTTTAAGGTACCACAGTGAACGATCAAGAATCAAGTTCACCAATTACTTTGGTGAAACTAAAGAAAGAAATCTTTATATTCCATTAAAGGGAAGCAAATTTGTACTGTCTGCTTAGAGACCATCATTACTTTGGCTTCTGATTTTTGTCTATCTTTTATCTTCCATTATAACAATAGAAGTTAAATTTAACCAAAATTTTGGAGATTATAGACTCATGTCTCTAACACACACACACACACACAAGTCTCAACTACAGCATTTAAAATTTGGTATAATGAAACTAACTTTCAAAGTTGACATCAGCGGACTGACTTGGTTAACATCCACCGTCTTACAATAAGCTCTGAGTAGAGAGAGCTCTATTTGTGGAGGATGTGATTGAACAAAATGAAATGTGCTCAAATCCATGTTATAAGAATTATTTGAAAGGTGAGTTCCTTCCTGTTCCTGATATATTATTTAAATTTACTTACATATCTCTAGCTTCTATGTTTTAGTAGGCTGTGTTTGGAAATAAAAATTTGCAGACCAAATAGAGGTTGGCCTCTACTTCTCCCGGTAGATAAGTTGTCCAGCAGCAAGGAAATGTGTAAGTGTTGATCTCTCCCTTGACCACAAGCTACAATTTTAAGCCTCTTGTCCCAATTTTTTTCCCACTCAGTAAAATGTCTTGAGAAATTCCATCAGCTTTTGGAAGGATCATTCTCCTTTGATTTTTAAAGCATTACATATCCTGGAAAATGTGCCATGAAAGTAGGAAGTATTATTATTTATTGTCCATGTACCCTGTACTCGGGATCATGTACGGAATCTAGTTTCGTTGATTTAAATGACCATGAGTCCGTTTAAAAAAAAGGAAAGGAAAAGTAGTCATAAAAATGATTTGATGATGACTTTGACCACATATCACTTCAAAGCAGACTAAAAAGTAAAGCCATGCAGAGAAGTGTACTTACTGCAAACTCAGAAAGGGGCCACAAACATTTCAAAAACCTGATTCCAGGGAGGGTTTGTTACTGGGCTAGGAAACAAAATACAAAGGTACTTTCCTCATCTCCCCCCTCCCAATACCTTTTGACATGTTTTAGTGTTGCTTGTTGTGATTTGTGCAAGGCCCCGAAGTCACTGTCTTCTCAACTCAAGTACATTTGACAAGAAGCCCCACTCTGGGCATGCTGCACAATGAAATAAATGCATTAATAAGGCCATTTCCCTCTTCATTTCAGCCCGGGCATAAGAGATAGGTTACTTAAAATTCTAGTGCCAGAAAAGCCTATTGTAAAAAGGAAATATTTTCAACTGAATTCCGTTTGATCTTTTTTATAGGGGCTCCTACCAGCCTCTCTCCCTTCCTCCCCAGACCCTGGATACCAATTAGTCTCAGCACAGAGGCCACAGTCCAAGTTGAAATAAAAGGCTCCCTTTTATTTCTAGGGGAAATAATTTCAGCTGGAGTGTCTAGTCAGTTGTCACACAGTGTAGGCAACACACCTTTCTCTCACATCCACCCACTGGCTCTCCCTCTGGAGAATGCCTGCATCTCTGAGTCTGACTCCTGCAAAGAAATTCGATCTGGTTGGCTTCCAAATCCTTCAACCCTGACAATAGCAGAACATCATAGGGCTACCTCATCTGTCACAGAACACTGTGAACCAAGTTTTCTCAAAGCATCCTCTTCCTTGTCTTCTCTGATTGCAACAGTTTTTCCTTTTTTTGTATGGTTTACATACAATTCTGAAAATATTTCTTCCAGTTTGCAAAGTCCCAGAAAAGAGTGGACTAACTTTGATTGTCAAAATGTTTTGTGAAGTGCTTGTCTTTTGGAAAATGTGTTCAAATGGGGAGTGGAGGAGGAGGAAAGAAAGAAGGAAGGAAGGAAGGAAGGAAGGAAGGAAGGAAGGAAGGAAGGAAGGAAGGAAGGAAGGAAGGAAGGAAGGATTAAAGTCATCTTCCGGTCTTCAAGAACCTGCCAGAATTTCTTGAGGTAAAAAAAACCAAACAGCCTTCACGACTCGCCCCCCCACCCCCACAACCCCCTCCACACCAGGAACAACACTGCAGAGAAAAAGAAGGGTGTGAGTGGATCACGTTGACAGGCTAGTGGGGAAAGAAGTGCAGCTCCCCCCTACACCCAGGAAAGACTCAGGTCAGCAGATGGAAGGCCTGGGGTTGCCTTCCTCGGTCAAAACGCGGTGGCCCAGCATTCCCCTTTCCCAGGCTGCCAGCCCTGCGCCCTGGAGCAGGGCCAGGATTCCTGACAGCTCCCGGCAGGTCGGTGGGTGGGGGTCTTGGGTGTTCTCTTGGCAGAAGACGCCTACTTGGAGGGAAAGGTCCCTTTATTTTCCTAGCGCCCCGGAGCCCCCACCCCCATCCTTTTTTGACGCGGATCAGACTCATGATGATGAACTTGCAGCTCAGCTTCCTGCCGCCTGATTGACCCGGAGCACCAGCAGGCTGCGCGCCTCGCCCTCCGCTCCCGCCTTCTCTTTCAACTCCCGGCCCTCGGGGCGCCGGCGGGGGTTCGGGCGGGCCGGGTCTGCAGGAGGGGCGCGCAGGGGCGCGGGGTCCCGCCGGGGAGCGCGCACGGAGCGGCGGCTCGGCCTCCCTGCTTCCTGGAGCTGTGCTCCTTTGACCCCAGTGGCAGTCCCTGTCACTGCACCGCTCGCACTCCTTCCAGCTCGCCGCGCCCTCGCTCTCTCTCCGCGCCCCCTCGCTCGCTCTCTGCCCAGAGCGAGGCTCCCCGGGTCCTGCTCCCCCGCCCCCCGCTCGCGCAGCGCCCCGCGGCCCCCCGCCCCTGCCCGCGGCGGGACCTTGGGGGTCGAAAGTTCTGGCCCGCCCGCGCCCTCGCCGCCCCCGCGCGCCCTCCGCGCGCCTCCCGCCGGCTCGGGTCGCTCGGCGATGGATCGCCGGCTCGCCGGGCGCTGAAGGGATCCCCGGGACCCGGAGCGCAGCCCGGGAAAGGTAATCCGCCCCGGGAAGGGAGGCGGAGGGCGGGGGAGCGGGGGAGGGCGGCCGGGCGGCCGGTGCCGAGCGCCAGGGGCAAGGGAAACAAATGCCCACACAAAGCGGAGCCCGGGTGAGAGGTGCCTTGTCAGAGGCGCGTGCGGGCGGCCGCCGGCCACGGAGCGCCGCTGCCCCGCGCCCCTGACATTCGCCCCGCCGGGCGCCTCGCGGGCCAGCCGGCGGCGCGCCGCGACCCCGGGCGGGCGGGGTTTCCACCCCGGGCGAAAGCGAAGCCGGCGGGGTCGCCGCGGTCCTTCTCCCTCCCCAGGTCGCCTCCGTTCTCGTTCCCCTCCCCCCTAGACCTCGGCCGCCCCCCGACCTTTCGGGGTCCCCCCCCCTCACCGCCCCCCTGCTCCGCCGGGGTTTCGTCGGCGGGGAAGAAGGGTGGTGGGCGCCGGGCCGGGGCGGGAGCCGGGCGGCGAGGCTGGGGGTGGGGACCCGGGCCGGACGAGCCGCTCCCTCGCAAGTCTCGGGGTGATGCGTTCGAGGCGCCCCGGCCTAGGCCCGGGCGCATTGTGTTGGCCCGAGCCCCGGGTGCCCGCGGCGCGGGCGGCGAGGAGCGGCGGCCGGGTAGCGCCGCGCGGCTTTGTGCCCCGGCTGCGCCCCGCCGCGGTCCCCCGGGCGGCCGGCGCGCGCGCCCCTTGGGCGCGGGGCTTTGCCTTCCCCACCCGCGCCCCGCGCCGCGACCTCGCGCTCGCTCGCCGCCTCGGGTTTCCAGGCACGCAGCGTGCCGAGCCGGCGGGCGACGCGGGTCGGGGCCAGCGCCGGGGCTGGGCGGCGGGGACGGGGAGCGACCAAAGTGAGTCGGTCGCCCGACGTCCGCGACACCCCGGCAGCACTTTCTCGATCCCCCCCAGAGCCTCGGGGTCAGCTTTGTCCCGTCTGTGCAGCCCGGGGTCTGCGGGCCTCGGAGGTCCGGGGGGGCATTTTGCTGGAAATCCGAGAGGGGGTGGGGGGGTGTTGAAATCCATCGGCACGAGAAGAAATGCAGGCTGCCTCTGCGGGGTCCCCGCGTAACTCCTTTTCCACCCCCCCAGACTACCGACGCACCCCCCGCATTAAGAACAAATACAGACGTGAAAAAAACAACAACAAAGGGTAATTGATTTGAGGTGCTGCGAACGAATAAACATAAACAGGTCAGGACGGGGGGGGGGGGGAAGCAAACAAAACTTTAAGTGAAAGGAAAGATTTCCTCGGAAGAGAATCAAAATCCCGTGGTCTCCACACCCCTTCCAGGCGCCCTTCCGTTCGCCGCCGCGCCGAGCAGCAGCCGAGCTGCTCCCGGGCGGAGCGCAGGGAGCTGGCGGCGGCGGCGGCTCGGAGCTCCGGCGCGACTCGTGGGGCTCGGGGCTGCCCGTCCGCTTGGGAGGCTGGCGTCGGGACCGTGGGACTGTGGTGCCCGCGCAGGGATGGCGCAGTGTCCGAGCTGTTGGTGGCCGGTGTTCAACCATCCCTTCCGGGCGAGGGGCGAGGGAGAGAAAGAAAGACCGGCGCCCAGGGGAGCCCCGGGCGGCCGGCGCCAGCGCCAGCAATGCCAGCAGCGGCGGCTGCAGCGGAGGCGACGGCGGCAACGAGGGACTGAGCGAGTAGGGCGAGCTCTCGCTGCTCCAGGATGGAAGGGGGAGCTGTGGCCCGGGACTAGCCACCCGGGAGCCCGGAGGGCGAGTGAGTGGGTGAGTGAATGAGGGAGTGAGTGAGTGAATGAGGGAGTGAAGCCCCCACCCTCACCCCCCAACTGCCCAACTTAGATTTAAAACAAACAAACCAATCCAAAGTGGAGAATTCCGCCCCCCCCCCCCCAACCGCCCCACCATATATAGACACCACAGGTTGCCCGAGGC